>OZ024854.1:62957974-63322974 GCA_964017155.1 Oasisia sp. SBJ-2009
AATAGGCGGTGTGGGTGGGTGGGTGGGCGGGAGAATGTGGGTGTATGTAGAGGGAGGGTGTGCGTACGAATGGTACGCGTGGCAGAGTGTGGGGTGGGTATGACAGGAGTGGGGTGGTACGCATGAATGAGACAAGGGGGTGTGTGGCAGTGTTTGGCGAGGTGGATGGTTGTGGTGGGGTGAGAATACATGTGCATACGAGATTCAGTATACGTGTGTGCGTGTATACGTCATGTGTACGTGTGTATGTGGTGTGTATGCTTGCGTGCATGCGTGCATATGTGTGTACACAAGCAACATTTTGTTTTTAAGAGACACGGTAATGTATTATATACTTAGTGCCTTCACACTGATCACTCAGTGACATTACCTGGATGACAACATGTTCGTCGTCATATGGACGAAATAGACGAATTTCCTCTTTAAACTTGTATAGTTCCGGATTGTCGAACATAGATAGCTTGCCGAACTCGGGCAGTATTTTACTTATGTTCCTGTAGGTGGGGACACCGTCAAGCACCAGTCCCATGTAGAAGTGCAAATCTTTCGAGTTGAGTATGCCCGCGGGCCATTTGGAATCGGCATTACGTCGCACCCGTTCGTCACTTCCGTACGGTGTTACCTGACGAAAGGAGCAGTTATACTTGACTTGTACTTTGCCCAAACAATATTATGTATCGTGGCAGCTACACACAAGTGTACGCACTAACACCCATACGCGCCAAGACACACGCAAGCACACACGTGCAAGCAAGCTCACACACATACTCACACACACGCTCGCACGCACGCACCACATATACCATGCAGTCACCATATAAAGCCCAACAAATACGTCTGCTTTTGAATTGTAATCGTATAAAGTATTAATGTAATTATCCACCATCGTATTTTGCCAGTTGTCCAGTGACCGAAATGTTCCCCAATCCGCCACACCGGAAGTCTTGTTCAAAGGCAAGACACTCCAGCGGTGTTCTATGGAACTGAGCTTGAATATTAACAGAAATTATCATGGGAATTACAGAGAGTTTCTTTGGAATATCGGAGTTGAGAAAAGCTTGGTATAGGCCCTACTGTTTTAGCACAAATCTAAGCACAATTAGGATATAATAATAACAACATGTAAACAGATTTGCGTCATCAACCAATAAACTCTTACAGGTGTAGTCCGAGACATATCTGATGTTGCGATCATGGCGGCAAATTCCGGCGGAAGCTGAATCTTGGGAGTTAGACAATAGATGACTGTCGAGTTGTGAACTGTGCACGGCTGAAAATGAAAAAATATACCTCAATTCTGGATACAACTTCAAAGCAATATGTGTCGTTTCTCAATATATCTTTGAATCGCAACAGTTACATAAACACACGTCGACTGCCAAGAGTAGAACTAGGTGCTTCAGTGTCATTCTGTCTTCAGTGTCGCGGAGCGTCGGACCGTGACATCGGTTGACGGAGGTGCTCCGCGGCTCTGGTTTAATTTCATTCCGACGAAAGATTATATCAATACAGTAGTCATTGACATGTACTTTATACATCAAAGTGGAATATACCGACTATTCTTAGTTCAGTTATCAAGAACGTCAAAATCGAAACAAATCCATTGACACTAATAAGTATATTATTAAAATCATATATAAATATATAAAATCACCTGGGTACAAAATAAAGGGTTCCCGTATATATAAACCTCACGTACCGCAATCATTACAAAAGTGGGATTATTGCTCAAATGTGTTTAATATGTTATTACATCAGGCGCATTCACTATATTTTTTTTATAGAAAATTAACTCCGCGTGATACTCTAAAACATACATTTTGTTTAGTATATCTGATTGTGACGGGATTTTTAAGTTATGAGACAAGACATAGTCCGATGAAACAAGCTTGTGTTACCAGTGATTGGCGTTATGCATGAAGCAGCGAGTGGTTTACGTACGGACGGCGTCTGTTCGTAGTGACGTCCAAGGTAGACCAAGGTGACGACGAGCACGGGGACAGCGACTGAGTCCATGTGACGGCCAATGACGGTCTGTCGGATACCGCCTCTGTAGAGAACACATCGCTACTGTCAGTGCACTCACTTCAGTACGTGTCACTGCACACTGTTAACCGACACGTTGCGCGAGACAATTTAGCGAAGCATGGGAGTCGAGAAATAACGCGTGACAACGAAAACGGTGGCGACCATGCTACCGAGGTTAATGGGCTAGATAAGTAAGAGAATGAGTGGTGACATATAGTGATAAAATGCACTAAACATACCATTAAACATGTCATGCACGTGGTGTACACGCATTTGATAGTATAATGGCATATGTACTCCGCCTCCATTTAGTGCATGCATTATGCTGTAAAGAACGATAGCCTTAAACGATCAAAATGAATGAATGAGTGAGTGAGTGAGTGAGTGAGTGAGTGAGTGAGTGAGTGAGTGAATGAATGAATGAATGAATGAATGAATGAATGAATGAATGAATGAATGAATGAATGAATGAATGAATGAATGAATGAATGAATGAATGAATGAATGAATGAATGAATGAATGAATGAATGAATGAATGGATGAATGTTTATTTAACAACAGCAACACAGGAATATACAACATAGTATGAAAAATAATACAATACATAATGGTAACGACAATACAATATAATATCGGTGCTGTTGTTAAAAGGACATAGCAGAAGTCATATGACTTGTAAGGCGCTATGCCCTTCTCAACTAAAATGCGTAATAGTTAAAGTAAAAGTTATAAGATTTAATACAACCAACAATAATATTTTTTTGCATTGTGTTAATTGTTCATAAATACGAAGAAAGTAACGTCGACTTTAAACTTTTTAAAAATTGTTGTAAACTTGGCAACTGTCTTATATTACTTTCAAGACCGTTCCATACGTGTATTCCTCTGACAGTAATTGACAGTAGTCTATGGGTGGTGTTCGCTTTTTTAACATAAAATAGTTTAGATTGTCTGGTATCATACTTGTGTACGGCTGCAGTTGGTTCAAAGAACGCTTGTACACGACCTTCTAAACAGTGGTTGTTTGCTTTATAAAGCCTAACCATAGTCCTATGTGTAATTAAATCTTGAAGTTTAAGAATTCTTGAACAGTGAAAAAATACAGATGTATGACCATGGTAATCAAGACTATATATTATTCGTATAGCTTTTTTCTGTAGCAGAGAGAGTTTTCTTACTCTAGACGGATACGTATTTCCCCATATTTCACAGCAATAAGACATATATGGTTCAACAAGTGATTGGTATAACGTGCGTAATGCTTGAATATCAAGAACATCCTTTGTTTTATACAAAACACCTATGCTTTTTGATACCTTCGTTTCAACCGTTTTTATCTGCTCTCTCCACGTTAAGTTTTCATCAATGATTACACCAAGGAATTTTGTATGTGACACCTGCTCAATGTTCTTTCCATTCAAAACAATGTTTACTGTTGGTCTAAGTTGTTTTTTATTTGTAAACATGATAAAATTGGTTTTGTTCACATTAAGCGATAATTTATTAACTCTGAACCATATATCTAGTTTTTCTAGTTCGTTATTAACTGTACATGTTATATCCACAATATTCCTAGTTGAGTAAAAAATGCTAGTGTCATCTGCAAACAAAATAATATTAAGCAATTTTGACACTTCACACATGTCATTTATATATAAAATAAATAGTACTGGGCCCAGGATTGATCCTTGTGGGACTCCACACTTGATATTCTTTAGCTCTGAATTACTGTTGTTATAGCACACATACTGACCACGATTGGCTAAATAACTTTTAATCCAATCTAGTGCCAAACCCCTTATTCCATAACAGTGTAACTTACTTAGCAGTATTTTATGATCAACGGTGTCAAATGCTTTCTTCAGATCAATAAAGACCCCGATAGTGCTTTCTTGTTTATCTATTGCTGAAGTTACCTTTTCGACAAATTCGGTTAACGCTAATGAAGTTGAGTGATTACTTCTGAAGCCATATTGCCCGTCAGTCAATACGTGATGATTTTCAATGAATGACATTAACCTTTTATTTAATATTTTTCTAGTATTTTGGAGAATTGGGGTAACAGTGATATAGGTCTATAGTTAGAAAATTGGAGACGATCTCCTGATTTAAAAACAGGAATAACTTTTGCCGTTTTCATGTCATTTGGAAATATTCCGGTGATTAATGATCTGTTAAATATATAGGTTAAAGGTCTTACAATTTGCTTTATTACATGTTTAACAGTTTTCATGCTGATTTCGTCGTGTCCATACGAATGGGATTACATTCGTTCAGTACAGTTTCCCAGTTTGTATGGCTTAAGTCTTGTTCAAATTTGCTTAAGGCTTCATCGTCCAATGTTCTGTTATACTTCACTTTTTGATCATTATTATTGGTCACGTAAGTACTATTATCACACAGAACGAAAATTGGCATATGATCCGTAGCATCGCTTAAAACAATGCCGCACATTTTGTTTCTGCATAGCTCAGAACAGAAAATGTTATCTATTATAGTTGCAGTCGTGCCTGTTATTCTTGTTGGCCTGGTGATCAAGGGATACAATCCAGAACTGAACATTTGATCAACGAAATGTTTCGATTCAGTTTGTTCTTCACAGTGTAATAGATCTATATTAAAATCACCACATATGTACACCACTTTACTGGTAAGATTTCCTAGTATATATGATAAATTTTCATTAAATTTGCTAATGCTAGTATTCGGTGCTCTGTATATACAGCCGACATTGATTTTTGAATGTTTACTGATCTGTAATTCAATAAAAAATACTTTCGAAACATTCATCAATCGCATATGATACGTTCCGCAGGCATATATTAGGAGATTCACAATTCCTAAGTAGAGATTCGCATACAAATATGGCAATGGAGAGCCACCAAGGTGATACCATGAATCACGAAGACTATGAAGGCGTTTAAACTAACACACGTTTTCATACCGAAGAAGAGCGATCTTTATCAATGGTACCAATGACATCAACGAAGATTGTTTCTTTACAAGTAGCATAAAACCATAAATAGATACAAAACGAAATGATAAAATGCACCCAAAAGACATAGTATCAGAAGCAAACTTCTTTTTTACAATCAGTATTTTTCGGAAGACAAAAACAATAGTTCAAAGCAAATAACTAGAAAGAAACAAAAATGTATTCGATTTTATTTACACACATAAATCACAAAGCAAGCCTCCTAATACGAGGATAGAACACCTTGCTTTAGAACGCGGCAACTAAACCCGGAAAGGAAAATTAACAATCGAATGTGTGAGAACGTTGCAGATGAACGTGAAGAGATCGGGATGGACACTGTTACTGTTATTTCAACTGACATATAACGTGTAAATAGGTAGACGTAACTGTATACAGCGTCCGTCGTCAACACATATATCACTTAATTACGCCGAGGTTATATTATGACAGTTTTTGTTCAAGCCATACACTCCAACAATGAGCCGATATTACGTCGTTACAGTTTTTGTTTAAGCCACCCCAACAATGAACGAATCGATCCTCTTGATTACAGGATCCTCTTTAAACCACATACCTTAAGATCGATTTTATCGGTTTGATCCTCTCGATGACGGGATTTTCTTTGTAAATAAACTTGGTCTTTGTCTTGAGTTTGCGTCCAGTCTCTAACGTCAGTTCCAGCTCAGTCGGCACATACAAGATGCCTCTTCTGTCACCGTCATATGGCTGTGGCGGTGTTTCACTGTACACATGGGTCTCGTTGCTGGAACACGAACAACATGTTCAGTCAACCGGCATATGTTTATTGCGCAAAACAATATTCAAACAATGTTATATCACCTATCTCATTTAAACTGGCTCTCTCTCTCACTCTCTCTCTCTCTCTCTCTCTCTATATATATATATATATATATATATATATATATATATATATATATATATATTTACTAGCAGTACTTCGGAGGAATAGCGATGCGTTGTGACAGTTGAAAGCCCTTTACATTGTTTTACTTCGCAGACCAGTTTATTCAGACCATGTTCTTTACCAGGCTGGAAAATGTAATCGATGAGATTTAATCTCATGGTGGACATTCAAGTAGAAATATGGCAGTGTCTTCCGTGTCTGTGAAGGTGTAACTCGCTACGTGTTGTAGTTGGATCGTTAAATGGTTCCTTAGTTTTGCAATGCCTAATATGTTATATTTCTTTCCAATTCCTACCGTATTTAAAATAAAAACTCTGCAATAACACACAATAGGCCTATCACAATACAACATCAAAACAGTGCGACGTTAAACGCAATTACGAAGGCACTGACGCAGATGATGACAGCTACGATCCGGTATCACGTACCTGTATTCCACGTCGAACGGGATATCGCCGACCCACGTACGCACGGACACGGACGAGTTCTCCCGGCCGAGGAAACCACCAACAAACACAACCTTTGTGCCGCCGGCCCGCGGCCCAAACGTCGGAATCATCCGCGTCAAGTAAGGCCGCTGAAACAGAAAATATATGTGTAAATACAGCAACACACAAACAAGTTAAAAGTGGTATTCACGCAGCAGGTTTGCAATGTTACCATTTAAGATGCTTGGCGAATGCTATCCAGATGACATTGATTCTTCTTTGTTTCTCCTTATCTTGGTTGTGTTTCTCTGGAGCTGTATCGCTGTCCAATATGAGTGATGTTGACATATATTGGTATGTAATTCTCCATTATGTTGTTTGTCTTCGACTTCTTCATAGTCAAATCCTGGTTTTCACTTTTATCAGGTAGCTCCTGCAGCATTTGTTGTAGTTCATATGGTGAATTAGCGCATAGGAGTGTATGTGTTCGATCAAGCGAAGATGACAGATATTTTCCGTCTATCCTCACGCCTCTGGTTTTCCAAGACAATCTTCGGAAAATGCTTTCAAGTGTTGCCTTAAACAGCTTGGGCGACATGGTGTTTCCCTGTCGTAATACTCTCCTGGTATTGATCGTTTTATTATATATTTGATGTAGGTGGACTGTTCAATGTACCCGTCTTCTATATCATGTTTTATTTGGAAAAGATATTTACATATCGACTTTGTCGTTGTCGACGAATGCGATTCAGAGTGGGATATTATATTCACGGCACTACTCCTTCAGTTGGTGTGCGATGTGGATGGGATCTATCGTTGAGTATCTGCTTCTGAATTTAGCATACCTCCGTGGTTGGGTTTCGTCGAGTGTCTTAGCCGTTTTGTTAGCACTTACATGAGTTCTTTATAGACGTTTGATAACAGTCCATCACAACTATAGCCGCCGTAACGTTTATTGACTCAAACTAGGTACAAGGTTTGTTGAAAGTACATCAATTTCGTTAGTACATTTATACAAGCATACATACACACACATTATTTCATAGACCGGCAATACATACCAAAAAAAAGTAAAGGTAAGTTTTTATATAGCGCAGTATCCAGTCCATAGGACTGCTCAAAGCGCTTTTACACATTACTTCCCCGGCAGACCTGTTCAATCAAATACCATCTCAACTTCTCTGGGAAGCATCCAGCCACATGCTACAATTAATGTGCGAAAGGCTGCGCATACACATATCCACCGCTGTCTATTGCCAGGTACTCATTTATACAGCTGAGTGAACTGGAGCAATGTAGAGTGAAAAAACTTGCCCAAGGTTTTAACACCGCAGCACAGGATTCGAACCCGGGTTCTCTTAGTCGAGAGTCCGGAGGTCTACCCCCTGAGCCGCTGCGCTCTGAGCCGCTGCGCTCTGAGCCGCTGCGCTCTGAGCCGCTGCGCTCTGAGCCGCTGCGCTCTGAGCCGCTGCGCTCTGAGCCGCTGCGCTCTGAGCCGCTGCGCTCTGAGCCGCTGCGCTCTGAGCCGCTGCGCTCTGAGCCGCTGCGCTCTGAGCCGCTGCGCTCTGAGCCGCTGCGCTCTGAGCCGCTGCGCTCTGAGCCGCTGCGCTCTGAGCCGCTGCGCTCTGAGCCGCTGCGCTCTGAGCCGCTGCGCTCTGAGCCGCTGCGCTCTGAGCCGCTGCGCTCTGAGCCGCTGCGCTCTGAGCCGCTGCGCTCTGAGCCGCTGCGCTCTGAGCCGCTGCGCTCTGAGCCGCTGCGCTCTGAGCCGCTGCGCTCTGAGCCGCTGCGCTCTGAGCCGCTGCGCTCTGAGCCGCTGCGCTCTGAGCCGCTGCGCTCTGAGCCGCTGCGCTCTGAGCCGCTGCGCTCTGAGCCGCTGCGCTCTGAGCCGCTGCGCTCTGAGCCGCTGCGCTCTGAGCCGCTGCGCTCTGAGCCGCTGCGCTCTGAGCCGCTGCGCTCTGAGCCGCTGCGCTCTGAGCCGCTGCGCTCTGAGCCGCTGCGCTCTGAGCCGCTGCGCTCTGAGCCGCTGCGCTCTGAGCCGCTGCGCTCTGAGCCGCTGCGCTCTGAGCCGCTGCGCTCTGAGCCGCTGCGCTCTGAGCCGCTGCGCTCTGAGCCGCTGCGCTCTGAGCCGCTGCGCTCTGAGCCGCTGCGCTCTGAGCCGCTGCGCTCTGAGCCGCTGCGCTCTGAGCCGCTGCGCTCTGAGCCGCTGCGCTCTGAGCCGCTGCGCTCTGAGCCGCTGCGCTCTGAGCCGCTGCGCTCTGAGCCGCTGCGCTCTGAGCCGCTGCGCTCTGAGCCGCTGCGCTCTGAGCCGCTGCGCTCTGAGCCGCTGCGCTCTGAGCCGCTGCGCTCTGAGCCGCTGCGCTCTGAGCCGCTGCGCTCTGAGCCGCTGCGCTCTGAGCCGCTGCGCTCTGAGCCGCTGCGCTCTGAGCCGCTGCGCTCTGAGCCGCTGCGCTCTGAGCCGCTGCGCTCTGAGCCGCTGCGCTCTGAGCCGCTGCGCTCTGAGCCGCTGCGCTCTGAGCCGCTGCGCTCTGAGCCGCTGCGCTCTGAGCCGCTGCGCTCTGAGCCACTGCGCTCTACAAACATACAAAAGTGTATGCTTATAGTAATTATTGTTGTACCAACAATCATATAAAGTTTTACAAACTGGGGTCGGTAGCTCTTATTAAGTCAATGACGTCGCTGTCATAGGAGCCACAATAATTCCATGTTGAAAAGTAATATGGTCATTTATACAAGGTGTCTATCTCGTGTGTTTATTTAAGAAAGTGTGAGAAAGTTCATGTTGGTTTGGAGGTGTGCTAATCGTAACAATCATAAATATATATTTTATTGATTGATTCCGTTGATATGTATAATATTTTGAAAAAGTACATATATCTTTGTACTTATTTAGCAAACATGTTTTTATGAAACATATAAACCATGCGAACTGTGAGTGTATATTTAGTTTTTGATTATATCACAGTTGTCATCTAAGACATTTCATTGCAAAATTTGGCTTAGTTCTACAAGTATGTATATTATCTTTTACAGGAGTACTAAAATTGTGTATATTAATTCTTGGTATAATTCGCCATTTTAGTAAATATGGAGATCATTGTTTATGAATATATTTAAAATAAAATTGTAATTCTTGTAATTTTAATAATATATCTTTCTACTTTCAGTAATGATTTTTGCGAAGTGGTTCCGTGTGTGAATGATAGGTATTTAAGGTTATTATTCGCACAACATTTTTGGATGCTTGTAATTATATTTCTTTGATATCCCTAAGTCATGATACAATAATTGATATGTGATCATATTAAGATGTTATAAAATAACACATATCTAATGGTAATACATGTTTTAATCTATTTAATATGTCAATTGTTTTGAAACACGCATTTGATATTTTCTCCGTGTTGTCACCAATTTAGATTATTGTATAAAGTCAATCCTAGAAATTTCAATTCATCTTCTTTTCAAATATATACACGATCTGTTTTAAATTTAAGTTTGCATATAAAAAACATGTATTTAGTTTTGCTTCTATTTAGTAATAATTACTGACTTATATAGCTATTCATTAATTTTAGAACGTTCTTCATTTATCATTGTTACTTGGTTTTTATTATTGAGTGTGGTTTTGCTCAGAGAATTATAAAGGTAGGTCCAACGACAGGACCTTATGGGACACCGATTGTAATAGGTAAAATGTTTGAATTTACTTGGTCAATTTTCAGTATATTGTTTGCTGTTTTGTATGTAACGTTTGAACTGCAAGTTTGAGCCATTTAGGCCATGGTATGTATGCTAATTTTATTTGTAAAATGTTATACTTGTCTAGGAGAGTAATCAGTCTGGATTGGCCTCATGTCTACGTTCTTCTAGCACTCTTTGATGCAATGATTATGATAGTTTGGTTATACGTCCTGTCTTTCCTTGCTTTCTTTTTGAAACTCGTACATATTTGTGAATACTCTATTCGTTGTTTATAATCGCTATTTTTAACCATTTCTAGTCGTTTCGTCATCAGGGCGTGTTTTGGTGACGATATCCTCGATTTCATTGATTATTGGCTGGCACTGGTAAAATTGGTAGTACCACACATTAAATCGACCGGTTTTAATTAAATACATAGCTCAAAATAATTAATAACACTGGTATGACATTGGCAAAGTACCAAAAGATGCCTGTGATTGGCGTGAATGCCTTCCACGCAAGCCAAGGGCCTGATCGGGCAGGCAAAACAGGGAGAACGAAAACGTTTCAACCCGGTGGCTGTATCGGTACCGAACCACCGACCAGCCACCACCGGGATCCGAACATCTTTGCATTTTACAGTTAAATGCGACATAAGCTCACTTACACACTTCGGCCCGGCTTTTCTGACGTCGACCCCGGGTAGTTCTCTGCACTTACAAAAGCCGCCCAAACACAGGTAGCCATCGACAGTGCCATTTGGGTAACATCCGCATTTATTCCTGAAAACACAGTTATCAAAACAACGTCAGTACACAGATCAGTTTAACTTTGCTGAAACGTATAATGGTCGACAACTATCTATCTATCTATCTATCTATCTATCTATCTATACATATACATATACATATACATATACATATACATATACATATACATATACATATACATATACATATACATATACATATACATATACATATACATATACATATACATATACATATACATATACATATACATATACATATACATATACATATTGGATCCACTGTATTCTACGGAATCCCTATAAACGTTACCTTTGGAAGACTTCTATTTCCGTCACAACGGTACTGGTCCCTCCCTTGAATGGATTGATTGGACTTCCTTCGAAGACTATGCGTGTTGCGTTCGTTGTGAGGAAGTAGTTAAAATCCCAATCATCTGAGGGTTGAACAAAATTACCATAGAAATACATACTGCGCTGACGCTTTCGTGTTACATCTCAATCTAGCAGTTACTCTTTAATCTTGTCAACATATTATCAGGTTCTGGACCTATGCATCTCAAAATGTATAACAATTTACCGTTAGCATCTGAAATAAAATATATTACGCCAACAGTTTACAGGAATAACCTTATCTTTTATTTAATAACTTTATCTTTTATTTCCTTTTAGACATTAACGGACTAGTATTTCAATACTATTTGTATGTCTTGTTTACCTTCCATTGCATCGCGTCGACGCCTTGCCTCGTAAGCCGGTGACGGCGACGATGGGTTGTGACGAGGTCGGCCCGCAAGGAAGTCGACGACGATCTCGTACGGAGGACGGCGGGCGCCACCAGCCAGTCTACGAAGACAGTACACTGGTTATACTATAAAGTCACAATTACATATACGGCTTACAGACTTTCCCAAACGTGACATCACTCAGATGTATGCCCATTCCTCGTGCCCCATCCATACGCGTTTTGGGAACATATGGAATCGCAATTTCAAGCATCGTGGTCTTACACTGGAACAATATACACACAGAACTAGTGAATTAACCATCTGTCTGCATCCATGTATGCTCACTGGATACCAAACAAACGAATGTATGTCCATTAAAAGTATAAATGTATTTTCTTTCGCCGACCACTGTGATGATACGGTCCCTGCACGCCATTGTAGCTACCTCAACGGCTGGTTTTGGAGAGCACTGGTGACGAGATAGAGCGACGTTCTTGCTGACGCATAGGGCCTAAACCGGGAATTGAGACAGGGGCTGGAGACTTCTAGACGGAGATTGGCGATATAATTAACTGCCAATACTTAGGGAAATGGATTGCATTTTCTGTTATAATTATTACGGTTGGGGCTGAAGATAAAATGAGCCAACTTCAATGTGTTGTTATTGGAGAGTCTGGAAGTGGTGATTTTAGCAAACGTCAGGGTATGGCAACACACATCTTTTGGGTGACCATCAAGAACGTACCAAGTTCCCATACGTTGCCGCGAAAGTGTATAAAAGCATTTACATATACATAATGATACAGCAATTACATACACATACAGTCATTTTACAATAGGTACAACACGATATACACCAACATACTCGTTCACTCACTCACTCACTCACACACATTTATTTAGTTACTCATCTCACCTTGTTAGGTTCTGACAATTGACCTCGTTAGGATATCTTAAATCGCCATCGGTGTCAAGGTTATACGACCGTTCGCAATTAACTGATAGCTTCTGTACTACTTCGAAGCCAAATGTTCTTTTGGCCATGACTAGAATCCCACGCCGTGGAAAGTAGGACTCAAGGTGGATCTTCACAACCCGCAGCTGTGTAACAAAAAGAAAGAAACAAAGTAAGAAATTTACTGATCAAAGTATACTTCTTACTACTACATGCACATGTAACAACAATGACAAACCCAGATGAAAACATGGAGACCTTCTACAACCAGCTGGAAAGTGTGCTCAGTGGTATCCCTCGTACAGATAAGTTACTACTGATAGGAGACTTCAATGTAAGGATAGGGAAAAAACAATGACAAGTGGCCCTTGGTCATGGGCAAACATGCGATTGTGAAATGCAACGCCAGTGGCAAGCTACTACTGGCTCTGTGCTCTGAAGTCGAACTGATAGTGACGAAAACCATGTTCAAGCAGAAGAATGAACGCAAGTCCACTTTGATGCATCCTCGTTCCGGACACTGACATATGATCGACTGCATCATCACAAGGTGATAAGATGGACATCCACAGTACCAGAACCATGTGTGGAGCTAACAGCTGGGCCGATCACCAGATGCTGAGGTCAAAAGTGGCTTTCAGAATACGACAAAAGCACAACAGACAAGGGACAAGTAAGCCGACAAAGCTCAACACAGCAAAACTAAGTACCATCAGCCATAGGGAGAGTTTTGAGCAGGAGATGGACAGTGCTCTCGCCCAATGGGAGGAGAAGGAAAACTCAACACCAGACGAGGAACGGGCAGCTCTTCAGCAGGTCGTATACAACACAGCCAAGGCATAGGTTGGCAAGCCTAACAGAAAACACCAGGACTGGTTTGCGTTTTTGTAGTAGTCTGCCTGCATATTAGTATGCTGCAGCTTAGTAGCTCCTGGTCTTTGTGGTCAAACCAGGAGCTACTAAGCTGCAGCATACTAATATGCAGGCAGACTACTACAAAAACGCACCCGTGCACTGAAGTCAGACTGGTGGAAAAGGAAGGCAGTGGAGCTACAGAGAGCTGTTGACAGAAACAACACAAAGGGCTTCTACAATTGACTGAAGGAAGTGTGGGGATCCCAGAACAAAGGACATGTTCACCTTAACTCAACAGCTGGATTGGAGACCTTCTCTGACAGCAAGAGAGTTATGGCAAAATGGAGTGAACACTTCCAGAAGCTACCCAACGTCCCTGGCGATATAGATCACGAAACTCTGGACAACATCCCGCAGCTCTGGACAACATCCCGCAGCGCATTACCAAATCAGGTCTGGATGTGATTCCAACCATGGATGAGATGTCTAGAGCAATCGCCGGCCATAAAGATGGCAAAATACCTGGGGGAGATGGAATTCCTGCTGAAGTATGAAAGCATGGAGGAGACAATCTATTCAGCAGACTGCACCAACTAATCACCAATGCCTAGGGGTGGGGTCTGTATCACAAGCATGGGAGGATGCCAGCATTGTAACCACCTACTAGAAAGGTGACCAAACAGACTGTGGGAACTACAGAGCAATCTCCCTTCTTTTCATAGGAGGCAAGATCGCCAGGATCCCCCTCAACAGACTATTTACACACATAACACCAGAGGTTGTTCCGGAGGCACAATGTGGCTTCAGAGGTAACCGGAGCACGGTGGATATTATATTTTGTCTCCGACAGCTACAAGAAAACTGAACTAAGCATGACCGATCACTGTACATGGTATTTGTCAACTTTCAGCAAGGCGTACAGTTGGAAGAACCGGGCTATGGCAGCTACTGAGGAAGTGTTGATGCCCAGAGAAGTTCACAACTATGATCGAGGCTCTACATACCGGAATTATGGCGAATATTAGTGTTGGAGGGGAAGTCTCGGAATCGTTCAGTGTTACAAATGGGGCCAAGCAAGGTTGTGTATTGGGACAAACGCAATGCCCGACGAGGCTTTCCGAGACATGGGGGATGGCATCTACATACATTCCAGACAGAACGCTGACCAATTCAACGTCGCACACTTCAGAGTGAAGACCAAGACTACTCGGATACTGATGAGAGAGCTGCTATTCGCAGATGACAGTACAGTGGTTGCCCACTCTGCTGAAAAGATGCAGAAAGTAGTCGATGCTTTCTCCGATGCGTCAAAGACATTCGGCCTGAAGATTAACATCAAGAAAACCGAGGTGTTGTATCAACCCAACTCTACAAGAACCCGAAAGGAGGATATCATGGTTGATGGAAACAAGCTGACCTCTGTTCTGGAATTCACCTAACTATGAAGCACTATATCAAGTAATGGATGCATTGACGATGAAATACAGAGGAGGGTGCCCAAGGCTAGTGCATCTTTCGACCGACAACGCCAGAGACTTTGGAACAACCACCATGTGTCCACGTGTATTAAACGCAAGACATACTGTGCAATCGTGTTTTCCACCCTCCTATAGGGAGCCGAGGACTGGGCAGTGTACAGACGACTAGTGAAAAAGCTGCATGCCTTCATGATGCGACATCTGTGTTCGATCAATAGGATAACCTAGATGGACAAAGCGACAAACAAGGATATACTCATACGGACAGGGCTGCCCTCAATGGAAGATATTCTGAACAGAACGAAACTCCGGTGGAATGAACACCTCATAAGGATGTCACCAGACTACCAAAGCAGGTTCTCTAATGTTAACTGTCTTCTGGTCACAGAAAGAGAGGGCGCCCTCGTCTCCGGTTCAAGGTTTCATCAAGAGAAACCTGAACCTGAGAGACATAAAAACCGGCTCATGGACATCACTCTCACAGCTTAGAAATAAATGGAGAGTGAATGGAAGCAGTCTCTGTTGCATCGCGACCAACAGCATGATGGTGATGATGATGATGATGATTATGTTGATGACATGTAATTGTAAGTATACGTAATGTAATATTATATATTTGTGTGTGTATAAATATATATATATATATATATATATATATATATATATATATATATATATATATATATATATATATATATATATATATATAAATATATATATAATATTAATACGTAATATTATATATTTGTATATATATATTATATATTATATAATATATATATATATTTGTATATATATATATATATATATATATATATATATATACAAATATAAATATACAAAAATGTCGCTAACCTAAATGCCTACATTACTACGTTACACTTAAGTGGCCCTGGGTTGGGCTACGGCATGTAGATACCATATATTTCGGTGATTTCGGATTGCTATGTTTCTGTTATAACCTCACAGGTGCGACTAATGCCTTTTAAAGCATATAGTTACGTGAAACACTAAGGTGCAATTTGCATACCATATTATTCATATATATATATATATATATATATATATATATATATATATATATATATATATATATATATATATATATATATATATATATATATATATATATATATATATATATATATATATATATATATATTAGGTGGGTGTCTGTGATTAACTCCTGATCTTAACCACAAATAATGTCTTGTCTCCGGAAGTCTTTCACGTCAATTACAATCATTATAGGCACGTGAAAGGTTAAAGTGTTCACCACAAGTTGTATCAATGAGAGGTACTAGTGCGGACGCCTATACTTGAACTATTGGTTAATCTAGTGAACAGCTGGAGTCATTTATCTAAACTCCGTCAATTTTACCTGTCTTACCTGACTTATACAATCATCTGCCAGTCTTGAAGACGGACAGTCGGGTATCTGGCTAAGCCCAGGATTACTCCCCCCCCCCCAACATGTGGTGATGGAATTGATTGATTGGAGCAATTTGACGCTTTTCGCGAACCTCAAATAGTGCATATGGAGGTTTTTCAGAGACTGAAAGCCTGGATTGAAAGCGAATCTCTAGAGGGTGCAGATGCAAATTGTTTTTAAAGTTTGCGGCAGCGTTTTCGCGAGTCCGAAATGAGGGGCACATTGGTTTTTTGCTGAGTACGAAAGTTTAAGAAAAGTGCAATTGGAAATTACTGGTGATAATTAACCAGTGAAACAATGCAAAAGAAACGCATTATTACTCACCTGATCAAGATGACCGACGTCGATCTGTATGGTTGCTGTGCCGTTGAACTGAGTCTGAGCGGGGCTGGCCCACGCAGTCGTCAGGTCTCCGTCGTTCACGTACTCAGCAAGGAACCATCGTTGTCTAACATAATATCCTTCTACAGCGGTGAGTCGAGGCGTCGATGAATTCGACGACGGATGTGCGGGCAAGCAGACGTTGCTGTCGTTGGCCTGTAGCACTGGGTAGTGGCCGTCACAGAGACACTCGGACAGTGGCCGGACGTGGCGTAGACGGCCCAGATACAGCGCCTCGATCTCCCTGCAATGAGACATAGATGGGTATTATGAGGTCGACAATTGGGTTGGCCTCGATTATCCAGACGCCGTGAGATGACAGCACTTTATTGCCACTCAGGTCCGTGTATATACCGTTTTTTCGTTTATCGTTTTCAAATTTGCGAACGAAAAACGGATAACGAATTCGTTTTTCGTTTTCAAATTTGCGAACGAAAAACGAATTCCTTTTTCGTTTTTCGTTTTCAAAAGTGAAGTAAGAAAAACGAAAAACTAATTCGTTTTTCGTTTTCAAAAGTGAAGTAAGAAAAACGAAAAATGAATTCGTTTTTCGTTTTTGCATTTAGGATGCTTCGGTCGCACTGCCACTTCGGGTGGCCGGAAAAATTGGTAGTTTCGGCAGGATACTTCGGTCGCACTGGCAGCGTTTTGAAAACAAACTCGCAGAAATTGCATCGGCGAAGTGGTATGTCTAAGTACCTGCAGGTGAATATTGGTCGGTTCGGCGCTGTTTTTTTATGTTTCGACAATTTAATAAACTTTACTCAACCTTATATATGATAGATCGAAAGATGGATAAATCAAGAGTAGATGTATTTATTTTGTAACTGCAACTATGTGATGCAATAGTTATTTTTAATTTAATTTGTAAAATATTTGACTTAGGAGGCCCCTATTATGACTAATAAATAGTCACTATCTTAGGGGCCCCTTTGGGTTTTTAAATGAGCAATTTTTTATGTAATTAATTATTGAATTCCAGTGATGGTCCATTACGGATAGCCCAATTGTATTTAGGAGCATGTATATTCCTGAGTATTGTTTATTAACATTTGCTACTTTACGCATATTGTAAGTAGAGGATATGTGGTAAAAATATAATACGTTAATGACTTAATGTGTTGCTAGAGTTAGTGTTAATTCATTATTATTTTGCATATGTAGTAATTTACAACAGTAGAAGTATGTTTGCATCCGTGTGTAAAATGCTGCTTTACATAATGTATCAGTCTTTTTAAAATTGTGATCGGATATGTTTTGATTAAACAAATATAGGTATTGTTTATTGTGTGAGGCATACTATTTGTAATATTCTTTTTTACAAATGTATATTATGTCCTGAATGTATGTATTCTGCTGTGTGCTGGTGTGAAATGATTATATGCATATTTCTGGTTTGTGTTATCTGCCAATTTTGAAAGTATGCGGGTAATGTTTTAAGTTTATATTTATAATAAAATTATAATATAAATACAATAAGTGGGTATTTAACTTTTGCTTAAACATTAATTCTATGTGGAGCTATATTTATTTGAAAATATTATTCTTACAAGTTTTTTGGCAATTTGTTTATTCAATTACATTTGTGTCCCTAGATCAGTAGATGGTAATTAGTGTGAGGCAATATTATAGAATTATAGAGTGACATTTTTATTATAGTTTGAATAATATGCTTTAACCTAGTTATAGGTCCAATTGTTCGAGACATCTGTTTGCTATTTTATCAATATGTTTAATCCAGTTTAAATGCGAGATTAATGTAAAGCCCACAATGTTAAACTGGTTAAATCTCTCAATATCTACACTGTCAATTGTTAATGTTACTTCATCAACCTATTTATTAGGCATTTGAAAAAAAAACACCTTTGTTTTATTAATATTTTAATGATAATGTATAATAATAACACAAGTTTTATTGGCAACTCAACTGAGTTGGATTGACATTATACAATAATATTCAATTAACGCATCTGTATGTAGTTTTAGCTGTATGTTTAGTATAGGTCTTTATTAACCAAATATTCACTGTGTTTCTTTCATTTGTGAAGGTTTTAGTTGTACTTGTATCATTAAGTATCATGCGCATAATTTATGCTGGCTTTTGGAAATCATTGATATAATTATAATAAATAACAATGTCAGTGGCCCTAAAATTGATCCTTGGGGACGCCTCGTTTTATAGTTAAAGTATGTCATTGTACTTCATCTAGTCTAACAGACTGCTTACAGTTAGTTGCATATTATTGTGTTAGATGTATTGCTGTGAGCTCCATTCCAATGGCTCCTGGCTACCTCACTGATCCGTTCACGTTAAATAGTAGTTATATGATTGTCACACTTGCAACTGCACAAATATTCCTGTCAAGAAGTACAACTTGTCTTTAGGCCAGTGTAAATTTGCTTACAAGTTTGGAAAACTTTGGGACACTATCCCGGAATGTATACAGAATGCAAGCAGTGCAGAGATCTTTAAAACACACATTTTAACAGTTTCTCATGATAGATGTACACACTTGCAAACATTTCATGATAGATATGGCTGAGGGATTGTTTGCATTTGGCTGGTAGATTGTTTAGATTAATTAATATTTGTATGGTGGTGGTAGTGGTAGTCATAGTAAGGACTTTATCTCAGACAATCAGATTTTTATTATTGTTATTACTATTATTGTTATGTAGAAGTGGATGAGTTTGAGCAGTTTGCCAGTCGAATGTGGACTGTCACTTAGTCATGCCTTTTGGGATGTCTATGAAGTGCACATAATCTTATGTCATTAAAATTAAAGATTTAACAGTAAGTCTAATGATTTATTTAATTATTTGTAATATTTGTTATTCATGTTTCCAATAGAATATGAAACAGTGTCACCTGACTGTTTATTACCAGCTGAAATGGAATATTTATGGAGTTGCAAGTGTGACAAACATGCATTCTATTTTTAACGCAAACCGATCAGTGAGATAGCCAGGAGCCATTGGAATGGAGCTCACAGCAATAATATTCAACTAACTATAAGCAGTCTGTAAGACTAGAAGAGGTACAATGATATACTTTACCTATAAAAAGAGGCGTCCCCCAAGGATCAATTTCAGTGCCACTGACATTGTTATTTACTATAATTATATCAATGATTTCCAAAAGCCAGCATAACTATAACATAATTAGAGACCTCATTGAACAAGTTCAGCGGCGGGCAACACGACTTGTGCCGGAAACAAAGGGACTACCATACAACAACATACTAATAGAATTACGGCTTCCTACCTTGAACTTCAGAAGACAGAGAACAGACATAATCCAGACATTCAAAATTATCAAAAGAATAGACTCGGTCAACCAGGATTGCAGATTTCCACAGTGCCCATCAAAGCTGATGTTCAAAAAAGCCAGTGGTACAACAAGAGGGCACAGCGAAAAACTCCAAACACAGAGTGCAGCTGACTAAAGACACCACTTCTTCTCGACCAGAGTGGTTAAAATGTGGAACTCCCTTTCAGAAGACAGAGTTCAGGCCAGAACAGTAAACGAACTGAAGTCACGCCTCCGAAGAGATTGGAGAGGTCACCCAGATCTGTATAATTACAATTTTTCAAATTAATCAGCCTTGACAAACCGAATATAAAAAAAAAACATGAAAAAAATACATCAATAGAGAATTACAACATCAGCAAACAAATGTTGAGACGATCTCAATGCTCAGTTTGGGCAACTACTGACCGGTCTTGAGGTAAGATCTTGAGGTAAGATAACTTATGCTCGTGATACTTGATGATACAAGTACAATTAAAACCTTCACAGATGAAAGAAACACAGTGAATATTGAATATCTGATTAATAAAGACCTATAATAAACATATAGCTAAAACTACATACAGATGCATTAATTGTATTTTATTGTATAATGTCAATCCAACTCAGTTTCATTGCTAATAAAACTTGTGTTATTATTATTATACATTATCATTAAAATATTAATAAAACCATTTTTTTTAAATGCCTAATAAATAGGTTGATGAAGTAACATTAACAATTGACAGTGTAGATATTGAGAGATTTAACCAGTTTAACATTCTGGGCTTTACATTAATCTCGCATTTAAACTGGATTAAACATACTAATAAAATAGCAAACATATGTCTCGAACAATTGGACCTATAACTAGGTTAAAGCATATTATTCAAACTATAATAAAAATGTCACTCTATAATTCTATAATATTGCCTCACACTAATTACCATCTACTGATCTAGGGACACAAATGTAATTGAATAAACAAATTGCCAAAAAAATTGTAAGAATAATATTTTCAAATAAATATAGCTCCACATAGAATTAATGTTTAAGCAAAAGTTAAATACCCACTTATTGTAGTTATATTATAATGTTATTATAAATATAAACATAAAACATTACCCGCATACTTTCAAAATTGGCAGATAACACAAACCAGAAATATGCATATAATCATTTCACACCAGCACACAGCAGAATACATACATTCAGGACATAATATACATTTGTAAAAAAGAATATTACAAATAGTATGCCTCACACAATAAACAGTACCTATATTTGTTTAATCAAAACATATCCGATCACAATTTTAAAAAGACTGATACATTATGTAAAGCAGCATTTTACACACGGATGCAAACATACTTCTACTGTTGTAAATTACTACATATGCAAAATAATAATGAATTAACACTAACTCTAGCAACACATTAAGCCATTAACGTATTATATTTTTACCACATATCCTCTACTTACAATATGCGTAAAGTAGCAAATGTTAATAAACAATACTCAGGAATATACATGCTCCTAAATACAATTGGGCTATCCGTAATGGTCCGTCACTGGAATTCAATAATTAATTACATAATAAATTGCTCATTTAAAAACCCAAAGTGGCCTCACAACGGCTTCGAATATCTATTGCACTGTTACCAGGTATATTGATTTTCCGCCAGAATATAGATAGATGTGAGAAATGACCTGTAGAAAACTAAGAGACAATATGCGAAACAATTGTTGTCAGGTAATGCAGTGGTCAATATTTAATATAACTTCCTAGAACATTCGAGATGGTGTTCGATTGTTCAGGTCTGCCAATGAGTACAGCGTAAAGTGCCTTGATCAGTCCTTAGGTCAGGGTACTGCACTATATAGGAACATAACATTAGTTTTACTTTAGAATATCAAATAAACCAACATTAGTCTACATTTCATCTTCTATTGTTTATGATGTGTAGGCCCGGCCTATTGCAATTTAGCACTTAATTCATGTATCAAAACACACACAGGCACACGCACGCACGCACGCACGCACGCACGCACGCACGCACGCACACACGCACGCACGCACGCACACACACACACACAGTATGTCTATTATATGTTATGACTCACCAGTTACGTCGACTTCACCTGTCAATCAGTGTCCAAATGCGATTGCCTCACTTCTTATTCAAATTTCTAATTACGGCTGGCTCACAAGACCGTTTCCATTTGCGATTGCTTCATTTTCTGTCACTGTCAAAATAGACAGTCTCTTTCCAGTTACGATTGCCTCACCAATCAGTAATTTTCTAGGTACGAATACATAGCCTGTCAGCCAGATTCCAGTTACAAATGCCTTACCTGTCTGCCTATGTCTAGTTGCGATTACCCCACCTTCCGTCAGCAGTTGTCTCAGATGTCAGGTATTTTCCAATTACGTCCGCTTCACCTGTCCATCAGTTTCTAGTTACCATTGCTTCACTTTCAGTACGTTTCCAGTTACGACTGTTTCACCTCTCAGTCAGTTTCCACTTTCAAAAGACTCACCTGTCAGTCAGCGCTTGTCCATAAAACATCTGCCCGTTGCCAATACTCCCTTTGAAGTATTGAAATTCTGAAACGATATAGTACATGATAGAACATGTACATGAATAAGTTCATTTAAAATGGTGTACATAGCATGGTATTTGTGTTAATAGACTACTATTGTAAAACATTATCACCAATATTTATTATTATTATGATACATAATTGTTATGATAACAATTGTAAAGTGCAACACTCCTCTGAATGGTTTAATTACCACATTTATGGCGCCGACAAATGTTGCTATTTTACAATTATTGTAAGCAGTCATTACAACAAACTAATAAAGGCAGGCCTAGCATGTAAACCGTCTAATATTATAACTGAACATTTCTCAGGATAGTTCAATCAATGGTTTTCATTTTTTATATCCAAGTTCAAGATCTTAAATTTCCTTTTACCTGTAGAGGCTTTCGTCTGAACGTTTCACGTTGACTTCTTCAGTACTAATGACAGATGACGTCATCGTACACGTGGGGTAGTTCGTAATTGCCTTCGTCTCTGTTCATTGGTGTCTTTGTCTTTCGGAACCAGATGATTTCCTTTCTTTGTCGGGTTGTTCTGTTTGGCTCTTTATCAATGATTTTCCCTCCCTCCCAGTCTGTGGTGTGATTTTCAGTTGTTGCATTGTATGTAAGGGCGGATTTGTTTAAGTTAGACATTGATCTTTTTCCAGCTCGTTGTGTATTTCTCATTGTTCGTGTTGTCTACATCCTTCCTGTGTTCGTCCAGTCGTGGTTATAGTAGTCTCCCGGTATCTCCAATATACTCGGCACCACAATTCTTTCATGATATCTGGTACGCCAGCTCACCTTGTTCTGCAAACTCTACCTTGTCTCTTGGCTGTAGCAGCAGGCACCCGAGGACGGTGTGGGGACGCATGGCTGTCGACTCCATCATACTTCTTCATTACTAGGTGAACTCTTTCAGAGACTCCCTCCATATGTGGGATAACCACTTGACTCCTGTAGTCTTTGTCTTACTGTTGGTCGTTTTCTTCTCTTTCGCGTTGCCTGGGACCGTTTTTAAGGCCCAGGATGGATAGCCACATACTCTTAAGGCTCCTCTCATGTGTTCCGTCTCTTCCTTCTTGTCCACCTCCTCTGTGGTTATCGTCTCACACCTGTTCATAAGTGTTCTGACAACTCTTAGCTTCTGATGTTTGGGGTGGTGGCACGCAAAGTTTAGGTACTGATCAGTGAGCGTCTTCTTCCTGTACACGGTGGACTTCACGGTTCCTTCTTCCTTTCTGGTGAACTTGGCATCCAAGAAGGGCATACTGTTGTTTTTTCATATTCCTTGTGAAGACGATGCTATTCGTAGTAATTACTGTGTTCATATGTTGTTGCAATTTCTCTGCTTTTCCTGTGTGAACCAGGCAGATGACGTCGTCCACATATCTCTTCCAACTTCTTAGTTGGCAATGCTCTGGTGCTGTGGCGATGATCGTTTGCACCATGTACACATTCACAACAATGACGGATAGTGGGCTCCCCATGGCTACTCCAAACTTCTGCTGGTAAATTTCCCCTCTAAAGCTGAGTGTTCGTAAACAATGACACAATGTCGTATGACACAAACGATTATCTTGCTTCTACTCTTATTTTTGTCACGAAAACCTCTACAGGTAAAAATAAATTGAAGATCTTGAACTTGGATATGAAAAATGAAAACCATTGATTCTTCTGATATTATTTTTAAATTTGTATCGTATGCATATCACTACACCACGACATAATTATAATAATGATTATTGACAATATTAATAACAACACTGAAAACACCAGATTCGTCAAGCGTTCTTTTTTACTGGGCAACGTGTTCTGTTGTAGGAATATCTTGCATCAACCCTACCACAGCCAATGTTCGGGCACAGACCTGGCTTGTAGTTGCGGTCGACGCAGACGTGAGGGTCGCTGCTGTCGGGAAACATGTCACACGACACGTTGGGCCGCGGGGAGTCTTCGCACCAGTCGTCCACGACGGCTGAAGGCGACAGGAGGGGAATACATTGCAGAGGTGATTGTGCATAATGCGTGCGTGATCACGAAACATTAATTACTAAATTAGGCAACAACGTGCATATGCAACAACATGTACAGTATCAGTAAATTATACTATATATATATATATATATATATATATATATATATATATATATATATAATTACATAAAAATAAATAAATAAATTAAGTATATATATATATATATATGTATATATATATATATATATATGTATATATATATATATATATATATATATATATATATATATAGTATAATTTACTGATACTGTACATGTTGTTGCATATGCACGTATATATAAAATTATATATATATATTTCCGGGCATTCCAGTTTCAAATATGTTACATTTGACCTTATCCAGCATTCACATCCGCCATTTTTAATAATGACGGCCGTCACCATTAATGTTCCTATGTCTTATAACATATGTCATACAGTGTCGTGATTTTATCGTCAATGCATAGATAAGTCATAGCATATAGCATATATATATATATATATATATATATATATATATATATATATATATATATATATATATATATATATACAATATAATGTGTATATTAATCAAATAAGCAACAACGTCGGTACTCACCTAAGCAGAGAGACCGGCAGGGCGGCAGCACTGTGCCACTGCGACGACAAACAGGAACCATCCACGCACAAGCGAATTTCGCAACCAAATGAACGTCCTTAGTTCTCTCACACCGAGTGCGATTGTATTCTGGAGAAAATACTAGGGGAAACATTTTTTCACGCCGAGTTTTCAACAAGCGGTTATTCGCAATAGATTCCACCGCCGGACTGTGCCCCTCCATGGCGCACCTGTCGTTCCTTTGGAGCGCACACCCAACAGATACTGAAGACATAACAAACGGCAGTGTTGAACAGAAATAACCCAACCTCGGCTAAAGGGAGGGTGCCACCTGCTCTGCCCAGAAGTGGCCGAGCATTGACTAGTAATGGGACGTCTGCTGTCTCGAACGTGGGAAGATTAAACTTCAAAGGGCATTGCGATTAACCCTGCTCCCTTTGCCATTATTGCCAATCAAGTTTGTCTTGAAACTGGTGGGTGTTTTGTTTACCATTTGAACGTGTTACAGGCAGAAATGTTCAAACTAAGAACATTGTTTAGGACTTAATAAAACAAGTAAACACCTAAACGCGGTAATAAGAAAGGTCCGTGTATATACCGTTTTTTCCTTTTTCGTTTTCAAATTTGCGAACGAAAAACGGATAACGAATTCGTTTTTCGTTTTTGGTTTTCAAATTTCCGAACGAAAACCGAAAAACGAATTCCTTTTTCGTTTTTCGTTTTCAAAACTGAAGTAAGAAAAACGAAAAACGAATTCGTTTTTTGTTTTTTGTTTTCAAAAGTGAAGTAAGAAAAACGAAAAACGAATTCGTTTTTCGTTTTTGCATTTAGGATGCTTCGGTCGCACTGCCACTTCGGGTGGCCGGTAAAATTGGTAGTTTCGGCGGGATACTTCGGTCGCACTCGCAGCGTTTTGAAAACAAACTCGCAGAAATTGCATCGGCGAAGTGGTATATCTAAGTACCTACAGATTAATATTGGTCGATTCGGCGCTGTTTTTTATGTTTCGACAATTTAATAAACTTTACTCAACCTTATATATAATAGATCGAAAGATGGATAAATCGAGATAAATTTATTTTGTAACTGCAACTATGTGATGCAATAGTTATTTTAAATTTAGTTTGTAAAATATTTGACTTAGGAGGCCTCTATTATGACTAATAAATAGTCACTATCTCAGGAGCCACTTTTGGTTTTTAAATTAGCTATTTTTATGTAATTATTGAATTCCATTGACGGACCATTACGGATAGCCCAATTGTATTTAGGAGCATATATATTCCTGAGTATTGTTTATTAACATTTACTACTTTACGCATATTGTAAGTATATGTGATACAAATATAATACGTTTATGGCTTAATGTGTTGCTAGAGTTAGTGTTAATTCGTTATTGTTTTGCATATGTAGTAATTTACAACAGTAGAAGTATGTTTGCATCCGTGTACAATATGCTGCTTTACCTAATGTATCAGTCTTTTAAAAATTGTGATTGGTTATGTTTTGATTAAACAAATATAGGTATTGTTTATTGTGTGAGGCATACAATTTGTAATACTCTTTTTTACAAATGTATATTATGTCCTGCATGTATGTATTCTGCTGTGTGCTGGTGTGAAATGATTATGCATATTTCTGGTTTGTTTTATCTGCCAATTTTGAAAGTATGCGGGTAATGTTTTATGTTTATGTTTATATTTATAATAAAATTATAATATAATTACAATAAGTTGGTATTCAACTTTTGCTTAAACATTAATTCTATGTGGGAGCTATATTTGTTTGAAAATATTATTCTTACAATTTATTTTGCAATTTGTTTATTCAATTACATTTGATCAGTAGATGGTAATTAGTGTGATGCAATATTATAGAATTATGGAGTGAAATTTTTATTCTAGTTTGAATAATATGCTTTAACCTAGTTATAGATCCAATTGTTCGAGAACATCTGAACAAAACATGAATAATATGCTTTAACCTAGTTATAGATCCAATTGTTCGAGAACATGAAAAAAAAATACATCAATAGAGAACTACAACATCAGAAAACAAATCTTGAGATGGTCTCAATGCTCAGTTTGGGCAACTACTGACCGGTCTTGAGGTAAGATCTTGAGATAAGATAACTTATGCTCATGATACTTGATGATACAAGTACAATTAAAACCTTCACATATGACAGAAACACAGTGAATATTAAATATTTGATTAATAAAGACATATAATAAACATATAGCTAAAACTACATACAGATGCGTTAATTGTATTTTATTGTATAATGTCAATCCAACTCAGTTGAGTTGCCAATAAAACTTGTGTTATTATTATACATTATCATTAAAATATTCATAAAACGAAAGGTTTTTTCAAATGCCTAATAAATAGGTTGATGAAGTAACATTAACAATTGACAGTGTAGATATTGAGAGATTTAATCAGTTTAATATTCTGGGCTTTACATTAATCTCGCATTTAAACTGGATTAAACATATTGATAAAATGGCAAACAGATGTTCTCGAACAATTGGATCTATAACTAGGTTAAAGCATATTATTCAAACTAGAATAAAAATGTCACTCCATAATTCTATAATATTGCCTCACACTAATTACCATCTACTGATCAAATGTAATTGAATAAACAAATTGCAAAATAAATTGTAAGAATTATATTTTCAAACAAATATAGCTCCCACATAGAATTAAGGTTTAAGCAAAAGTTGAATACCAACTTATTGTAATTATATTATAATTTTATTATAAATATAAACATAAAACATTACCCGCATACTTTCAAAATTGGCAGATAAAACAAACCAGAAATATGCATAATCATTTCACACTAGCACACAGCAGAATACATACATGCAGGACATAATATACATTTGTAAAAAAGAGTATTACAAATTGTATGCCTCACACAATAAACAATACCTATATTTGTTTAATCAAAACATAACCAATCACAATTTTAAAAAGACTGATACATTAGGTAAAGCAGCATATTGTACACGGATGCAAACATACTTCTACTGTTGTAAATTACTACATATGCAAAACAATAACGAATTAACACTAACTCTAGCAACACATTAAGCCATAAACGTATTATATTTTTACCACATATACTTACAATATGCGTAAAGTAGTAAATGTTAATAAACAATACTCAGGAATATGTATGCTCCTAAATACAATTGGGCTATCCGTAATGGTCCGTCAATGGAATTCAATAATTACATAAAAATAGCTCATTTAAAAACCAAAAGTGGCTCCTGAGATAGTGACTATTTATTAGTCATAATAGAGGCCTCCTAAGTCAAATATTTTACAAACTAAATTTAAAATAACTATTGTATCACATAGTTGCAGTTACAAAATAAATTTATCTCGATTTATCCATCTTTCGATCTATTATATATAAGGTTAGGTAAAGTTTATTCAATTGTCGAAACATAAAAAACAGCGCCGAAACGACCAATATTAACCTGTAGGTACTTAGATATACCATTTCGCCGATGCAACTTCTGCGAGTTTGTTTTCAAAACGCTGCGAGTGCGACCGAAGTATCCCGCCGAAACTACCAATTTTACCGGCCACCCGAAGTGGCAGTGCGACCGAAGCATCCTAAATGCAAAAACGAAAAACGAATTCGTTTTTCTTACTTCAGTTTTGAAAACGAAAAACGAAAAACGAATTCGTTATCCGTTTTTCGTTCGCAAATTTGAAAACGAAAAAGGAAAAAACGGTATATACACGGACCAAGAAACGTAGCGGGTCGGACCTCATGACCGAGGGCCGACGGTCCGTCCGTCCGTCCGTCCGTCCGTCCGTCCGTCCGTCCGTCCGTCCGTCCGTCCGTCCGTCCGTCCGTCCGTCCGTCCGTCCGTCCGTCCGTCCGTCCGTCCGTCCGTCCGTCCGTCCGTCCGTCCGTCCGTCCGTCCGTCCGTCCGTCCGTCCGTCCGTCCGTCCGTCCGTCCGTCCGTCCGTCCGTCCGTCCGTCCGTCCGTCCGTCCGTCCGTCCGTCCGTCCGTCCGTCCGTCCGTCCGTCCGTCCGTCCGTCCGTCCGTTCAGTACATATAAATGGTATTACGTCCATGCACTAAGACTACTAAAATCCACCAAGATCGTATCATCATTTATCTCAACTAAATTCGTTTAGTTGAATCAACTTTAGTGGAACAGCAGCGCCACCACGTGACTTCCTTTATTACATTACTATTACACACATCACTTGATTGTTTTACAGTGAAGCTTATTATTCCACGTCAGTCTTTCATTATTTATCTTATAAACAAAGAAAAATGTAAAATGCGTTTATTGAGGTAACGTATCGTGCTTATACAATTGTTACAACTGAACTTACGAATCTGGCATTTTGGAGTACCCAGGAGTATGCGGTCGTCTTCGTCATTGTTATATAATATAACGTTTTCATATACCTGCAACAACGGATGTTCGGGGGAAGTTTTTCACCGGCAAAATCCCCCTCTACATTGTGGTTAATAGAATACTGAAATGGTACATTATCTGTGTGTGAGACACTAAGCATTATTTAAACTAAATACAACGAGGAACTATTGATTACGGATTTAAATGGTCCGATTGCAGAAACATGCAACACCAAATTCACACCAGGGAAGTCAAGCGCTAATTTATCTATTCACGTGTGGTATTATGTGACGTTAGTTGTGAATTCACGGTGAAGGAAAAGTTGCCTTCCTTTACTAAAGAGGCCTAATAATAAACATAATAAACATGTCAACAAAAAAGAACATAAATGTTGGAATTCCTAATAAAAATATAGGAAAGTATTAAGGCTGCTGGTCGAGCTGCATATGTGGCCACCAATCGCGGATTTGTGCTGCTGCTTTCTAGTTCAGGTAATATACGATTTACAAACCTTCAGAAGTGGACCCGCAAAAACGCCATTTGCAAACACCGCGATGGTGTTCGTGTGAAATCGCTGATGCTGCAAAATAAGTACAAAGCCAATTAATATTAACTTCACACCCAATTAATATTAACCTCACAACATATAAACACCGTAGTTCAGATGATGATAACTGTCATCAACTATTTTAATGGTTTTCTTTTTAGCGCAATGAATGTATAATAATAATAATAATAAAAACTTTATTTTGACACCATCAAATCCGGGACGTATGTCCCGTTCACGGGTGTGTACATACATGTAAATAGGTAAACAATGAATGAATGAATGAATGTGTATATATATATATATATATATATATATATATATATATATATATATATATATATATATATATATATAATGATAGGAGTGCTGTTTCTAGTTACGATCAATTTGCTAGCAATGTTTATAATACTGGTGGGCCTTATTTTATTCTTGATAGTACCTTAGAATGTATATATATATATATATATATATATATATATATATATATATATATATATATATTATGCTGAATGGATGATTACCCGAACGGCAACGTGAGTCCAGACATTGGCTTGAATCCTGGTCAATCGGGTGATCGTCGGCTGACCATTCGTCCTGGCGAAACCTTCCAAGTGACCATCTCGTATCATTATCTCAAAGTGTTTTATCGCAATGACAGTTCTGCAGCAGACCAACGAACAGAATCTCATGGGTGCTCCAAGATGATTCCACAAAATAATTATACTGAGAACTAATATTAGCTAATGGTTAATGTACAAATAGTCTAGTTGCAGGACAGCGAATCTAGAAATTGTAATTACTGTAAGGTTTTTCGATTTACATGTATTCACATCATGAGTGTCTGGAAGATTTTTAGCTTTCTTAGCACTGTGCCAACTTTGGGGCCTTTTTTATTATATAGTTAGCATAATTAGAATTATTGACGCTAATTAAGCTTGATCCAAGTAACACGTTTGAACTAATATGCCTAGAATCATGTGTGATAGCACTTTTGTATATAAGCTTGGCTCCAGGAATTCATTTCTGATATTGTTGTCGTGATTAAAGGTCAAGATCAATGTATGAAATCAAGGTCAAGGTCATTTTAGATTCTAAATTGTTGAAATATACTTAATTTCGCCACTTCGCGTAACTGACAATCAAACAGACAATCAATGTCGAATAGCCCTGGAACGTTGCCTGCTTTCAGTGTCTTCAGAACAGAGGTTTACCCTTTGCCGAAGGGGTAGGAAATAGTATCACAGCCGCTTAGTGCATGGGCTCCAAGTAGCTGTGACCACATTGTGTCCCCTAAGTTTGCACATGTGGCGTTGATATCAAGGACAACACCATCCCACTTCTCCATCTGCACAGCAACACGAACTTGTAGATCGTAAGGCCACGTCCAGTAAACCAGCAGCACGCAAATGTCGCTGTCGACGCTGAAAATTCTGTTAACACCTGACCACCAGCATTGGCAGTTTGAAACAGATAGCTGATGATGGTGATGTCTGCTTCATCGTGCAAGAAGACGCCATTATCCCTGCTCTCAACTGACACCCCACACCCCAGGTTGAACGTGTTGAGAAGACGTGACAAACCACGCTTGTTATGTTTGTTCTTCATCACTGCCTCATGACTTGGCAGAGGGCTGTTTAGGTCCGGGTTGAATTTAGTGTAGCCAATATCAGCTCGTCGCTGCCTCTCATGGTCGTTAGTCGATATTTCAGTGTAACGGTCAAAAACGAGGATTTTCTCTGTAGCAGCACAGAATGCAAGCCGCACTTTCTGTGACTCCGCCAGCACACCCACACTTCCCCACAGGGCCAGACCACGTGATACAAGAGCTGCGCGTAGGCTTGTGATGCTTTACTCCAAGCTTGTGAACTAGTATCGCCTTATTCCCTCTTCGGAGGTAACTATACTCATCCATAACTAATGGAAGGACAACATATAGCTCGTACCCAAATATTAGCGGCAGTTCTATCTCGCGCTGTTGACCGACTGCCAGAAGACGGAGAAATGTGTATTCTAGAAGGAACACGACCTTGTCACCAATTTTTACACATCGTTTCAGATGTTCTATAGTATTCGAACTGAGCTTTGCATGGAATCAGGTTGGGGGTGAGTTGCGGAATGCAGTTGCCATCGTCCCACCAAGTGCCATGGAGTCTGACACATTGACCATCGTTGGAGCCACTTGTTCATTATGGATGTTGTAGAAGACATCACTCTCGGTATCGAGGGGTGGATTATGTTCCAAGTTTTGTACTGATACGCTGGCGATGGTCAAGCGTGTCAGAAACATATGCAGATATGGGGAAAGAGTCAATCCATTCTGCTACTTGTGTTGAGGATAGTGTGAAATCCTTCAGGCCTCCTTTTCCGATCTTTATTGCCGTCTGCTCCCCGAACTGATAGGCAGAGACAGCATTCCAGCTGCCTGCCTTGTGTCTGCAGACGCATGCACCGGAGAGAAGGTCGTCCTTGATCTCGGCAGGCAGTAGCACTGACATCTCGAGGCAGTGCCACTAGAGGTACCTTGCATAGTTGTGGTGACAAGCGGTGAAAAGGTATGGTAATAGACGCTTGATACAGAGCTGCCGTAGAAGCCAATTCCACCTCTCTCTCTCTCTCTCTCTCTCTCTCTCTCTCTCTCTCTCTCTCTCTCTCTCTTTCTCTCTCGAAGCGGAGCAACTGGTGTACGAGCAAGGTTGGGGTTTAAAGGTTGTCTACCCAGTGGCGGCCAGTTGAATAAAGTCGTGCCCTCTCTACGTGTTCATATATCTCCTCCCACGCCAATCTGCAGGAAGGATTGTAGGAGAATGGAAGAAACCATCCTGAATGCGCGCAATGCACGCACCCATGGTTTCTAATGCCCCATAATGCTGCTGACTCCTACAATGGCAGTACCAATGAGAGTCTGGAAACCTGACCCCTGCATCAAGTGGCCGATGCACCCAAACACATTTAGCACTATGTGCGTCACCCCGGGCCGAAAATGAGGTTCCGAAATCTCTGTGAATCACTCGATTCGATCTCATGGCCTGGATGTACAATTGCATTTCGGGGGATATTTGAATGTAGGCCATGCCGAGGTCTTGCAGTGATTTCATCATACACTAGCCTAACTAGCCTACCACTAGATTAATCCACAGATGTAAGCACTGTGTCTGGGTGGGCAGGTGGTGCATTAATTAGCATCCCAAACAGTTAGGTTGATGGTTGTTTTTTGATAATCTCAGTCGACTTCCTGGCAAGCTGGCTGTTCCACTGGAGGACTAGGAAACAGAGAGTTATTTTAACCACTGAGCATCCTTCTCTTGTACACGATGCAGGCACGTGTGACCTCTTCATAGCTCGGGCCGCTTGTCACAGGGAGGAGAGCAGGTGGAAGGACCTGCTTCCTGCCGATGTGGTGCAGTACAGGTAGTCCAGCATCACCAACTTCAGGAGCAGTGCGTGCAGTTTCAATTTATCGAAGACGTGGTATGCTCAGCGATGATACAATTTGTCGCGCACAACCCATGTCCACGATACCACATGAATGAGATTGCTGGAATTTGTGTGCCATCGCTTGTGTGTCCCTCCGTCCATTACAGGTGAATATTTGAAAGTCAAAGTTGCCCATACATCCGAATATGACATCCACCCTCCAAGACTGCGTAAGTAAAGGCCCAAGTACAATGAAAACAAACTTATTTTAGTATTTTAGTAAATAATAAAGCTAACTTTCAAAATGAATTGCGTAAGAATAAAAGTAAACATACAACTTAACTTATTAACGTTAATATACAGCGGGCACAAAATTGCGAGACTAAACCAAGTACACCATACCTCAATAAATGTTACTAAACTAAAATAACTATATTGTGCGCTAAAAGACCGCGACCTGGACCGTGAATTGCCGTGATTGCGTAATATTAGTAGATTTTAACAAGGCCATGAGATCGCCATGGCGACTGGCTGGAGTAAATAAATTGTTTACTTTAGATTAAACATCTACTCCGTTACAAGTAAAACTACTATAGTAAACACTTTTTTCCGGTACTTGTAGATTACTTGGAAAAACAACTTAAGAACTGTTGTGAGATACATGCCACGGTACTCACGGTCATTTACCTGAACACACATATACACACGCGCGCGCGCACGCACGCACGCACACACACACAACACACACGACACACACACACACACACACACACAACACACACACACGCACGCACGCACGCACGCACACACACAAACACACACACACACACACACACACACACACACACAATGTATCTACATATACATAAATAACTTACTGTTCAGTGTGCGTGTCTGTTGGTTTGATCCATATGCTGTAGGTGTACTCCGAGTGCACAGAAGACAAATCATGGCTTCTCATGAAGAAACACCTTGTCAAATTCGTTTCTGTCTCACGTATTTGTGGCAATATGCATGGGTGACCACCCATTTGTTCAACGTACAATGGAAATCTTTTGTACGTCTTCGCGATTGAAAAATTGCGGGTACACCTGTGTGCACACGCTACAGCCGAATTTTCAGAGACCAACGCTATGCTGTTATTGCGGAAACCGCACGTCGCTTGCGCCGGTGTCACTCTCACGGGTTGGTTTAGCGCGCTGTTTACGTTCTCCGGCCCGTTCGTGGCGCTCCAGGTTCCCGGCAACACAAACGACAGGGTGATGGAGATCATCCAACAGCACCGCCATCTTGCCGTCGCCGTTCCAAACTGCATTTTCAGCATCCGCCAGATGGCGTCACCTCCGGGGCTCCACAAGACGCTCATCCACTGACCTATAATAAATATATAGGCTTTTAATTCAATAGATTTTTACATCTGGACAAAACGATGACATTTGGCACATATGACCTTTATACGATATTATTTCAGAATTTTGATGGAAGCAACTTGAGATTTGGATTCTTCCACCATTGTTTGCAATATTCAAAATGGCTGCCATCAAAAATAAAAAAGACTTGTTTTTCAACATCTCAGGAACTTTTTTCAGATAAAACACTAATCGTGGGCTTAATATATATATATATATATATATATATATATATATATATATATATATATATATATATATATATATATATATATATATATATATATATATATATATATATATATATATATATATATATTTCCTGGCATTCCACTTTCAAATATTTTATATTTGATCTTATCCAACATTCACATCCGCCATTTTTAATGATGACGGCCGTCACCATTAATGTCCCTATGTCTTATGAAATATGTCATAATTATAGTGTCGTGATTTTATTGTCAATGCATAGATAAATTAGAGCGATTTCAAAGTTTTCAACCGTTTTAAATATGAACCTTCGTAGTCACCACTTTATAAAATGGCGGCTGTTAAATCGAATTGTTTACATATTTTTAAAAACAGATATTTTAATGGATTGGCAGACGGACACCTTTGTCAAAATTTACGTATTAGGAGGTAGGTAGTTCAAATATATTAATTTTTAGCCTTGACCGACATTCACATTCTCCATTTCTCAAGATGGTGGCCTTCAAATCTAATGTCGGTATATATTGTGAACTTTACCACCTAGCCCAGATCACGACATCACCAGGTCCAGATAAATTCCGCAGCTCTTTTCCAAGCTTCGTCTTTGACCACTATTAGCCGCCATGGGTAAAAGCACAATACACATATATTGTTAATTTAGTAAAATGGTCAGTATGAAGGTCAATGAAGATCAAATGCAAAATGTTTCATTACATAGAAACCCTGTCCACATCCTGATATTTTGATATAAATATATCGCTCTTAGGTGGTAAAGTTTACAAGATAATATAGTGATTATTAGTATCGAATGCCACCATCTTGTAAAATGGCGAATGTGAACGTCGGTCAAAGTCAAAAGTAAAATAGTTGAAATAGCGCCCCAAAAATACATATATTTTAACAACGGTTTCCGTCTGCCAGTCCTTCCAAATATTTTTTTTTTAAATATGTAAGCAATTCGATTTGACATCCGCCATTTTATATAATGCTGGCTGTGAAGATTCATAAAGGTCAAATGTACAACGTTTAGCAAATTTGAAATCGCGCCCAACTTATCTATGCATTGACACCAAAATGGCGACTCTATGAGACATATTTCATAAGATATAGGAACATTAATGTTGACTGCCGCGACCGGATGGTAGCCATTTTGAATATGGTAAAAATTGTGACAAATGTGAAAATGTATCTCCTTTAATAACATTAAGAGCCCTCACTACATGTTTCACTGCATGACTGAGACTGAATTAGTGCTAAACACAGATCAGACAAAGTTTCTTATTTCACAGAGACAGCGTGAACAAGTTACGAATGTTTTCCCTACACCACTACTCAGTCAGCCTGTTATGCATGCAGTTTCCACTTGGAATGTTGGATTATTTTTATGGCAACTTTAATTTTAAAGAACACATTACATTTCTCAGATTTGTCGAAAGTGTTATTATATAATCGTGATTTATGGCGTATTAGTCAGTGTTTGCTTCTTTCTGTTGCAAAAACTATTGCAACTACGCACGTCAGTACGAAAGTAGACTATTGTAATTCCATTACTGTCAATATATTGCTCTTAAGATATCACAAAATTACAACGTGTTCAGACATGCCTACCAAGGGCAGTGACTACGTCTCTACTTTTTACGCGTTCTATGCCGCTTAAGTCTTCGGGATAGGTTTCCTGTCCAATATCGTATCATCTTTGAAATATGTTCTACTACTTAGGAGGCACATTCCTGTAAGCATCCACCGTATTTACATTCGTTGCTAAGTTACTCCTGTACGAAAACCTGTCCAGCTTCTATCATCTAGTTCTGATTTACGTTATGTAGGATACCATTATTGCCAGTCATTTGTTTTTATGTAGACACGTCGATGTAAATTCACATACATATAAACCAGTTGACATGTATTTGATGACATGAAAATAAATTAAAAACACATGTGTGAGACCCATTTACACCCATTTGCAAGGCTTATCTATGATTATAAATACGTTTATGTTCCTTCCTTTTTCACCCGTACAGTGATATCCCTACCCGTCCACACCGGGCTTTGCCCGTCGAAATGACGGGTGGACGGGTCTCTGCATAAATCTATGGCCGCACGATGAGAGGTTTTCCTGTAATTGCACCTACTCTTTGGAATGTGCTTCCTTCTAGTGTTAGATCATTTAAAAATATTGATTTGCAAAATTCCGCCATCATTTGAAAACATACCTTTACAACTTTGCATATCCACCACAGATCCCTGGCGTATCAATTAATCCATACATGGAAAACTGGGATTGCTTATTTCGTTAAGATTGATTAACCCTTTTGTATTGGTGCACCTCTGAACTTTGTTGCCAATGATTTAGGCGCGCGCAATAGACGAGTTTAATAGTGTTGTTGTTATTAGAACCCACAGAGTTAGATCATTAATCTTTCCCCTATAGACTAGAGTGACAAGCTGGCTCGCTGCACTGAAGCCGCTGTGGACCACTGGCTGCCATTTACTTGCACGGCAGAAAGTGCCGTACTCATTGGCAGGATATATAGAATAGAACTTTTGAGCAACGTAATAAATGTAAAAAAAAAGTCTGCGAAGACGAAATTTATAACTTGGACATGTGTCGCTATGCCCCTAGCCCTAGGCCTAGTTAAGACAGCTCATGATTAATTTCTGGAGTAGCCCAGCAGGGCCAGCTGTTGAATGTTTTGAGTTGATTCACCGTGTTGGGGTAGGGATCTAAATAGTTGTCACTGTGGTTCCTTGGCAATGTGAATAATGATCCAGTGGGATAGGCTGTAGCCTCCAGCTTAGTCATTAGGGGAAGGACTGTGACCCGGATTATTTAGAACCCAAACACTGGACAGTTCGGTGGTTGATACTGATGTGAGCAACGTCAACCCATTTGGGGACATGCTGGCTACAACAGTCATTGTGAAGTAGCAAGTATGGTTATTTCCTGTGTAGCGTACAACTGTACCAACCGACAGAAAACAGGATCCGGAGTATCTTTCCACAGGTTATACAATATATACCATGGTACCTTAGGTTATAGTCTTTGCGAACCTATTTATGTTCCACTGCCATTAATTTAGGAAACTAATAGTTTTAAAACATTACAGTCACATACAAACTGACCAACACGATACATGAAATGGCCAAAACTAATTCTGCTTAGGGGGATATGAAAGGGAAACTGTGGTCATTTTAAGGAAACCTGTTACTATGACATCCCTGGTATTTTGTTGTAATTTGCCAAATTGTATTTATTTATTGTTATTACTGTTGACACAGTATAATTAATTAGTTGACTATCTTAACATTACTACTACTGGGGTGTTCTATTTTTATCTATGTTAGAACCCTATCTCCCCGACGTTCGCTTCAGATCCCGGAGATTCATCAAAATCCGAGAGAATCCCGGAAATCCGGAATCTTTGGTTATGGTATCTTACGGGAATACACGACACACAAAGGTAGTACTTAATACAAATGCCATCGCAATGTTAAGAATGATATGATAACACGAATAGAGAAAGGGAATAAAACTTTGGCATCACACACACACACACACACACACACACACACACACACACACACACACACACACACACACACACACACACACACACACGCACGCACGCACGCACGAACGCGCGCGCGCGCACGCACCCACACCCACACACACACACACACACACACACACACACACACACACACACACCACCACCACCACCACCACCACCACCACCACCACCACCACCACCACCACCACCACCACCACCACCACCACCACCACCACGACCACGACCACGACGACGACCACCACCACCACACCACCACCACCACCACCACCACCACCACGCACGCACGCACACCACACGCACGCACGCACGCACACACAGATACAGTAAACATGTCTTCCTATGTCACTCCAGCCGGCCACGTATCCGGTTCGATCATAAACAACAACAACACAAGGTTGCACCGACAGATGTGGCACAACACATGCCAGGTTCGCGAGGGGTGTCACAATACAGGCCTGGTTCGCGAGGGGTGTCACAATACAGGCCTGGTTCGCGAGGGGTGTCACAATACAGGCCTGGTTCGCGAGGGGTGTCACAATACAGGCCTGGTTCGCGAGGGGTGTCACAATCCAGGCCTGGTTCGCGAGGGGTGTCACAATCCAGGGCTGGTTCGCGAGGGGTGTCACAATACAGGCCTGGTTCGCGAGGGGTGTCACAATCCAGGCCTGGTTCGCGAGGGGTGTCACAATCCAGGCCTGGTTCGCGAGGGGTGTCACAATCCAGGCCTGGTTCACGAGGGGTGTCACAATCCAGGCCTGGTTCGCGAGGGGTGTCACAATCCAGGCCTGGTTCGCAGAAGGTGACGCGACCCAGGCCCGATTCGCAACGGGGTGTCACAACCCAAGCCCGGTTCGCGAGGGGTGTCACAACCCAGGCCTGGTTGGAAGTTTCATGCTGTTTTTCAAGGACCTAATAATTGGTTATCTTGCGACGTCGCTCGGCGTTATTCCTGCCACAGCCTCGATTTACTTCCCCCGGAGCTCTCAAAAACTCCTTCAGATTCTCTTCAAAAACCACGATTTACACCAAGAGTTGCTATCCCTTCCCTAGATGTCGGGATTTAATCCTATATCCAGCCGACCCCAACACAAATCAATGTACAAAAAAATTGAAATAGTGCATGCGTGCATTTCTTCTAGGAATATTGGGGGTTTATGCCCTTTCCACAAATATTGGGGTAAGTAACTAAGTTCTGCTATCGCCACCATTTCCAACGGCTTAGAATACAGTACAATGAATATATATATATATATATATATATATATATATATATATATATATATACACACTGTTATTTTGTGTACTGTGCCCCCCCCCCTCACCCGGCGACGATACAATTACAGCGACGTCTTCACGCGGATTGGGGGGAATTTGGGTCACACAATACAAAGGTGATAACTGAACCACGCGTTATAAATATAACCGGTGCCTTTGCCGGAGGAGTGAGCAACACAGCGTGTGGCTAGGCATGAAAAATGTTTTCTACTGTCTGCGGTTTACAGCTAACAACAAATCAACAGTTAGCTACCGCCTACGCGTAACAACACTGACTACATCGTCAGTGAGCGAAGTAGCCGTCAGTGAACTATCAGCCGCTACGGGTACTCACCGTTATTTGGAAGCCGATGACTTACGGTACTAACTTGGGAAATCTTGGGACGAACGGCGCGTAGCAAAACTGTCAAATCGGCACACGCTGCCAAGAACTGTGTAACCAGCAGTGTCGTTGTCACCCCGGTTCTGCAGGTCCGGTTGCCTATCCCCGTGACAATCCGGGTCACCCATATCCGGGTTGTGCGCAACTAAGTGTGACAAATAGATCATGTGTCTGCATCGCATTTGGGGGGAGGGGTACAAGAGACATTTTGCATTGGCGACGAATTGTTGGGAAGTCAACTAGTGTTTTTTATAGCGAGCCACCATGTATATATTTATAGGCGGTATATAGACAGGTAATTAATCAACCCTGGGACCTTAGGCATATCTTCGACTCGTATTTGCAAGCAAGCCAGGGGTGGTAGTTGAATATATTACGTCTACGAATGTTCGCTGGAAAACAATAAGCACAGTGTATTATGCTAAATGCAACCTAGCCGATTCATCATCGGATACGAACGTGCCTGAGGCGCCAACTTGTTACCGCATTCCCTCTCTTCTACTGAGGATTTGAACCCAAAAGTTGGGGCCGCAGGCGAACATTGCCGTTGACGAGTATAGGCTAGTGTGTGTAGGTTTTTGTTACAACACGCTAGTCGGCGGTAACTTGGCCAATAAATCATTGGGGATACCTTGACAAACCTAGAACTATCAAAGCCCGGCGTCTTTTTAGTTTTCAAACCAAATCTGTTCAAAAGAATTCGTTGTTTACTTTCATAGTTTATTAACTTGGCGCTAGCGGGAAACCAACGTTTCAAAAAGTGGCAGATTTGTGGATCCTGTTTTCACTGGCCGTTATAGTTTTTATTGATTGTTTTTAAAACCAGCGTCCCAAATAAATATAGTTTGCGCCTGACTTTGTTTCTCGCTTCCGATAACGATCGCCATTTTAACGTGTGAAAACACTGCCTCTGTGGCCCCGCTACCGGGCGTATATACAATTATAAGCCCTACAAGTCCACAAATCGACCCTAGCGGTAAACAACGCTTTGAGGAATTCGTTGGGTGGACTGATTACATTTCAACATAATGTAGGCTGCGGGTGCTAAGCAAAAGCTTAAATAAAAGGATAGACCACTTAAGTCAAGATTAAATTATAAAATGCGTTTATCAGGAATGGGTACGGCAGTACCCTTCCTAATATGAATGGAATAGAGATTCCTGACCCCTATTGCGAATCCTAATTGATCCAGCGATTGGGAATAGCTACAGACATGTGCTATACCATTTTTGAAAGCCCAGAGCATGCCTCAAACTAATAAATCCGTCGATTTTTGATTTTCGTCCCTCAACTCGAGTTTTCGATGTTTCAAACTGTCGACGTTCAGAAATGCAACGGCTCTACCCGTCGCCCCTTTTTCAACAAATGGATTGGCTGATGGCGTGTTGGCTAGTCCGGAAAACTCCGTAGTGTGGCGCCACCATTTTCTATCATGCTTTCACGCATTCCAGAAATGACGCAGGTTTTTTGCCGCCGAAGCGACTGGCTGGATCACATGGTCTCGGAAAACGGCGTGTTTCTCGCTATGGATACTAATTTATATACAGATGTTGGCTTCGCGGGTAAAGGAATTAAACTAGTTGGTAAATGCTTCAAGGATGAAGCAGGACTGTTGTAATATGAATGGGAGTGGCACTACTACAGGGTAAATGCTTCGCAGCTAAAACACGTTTGAGACTCGAGTTAAAGTAACGAGACAAGCCCCCCTCGCCCCCTACCCCCTCCCCCCGCCCACCTCCCTTCCCCGTTCATTCATATTTCCGGCTGAAATGTGCGCTGGCATGCTGTCCGTGGCAGGCTTGGCTCCGTGTTCGTCCTACCACCAATGAGAATTTGAGCCCAGGCCGTCACCAGTGGTTGAATGCCCACCCCCCCCCCCCCATTTTGCCGCATGTTTGGCTATTTTTCACCTCAAATCAAAATTATGCGATCTCGCCACGGAGATAAATAGTTCGCGGTGCCAGCTTGCAAAAGTCCCCGTTACCTATCGAGGGTTCCCAAGGAATATTCGACATGCGATGTGACCGTCGGTGGTGAGGTTCTGCAGTGTCGCAATTTCAGCCGGAAATATGAATGAACGGGGAAGGGAGGTGGGCGGGGGGAGGGGGCGAGGGGGGCTTGTCTCCTTACCTTATCTCGAGTCTCAAGCGTGTTTTAACTGCGAAGCATTTACCCTGTAGTAGTGCCACTCCCATTCATATTACCCCAGTTCTGCTTCATCCTTGAAGCATTTACCCACTAGTTACAGTTTAACTAATTAATTAATACAAAATGTTTCTTAATAAATCTCGGTCTCATTTCATCCACAAAACCAACTACAATTGTCTTTAAACCATTCAAATCCACATACAAATTAAGTTACTCCTGCACGACTGCAAAGTTACAGAAAGATAACTCGTTACCAAGCGAAAAGGCTAAAGGCAATACAGTCAATTGTAGCATTGGGCACATCAACAGACAATACACATATATTGTTGTCTTGGCATGTTCTTAATTTCGGCATAAATACGTGTCTAGGTTGTGAAGTGTAATTCAAGTCTAAAACCGTAGTAGTTAACAGTCTAGTCTGTCAATAAAAATCCTACAACAAAGAATATATAAATACTAAATACCTATAACAATCATCAATTAGATAACATAAAAAATACAGATACATTAGCAAGTGAAATACATTCGCTCTTGCAGATATACTGACATATTACCAACACCGGTAGCTAAAACACATATATATCACAAGCATCATTGTTTCAATAAAGGAAAGACATTCATATTTGTTTAAAATAAATATAGCTAATTATATGCATGTAACACCTTATAATATTACTAACGCTATACCTGTATTGAGATTGTTTTACATACTAACATAACTACAGCTGCACCAATGCGTGAGTGTGTACGTCACTTCATCCTGATATGTTGTGATCTGAATAGCAACATACATACATTCTACTGATGTGTTTCTACAAGTAACTGTGCTAGAAACATAATGTTTGCAATAGAGCATATAATATACTGGATCCATATTACAAGATAAAGCTTTAACTACCTCATATAATTAAATAAGTAATGTTACAGTGTAATAATAAAGTACAATTCATTCGTAATCTACCAAATCCAAGCAAACTACTGTGTGTGTTATTTCAGCGCTGTGAGCAACGAATGTTGAAACAGCGCTATATAAATCTCAAGAATATGACAGTATTTGAGACAACATCTCATGGGACATGGATATTAAATCTGTGACGATGTCATTGTGACAAAAAACATTCAATGTTGTCAAAGCATTACAAATTACTGCTCTGCCAATTGTGGACAGATGAGCGGGCGCCTTCCCTGTACGACCCTCAGTATGTGCATACTGGCATGCACATTTGAGATCTTGACTGCGAAGAATTTTCCACTTTTTAAAGAATATATGTGTGAGCTGAGCTAAAGGTAATCTCCGCCCAAACAAGCGTTTTTGTGGGTATATGCTCTAAGATGACCATCATCAACTACATTCCTGTCAGCAAATGTCAACAAAACAATCAGCATAATAATTACAAGCTCACAATACAGTACTTTTTAAACGACTTCAGAGCATCTTGACCCACTGTTTACAATATCTGAACACATATATTATTTAAATTCATAAAATAGGTGGTAGCAATAAAGAACTATATCGATGTCAACAAACATTGAAATGCATTAATTTTGGCCTAAAACAAACCTCTCAGAAATGGTTTTAACTAATACAACAGGTGGCAGTAGCAACGCACCACATCGAACAAATTATACATACAGTTATAATATAATGTATCGTTTTTTATGATTACGTTATCTAATTGTCTGATGATATTTACACATGCATTGGATGAGCTCAGCTAGATATATAGCAAAGACGGACATAAATGAATTGCGTATACTACAGATTGTCATTAATGGAAGAATCGTGTTTTGAGTGGCAGCTCGGCAATTATTGTAAACATTGAAGTGTTAAATTATCCAGTTGGTTTCAAAATATATTTGCATAACTGTACTACAGAAATCAATAAAAAAGAGGAGGCACACCCCTTTAATTACGAAGAACCCGGATGTGGCCGGAGAGCCTCAGAGAAAGAGAAACTGAAACGGACGTTTAAAATTTCGGTGACGACGTTACAGCTCGTTTCATACATTTGCGGCAGCGTTTGTCGGCTTGTGACAATTTTGCGCTCTTCGACCAAGATTCCTCACGCTGTTTATATACCAATAACGTGAGTACCTGCTTTGCTTTGCGTTTTGATGACTAAACTGTCTCGCGCCTTAATCGTGCAAGTTACCGGGCCGTCGGGCCGCGTATATCGAATCGAATATCGTGAGATGCCTGATATGCGGCGTAGGCCTAAGTGCGGCCTGACGTTGATGTCGAGTGCGTGTCGATACGGCGCCTATGGCGGTGTTACTCATCTATTTCGTATAAACACCGGTTGTATTCGTAATACTGTAAGTAATGTGGGTATACTATAACATGTGAATGATGTAGACCATATACCACTGACAGTGTAGGTCAACAATGACGACATGCATTAACGTATGATAATAGTAATGGATCTGCTCTAATGAATTGGAACTATATGACGGAAAGGGACTTCAACAAATATTGTACGAAGCGTATATTGCACCTAAAGTCGGTACAATAGTTGTGGGAGTGTATTGCCCCGACAGTTTTTTGATGCATGTGCATTACACAATGGGAATGTGCATGCCGTCGTTGCTGGTGACAGATAACGTGTTTAGAGTTGGCGCATCTGTTAGAATCTTTATCGATTTGTTTTAGGCAACAAACGCATAGTCAGTTTTATATGAGAGACGCCTGAACTTAGAATGCGGCAAAGAAAACGACGCCAAACACTGTTGAAAAAGCATCGAAAGATAGTACTGCCATGCTCCGTCCAAAGTACTATGTCAGTTTGATTGCGCCTGGCAGATTTGGACTGAACCACTATTCCAAAATTAGAGTCAGGGTTAGATTCAGGGTTAGGGTCAGGGTAATACGTTATCAAGTCGGGCTCCGATTGTTACGGCCTGGCAGCGGCAACAACCTCACATCCCTATTTTGAATATCCACGGCCTATATTGTATTTGTATGCTGACTGACAAATTCCTGCTGGGAATACCTGTAATGACCGAGCCCGGCTGTAAGTCAATCTGTTGCTACTGATCCACAACATATACATTATATTTAAATAAACAGTGGTAGCTAATATAAGGGATATTAAGGAAAATAAATCATCTGGAGTGGATGGCATTCCTCTCAAATTACAATAGGAAATTATAGAACAAATTAGCATATCGCTTGCACCAGTGTTCAATTTGTCATTATACGAGGGAATAGTTCCGTTAGAATAGAAAGAAGCAAACATCATACCTTTACTTTAAAAAGTTTCGAGAAACAAGTCGGAGAACTATAGACCAGTGAGTTTAACATCGGTTATTTGCAAACTATTAGAAAGACTAATTAAAGATCACTTGGTTGATTTTCTTGTTTAAATTAATTTGATCAAGCCAACTCAACCAGGGTTTCTAAAAGCGAGGTCATGCTTAACAAATATTGTTCGATTTTGCTGAAGATTCCACAAAGTGGGTAGATGAGGGAACACCAGTAGATATAATCTACTTAGATTTAAAAAAAAAGCGTTTGACCAAGTCCCACATCAAAGATTACTACTTAAACTAAAGGCCCATGGCATAAGAAATGATAATATAATTAACTGGATAGAAAAATGGCTTATTGATAGAAGACAAAGAGTTGTAGTTGATGGGGAGGTTTCAAACTGGAAATCAGTTTTGAGTGGAGTACTGCAGGGATCAGTATTGGGACCTATTTTATTCTTAATATATACCAATGATTTGGATGATTCAGAGCAGTGTGCAATTGCAGTACAAGGTTTAACAAGGTTTAACAAGTTGCCGTCCAGAACCAAGCTCCAGACGGCATGTGAACAAGGAAGCCTATGGCTTATCGAGTGTTCACTTAAAAAAAATAAAATATACAATATTATAAAATGCACTAAAATGCTGCTAATTTAAATGCGTTGTCTCTATAAATACATAAGTAAAATAAAATGTATACGTTGTCTCTAAAAAATATATACAAGTAAAATAAATAAATACATAAAATATCCTACAATAACACCATATTTATAATAATAAATTAATTAAAATAATTATATGAATAAATAATTTAATCAGTATTAAAATAATTTCTAAAACATTTAAGTGTTCAACCTAGGTATAGCCCGCCCTTGCCAGATAATTGTCAATTTTATTTTTAAACATATTTACACTGCTGGCATTTACACAATCATGACTTAAATTATTCCAATCAGTTATTGTTCTCAGGGAGAAGGAGAATTTTCTTTTATCTAATCTAGAGTATGGCTTGACTAACGCTGCCTATCTTCTTTTAGTTTGAAAAAATGTTGCTATTAATATCTTCATATCCATTCAATATCTTAAAAACTTCTATTAGGTCTCCTCTTAATCTTCTAGTTTCTAATGTTGTCAATCTACATTCTATCAGGCGTCTTTCATAGGATAAATGTTTAAGTTCTGGAATTAGTTTAGTTGCCCTCCTTTGAATTCTTTCAAGTTTATCAATGTCTTTCTTTTGATATGGCCTCCATGCCTGAATGCAATATTATAAGTGTGGCCTAACTATTGCCTTGTACAATGGTATTATTAAAGTCTTATCCATAAATGTGATGTTTCTTCTAATTAATCCTAAAATTTGATTTCCTTTTGCAGCAGCAAGTCCACATTGCTCTGAAACTGTCATGTCGGCACTAACTGTAACTCCCAAGTCCTTTTCTTTTACACTTGTGCCTAATATAGTATTGCCCATAAAGTATTCTTTACTCACATTACCATGTCCTATGTGGATGCATTTACATTTACCAAAATTAAATAACATCTGCCATTTTTCAGACCATTTTACTAACTTGGTTAGATCATCTTGTAAAGTTTCTTTATCTGTATCAGTTTTTACAGTTCTGAACACTTTTGTGTCGTCTGCAAATTTAAGTACTTTACTTGATAAGTCATCATCCAAATCATTTATAAATATCAAAAACAGTATTGGTCCCAACACCGACCCCCGTGGAACTCCACTCAAAACTGGTTTCCAGTTTGATATCTCTCCCTCTACTATTACTCTCTGTCTTCTATCTGTCAACCATGCTTGTATCCAATTTATCATACTTTCCCCTATACCGTAGGCTTTTAATTTAATTAACAATCTTTGATGTGGCACTTTATCGAATGCTTTCTGAAAATCTAAGTATACTACATCCATCGGTGAACCATCATCTACCCACTTAGTAATATCTTCTAAAAAACATAAGAGATTGGTTAGACAAGACCTAGCTTTTAGGAACCCATGTTGAGATTTAGTTATTAATTTGTTTTTTACAAGAAAGTCTACCATGTGGTCTCTAATAAATGTTTCTAATAATTTGCATAACACTGATGTTAAGCTCACTGGTCTATAATTTTCTGTCTTACTCCTCGACCCCATTTTAAATAACGGTGTTACATTTGCCTCCTTCCATTCTGCTGGAACAATTCCCTCTTTAAGTGATATATTAAAAACATTTGCAAGTGGTGTACTTATTTCGTTTACAATTTCCTTAAGTAATTTAGGTGTTATTCCATCAACTTCTGGTGATTTATTTGTTTTCATCATTTTAATTTTTTTGGATATCATTTCAGGAGTGACAAACAACTGCCCTAAATTTTGTGATTCATCACCCTCAGTGAACTGATATCTTCTTTAGTGAATACAGAGCTGAAATATTCATTCAGATCCTCTGCCATTTGAAACCCATCAGATATTACATTACCTGCGCTGTTTTTTAGTGGTCCCACTTTATCTCGAACCTTCTCCTTACATAAGCGTAGAAACTCTTACTATCATTTTTTATGTCGTTCGCTAATTTCTGCTCAAAAGACCGTTTTGATTTTCTCATTTCAGCTGTAGCTAAATTTAGGGCCTTTTTGTAATTGTTATAGTCTTCTATATTTCCAGTGTTTCTGTATATTCTCCACATTATTTGTTTGTAGGCAATCTTTCGTATAGCTTCTTTTGACAGGTGTTTCTTCCTAGATCGTTTCCCTTGATTTTGTATAGGAACAAATGTTTCAATAATGCCCTCAATCTCATCTTTCAAAATTATCCAACATTCTGTTGCTGTCTTGTCCTTCATTAAGTCAGTCCAATTTATGCTTGCTAAGTAGGTTCTCATTTGTTTATATTTGCCTTTATTGAAATTTCTCCTCCCTCGCTTTTTGCTAGTAATCTCTGTTTGTATTTTTATACTAAAATGGATCTGATTATGGTCACTAGATCCCAAAGGCTCACATATTTTAACATTATCAACTAATTCGTTTTGAGAGGAGAATACTAAATCCAACACATGTCCACCTCTCGTTGGGTCTAAAACGTGTTGTGTAAGGAAACAGTCCTGTAATAGAAGTAAAAACTGCTGGTCATCTCTTCCAACACTCTCTAGTGATTTCCACTGAATATGACCATGATTAAAATCACCCATTATAACACATTCTCTTTCACTAATCTCCTTTATGGCATTGTGCAATTTTTCATCATCCTCTTGTCGTATGTTAGGACTACGATAAATTAGCCCTATCGTTAATGTTGAGTTTTTTGTGGCTGTATTGCACCAAATAGCTTCTTCGCATTCTGCTTCCTTTTCCATCTGTAATTCATATGCTTGTATAGAATCCTTAACATACATAATGACCCCACCTCCCATTCTCTCTTGTCTGTCTTTTCGAAACATTACATAACCTGGGAGCATTAGTTCGGCATCAACCATGTCTTTATGTGCCCACGATTCTGTGATGCCTATTATATCGGGTTCTATATCCGCTACCATGAAGTCTAGGTCACTTTTTTTTTAATTATGCTTCTGGCATTTAAGCATACACATCTAAGTTCATTTTTATTGATATTTTGTGATTTTTTCCTTGTAGATTTGTTTGTACAGTTTTCTTGAAGTGGCTCTATGTATCCCCCCTGTGCACCTAGTTTAAACACTCAACTGTGCCTGTGCCTTCATTTATGCACCTTGTGAACTCACTCCCCATAACTGCTGCTCCCTTTCCCGATAAATGAAGCCCGTCATTCATGAACATATCTTCTCTCTCTACAAAGCTTGCCCACATGTCAACAAACCCGATTCCTTCCTCCATACATAACTTATGTTGTAATGTGTTGATGGCCATTCTTCTACAGTTCTTGTAGTATTTTCCTCTGCTGCCCATTATCGGCAGAATTCCCGATAACACAATCTGCCCCACACGTACCCCTTTACCCCTTTCAGTGTGCAGATTAGTTTTCTGTACTTTTCAATAATGGCTGTTGTACCTTCCTTCTCAGCATTATTTGTGCCCACGTGCACAAGAATGGATCCCCCATAGCCGTTACCCATCACCTGTCCTACTCTTTCTGTGACATCCTCAATCTTTGCCCCTGGTAGACATACCGTCACGTCATCCCCCCCTGTTTATTATCTTGTCCAGCTTCCTGACAATAGAATCCCCCATGACCACTCGAACTTTCCTCTCTTTCCCCTTAGCTACTGCGTCTGCGTAGCTCCTACCTTCTATCAGTTGTTGCTCCTCATCAGTATTATCAGCTACCGGTTCACCACTTGTATTTCTGACCCTTCTCCCCCCGATCTGTTTCTCTGTTTCACAAATCTGCTCTTTCTGTGTCACAATATTCCCAACTCTCTCCCTGTCATCATTTTCTATGTTATCTATTTTCACGTTGAGTTTCTCCTCCATCTCCTTTACCACAGCTGTCAGCCTATACACTTCCTTCATCAGACATTCCACCCTCGAACATCCCCTACACCGGAAAGTAAATTCGTCTTCTCTGGTCTCTGCCCATTGTTTTGTGCAGCCTGACAATGCAAAATCGACCCAGCTCTGGCAGTCATTGCAGATCAAGTGTCGTTTTGTCTTAAGCTGTCGTTTGCACGGAGCCATATCAGACTATTTATATATATATATATATTTTTTGTATTATATATATATATTTTTATTATTTATATATATTTTTATTAAAACTAATTTATGAATTGACTACAAATTTATTAAATTATAAAAACAAACAGTAATCACAAACGTTATACAAATCGATTAAAAGACTAAATAAATAAATAAATCGGTTTAAATGCTAAATAAATAAATAGATAAAAGGGCTAAAAACAGATCGTTTAATTCTTCGCGTTCAGCAAGCCTGTGCAAGGTAATAAGACGTTTAGTGTCCGGGCAATGAAACTTTCAGAGGTCTTCACCCCCAGGGCGATTCTGGGTGTAAAGAAACGTCTTAGAGGGCCTGTTAGTAAACAGTTTACAAGGACTACCCGTTTGTATGGTGACTATGCCGACGCGAACAATGAAAAGGCCTGTATTATCGCCCAGTAGCGAAGGGAAACAACATTTTTGAAATAATTAGGCGAAATATAGTGTACAAATAAAAAGAACTAATAAAATACCGCTGTACAAAACAGTAGCATGGAGGCCATATCGCAATAAGTATATTGATATGCTTGAAAAGAGTACAGAGGAGAGCAACCAAAATGATACCAAAACTCAGGAATAATAGTTATGAAATGTGTCTAAAAGAATATGGTTTAACAACGCTAAAACCAAGGAGATTCAGAGGAGATCAGATTGAAGTATTTAAAATACTGAATGGATGTATGAAAATATTGACAGAAATACATTTGTCTCGGTTAAGGAAAAGAGAAGGACTAGAGGACATGGAAACACATTAGCAAAGAAGCAGTATAGACTAGACTAGATATTAGAACATTCAAATTTTCAAAAACAACAGTAAATGAATGAAACAGATTATCTGCTGATTGTGTAGGTGCTAGTAGTGTTAATATATTTAAAAATAAAATCGACATATACCTAAGAAGGGCTTCCTAGTCCACCTGCCATCTAGAGTTGAATCTCTAGCTGGCAATCTTGTTAAATCTTGTTAAAAAGGTGTCGGAATCGGAGTGACGTGTAGCAAACAGTAGTGTGACGTGTACCACACTGTAGCTGGGCATGAGTAGCATCGTTATATATTGCTTTTCAAAATCAAACATGATTTTGATAACTTAACAATGAGCCACTAGGTACAACTCTGGTGGAGTCTTGCCACCCCTTGCGGACCGGCCCTGTTTTTGCGACACCTCTAGCAGCAGCTTGCGACCTCGTGTTGTGGTTTTTGATGGAGCCGGGTGTCGAGTCGACGATATTGAAAGCGAAACATCTATGGTGTTTATGGTGTGTGAGTCATTATTATTTGGATGGAGGGGAACGGAGGACCAATAACTGGATGCCTGATTCATAGAGTCACAAATGACAAGGAGTTTCAGGATAACTGTGTAAGATTTTCTTTCCCAGTCCTACCCTTTCGCAAAATAATTGATATAATTAAATTAGCAACTCTCTACTTCTCTCGTGGCTGCAGCATAAGAGTTAACAGAGCAAAGAAAATGTCATTATTCTCAATATGCATGATAACTAATGGTTATTAAGGAATATATAACTTGTTGACCTTAATCGACATTCACATTAGTCATTTCTCAAGACGGTGGCCTTCAAGATTACTTTCGGCATATCTTGTGAACCTTACCACCTAGAACTGATATGTTTATATCAAGAAATAAGTATGTCAACAAGGTTTTCAATGTAATGAAACATTTTACATTAGATCTTTATTAACCTTTATGTCGGACATGCCTATATATATATATATATATATATATATATATATATATATATATATATATATATATATATATATATATATATATATATATATATATAGTAAGCCCAAGATTAGTGGTTTATCTGAAACAGTTCCGGATATATGAAATGAAAAAAACCCACGTTTTTTATGTTTTGGATGGCAAACATTTTGCATGATGCATAAAATGATGGAAGATTCAAAATCTCGAGTTTTTGCTATCAAAATTCTGAAATAATATGGTATAAAGGTCATATGTCATCCTTTTGTCCAGATGTAAAAATCTATTGACCTAAACACCTATTATATTCATTATAGGTCAGCGGATGAGCGTCTTGTGGAGCCCCGGATGTGACGCCATCTGGCGGATGCTGAAAATGCAGTTTGGAACGGCGACGGCAAGATGGCGGTGCTGTTGGATGATCTCCATCACCCTGCCGTTTGTGTTTCCGGGAACCTGGAGCGCCATGAACGGACCGGAGAACGTCAACAGCGCGCTAAACCAACCCGTGAGAGTGACACCGGCGCAAGCGACGTGCGGTTTCCGCAGCAGCAGCATAGCGTTGAACTTTGAAAATGAGGCTGTACCGTGTGCACACGGGTGTGCCCGCAATTTTTCAAAAAGGAAGTGGTACACAAATTATCCATTGTACCTTGAAGAAATGGGTGGTCACCCATGCAAACTGCCACAAAGAAGAACAACCCTTCGACGTAAGAGAGCAACAAAAAAGATGACATTGTGTTACTCAGTCGGAGACCATAATTTGAATTCTATGGCGTCGGAGTACACCTACAGCGTATGGATCAAACCAAGAGACACGCACACAGAACAGTAAGTGGTGTATGTGTACATTGTGTGTGTGTCTGTCTGTCTGTCTGTCTGTCTGTCTGTATGTCTGTATGTCTGTGTGTGTGTGTGTGTGTGTGTGTGTGTGTGTGTGTGTGTGTGTGTGTGTGTGTGTGTGTGTGTGTGTGTGTGTGTGTGTGTTTGTGCGTATGGGGGGTCGGGGTGGGGGTGTTTGGGTGTGTGTGGGTGTACCATTGTTTAAGTAGTCTTGTGGTGAGTTACTTGTCGTTTTGCTCAAGTACAACATTTAAAGATTTCAGTTAACTCTGAGTACTACGCATGTGGCAGCCATGTGCATTCACGTGTACACGCTTGTGACTGATTACTTTGTACATTAACTATTCGCTAATACTAGTTATCACTACAATTTGTGGAATCATCTTGGAGCACCCATGCGATTGCGTTCTTTGGTCTGCTGCAGAACTGTCATTGCGAAAAGACACTTTGAGATAATGATACGAGATGGTCATTTGGATGTTTTGACCTTTACGACTGGCCAGCCGGCGATCACCCGATTGACAAGAATTCAAGCCAATGTCTGGACACACGTTGCCGTTCGGGTAATCATCCATTCAGCATATATATATATATATATATATATATATATATATATATATATATATATACCCACACGCACACAAAACACACAACACACAACACACACACGCACGCACGCACGCATACCCGCACACAATCTCGTTCTCGCAAGACGCACCGAATCATAAGTCAAACGTCATAGTCCACAATCAAGGAAACATGGACACAAAAATCTAGTTACAACAATGTGAACATAAAACATAATATTTACATATATATATATATATTTATTTATATATTTATTTATATATTATCATAGAAAATAAATATATATATGTATATATATATATACATATATATATATATATATATATATATATATATATATATATATATATATATATATATATATATAAATATATACATATATATATATATATATATATATATATATATATATATATATTCTAAGATAATATCAAGAATAAAATAAGGGCCGCCAGTATCGTAAGCATTGCTAGCAAATTTATTGTGACCAGAAACCAGAAATCTCCTATATATGTGTGTGTGTATGTGTGTGTATGCAACCGCGGTCACATACACCCTCCTATGCAAAGCAACAATGCAAGACCAAGTTTGATTGAAATTAGCCAAAATGAATGACTTTAATATGTACACATTATAAACATCAACAGTTACATCAGTAGAGTCTCAGCAAACCTGTCTTATACATATGTACAACCAACAACAAGAATATCATTACACATTATTTACAATTGACACCAAATTGGTGGGGGTCAACACGCCACTATGTCACCCACAAATCAAATGTGACCGACCCCCACAAACTAATATATATATATATATATATATATATATATATATATATATATATATATATATATATATATATATAATCTGAAGTACGATTTGTATATGTGGTGAGATTAATATTAACTGGCTTTGAGTGGCGGAATATTTCTACAGGCACTCTGTACTTACTTTGCAGCATCAGCGATATCACACGAACACCATCGCGGTGTTTGCAAATGGCGTTTCTGCGGGTCCGCTTCTGAAAGTTTGTAAATCGTATATTACCTGAGCAAGAAAGCAGCAGCACAAATCCGCGAATCGTTGCCACATATGCAGCTTGACCAGCAGCCTTAATACTTCTCTATATTTTACTTTAGGGACTCCTACGTTTATGTTCTTTTTTGTTAACATGTTTATTGTATTTCATTAGACCTAGCTTTAGATAAGGAAGGCAACGTTTCCGTCACCGTGAATTGGCATCTAACGCAATATAATCTTACATGTGAATAGATAGATTAGCGCTTGTCTTCCATGATGTGTGTTAGGTATCGAGGGTTTCTACAATCGTACCATTTACAGTTTTTGTTTTGTTAAATCGTTACATCATTAGTTTGCAGTAGCACTGACAGTTCCTCATTGTGTTTAGTTTAAATGCAGCTTAGTGATTTACACACAAAGAATGTCGCATTACAGTATTTTATTAACCACAATGTAGTGGTGGATATTGCCGGTGAAATACTTTCCCCGAACACCTGTAGCTACAGGTACTTGAAGACGAAGATGAAGACAACCGCATATTCCTGGGTACTCCAAAAACGCAGATTGGTAAGTTCAGCCTTAACTATCTTATAGGCATGATGCGTTCCCACCATAAATCTATTTTATGTTATATACCCTCTGTCGCTAGTTCCACTAAAGTTGATTCAAACAAACTAATTTGATTGAAATAAATGATGCTAAAGTGTAAACATATTGGTGGATTTTAGTAGTGTTAGTGCATGGACCTGAGTGATACCATTTCTATGTATGCAAATATGTACGTACGCAGGCACGCAGGCACGCAGGCACGCAGGCACGCACGCACGCACGCACGCACGCACGCACGCACGGACGGACGAATGCAAAGAGTTGTTGATGTTTTGAACAGTCCCCATGCAGATAATTATGTCTACGTTCATGAGGCCCGACACTGTACGTTTCGTATTAAAGCGAGGGTGACAGATCCTAGGTTTCATTTTTCATTTAATATTACGTTCTTTTTACTACAACTTGCATATCATAGGTTTACTGCCTGCCAATTTGTATACTTGCTTTATTAAGCCCTAAACAATGTTCTCAGTTTGAATGTTGGCAGGGGTAATCGCAATGCCCTTTGAAGTTTAGATTTTCCCATGCACGTTCGCGACAGCAGACGTCCCATTACAAGTTAGTGCTCGGCCAGTTCTGGGCAGTGGAGCTGGCACTTTCCCTTTAACCGAGGTTGGGTCATTTCTGTTCAACTCTGCCGTTTGTTATGTCTTCAGAATATGTCGGGTGTGAGCTCCAAAGGAACGACAAGTGCGCCATGGAGGGGCACAGTCCGGCGGTGAAACCCGCTTTGAAAACTCGGCGTGAAAAACTGTTTCCCCTAGTATTTTCTCCAGAGTACAATCGCACTCGGTGTGAGAGAACTAAGGACGTTCATTTGGTAGCGAAGTTCGCTTGTGCGTGGATGTTCCCAGTTTGTCGGCGCAGTGGCACAGTGCTGCCGCCCTGTCGGTCTCTTTGTTTAGGTAAGTATCGATGTGTGTGTGTGTGTGTGTGTGTGTGTGTGCGTGCGTGCGTGCGTGCGTGCGTGCGTGCGTGCGTGCGTGTGTGTGTGTGTGGTGTGTGTTTGTGTGTGTGTGTTTGTTTGTGGGCGTGCTTGCGTGTGTGCTTACGTGCGTGCTTGCATGCGTGCGTGCGTAAGTGTGGTTGTAGTTGACTGATAATGTACATGTTGTTGTTGTTGTTGTTGTTGTTGCATATGCCCGTTGTTGCTTAATTTAGCCAGTCAGTCACGTCACACGCACAATCACCTCTGCAATGTCTTCCCCTCCTGTCACCTTCAGCCGTCGTGGACGACTGGTGCGAAGACTCCCCGCGGCCCAACGTGTCGTGTGACTCGTTTCCCGACAGCAGCGACCCTCACGTCTGCGTCGACCGCAACTACAAGCCAGGTCTGTGCCCGAACATTGGCTGTGGTAGGGTTGACGCAAGATATTCCTACCACAGAATGCATTCGTTGCACTATTATAAAGAACGCTTGATGAGTTTGTTTTTAATATGGTCAATACTCATTATTATAATTATGTCGTGGTGCACTGATACTATTACGTTGCAAGTTTTAAAATAATCTCAGAAGGTTTACGTGCTAGGCCTGCCTTTATTTGTTTGTTGTAATGAATGCTTACAATAATAAAAATAATAAAATAACAGCATTTGCCTGTACCATAAATGTGGTAACTAAACTATTCAGAGGAGCGTTGCACTTTACAATTGTTATCATAATAATGTATGTGTCATCATAATAATAATTGGTGGTAATGTTTTATAACAGTAGTCTATTAACACAAATACCATGCTGTGTACACCATTTTAAACGAGCTTATTCATGTACATGTTCTATCATGTACTACTTCGTTTCAGAATTTCAATATTTCAAAGGGAGCATTCGTCACGGGCAGATGTTTTATGGACAAGCGCTGACTGACAGGTGAGTCTTTTGAAAATAGAAACTGACTGAGAGGTGAAACAGTCGTAACTGGAAACGTACTGAAAGTGAAGCAATGGTAAATAGAAACTGGTCGATGGGGAGCGGACGTAATTGGAAATTAACCGACATGTGAGACAACTGCAGATGGATGGTGAGGCAATGGTAACTAGAAATAAACAGACAGATAAGGCATTGCTAACCGATATTTTGCTGACAGGTTATGTGACCGTACGTAGAAAATGACTGATTGGTCAGGCAATCGTAACTAGAGCGAGAGAGACTGTCTAACTTGACTTTGACAGAAAATGAGATAACCATAAATAGAAACTGTCTTGTGAGGCAGTCATAACTGGACATTTTACTAAGAAGTGCGGCAATCGCAACTGTACACTGATTGACAAGTGAAGCCGACGAGACTGGTGACTGACAACCGAATATATAACAACACCCGTCCTTATTCTCGATAAGCCAAACGGCTTCCTTGTCCACCTGCCATCTAGAGTTGATTCTCTAGGTGGCAAAGATTGCCAATCTTGTTCAATCTTGTTAAATAATCGACTCTTGTTCGCCTTTGTGAACTCGTTAAAAAGATAGTCTAGCTATTTTTGCTTTTATTAATTCACTGATCTACGTGTACAAGATACAAGATACAAGAAGCTTTATTTAACGTCGGTTTACATGATAATTTGATAACATCAGCTCATCTGAGCTATTTTTCGACATTTATTAATGTTTATATCGTATGTATGGTTTGTTACATAAATTAAGTTCAAAATATCAAAGACAGAGCATACAGTAAAAAGTAGACTATGAAATATAGGTCAATTGTGTTATATTTTATATTGTAAAGCAAAACTAATGCTATGTTCCTATATAGTGCAGTACACCTGCTCTAAGGACTGATCAAGGCACTTTACGCTGTACTCATTGGCAGACCTGATCAATGAACACCATCTCGAATGATCTAGGACGCTACATTGAATATTGACTAATGCATTACCTGTCAACAATTGTTTCGCATTTTCCCTTAATTTTTATGTGGGCCAATCGTTACCTCTATCTAGAATCTGGCGGAAAATCAATAGACCGGGTAACAGTGCAATCGACATGCCAGGCCATTGTGAGTGGCGATAAAGTGCTGTCATCTCACGGCGCCTGGATAATCGAGGCCAACCCAATTGTCGACCTCATAATACCCATCTATGCCTCATTGCAGGGAGATCGAGGCGCTGTATCTGGGCCGTCTACGTCACGTCCGGCCACTGTCCGAGTGTCTCTGCGACGGCCACTACCCAGTGCTACAGGCCAACGACAGCAACGTCTGCCTGACCGCAGATCCGTTGTCAAAGTCGAAAGCGCGTCGAATTGTTGACGTTGAGTTCAAAATGAGAACACGACGGTTCCTGGCTGAGTACGTCAACGACGGAGACCTGACGACTGCGTGGGCCAGTCCCCTTCGCTTCAATGACACAGCAAGCATACAGATCGACTTCGGTCATCTTGATCAGGTAAGTGATACTGTGATTTTTTTGCCCTATTTCACTATTTCAATAGAAACGTCCAATTACACTTCTCTCATAGCTTCATACTCAGAACAATAACCAATTTGCCCCCCAATTGTGACTCGCAAAACGTTTCCTGAAGCTCTATAAATAAACTTCCTCTGCACCCTCTAGAGTTCGCAATTAATCCAGGCTTTCAATGTCTGAAAAACCTCCATTTGCACCGTTCGAGGTTCGCCAAAAGCTAAAAATTGCACCAAACAATCAACTCCATCACGACATGTTGGGGCGTAATCCTGGGCTCAGCAAGAGATCAGACTGTCCGTCTTCAAGGCTTTCAGGTGATTCGACAAGACGGGTAAGACAGACAAGACTGACGGAATTTAGAGAGATGGCTCCAACTGGTCACTAAATTAACCAATAGTACAAGTCTAGGAGCCCGCACTAGTAACTCTTATTGGTACAACGTGTGGTGAAATAAATGCAACGGATCAATGTTCGTTAACTATACATTTAAGCCTTACACGTAATGGACGCGAATGTTTTCCGGACAAGTTGTGCACGCGCTAAGAAGAACCCTTTCGATTAATTCAAAATTGGCTAGAAATTCTTTCCCCGCTGAGACCAGGAGTTAGTCACGCGCGCCCGCACGCACACACGCGCACGCACGCACGCACGCACGCACGCACACACACGGGTGTCGATCGGTGGGAAACGATGGGGACGCGTCCCCCGCTTTTCAGCCTGAGGAGGACAGAATAGGAAATGTCCCCCCACCGTTTAAGTTTACAAAAACAAATTTGGGGTCTCAGTTGGTTTCCTCCAAAAAGCTGGAGTGTTCCTTTTCTAGGATTAGTGAGTCCACTATAGACTACGCATTTATCCCCAATGATGACACATTTCGTGGCCAAAAGATGAAATTGGTGATCCTACACAGGCACCATGTAACCTTTGCACATAGTCTATCTATGAATCAGGGTCCAAAATCTACCCTTAAAGTGACATGGTCCGTTCGTGGCTTTTTATTTTTTTATTGCAAAATCATGTTAATCAGTATAAGTTATAACTATTGTAGCGTCCTGACCCCCAATAAATGTTTTATCGAAACAGAATTGACTTCGTAATGTTAAACGTCGAATGTTTATATATGCTGTCACTCAAATCGCCGCGAGTGACACCCATCCTTTGACCTTTACCAACTGGGAGCTGTGCACCTGGCTGGGTGTGGCGTTAGTGGCGTCGACTTGTGTTCACGTGATACTGCATCGCGTGATCATGCATTTCCTTATGGGCTTTTAGCCACGCCTACAACGGTTTCGAAAACGCCTCGTGGTCGATGTGTATACAGAGTTACGCACCCCTTACTGCGTCTATTTTCAACCCCTAAATGGTATATGAAAACATATTTTGACTGGCGTTACGCTATAATAGGTATAATTTATACCGTATAACATGATTTTGCAATAAAAATAAAAAGCCACGAACGGACCATGTCGCTTTAAAATTTTCGGTGATTGGGGCGGGGCATGATCCCCATTCAAATAAATGTAGCCAACATAATATTTTAAAAAGCATACCATAAAGCCTTTAGTATTTTTTAGAATTAACACCAAACCAACAATAAATAATTTTGTTATGTTTACTAAACAAATTATATGTATTTCAGGTCATAATTATATATATATATATATATATATATATATATATATATATATATATATATATATATGTGTGTGTGTGTGTGTGTGTACACAAATATACACACATATAATATGTTATATATATTATAAATGTATATATCAATTGGTCCCCCGTCCTCCACTTTTAAACCCGGAGCATTAGTCGCACATATCCTAGGCCAGGGTAACGTAATGTAGGCATTGAGGTCAGCGACTTGTCTGCCTTTTCAACCAGTTTGTATGCACTTTTCTCTCACCCCCTTTGTGTTGTCTTTTCCCACGCTACTTTATTTCTCTTATTGCATGTACTTCGGCATCACAGTCATCATTAGTGTTAGAGGACAGGTGCTGTCCTCTAGGGAGTATCCATATATTAAGTCAAAATTGGCCACATTTCTAGAGTTGGGACCTTCTTGAATTCAACACATTATGTACACCATATATTGTGTTTTAAACATTAGAATTGGGCCTGTTTATAATGTAATCACATACCTTGTTATAAGAAGGCTACAATTCGTGCAAAAGTCCCATCATATCTATAGCCAGTAGATTGATTACATAGCGTTTAAAATATAGACCCAGGCGTTTATACTTTTAGTGAAGTCGGGGTTATCTACTCCACTTTTTTACACCAAACATTTGTAAACATAAGGGATGATGTTTGATAATATAAAGAACTTACTGGTAATTCATAAATGAAATTCAAAAATAATTTGACAATTTGTACTATTGTACTCAGAAATCGTATCGTATCGTATCGTATCGTATCGTATCGTATCGTATCGTATCGTATCGTATCGTATCGTATCGTATCGTATCGTATCGTATCGTATCGTATCGTATCGTATCGTATCGTATCGTATCGTATCGTATCGTATCGTATCGTATCGTATCGTATCGTATCGTATCGTATCGTATCGTATCGTATCGTATATATATATATATATATATATATACATATATATACATATATATATATATATATATATATATATATATATATATATATATATTTATATATATGTAATGTATATATATATTTGTATGAATGCGACCATGGAGCGACAATTGACCGACTATGCAGCGACACTTGGTTATCAAGCGACACGGAATGTGTCGCTCGATAGTCATTGCTCAGTCGTTCCTTGGTGTCGTCAGATTTTTCAACTCTATGTATATCAACATATTGTGGTATGCTAGGTGAGGTCTTAGTGATAATATGAAAAGTGTTGTGTTCGTTAAATGGGTGAAATCACCAATATACATTTTTAGTCTATTTGACTAAATCCGACTACGCAGCGACATCATAAAACGTCAATAACTTTTTATTTTTCATATATGTTCTTTACGAAATTTCGACAGTATAATTATGTGGGATACGGCCGTATACACTGCATTTTTTAGCATGAAATACGTGCAAACAACAATATATATATTTATCCAGTTTACGTGTATCATTTGCACTAGTCATAATCTACCAGTTGGTGGTGCCACCTACTGGAATTTTCCCGCAATCGCTGTGTCAACATGGCCGGGTCATCCGAGCATCAGTGCTGTGTTTTATAAACGGAAAATCGATACGAAATACCCATTTATCAAATCCTTGGTCCAAGCTCAAGCACGGACATGTTAACATTCATAGCAACATTATTACACAACAAGGTTCATCTTTGCAGTGACATACACTAATGCGACTGGAAGTAAGTGGACGCAAATCGCAGTCAGCATGAATGCCATGAATGATCTTTCTGACTTTCATTTGTACATACTAACTTCACTCAAATCACTGACTTCACACTCACAGTTCTTAAGTTGTGAGCCACATTATTAACCAGTTTAGCTGTACGTAACATAACCGTTTTTCTTTTACATAAACAGTGAACACTATCTTACATGAGACATAATTATTATAAACTTTAAATGTGAAATGTAACAGTGTTCTAATATCGCCCACAACTTGAACTTGGCGATAACGCCAGGATGCACAACACCTTCGATTATGATTTCTTATTTTGATTTCATAAAGACATACCCGATGGAAATGCACGATAGTTTTGTATTATTGACATTATACCTAAATTAATTGTAGTCCTCTGCAATGTTATGGACTTACACTCTAGCATATTGTCTTGATGCTTTCCCAATTGTTACACTTAAGTACATGTATTTTATTTATAGTCTATATTTACCTATTGTAAATAATAATCTTATATACTATATGAAATAATGTCTCAAGTTTTAAATTAGGAGTGTCTTTTCAGTAAGTGAAAGTGGTAAGTAATGCCAAAAGGTATGACATTACATATTATAACATGGTTTAAAAACATCCATTTTACCTGAAGTGTGTTTCTGTTCATTGACATTCAACTTGCTAGCTGTGCTGAAAACACGGGCAATCTTTATTTTATTCTTTCCACTGACATTGCCATACCATGTAATAACGTGAAACAATTTAAACACCTGTATGCAAGTTGGAGAATGTGCTAGCTATAGAGATGGAGTAATCATACTATGTACTCGTACTCGACTCGAGTACGAGTACTTTTTGAGTAATCGTACTCGTGTACAAAGCAAAGTAATCATACTCGTACTTTGTACATTGCCAAAGTAATCATACGATTACTTCTCACGATTATATTTTTTCATATGACCAGTTGCAAGCAAATATATTAGACAGATAGAAATGTCAATATTATAAGTAATATAATAAATATAATATTAATTGAGCCATTAATTTTCTAATACTTTTGAGTACCTGGTATTTCAGTTAAATAAATATTCAGGAAGATTTGCCTAATTAGTACCTTCTTTCCCCAGAGAAGCCACATCTCCTGACCTTCCTGCTTGCTATAGTACTGATAGTACAAAGTTATATTGTGACAGTCCCTGGGAAGCCATGGAGGAGATAAGCATCCCCTAACATCTTGCTTTGTAATTTTAGAAGCCATGACACAGCCTGACCTGTACTGTTTGCTCTGTCAGTATGGTGTGAATGACTGGTCATGGTTCCTACATCCAGAATCCTTACTGGATCTGGGACTTCCATGAAAATCGCCTAAATGTTAGAAACAGGATATTCATTAAAGTAATCATTAAAGTAATCATGAAAGTAATCATGACTACATTCAATGTAATCATGAGGCATTCTAATGTACTCGTACTTGAGTACATTCTAAAGTAATCATACTCGAGTACATTTGTTTTCAGAGTATTCGTACTCATAGTACATACTCCTGCATGTTCGAAGCAATCGTACTCAAGTACATTTATATTGTAATCACCCCATCTCTGGCTGGCTAACATCAGTACTGTTCAGCTTTCTCAGAAGGCTATGTCATTGTTGGGCTCTCTTGTATACATAATTAACATGATCACAGAATGACAAAAAGAAAAGTAGATATCTTACGGAAGATTGAAAGTTGCCGGTTTGTTGCCAGTTTCTACTCTTCTTGAAAGTTAACCAGCTTAGTTTGCATAGCATATTGGTGACATCTGTCTCACTTTCATGAATAATCGTTTATATCATTTGTTCCAATTTGTGCAACTCAGCATTGGAATGTTATCCAAACAACAAATCTGTATTTGATTGAGTCATTCTATAGATCCTCCAACGGACCAAAAAGCTAATTGCTTATTTTTACAAAAGAGTTTTCAGTAATGTTCCCTAATTTTGCATTTGGATTCTTCCTCTATTAACAGAGCACACTAATTCATGGTCAATTAGCTCCACTTACTAACTAAGTTAGTACACAACATCCAATGTTACACTGTGCAGAATAATGTATAAACAGTGTCGTTCAATTGCTGAATAGACCAGTTAGCCCTGACTCAGACACTGAGATCAAATGCACAGTTTGTCTCATGGTAAGACTGTCATGTGTGAAAAGTATACTTGTACTTAACAATGCATTCTTCAGTCATGTAGATTACACAGAAAGCTGCAATTGTAAATAAATAATGCAGGTTACAATACTACTGTATTGCAAATTTGATGTAAAATACTATTACATAAAACTTGAATTTTCACAAAAAAAGGAGTTTTTGAAATGTTACTATCAGAAAGGCATTTCTACTGAGACAGTCAGTAGAAACCAGTATGTAAATCATAATAGAAACCCTGTGCCATCATAATTGGACCTGGTGTACCAGAGACTGTGTGTCAAGCAGTGGGCACTGCTTCCTCCTGGGTCATTGACCTTAATTACCAACAGTCCTTGCTGTTACCAGGGGTGTAATCTATTAGTGACAGATGCAGGCTATCCTTGTAGTAAAGTACCCACACAGTCAGAACTGTGTCAGTAAGAAAGCAAACTAGAATGATAAGATCACAAATACAGCATAATCTATAATAAAATTAAGACATACTAAAAACTGAAACAGTACATTGTTTGTGTGGTTTGAGCAGGTTCAAATCCTGCTGTGTTGCAATTACAGCACAAAACATTCCTGGTTGGGCATATCACCAAACATTGCACTACTTCTCACTCACTACCGAACAGAGTTTGTACTTTCGATTTTAGTGTCTAAATAAAGTGTATTATTATTATTATTATTAAATGTCTGACTGGTGTACTCACCTACTCACCATGTCATAATTTAACTCAAAGGATGCTGTTCACTCTGTACTGAATGGGTCTATTCCCAAGGCTAAGTCTGATTAATACATTAACAATGTCAAGGTCTCTTATAACTTTAATAGTCAACTCCGTATCTGGATTTGTACAAATCTATCTTTACACAGAACAGAGTTCTTTTGTTACTCATTCTCTTATCATTTCAATGACTAACATATTACGCTTGCTGTCTTACGCTTGCTGTCTTATGCTTGCTGTCCTCCCAAGCCACAGCTTAAGTTGATTTTCCAGCAGTTAAATATACTATACTGCTAAAAGCACTACTTTATTAAAACAATTATTGTAATTTAAGCATTTATTATAGTATGGTGATTTCAAATATGTCCACATTTCCACTTTTTAGAGTTTTATTAAAACAATACTTTTTAAAAAGTGGAAGGAAATCAGACACATTTTGAGGAGAATATGTTAGCACAAATGCCTTATCCAGTGTGTTGTAATCAGATTATAACTGACTCCACACCATAGAAGCAGCTCTCTTGAATTTACATGATGACCATACCCAGCCCTCCAGGTTTCCCCTGGGTCATTGACCTTAATTAATCACAGACCTTGCTGCTAGCAGTGATGTAATCTACTGGTGACATTGACTGCCAACAACCCTTATAGTAAAGTGGGTCTACAAGAACATCAGATATATAGACGCTGCATATCAACAGTAATAAGTACAAAAATAAGTACATTAACCTTACTAACTAAAGACAGTTTGACAAAATGTTACTACTTTGCAAAAATATTATACATTGTGTTTGCATGGCGTTTAAATTGTTTTTACTTTAGTATTTATGTATGGTTCAAAGTATTATAAAACACATTCTTTAGAAGCACATAAGTATGTAAGGTATTTCATGTATTGTAGTAATTAAAATTGTTGGCACGCAGAGGGATAATCGTCAACATTTGAAATACATATAAAAGCATTTGCAGAAAGCTGTATTCAATAAAACTGGTCTTTTCACAACAAAAATAAGATTCTGTCAGTGTCTTGTGTTTTATAATCAAAAAGGTATTTCTGCTGATATGGTAGAAACTGGCTTAATCGACAATAGAAATGCTGTACCATTGCTCCAGATCTACCAGGGACTGTGTCAAATGGTGCCTTTTGACTGGGCACTGCTTCCTCCTGGGTCATTGACCTTAATTACAAACAGACCTTGCTGTTACCCTGGGTGTATTCTACTAGTGACAGATGTTTGCTATCCTTATAGTAAAGTACCCACACAGTCAAAACTGTGTCAGTAAGAAAGCAAACTGTGTCAGTAAGAAAGCAAACTAGATCAAAAATACAGCATAATCTATAATAAAATTAAGACATATTAAAAACTGAAACAGTACATTGTTTGTGTGGTTTGAGCAGGTTCAAATCCTGCTGTGTTGCAATTACAGCACAAAACATTCCTGGTTGGGCATATCACCAAACATTGCAGTACTTCTCACTCACTACCGAACAGAATTTGTACTTTGGATTTTAGTGTCTAAATAAAGTGTATTATTATTATTATTATTATTATTAAATGTCTGACTGGTGTACTCATCATGTCATAATTTAACTCAAAGGATGCTGTTCACTCTGTACTGAATGGGTCTATTCCCTAATCCTAATAAATATTTGCTTAGCAAGTGACACTGGGAAAGTGTGATTGTTATCTGGGTAAATTCAATGGTTCTTTGAATCAGTCCACAGCTAGCACCCATTCACACAAGGCAGCAGGATAGGCCTGATTGACTTCCCATTCAATAGTTTCATCCACTGAATAATTGCTGGGGAGTGTTTGCCAGCAGCTTCATTGTCTAAATACCATTGGCTGCACAGCAATACTCTGAACTGTCTGTAAAATATCAGATGCTCAATTCCTTTTTATTCAATTCCAATTCAATTCAAAACAACTCAATTTGATTCAATTCAAAATATTTCAATTCCAATTTATATTCATTTTGTTCCAAATCTTTCAATTCTAATTCCTGCTTCAATTCCAGAATTGAATTGATCAATTCTTTTTTAATTGACCCCTGCCCTGAACATTATACAGATGGTATCATGGTATGTTATACACATGGGTTCCCGTTTTGCCAGATTGACCAGGGATAGATAGGAGATAACTTCACAAATGTGTCTCTAGATCAAGGGTACCAGTTTTGCTCTTTAATATGTATATGTAATATAAGGGTAGTGCCCCCCCCCCATCTGCCAACTCCACGACATCTGCATGACCATTACGGAAAAATATTTTTTCAACTAGGTAGCCCTGAGAACGCTGTATTCAATAAAACTGGTCTTTTCACAACAAAAAGAAGATTATGTGTCTGGTGCAGGCTCAGCAAAATTTGAAACACCACAAATAAAACACGGTATTCGAAAAAAACTTCAATAAATTAACACACGTCGCGTATTTTCGTCTGTTGTACTCCAGATTTTGTTGACAGTGTGCCAGGTGGTAAACTGCGGACCAACTGTCTCGAATGTATCTTCTTACAACAGTAATTATAAACAACATAAATCAAGGGTTTGCTGTAAGCATAACACAATTTGTCTCTGAATGCAAAACTTGTTACGTCAGCGTAGTCAATTATTTGATGATGCTAATACGTTTTAAAATGTTGTCAAAGAAGTTCCATTTGCGCATGTCTCAGAACGCGCATTATATTGACAAAAGCGTGCGGTTATTACAACACCAGAAATATATAGGCATCGTATCGACCCGCACCCTACATTAATGCAGCATGGCTTTCCGGCCTACCCTGTACCCGCGGCTAAGAGGGAGAGGGACCCACGATCAACATCTGATCGATGCTGTGTAATCATCGAATGTACCTTTCGTATGACTATCTGCAAATGTATATCATTTAACCTACTTGCAACTGGCTGCGTCCAAGAAATGTAATGATAATATAATATCCTAAATTATTTTAGCATTAACAATATTGGTTGTATATCCCAAATTAGTTTAGTATTTATCGGTTTTAGAACCAACCTGTAACTAATTAATTCGTACGTGACATGTACTATTAAAAGGCAAATTTAATTATGACAGTGTTGTGCATTTCAATCTGTTTTGGGTTTGTTGGATCATTTTCAATGAACTAATACTGCAAACTATATTGTAGGTGAAGTCGGCTAAACAAAGGATTTTGCAAAACAATCAGCCCTGACACGACAAGCAGTCCAAATAGAGATTGGATGCCGGGCGACCCGGGCGACCGCATTATTTAAAATGCCTAGGCTTTGATCAAACACTACCGCGCGCTTTGTTGAATGGGTAACTCTCGACTGCTCGCGACTAATAGAACAAGCACTGTAACTTATGTGAATTGCACTCAATTAACACCGAGAGCAAAGATGTAATCTGACTGGTTGCCAGTACCCTCCTGTAGAGCGATGTAGGCTTTCGCAATATCATCCACATCGCACCGGAAGATGCAATAAAACTAATCAAACAAGCTGGTACATCCCATCTAGGGATTTATTGAGAGTGGGCAGATTATGCCAATCAGTAAATCGGGGCACATATACACCGTAAGTAGGCATGTTGTTTCACAGCTAGTGTTGGACAAATGTCACTCAACTATAGCCAACTCCTCCCAAATACTATCATGCGTATATGCAAATTGCGCATGTGTCAGAAAGTGTACTTATTGGGTGAAAATGTAAGCCAATTAGAACAATGACAACATAGTCTTCTTCGTATATAAATTCTAGCATTCCCTTGAATTGTTCATAGCAGTGGTAAGCGTATATATCCACAGCAGCTGACCGAAAAGAGACGTGACGCGAATCCAGGAAGACACTGGTAGAGAATGGAAGCATTCAGTCGTGGCAAACGAATGGTAAGTCCAATTGCATGTGTAATAGTAATTAGCCCTACTATGGATTAATTGAGTGGTCTTGGTCAGCAGATGACTTGTTAATCTAAACATCATTTATCATAATCATGTTGTCAACAGTTGGAAAAGTACGCTGCTCTCGTTAACTGTCACCTCTGTCCATGTGTCCTATTCGTCGCATTTTCAATTAAAAAACACAGCCCCAACAGATGCGCCCGTCCCGTTTTTCAGGTGTAGCCATTTTGTTGCAACCGCTTCAGCCTGATCGGTGACGGATGTTTCATCTTTCCTATATCGGCTTCATTATGAAAATGATAAAGCAGACATATTTAATTGTAAAGTTATAGCATTTGTTACCAAATGCGTTATGCATTAACAATTGTAGTTCGAAAATGTAGTTGAGGAATTTCCAGCTTGTGTATATCGTCGTGCACATGTTCATTACTGCTATATGCATTATAATAACTGATAGTCTCAATTGTCATATATATACTAAATTAAGCCCAGCCCACACGAGAGGATCGGCCACGCGACGCCAGCTAATGAGGTGTCGCGTGGCAGAGGCCAGCGGCCGCGTTATCACCGTTGCCCGCACAGGAGTCGACCAAGCTGATTTGCCAACTCACCCCTCATTACTTCGCGCAGCGTCTTTCCTGAAAAGATGACGTCTACTGCCATAGATTAATATACCCTGCAATTATTTTGCGGTAATTTATATGTCAAAATCCTGACCTACTGGGATAAATCTGACTTCAGATTTGGTATCAGCATATTGGATTTAATCTTAAAAAACCATTTATATCCCACTAGCAAAAATGCAATGCTTAAAAATATATATGAAATAGATAAACTAAGTGCAAGAAACAAAAATGAAATCCACGAAAACGACTAAGACCTACGTGAAATACGTGCGTTATTACATTTTCGTTTAAACGTTATTATTTTATCAGGCAGGAGCACGTTATCACATTAACAGTCAACAATTATTACATTGTTTTTAGCACATATATTTCGTTATTGAATTGTTTTTATTACATTATCGGGTGTTTTATTACACTACGTCTATGAGGCACTTTTTACATTTCCCCGCGATTATTTCACATCGGTGTAACAAACGTCGGCAATCTTTTACTTTCCGGTCTAACCATGAAAAACGAACCACTACAGCTGCCAAAAGTCTCCTCACATATATTGTGTACATCGTACTACATACGTATACAATAGATCACAAAATAAAATCATACAATTTCATGTAAAGAATAAAATTAGCAAACCTCGCGCAAAACTCGACAGCGCGGTTCCGCGTAGCTCAGCGATTACCATAAAGTTAGTAATTTATCGCAGTGTCGCTATATAAATGACTTTCAAAAAAGTCAAACTTTATCTTAAACCCAAAATGAACCCTAAACTAACTTTACCTAATCCTAAACTTACCCAAAAACTCTAAATCTCAACCGAACACTGCTAACAAAACACGCCTCGACACAATACCGATGGTACGATAATCAATGATATAGGCTACGCTTAGCCGCCGCCGATGTTGTCGTGTTGCCGGCGAAATTTGCGTTAGTTTCTTATGTGAATTATATTTGTTTCAGTAATTGCAAGTTATTTTATATGGATAGTGGAAATCTTCCCAGATCGCTTCAAGTTTGTCTTCACAAATTGTCTCACACATGAATGCGTTTGTCGCTGCCATTTTGTGGCTGCACGTGATCACAATACGTGATATCATTGGCTGGATTACCCATCGCTCATGTTACCTGCACACGGGAAAATCCGGCTGCCGCGATGCTGATAATAGGGTACATACCACCAATTGATTTTCCATAGGCGGCCATTGTAACGTTTCTTTGATTTCCCACTAGGATTATGCCAGGGAGCTGTGGTGGCTAGGCAATGTTGTACAGGTATGTCTTTAAATGAAGACGGAATATAGCTATATTTTCTACTGTTTTCGTACGTTTCTTCCACAGCTTGAAAGAAGTTTGGCTGCAAACGGCAGGTCACAGGTTAGTTGCTTTCGTTTGTTTTGGAATATAACGCCGATGTGCCTATAATAATTATTCAATTGTAACTTTGGGAAAACAACATGTTCAGCAACGATGCAGGTATGCAAGTCGAATTCAAGAAATCATATGGCATTCCCAAAAATGTCTGTGTACTCTGTTTGATATCGCTGTCAAAATTAAAAGGAAGTCGCTGAATCCGCAGCACAGTCACTTTTAAGGCATTTGGTTAAGCTCGCACAAAGTTTTACCAAGCATTTAATTATTGTAACTTAAAAATCATGCTAAATTATTTGCATTGAAAATTTCATTTTGGAAATTATTCAAAATGTTGCCTTCTCGTTAAATGTTTCGTCTGTAATATATTTTCGTATAGATCAATATAGATAATTGTTTAATGTTGTATAGAAGAGAGAAAAAATCACCCGACGAAAAATCCTTGTGGCGAATCAACGTAGACAACGAAAATGACGGATCAGAAATGAAAGGTGAGTGTGCTGCACTGACATATCATTTATTTAGCTTTGTTATACAGGTAAGTTAATCACCGCTTTTGTAAACACGCCGTGTTATTCCATGAGCGAGTTTTGCTATGAAACGGGATGTCGCAATAAACGTGTCTGTATTTGAAGTATATATTTTCAGCTTTCAAATGAAGTCGTAAAAATCGTCAGACATTCGCGAATTGAGTAATTTCAAAAACCCGTTTAATGCGAGATAATTTTCCTAGGGCGAACAACAGCAGTCATCGGAGACGACGCGATCATTGTCGACACGAATCCCGACAAAAAGATCGCACGAAAGTCGACAAGAGCGACGAAGTGCGTAAAACGGTTATGACGTCAATGCGGACACTAGCGAAGCTCTTCGTAGAGATGAGGCGACACATGACAGCAGACGCTAACAAGGTAGATGCTAGCGCGCTGTTCAATCGCGGCAACTGGACGGCTTTAACAGCTGCCATCGATGTGGTGACTAGCGGCAACACAGGAGGTACCGTGAAGTACGGCCTGAAGAACAGCATCTACTACCTACTCATGAGTTCTGCCGACTTGCTGGAAGGGGTGGCACTAACGTGCGTCACCTCCGATGAAGTTGCCACGGAAATGGGTAATTTCAAGAAGGTCTTGAAGCACCACGAAAACAGCATGTTTTCCGATGCCAAATATATGATCAATAAGTCTAGGCAGGAAAGGCTTAGGCTGCCAACAAGAACACCTCCAGAAGAGGCAATGGAAAGGCTACGAACCTTCACGGTGGCATCCATCAGCAAGGGATGTCAGGTTGGGATAAACGATCGGCAGTCATTTGTCCACGTTAGGAACATGGTATGCAGTCGGCTCACGCTCTTCAACGCACGTCGAGGAGGTGGGCCAAGCAGAATGACAATGGACCAATGGCTCAAGCGTGATCAGTGGCTAGTCAAGGGCACAGTTGATGCCCTTGCAGAAGATGAAAAGCGGCTTTTTAGCAAGATGGCCATCACATACATGACAGGAAAGGGAAACCACTTGGTTTCGTGCCTGGTGCCGAAGGATACCATCCAGGCAATGGACCTCCTATGCCATGAAGGGGTCAGGCGTTCGGCAGGTGTTGCCACGGGGAATAAGTTTTTATTTCCCAACACAGAAGATTCCCTTCATCACTTGGATGGTTGGCACGCAACGCATTACGTGTTGGGGAAAGCAGGCATAGACTGCGGTCTAATAAACGCCACTAACCAGCGAGGCCGCATAAGCACTATATACGCCAGCTTCGATGTCGCCGAAGAAGACCGGGCGTACTTCTTCAAACATCTCGGGCACTCGGAAGACGTCAACGTCGGAACCTATCAACGACCCTTGCCAGTGAAGGCAATGACAAAGGTTGGGGCGATGCTGTCGAACATCGACGAACGAAAGGAGCACCAATGTCAAGGTAATACAACCGGCCATAACTGGCTTGAATATTGGCCAAATGGAAGCACTAAGCGTCAACAACGCACTAAGCGTCAACAACCCTATTACAATCACAGGTGTATATTATGAGTTATTAAAAAAATTCTTGTAACAGATAATAACTATATACTGTGGATTATACTGTGGAACAGTTGTCACTTCCTATATATACTGACCATGCTAAAAACGTGAAGCTAATTAACAAGGCGTTTTCGGAGGATATTGCAACGTAATTAGCGGCTGTAGCACATCACATAAAATGCATATATATATAAAGAGTAATAAGACTTAGTTATTGCTTAATACACATCTAACCGATGACTTGTTACAGCGAGCGCTTCGTCAAGCCGGGAAGCAGTCAGAGCAGAGTGTAAGTATACACTCTCACAAAATGATAACATTCTCCTCCACAAACTCCTCGTTTTTCTCGCTCAATGCCATTTCTGAAGTCATTACGCCGTGTTAGTCCATGAGCGAATTTTGCTATGATACGGGATGTCGCAATAAACGTGTCTGTATTTGAAGTATATATTTTCAGCTTTCAAATGCAGTCGTAAAAAATAGTCAGACATTCGCGAATTGAGTAATTTCAAAAACCCGTTTAATGCGAGACAATTTTCCTAGGGCGAACACCAGCAGTCATCAGTGACGACGCGATCAGCATCGAGACGACGCCTGACACACCATGTCAGCCGCGGGAAACAGACGAGGAGACTCTGCATTGTAAGTGTCAACTTATTAATTATTAGTAGTCGGTTTGGTTACTGACATTCCTTCAGTCATAATATTGCTAGAAATATATTGCAAATCTTCAGCGTGTCAAAATTTGACTGACAAGGGTAGTTCCACAATTTCTTCGTTTTTCTCGCTCAATGCCACTTCTGAAATCTTTACATTGGTTCCCCGTGCGACTCCGCATTATGGTTACACTTTGGATAATCACCTACCAAATCCTTTTATGAAAAACGACATTCAGATTGGCATCAAATGCTCACACTAGCAATATATAACAGACAGAGTTCTTAGAATCATGACAAAGACTGGAATTCAACCTTTTTCAGTTGGCGCGCTGACTATGTGGAATTTATTCCCATACACCACTAAATCGGAAAGCAGTATTGTTACATTTCGCCGTCACCTTTTTATCTAATTAATTTTGCCTCTCCGGTCTAGCTTCTCAGTCCACCCCCCCAAATGTTGATAACTGCTGCACAGCCTCCACCTACGATAACGCCTAATCCACTGGTTTTTTTGCGCCACTGAGCACAGATTTTCTGAGGATTTTGGTGCTATGGAAGTTAGTTGTTTATTAATGTTGTTGTTGTTGTCTTTGTTGAATAAACACCTGATGATACATGATTTGTTACAGCGAGCGCTTCGTCAAGCCAGGATATAGTCAAAGTAGACGGTAAGTATTATCAATAGTGTAGCTGTATTGCGTTAGTGTACAATGGGTTGAGTAGTGTAATATTATATCAGTCTATAATTATTACTTAAGCAAATTGGTCACCGGTAAATTATATAGGTCAACTCGCTGCATTGGCATAAGATAGTTGAAAATGAACTCCTAGGATTTCATAGTTGTTTGTAAATCATTTGGAATAAATTCCTACATTACATTAGTATCATGTTTTCACGTAGATTTTAATAATTGTTTGTAAAGTTGCATAACTATAAACTAATATATTTTAGGCAGAGCAAAATGGTCTCCAAGGACGACGAACGCCTTACGGAAGCGATTCAGCCATTGGATCATGTTACCGAGTCCACAGAAGAGTCTGCCAGGTAGGTCAATATGTGTGTACAATTCATGCATATGGCAGTGTGACTACACTACCATGTTTGCGTATGTATGTGTGTGTGTGTGTGTGTGTGTGTGTGTGTGTGTGTGTGTGTGTGTGTGTGTGTGTGTGTGTGTGTGTGTGTGTGTGTGTGTGTGTATGTATGTATGTATGTATGTATGTATGTATGTATGTATGTATGTGCCTCTAAATACATAATCATTAAGGTATAATTACATGTTTGTTTTAGGAAAACCGGAAGTACTCGACTTCATGCGTGAGCATGGAATCACTGTGGACTACCACAAAGTAAGAACTAAGTTGTTCAACGAACAAAGAAAACAACAACACCGAATCACGAAGGCATTGAGATTTGCCTAAATACTCTGTAATGTTCAGTGATGTTTGCTTCACGATATGCGATATACCTATAGGAATGTTGGTCAGGATCCTTCCCCAAATATTCAAACATGTCTACCTTCTTCAGAATGAATAATTGATTTTATAAATTTATTTCTGAGTTATCGTTGTATGCTGAATAGTTTTTTAAAGGTGTTGACCGAAGTCTGTGTGGACACTGGACTGGATGTACTTAGCATAACATGCATTACACAACTGCAAAGGTTATCATGGTTTTCCATGTCCAAGATATTATGAAAATGTTGATGAACGTAAATGTGTATTGAAATGAGCATATACAAATATTGTTAAAACGTATACGTTGTTGATTGTTAACATGTTTAATTCACTTGGAGTGATCAGACGTTGCAAACTACGTATCATCCATGCATTTGTCCGACACAAGTGATTGCATTAATCTGAGCCCCTCCTCTGCCTCGTATCACTTGTATTGTATTGTGGCCCATACTAATATATCATAATTCGAGTTGTATTATGCATTCATATATTGTTGTGATGAAAAGATAAATACTAGAATAGCTGGCATATATGAGTTGAAAGGTATCATGTATTACATAGACTACAGCCAGGCATCACTGACCACAATGGAAACAAGTGCAAGAATATTACACGTAATACTTGCATATGGTGTACACTAACTAGTAGCTATACAAGCATTTTATGTTCATGTTTTCATTTGTTTTAATGAATAAATTCATCACCATCATGGTTGTCATAAAAATCTAAATTATGTTACATAAAATATAATGCAAATCAACAACATCCAGCAATCATAGTAAAATGTGAGTCACAAAACACTGTTTAAATAATTGTGATAACCAACATAATTCTTCGTTTGACGTTCTGTTGCACGAGATAACGGATGCTCCCCACGATCACACGGAGCCTAGCTACTGCCAATGTTCCGAAGCCAATGAGTTATCATTTCGACCCTAACGTCATCTACTCTATCTAAATGTGTACTTTCGCAATTACACAGCTTATGAACAAGATCCTGCGTAATAAAATACAATACATATAAAATTATAAATACAGGCTGTATGAGACGTGTATCTGGCTGAGACTAAGTGATGCCGACTGTCAAACTTTAAAAATAATCTAACAAGTTAGAGAATCCGCGTCGAGTAGGTCTATAATGAAGTTCGCAAGTTGCAGTTCTTGTTAAATTAGCCCACTACTACTCGCCCTGGTTGCTAACTGCGATAAAGCACTTAATACACACCTTCACAGAAGAAACACTTCGGAACGTTCGTCACGACACGTAAAAGCACATGCGGTTTGTTATTGTGCCGTAGGATGCCGATCTTGTATAAAACACGTGACCCAAAAAGGGCAGGACATCAACACCGGCTGACGGTTTCGCCAGTCATACCCGGTGTAACGACGATTCTTTTTTGCCGAATAAAAAAAGACAAGTACTCATTTAAAAATTAAACTGATTGTGCATACTAGTTAAACTATTGAAACATTACACATCAGGACATAAAAGAAAAGGATTGGCGATGGGCAAAACGAAATGATTGGGAACCTTTAAGTTTTCTTGTCAGATAATCAATAGTCAATATATCCTTAGCCTGTGCAAATCTTACGTGGATGTAGTACGCATTCCAGAAGGTTGCTTAATGTAATGTTATCATTTTCTGTAAAATCTATACCAAAAAATGCTTAGCATTGCTGAATATAGTGACATCTTTTCTATATATGCGTCATTGACGATGTAATATAAGCATATCGTTTGAATTGAATAAACATGTTATAGACAGCACGATACCGCCATCAACTTTGTCAGTAATCTGTATGTACCGCACACGCAGTAAACACATCGCTTTAGACGATACAAATCACATATATCCTATAACTTATATGTTGACAAAACACATTTTGCGTAGATAAGACTACATACGTCCTCCCCACATCATATTTACTAAAGCGTTACTCGTGCAAAAGTCTATCACATTAAATTAATTTTCTATATATATATATTTAGCTATTGAAACACCATTACTAGGCATTGTATTTTGCCCACCCAGATGATACCAATTCGTAGCATTTCAAGGTCTGGCCCACGTGACAAACTTGTAATTATATCGAATATATATATATATATATTAGGCTGAATTATATATAATGACAATATCATCGGAATGCTGAGCCTGCGTCAGCGATGAGTGGTGCCGTAAGACATTAGTCTAAGCGTTGTAAGATCGATGTACTATATGAAACGGATGAGGCATGCCCAGATCAAATGCTGACAAGCAAAACAGTAAAAAACGAAGCGTGTACCCAAATGTAAACACATTATGTTACCGCTTCCATATACAACTATTACCAATATTGGGTACAACCTCCAGCATGATGAGGCAACATAGTTTACATTTTGGTTGAAGTAGGCGAACTATTTTTCTTCATATGCTGTATATAACACAACTACACACATGGCTGCCAGTAAAATAATGCGCATGCGCTTCACATTCACATTCGGATGTCGTTCTATAGTCGCATTTAGTGATATAGTCCGTGTCGCTGCATGGTCGGTATTTTGCATACACTTTGACGGGTGACTATGCAGCGACACCGGAATGATACAAAAAGTGTCCTAAAACCATCTAAGTGACACAAATAAATTTTACATTTCAAATATAGCTAACAAGTTCAACATAAAATGCTTTTATGCATTTATAATATATATCAAATGAAATTTCAAATTGTCGTTGGATAGTCGGTGTCGCTGGATGGTCGTATTAATATGTATATATATATATATATATATGTATGTATATATATACATATATATATATATATATATATATATATATATATATATATATATATATATACATACATATATATACATATATATATATATACATATATATGTAATGTATATATATATATATATATATATATATATATGTATATATATATGTATGTATGTATATATATATATATGTATATATATATATATATATATATATATATATATATATATATATATATATATATATATATATATATATATATATATATGATAATAAGAACTATACTTTGATATCAGTTAATTTTTTTCTGTCTTTCTTGTTACTGTACAGCTGCGGGTTGTGAAAATCCACCTTGAGTCCTACTTTCCACGGCGTGGGATTCTAATCATGGCCAAAAGAACATTTGGCTTCGAAGTAGTACAGAAGCTAGCAGTGAATTGCAAACAGTCGTATAACCTTGAGACCGACGGCGACTTAAAATATCCTACCAAGGTCAATTGTTATAACCTAACAAGGTGAGATGAGTGACTAAATAAATGTGTGTGAGTGAGTGAGTGAACGAGTGTTTTGTATTGTATCTTTTGTAATATGGTTGTATGTGTATGCAAATATTGTTGTATCATTATATATAATTGTCAGTTCTGGTGTACACTTGTTTCACGGCAACGTTTGAGATATTCGTAGCTTCTTGAGACTCACCTAGAATATATGTTGCCATGCCCTGACGTATTCTGAAATCACCACTTCCAGGCTCTCCAACAACAACACATTGCTGACAACACATTGAAGTTTGCTAATTGTATCTCCAGCCCCACCAGTAACAATTAAAACAGAAAATGCACTCAATTTCCCTAAATATTGCCGGTTATTTTTTCCATGTCCCGTCTAAAAGGTCTCCAGTCCCTGTTTCAAATCCCGGTTCAGGCACTCACTATGCGTCATCAAAAACATCGGCCTATCTTGTCACTGGTGCTCTCCAGAACCGGGCGTTGAGGAAGCTACGATGGCGTGCAGGAATCGTATTGTCAGTGGCCGGCGAAAGAAAATACATTCGGACATACGTCCGTCCGTTTGGTATCCAGTGAGCACACATGAACACAGACAGATGGCTAGTTCACTAGTTATGTGTGTATAGTGTTCCCGTGTAACACCATGGTGACCGATGCTTGACCCTGCGATTCCACATGTTCGGCGTCGCTTACGGATGGGGCATGAGGAAGGGAGAATACTTCTGAGTGATGTAACGTTTGGGAAATTCCGCATGCCGCATCTAATACATATGTAGTCGTGACTGTACCAGTGTACTGTCCTTCTAGACTGGCTGGTGGCGCCCGCCATCCTCCGTACGAGATCGTCGTCGACTTCCTTGCGGGTCGACCTCGTCGCTACCCGGTCCACGAGATATGGCGTCCACAAGGTAAACACGAACTCATGGAAATACTATTTTTTCAAATAATGGTCCGTTATTGTCTAAAAGGAAATAAAGAGGCTGTTTTGTATGCCAACACTGTATATCAGCAGAGTTCTGTGTGCCTTCAGTTCGGGGTTACAATAATTGTACAAATTGAGTAATGGGGTCTACTCTCTGCTTGGTACTTGACGAAATGGGAAGAGAGCGTTGGTGACGGCAGGCTTCTGTCAGAAATAAAATATATTACGCCAGTATTTTACTACAATAATCTTACTGAAGGAACAATGTTTATGTTCAAAGACGGTGATCTTTGAACAAAAATATTGTTTACTCAGTACGATTATTGTAGTAAACTGCTGGCGTAATATATTTGATAGTAGTTGCTAATGGTTAATCTGTACACATTCACAAATGCATAAGTCCAGAACAAGCTTTTTTGATATCATTGTGGCCCACGAACTGTTGACTAAATATAAGAGTAACCATTTAAGAGTAAGCGCTAGATTGAAATGTACCACAAACGTGCGAGCACAATACGTGTCTGTGTGGTAACCATGTTCAATCTTCAGATGAAACGGCATTTCAAAACTTTCTGACAACGAACGCAATCCGCGTAGTCCTCCAAGGAACTCCATTCAAGGGAGGAAGCAGCAACATTGTGTCGGAAATAGAAGTCTTCCGAAGGTGACCGATATATATATATATATATATATATATATATATATATATATATATATATATATATTCCCTATTCCGCACCGTGCCGATTAAAATGTTTTGTTGGCTATAAATAGTTTTAATTTAGTTTCACCTTATATTTCGAACACGCAAACACATGATGTGTTGATATGTATTATGCCTACGAGATACAATTAGGAACCATATATTGGTTTATGTGCAGAAATGTATTGTAATGATGATTTTCAGAGAAATGTAGGACCTATACTGATTAAATATAGGAACGACTCAAATCAAATGCAACTCGAGAGTAATGGCGGCGACCAGTGCCAAAGATGGTAAAGTCAAACATAAATACACGCCGTCGTTTCGTGCTCATCAAATCATGGTCATATGTCATACATAGTTTGGTCCTATGGTTGAGCACTGGTTGTTCAAGCATTTCAGCCCACCCCTTAAATGTATAACATAGTATGTTTTATTATAGATAATAACATTATATATATATATATATATATATATATATATATATATATATATATATATATATATATATATATATATATATATATATATATATATATGTAACAATGTGTGTGTGTGTGTGTGTGTGTGTTTGTGTGTGTGTGTGTGTGTGTGTGTGTGTGTGTGTGTGTGTGTGTGTGTGTGTGTGTGTTTGTGTGTGTGCTGTTCTTCGTAACATTGTCTTTGGTCGTCCACGTAATCGTGGAAGATATTGTAATTAGAGAACAATAGACAGTTGTCGACCATCATTTGTTTCAGCAAAGGAGAACTGATCTGTTTACTTATATTGTTTTAATTTGCAACTGTGTTTTCAGGAATAAATGCGGGTGCTACCCAAATGGCACTGTCGATGGCTACCTGTGTTTGGACGGCGTCTGTCAGTGCAGAGAACTACCCGGGGTCGACGTCAGAGAAGCCGGGCTGAATTGTGTAAGTGGGCTTATGATGTAACTTCTTTATAACATTGAAGTTATATTACAATGAACATGAAGGAAACAAGTAAGTGTATAATGGAAATACTGGCCTTGATTGCTGTTTTATTACTAACAATACAAAATACATATGATGCCTAGTGACTATCCCACGGTTGCAACTTAACGAATAGACAATCAACTACAGGTTGGATTAAGTCCAAATCATGTTAATTAAACCTAGATATAAACATATAAACAAAGCTAAATGTGGGTGCCACCGGCCACAAACTATCTGCAGAGCTGGTGGTGGCAGCCACAGTTTTAAGTATGCTATATTGTGTTTAACAGTAGGATTAACTATGCTAAATGTATGTCAGTGTGGTTTCGCCATCGGCAAGGGCGTTCGGATCCCGGTAGTGGCAGGTCTATATACAGCCACCGTGTTGAAACTTTAGCAATTTCGTTCTCCCTATTTCGCCTGCCCATTCCAACCAGGCCCTTAACTAGAAGTGTGCCTTTTATTGTGCGAACTGCCTGCTTAGAAGGCATTCGTGTCAGTCGCACGCGTCATTGGCCATTTCTCATTTATTAAACCAGTATTATTAATTATATTTTTCCACATAAATCATAAATAATCCAATATTCACATAAATATTACAATATAATCCAATTATATGCAATATTTCAACAATGCCACTTTTAACATGTGTGTATATTGCTGTGTTTACATAGATATAGTTTCTGTTTCAGCGGCCTTACTTGACGCGGATGATTCCGACGTTTGGGCCGCGAGCCGGCGGCACAAAGGTTGTGTTCGTTGGTGGTTTCCTCGGCCGGGAGAACTCGTCCGTGTCCGTGCGTACGTGGGTCGGCGACGTCCCGTTCAAAGTGGAATACATGTACGTGACACCGGATCGTAGCTGTCATCATCACTCTAAGCTCATTCAAAAAACCATTTTAAATCCCATCTCTATAAACGGGCATACGATTGATTCACATTCGTTTTAATGACATTGATGTTATAAATGTTTAGTTATATCCGTAATATGCTAAAATTTTATTTATTATTTCTAAATCAGCTCTTTTGTACTATTTGTTTAATATTTATTTATTTATTCTTGATAATTTATGTTTTGCAGTTTTACTTAGTTGACGCGGTTCTATCTAAGGCGCCTGGTCGTTTATTCTTAAGATGTGACGCTATATAAATTATTATATTACTACTATTCCTATTTTCACCATCGACATCATCATCAACTGCGTCTTAGAGTTACACAGTTTTGATGCTGTTTTGTTATAGGCACTTTTGTGTTTATTGTACCTCAGGGACGCTTTATTCATTGCAATATGTTTTATTTTAAGTAAAATAGAAACATATATTAGGCATTACAGGATGGTGGAGCGTTTAATGGGTTCAAGTCATGACTACAGTACACAGCAATTTACATCACCAAAGATGTGGAAGCACTACATTTGCATTCGCACGTCTTACTATTGGGAACATGTTTTTGTCTGAATAAAATATGCTTTGCTATGTATGACATTTAAAATGGTTTGAATTGTCACAAGCACCACTGAGTAAATGCGATACATTCATACAGTGTAAATGCGATATACAACATTGTTTTAATATTTTCATGTTTTAAGCATATGCCCGTTGACTGGTCATATTGTTCATGCTTCAGCAACGAAACCCATGTGTACAGTGTAACACCGCCACAGGACGGCACCGGAAGAGACATGACGCATGTGCCGGCAGAGCTGGAACTGACGTTAGAGAGTGGCTACAGACTCAAGACAAAGACCAAGTTTAGTTATAAAGAGAACCCCGTGATCAAGAGGATCGAACCGGAGCGATCGTTCTTAAGGTATGTAAGTTAAAGGTTATCCCATAGTTAAGAGGGCAAAATCACAAAGATCATTCTCAATAATTTTATACGTAGCTAAAATAGGATATCGTGTTCAAGAAGTCTGAGTCAGAACTAGTGCTGGTTCGATACCAAAAATATCGAAGTATCGCGATACTTGCGAAAGTTCGATACCGATATTTAGTGGTATCGCGATACTTCGATATTTTTGGTATCGAACGCCCACTATTCGATACCTTCGATACCTTCGATACCTTCGATACCTTCGATACCTTCGATACCTTCGATACCTACGATACCTTCGATACCTTCGATACCTTCGATACCTTCGATACCTTCGATACCTTCGATACCTTCGATACCTTCGATACCTTCGATACCTTCGATACCTTCGATACCTTCGATACCTTCGATACCTTCGATACCTTCGATACCTTCGATATTTCGATACTCGACATCGAGTCCATTCGACGAAGTCGATGCGAAGGCGCAACATCGTTGTTGATGACGACGTTGTTTACGGGAGCTATCACTACAGCGCTTCGCAGCCTAAATTGACTTAGGCGTGGTTGTTTAAAAAAATAATATAACATAAAACGTGAATTGTTTTCTAAAACTTTACCATGCCATCTTTCTCCCTACTTTATTTACGGTTACGCGTACAAAACATACATCCTATAGTATTTGTATAAAGTGTTTATTGCACGCACTAGACCCACTAGTATTTATGAAACTAGTTTAATAATAATATTATTAATATAAATATTTATTCGAGCGCGATGTGGAGGTTATGTTTATCCGGGTTCCGTTTGGTGGCGCCACCATTTGCCGTACACGATGCCCACAGCCAAGGCGAACGACAGCAAGTCGCAACGTTCATCGCTAATAAATTGGCTGTTTTCCAACAAAGAGTGTCTGCTGTGCTAGAGGCGTCTCAAAGGTAGCGGGGGAAATACATCGAATTTGACGAAACTTGTCACCATTCAAGAAGCTATCAAAGCGTGATGATCAACTTTCATCGTATGGCGTCGTCGACGTCGTGGACAACGACAACATCGCATTGCCATTCACTCGAGAACGTATTCTATCGAAATATTCGACAGTGAGCGAGCAATGGACATCTAGTTACAGTCGAAGCGAATCGCCATCGGTTGCCGAATCTACTAAGTAACTGCGGCAAACATCGCCAAGAAGTGACATACACGACGTGACTGATTAACGATGACGATGTGCTTACTGCATCTACTGTCACTCTCATTTTGACACTGCCAGTCACTGGCACTGCCCACACAAATTCACCACTGGCAGAGCCACAGGTAGAGGAAGAAACTGACCGGTTCTTGAAAACAGTTGCAAAAACATTATGCCATTTATGGGGCTTGTTATGTGTACTTGATAACGTGGTCATTTAAGTTTTATATAAAAAAAAATTGGTGTGAACTGGGAAGTGCAATTGTAATTTTTATTTTTTCTATTATTAATTAGTGTTATTTTATTGTAATCGTCTATACAGTTTTGATGTTAAATCACAATTATCTTTACGATACAATTAATTATAAAACAGTTATAACAGTGAGTGTTCAGCTGTGCTGGCAGTGGCACTATTATAAGTGATAGGTGTATTTATATTTAATATAATAATAACATATTATTTGTATGTTATGTTTCAGCTGTATTTGTTGATGGTCACTTTAGGAGACACATTGAATTGAAATTAAGCTGCTATATTATAGTGTATTTACAAACAGCTGGGGTGAAGTACTGTTATTAATTTAAAATAATTCAGTGCAATTGATGAATTTATTTGTCACTAGGTATTTTATTGCAGTTGTCTTTATTGTTTTAATTTTATATTACAGTTACCTTTTAGTTTTACAACAGTAATCAATTATATTGAAACTGTTGTTTGTTTACTTACATAAAATGAAAATTGCATTTTAATCATTGTTTGCATGACTATAAAATTATCACATATTTCCCTACTTGTAAGTGAAAAAATGTGTGTGTTTCTGTGGCATTAGTCTAAGTGGATAGTAGTGTGTTTATTTGGAGATCTCTACTGTACTGAATTACACTTACAAGGTAAATTTTGAGTATCGAATAAAAATCTGGTATCGATTGATATCGAAGAATTCTGGTATCGAACCAGCAATATATCGGTTGGTATCGAAGAATTCTGGTATCGAACCAGCACTACTTCTGTTGCATACTGTTTCTACTGGGAACTGTGTTCTATGTGAATATTAGACTTACAACGTAAGTATCGAGTATCGAGTATCGAACAAAATTCAGGTATCGATCGGTATCGAACAAAATCTGGTATCGAACCAGCACTAGTCAGAACGGTCGTTCAGAGATACGTGGCTTAGAGAGGATCTAGTGACGGAGAGTGTCAACCCGGAATGTCCGTTCCTAATAGGTGAATTGGGCTTAAATAGAATTTCGTGATAGAACTGGCCGAACCGGAGCGTAATTTCTTATTATATGGTTTAAATGGGTTCCGGTGGTCGGGAAGACTGAACTTAAACTGTCATTGTTGGGTACATGGCTTGAACAAAAACTAATGCACTATTTGTTTTTGGTCGTCATTACGTGGCAATGCAAAACTGTCGTAAAACATGTAATTAAGTTATCGTCTTATGTGATATGTATGTTTGTGAAGCATGCCTTTTTAATACGCTTGCCCATTTACTCGCAGTGTGTCAGTAGCAATGTGTTAACAACGTCCTTCAGCGATCCATACACGAATAGGGCCATACCACCCGGTCCCTTGTGTTTGAAGGCTTCTACTTCAATATTGGCTTTGGACGTTTATTCTTGTATGAGAAGGAGCGTTATAGAAAAGGAATAGTTTTTAATACTAAGTCTGCTTGGCGTCTAATATAATTTATTTTTGTAGTTCTGGATGCATTAAGTCCTATATGTACACTGTACAGTAACAATCTTCGTTGTTGTCATTGATACCATTGCGAATTCTATACACACGTATCAAAACCACTGCTATTCTCTATGCGAAACTCTGTAGGCTTAAATGTTTCAGTGTGTTTTCATTGTCTTAGTTTTTGATTCCTGGTACCACCCGAGTGGCTCTCCGTTGTGCTCTTTAAGTGTTGCTGTCTATTGCATGGCGCATGTACAAAAAAGGAGTCGGCGAAATTAAGAAGTGGCCTCACTAGTGCGGCATACCATTAATAAGTAATTGTACTCATGTACATGTCAAACTGAATGGATAGCCGGTAGCTATGCTTCACTTCTTAAGCTACATGTTGAAATAGGAAGATTCCCTCCTAAATTTATGTATAACAATCTTAATCGTGAATTGTTGGGTCAGGTGTAGGTTAATTGTGCAATAACACGTACTGAAGTGAGTGCACTGACAGTAGCGATGTGTTCTCTACAGCGGCGGTATCCGACAGACCGTCATTGGACGTCACATGGACTCAGTCGCTGTCCCCGTGCTCACCGTCACCTTGGTCTACCATGGACGTCACTACGAACAGACGCCGTCCGTACGTAAACGTCGGTTCGGTTATAACGCAGATCGCCTGCGTCATACGACGCGTGTTTGTGCGGACTAAATCGTAATGTCATATATCAGTCATTAACAATCTGACGTGCTCCAGACAATTATCATACCGAGTTAATAATGTAAATAAGTCATTTTCTTGAATGCGTCTGATAGTGAGATGATAAAATATATGAGCAATAATCACACTACTGTCAATGCACATCGCACGTATAATGTATATGGACATGAACACTTTAATTTGTTCGATGGTTATATTATAAATGTGTATTGGTTTGTGGTTTTAGTAACATTCACGTACTTTCCAACTGATCCGCCCCGATCGTGACGTGCTTGAAATATTTGTATCATCATTCGTCAGAACAAATTTAACCGAAACCGCAGCAACAGCGACATTCAGCCTCTCTTCTGGATCTCAGTAATTCGCAATTTGCTCTTAAACGAACATCTTTCCCTAAATATTACAGTGGCCAAACCCGTCTCCAGTTCCTCTACCTCTGTTTTGGGAAACTATGAAAACGACGTAATAGAAAGGTATCCTCTCCGAAGAGCCGAGGTTCATCCGCCTCTGGCTAGGTCATTTCGCCTTTTTGAACCATTCACCTCTGATCTACCAACTGGATATAAGCTTCGAAAATGCTGCAGTATTTATTTTAAGATAGCTACGTGTGGGTTTTTGGTATTCTTAAAACATTTGACAAAATATTGCTGAATCGATTAGTCAACGGTATTAAATTGCTTAATAAACATTTTGTTGTACATATTGGCCATATTTCATGGTACGGACGTGATTTCAACGACGTAATTCTATTAATTGATGATTTTTTCATTTTAAGACGTGCACAGTTCTCAACGCGACGGTTACCTACTGTCCAACACCCAGCATTCAACTTCCGCCGGATGTGGCCGATCTTATTGGAATGCTAAATATGTCTCACACGATACCCGTAAGTGCTTATTCCTTGACGACGCCATTTGATACATAGATCGCTCCTGATTGTCGACGTGAAATCGTAAAGAAATGCGTGAACACATTATTGGAAACAAACATTTGTAGAACAAAATTAAGTGTTTTGTTTCGTGCTAAAATAGTCTAACTTGTCAATATGGTGGCCTCAATTTAGCTACTTCTAAAGCAACTCCCTATCATTTCATTTATCATTCAAGCTCAGGTCCATAGAACACCGCTGGAATTTTTTGCTTTTGTGTGGGGGTCGGTGGTTGAGTCCGTGCGTGTCAGTGTGTTGTGTGTCTGTGCGTGAGTGTAAAGACATGTGCGCGTGCATAACGTGAAATGTGTGTACAGGATATATATATATATATATATATATATATATATATATATATGTATATATATATATATATATATATATATATATATATATACATATATATATATATATATATATATATATATATATATAAGCCTAAAGGCAGCTTATGTCGACCAGTGCCTAGAGGACCGGCTTATGTAGACCAGATGTATTTTTTTGATTTAATACATTTTTCCGAAGGTGTAAAACTGGAACATTGTTTCTAATACTAATGTTTAACAAATAATGAAAGTTCATCAAAATATTTCAATAAATAAGGTATATGCAACAGTAGAACAGTGTTGAGAAATGTAAACTAAGTCGAAGCCCAAGTTATGTTTGATCACGGAATGTATCGATGCGATAACAACAAAGACCAACATTTTGTTAAGACAAAATGCAAGTTTTACTAATTTACATAAAATAATATAGCCTTTTGCATGAAGCATATCATACACTGAACACGAAACTCTAACCCTTCGTTCGGTATATACCATAAATATAGATGTATAAGAACTTTGACCCGGTATACATAACCCGGCACACAATATACTCAAAAATATGCACGGCGCTGGAGAAAACATGCTCAAAATCACTTAAGATGTTGTTTATTTAAAAATTAATTACGCACAATACTTCACTGTCATATGAGCTGTGTGCACAAGCAATGGTACTGATCAATTCAATTGTGTTAGTTGTGAACTAACACGTCGAATCTTTATGTAGACCAGTTTTGGTCTACATAAAAAAGCGGTCTACATAAGCCTGTCCTATATGCATAATCGGTCGACATAAGCTGCCTTTAGGAGTATATATATATATATATATATATATATATATATATATATATATATATATATATATATATATATATATATATATATATATATATATATATATACATATATATATTTTGTTCGTTTCGTCAGTACGACCTTAACATCGGAACCGGATATGACGGGCGCGTGCGGCGCATTGCTACATCTAAGCGACCCCCGGGCTTGCGCAACTCGCATGATTGGCAATTCTACATGGGACTGGAGCTCGACGGTGTCCCCACCTATAGGAACATCAGTAAAGCATTTCCACAGTTCGGCAAGCTAGACGTTTACAGCGATCCGATACTATACCAATTTAAAGAGGACATTCTTCCACTTCGGCCATACGACAACATCACTATAGTCATCAAGGTAATGTCGTCAAGCCGTCAGTGTGAACTCACTCAGAATAGTATACATTAATGTGTTACTCCAAAGACAAACGGATGCATGCATACACAAACACATGCAAATACATACACGTATGTACTTTACCTGACTGTGAAGCCGTATGGGCAAAATTACAAGTGTGTGGGTGACAAACCCTGACGAACACACCAGTACACCCACACACACACACCCACACACCCCCATACACCCCCCCCCCCCACCCCCCCCCCCCCCCCCCCCCACACACACACTCTCTCTCTCTCTCTCTCTCTTAACGCATACAAATACACTGGAACCTCGCATACACACATACCGTCACACCACCACACCCACCTACCGACCCCTACCACATCCACCCACACCCTCACCGCTGCGGCCACTTCTACGCACACCCCTCCACCAGTACCGCACCCTTTTCGTCCTTACCACACCCACACACCCCCATCCCCGATACACACTTCTCCACCCTCCCACTCAAATGTATAATGACATGTATTTTGTATGCTGTGTCATGTTATCACTGACAGTCTTGCGTTCTGATGCTAGACAAGGATTAAAAAATAATCAACATTTAAAGACGTGTTATTCAACTACATCTCTTATGCTGCTTGCAGGGAGAGCGCCTGAATTTCGGATGCACGGCAAAGGACTACTCCGTATGGGTGGGAATGGGCCGTTGTCATGTCATTGACCTTCACACTACACAGTTGGTTTGCCGACCGCCTCAGTTGAGTCCGCAGCTGCTTAGCAAGCAGGGCGCATACGAGGTGAAGGTATGGCTGGGGTTGCGTAATTATACGCCTACATCTTGATCTGTTTCAACAGATTGTGACAATAACAGTTTGTTGCCCACAATTAGTTAAGCTATTCTTGCTTTAACATTCGACTCTAGAGAAATTACGAAAAACGGTTGTTTAATGACGATAAAAACAAACATTGAAGTTCGTTTATAGTACTAATACAGTAATAGCACAACAATGCGCAGAGTCTGTTAGATTAAGTTTTGCAATTGTGAAATAAAGACATATATATATATATATATATATATATATATATATATATGTATATATATATATATATATATATATATATATATACATATATATGTATATATATATATACAAATATATATGTATATATATATATATATACATATATATATATATATATATATATATATATATATATATATATATATATATATATATATATATATATATATATTGCCCCTCCTATATATATATATATATACATATATATATATATATGTATATATATATACATATATATATGTATATATATACATATATATATATGTATATATATATATATATATATATATATATATATATATATATATATATATATATATATATATATATATATATATATATGGCCCCCTCCTATGCAAAATCCTGGCTACCCCACTGTATATATTACGCCTACCCCAGATATAGTATGGCACCACATTCTTGTTTTCGCGCATAAATATATATTAATGAAGTTATTCTACAGGTGAAAGTTGGTAATATTAAACACCTCGTCGGCCTCGTGCGATACGAACACAACGCGACAACTGGCAGCGTGATCAGGTAACCGTGAATGTTCATTCATTAACGTTGAACTATTTTTAAATGTTTAATTAATATTTACGTGAGTATTATACATGGTTTAAAAACAGTATTTTGCAGTTTATGATTCCGCAGAAATAACATTAATGGATCTGTTGCGTCCAACAATTCCATGCTGTTTTTAGTTTTTAATGATGATCGCAAACAATCGTAAACCTTCACAATAATATTGTTCTTTTAGCTGTATGCCGTTCGGCACGCTGTCGTTAAGTAGGGCAGTAATTTGCGGTTATTTGTATATATGCACATACATAATAAGTGTTTTACTGTATATGTATGTATGTATGTATGTATGTATATATATATATATATATATATATATATATATATATATATATATATATATATATATATATATATATATATATATATATATATATATATATAGTATAATAAAAATTCTAGTCGCTTAGAGAATATAATAACGTGCGTGCGTTTGTGTGTGTGTTCCTATGTTATTATGAAATCTAAGCCAGTAGGCCTAATGTAGGAATACGACTGACTGGCATACCTACGGAACTATCGCGGCTGTGTGTGTGCTGGTGCTACTGGTCTTGGCCGTGGTACTCGGAGTCGTCATCTACCGGAAGCGTCAGCTGGCACAAAGGCGCGCCAACCACGAGAGCGTGCCGACTGTCGACTTTGAGTTTCACGCCCTACGGCAGCACATAGATCAGGAAAAACACGAGGTCAACGTCTTGTCACACACAACCACAAACAAGCTAGTACATGTGGGTATGTTAACTTTTCTCCTAGAGCGCGACGTTAACAATGATAAATATAATATAACCTCTCAGACAAACTGTATCGGCTTAATATTTTTTAACGGATTTTGTTAAGAATGTTTACCTGTTATCGTGTTGCTACTGGACATTGACCGATATCCGCCGAGTTGTTAATGGGGCGTGTAAGTCTCGCGCGCGAAAACGAGGCTGGGGCAGTTTGGGGGCAGGAAGTCGATATTCTGCATGTTAACATAAAGGACTTTGTTTTGATTTTGGTTGTAATAATCGAACTGTTCCCAAATAGCGGTTTTAAGTTATATTGTTCGAAGGATTATTACAAGCAGAAGCAATGTAGCATTTTGCCGGTGACAATGATCACGAAAATCAGGAATTTTAATCGATTATTATGGTGGTTGCCATGGCATTAGCGGCAAGTACTGGTGTTTGGCGATCTGGACTAATAATGAAGACTGCCGTTTTTCGCGCAGTACAACCTGTTTGGGGCAAACGTATACATGTGTTATGATTATGTGCACTTAGATGACTTGTCAGCTATAAGTGCTAATCGAAACCACAAAGTAAAATGCAAATCCCGTAAAAGATACATACGGCGTAAAAGCGTGTCTATTATATGCACTCCGAAAATCACTATATGCCTAGTGTGGTAAACTCAATATTAAATCGGACATTTAAGATAAGAAAGGTATAACACAAGATATTTACGATCTGATTTCCCTAGTATTCACCAGTCGGAAGCTACAACTGTCATCCATCGTTAGAATATTATTCTTGTGTTTAGTCCCCAATCAGCTCAAGTCGCACAGTCTCGCCATGTATCGTGACCCACTTACAGGCCCTATGTGTTCTCTGATTTTCTACAGCTATGTAAACGGTCGATTTATCAGTTGACGACCTTTTACATGACTTGCACTGCAAAATGTGTAAGATTTCGTCATGGCAACCGGTAGTACAAATGTATATGAAAGCGGTCATTTAATAATAATAATAATAATAATAATAATAATAATATTAATAATAATAATAATAATAAGATAACTCCTGTTGCTTCTAAATCCTTGGAAACCAAGCCCAGAGCACATCAGTACAAAAAGGTTAATCGATCTCGGAGTCTTTGTGTCGTCTTTTACGTATTCTTGACGTATTTAAAACGCGGCACAGCTTTGCGGAACATTTTGCGAAACGCTTGTGTTTAAATACCTACAATCAGCTATTGAACTCGCATGACTCCGAAGCCTCACACATACCTAAGTATGGATACAGTCTGACATGTCCGTCAATGTGAAGGCATAATATGTATATTAATGTACATTTACAGCAGATGGAACGTCGACTGGTGCCCTGACGGTCGACAGGTGTGCTGGCTGGATGCCGCAAAGGATTTGTGTTATGTTGTGATGTGTTTTTGTGTGTGTATGTGTGTGTGTATGTGTGTGTGTGCGCGTGCGTGCGTGCGTGCGTGTGGGCGTGCGTATGTGTAGACACACGCGCGAACGCGGCTGTGTCTTTGTTTGTGTGTGTTTGTTTGTTTGTTCGTGCTTGTGTGTTCAACATTGCCGTGCGTTATGTTGTCCATGCGTACGTTCGTGCATGCGTATGGGTATCCATGTGGTCGTGCGGGCCTACGTTAATTCGGATGTGGTCGTGTATGCAAAACATGTATTCATGGGTTATATTTTATCCCGTGTCGATCTATGTTTGTGTCAGAGTGCGCGTACAACCAGTTTCAATAAGGAATGTGCCTGTACTTTTGACAGGTGGGAAGCTTGGTCAACCGCGCGATATCATCACTCTAAATCCGCAATTGGCTGTGAAGGTAGAAAAGTCGAAAATTGATTCGCACCGGATGAAACTGGGACAAAGAATCGGAGCAGGTAAACCGTTCATGCCAACGTCGTCCTTGCAATCTCTGTAACAACGCCATAATTAAGTTCAGTTTGAAAAATAAGTCGTATGTTTTTCATGTCCCGTGTGGTGGCCCCAGATTCGGCCGGTCCCATATTCGGCTAAATGCATACCTCGCATGCGCGCAGTCCCGCTTTTATATGCATTTTTATTTAAAAATTGCGAATAACAATCATATTGGAATACTTGGTGTATTACTAACGGAAACTATGTTAGTAACAACGGGACATTCTGTCCCGCAACCGTTGCGGTCTCATATTCGGCCGAATCGTGCCGAATCTGGGCCCGGCCGAATTTGGGACCAGTGAGTTAGCGGGCGAGGATTCTTGTTTGTTACTAACGTAGTTTCCGTTAGTAATACATCAAGTATTCAAATAAGATTGTTATCACGCACATTTGTAATAAACATGGATTAACTTACACGATTATGTTCACTCACTCGAACGTTTTGTGTGATTTAGAGCGTTCTTTTTCGTCTGTTGAGGTTATAATTAATATCGAGGCTAGAGCAACAGGCGATTTATTGGGAGATGGCTACGCGCCTGATGTCAATCTTGTCAAAAGTACCTTCAGTGTGACGCGCATCGCATCGCGCATCGCATTGGCGTTGTAAATTGCCAAACAAAAATGCAATCACCCTTCTCGGCCATCATAATCGATGATTGATCTATCTGGAAAATTGAGGATGGAACGATTTTGTGTTGATGTGAACATAATGTGTGCGTTTCCATTCCAGGTAACTTTGGCGAAGTTCACATTGGCGAGTTGGTGGCCAAGGATGACAAAACCATCTCGAAGCAAGTCGCCATCAAGACGGTTAAAGGTAGGCGAGAGGGACGACTTCCGTTGGAGGTCCCGTAATTTGAAGGAAAAACCAACGTGTGTGTGTGTGTGTGTGTGTGTGTGCGCGCGCGTGCGGACGTGTGTGCATGTGTGTAATTACATATGTATGTATGTAAACATATATATATATATATATATATATATATATATATATATATATATATATATATATATATCATGTAATCATGCGGGACTGCGTTAAAATGGGTGAGCTTGGATGTGTTTGCAGACTTATTTCCTTTATACTTTCATAACACTATCGAGTTTAACCACGGGAACTGAATTTCAGATGCCGACTCGGTCCGTAGCGTGTCGGAGTTCCTCGAGGAGGCGACGATTATGCACAACTTCGACCACCCGAATGTCTTGTCTTTGCTCGGCGTCGTCATCGACGAAGGCAAGCCGTACGTCATCATGCCGCTCATGGAACATGGCGACCTGCGCACATTCATTGGCAAGCCGGAACAGGTTTGGGCACACTTTGTATCTACATATTTGTGTGGGCTGACTTTGGGGAGAGTCTGGCAGTAACTCATCCCAGAGGCGGGGAGTTACTTGCGTCTTTCTATGTTGTTGGCCTCGTTTGATCACTATGAAACCAAATTTTATTTTCAACATCAATAACATAACTGTACATACAAAACAACCGTTTAAAAAGTAAAAACGTGTTTTAGTATCGTTGTCATATGACATGTTGCCGTCTTCCCGTGGTCACACAAATATAAACTTAGAAATATATATAGTAACCCAAATGTGGAGGAAGAATTGTGTAAATATAACACTACACGTTAATAAATTTCCTCTGAAATGCAAGGTACATGTTACTTGTCATAGCATAATTAATCTGTTACTAGGTATAATTGCTCTCACTGAGCTTAATTGCTCTGCCGTGAAATTGTCACGACTTGAAGAAAAACTGTCTTAACAAATGTTGTACGCTGATTTATCTGTAAGCTTGCTTATTTCGGGGAATGTTTATTGATAGCAATATTTAAATATAAAACAATTGAATGAAAGTTTGCTGATGTAAAAACAAATAAGTTGTAAATTGTTAAGATTTGGTAGCATCACCCAGTTATTATACCCTATCAAAAAATTCTTAAGGCTTCAAGTTTCAAGCTTCATGTGTGTTCAGCACGATAGCGATCTTTTAGGCATTAGTGCTGGTGTCCGAAGATCAATCATCAGAAATAAATAATGTGTGTGTGTGTGTGTGTGTGTGTGTGTGTGTGTGTGTGTGTGTGTGTGTGCGCGCGTGCGCGCGTGCGTGCGTGCGTGCGTGCGTGCGTGCGTGTGTGTCATCGGTGACATTAGCAGATATTGAATAATTAATATTAATTAGTAATAAAACAACTAGGTAATTGTGGTATTGGTTTCAGAGTTTCACCGTGCGTGATCTACTAGACTTCGGCCACCAGGTGGCGCAGGGCATGGCGTACTTGGAGGACGCTCGGTTTGTGCATCGGGACTTGGCAGCAAGAAACTGCATGTAAGAAACGCGGAAACTGTATGTAGGCAGCGCGGAAACTGTATGTAGGCAGCACGGAAACTGCATGTAGGCAGCGCGGAAACTGCATGTAGGCAGCGCGGAAACTGCATGTAGGCAGCGCGGAAACTGCATGTAGGCTGTGCGGAAACTGCATGTAGGCAGCGCGGAAACTGCATGTAGGCAGCGCGGAAACTGCATGTAGGCAGCGCGGAAACTGCATGTAGGCAGCGTGGAAACTGTGTTCTAGCTGGCATTAATTAAATTAATTATGAAGACCTGTAATAAGTAATTTTGGTGCTGTACATACTTAAGGTACAGCAGAATATAATGCTTTCAGTGTTACAGTGTTAACATAGACATTATGATTTTGAAAATATGCCCATCATTACAATTAGCCTACCGCCTAAATTGTTTGCGGCTTGGGTCCTTGCGAGAGTGGCGGTATCGGGAAATAGCACATATTTTGAAATCGCACAAACTCGCATACAATTATTTTGTAATTCTACAACCGAATCCGTTAACGGCCAGACAGCATGCGACAGGAGTACAACGGTCATTGCAAATTAGTTGCATGCAGAGACAGTTTGGTTTTAAAATATGTTGTATTTCCTGCCGCCTAAATTCTCGCAAGGTACAACATCGCATATGATCTACACCGTGAACATTTCATTCCAAACTCAACTCATTTCCTTTTTGCAGGGTGAACAAACAGCTGACTGTGAAGATCGCAGACTTCGGCCTGGCGCGAGATATTCACAACGAAGACTACTACAGAGTGGTGGACAAGTACCGCCCCCTGCCGATTAAGTGGATGGCACTCGAGTCCTTGAAACATTCCAAGTTTACATCAAAATCAGACGTGGTGCGTACGTGACATGACAGTTATGTTTCTGTTATAAAAAAAAATTGATAAGCGGACAAAAAAATACAACTCAGAACACGTAAAAAAAAACAAAAAAAAACACGTAATTCAACGATCCCACCGTCTGTCATCTGATTCCGACGATCTTTTTATCGCATGAAATATTACATTTTATGTTATTGTAACATAATTTTTATAGTTTCCTAATATTATTTCCTTAAACTACTTATAAATGGATGTGCGAGCGAGTATATGTCATATTCTGTGTACTTCCAAACGATGTTGTCTTCGGGTACTCAGTTCATCGATCTACCGATTGAGGCTCTGTTTCCCAATTTCATGGTAAAACTCCCTCCATTTTTTTACGCTGGTGAAATGAAATCGACGTGACGTCATACTCACGCAAATCAAAAGCGCACAACGACGATAGTTTTGAATTTTAGCCCGCATTAGTTGGTTTATTTATGTGACTATGACGCCTATGTCGGGGTATCGGTGAACCGTACCGACCAAACAAGTTGGTTAGCAGTTTATGAAACATAAACAACGACACGATTGCATGATCGTTTGTGTTGTTATCATGTATCTAAAAACCATATGGATGGGAGAATAACAGAAAGTGTAAACGTTTAATAACAACGTTCATGCGGTGGCATCGGATGTGTGCGGTGATAATAATATTATTAATGAATTCTTATGCGCCAATATCCTCGAAGACAGTGGTGCTGCTGAATTTTTCAGCAACATTCTATATTTTTCTAATCTCTCCATGTTCTAAACTCCAACATGTACAGAATTGTTTAGCACGCGTGGTACTTAAAGCCCCCGTTTCTCACCATCACTACCGCTACTTACTAAGTTACATTGGCTTCCACTTGTATACCAAATTAAATTGGCTGCTGTTACATACCGTACTATTTCTACTCAACAACTGACCTACTTAGTTAATCTAACTACTTTTTGTTCCTAAAACAAAGCTGAATATTGGCAAACGTGCTTTCTCTGTGGCTGCGCCAACAATTTGGAATCAACTCCCTATTATGATTAAATCTTCTGAAACTATAGACACCTTTCGTTAAAAAAAACCAAAAACATATTTGTTTGAAATTGCTTTTCCACCATTATATTTAGTCCGTTCCATGCTCCAGCGACAACTTATGCCTGTCCCCGTGTATGACTAAACAAATGATTTTGTTTGTTGCGCCTCTGAGCTTGCAATTGTTAAGCACACGCACGCACTCATTCACCTTCCTTGTGTCCAGTGGTCGTACGGGGTGGTTCTGTTCGAACTGATGACGCGAGGAGAGAAGCCCTACTGTCATATCGACAACGTCGACTTGAAGCGATACCTGGAGATGGGCCGGAGACTGGAGAAGCCAGATGTCACGCCTCAGTGCATGTCAGTTACACTTCTGTAGTACAATGCCAAAGGCTTCGATTATTAAGAAACGCACCTAGCATATCAACAAAGCTGTTCATGAACAAAACATGACTGCTGTCTATCTAACCGTTACGATGTTGATTTGCTGATACATTTCATCCATCTAACATTTGAGACAACACTTTTTGATTTCATGCTTTGAATTCCGCCCACCGCTGTGAGGTTGCTATAGCAAACGTTGTAATGGATGATTTTGTATGTGTTTAAAGTGGTACATTTTCGCTGGATCCTTATATATTTTGTTATTAGCGATCTTACTCATTGTTACCATTAATTTTGTGTAATAGTCATCGGATTAAGTACTTATATCCTATTTCACATAGTTTAATGTATGTTTATACAGCTACAGTTGATATTAGAATGCATTTTACATTAAAGTGAAAAATAAGGCGACGGTTTGGTGATATGGACCTAATAGAGCTAAGAAAAACTAACAATTTCCAACCTCAATCACATTTTTAACGTGCGCGGTTTAGCAGAAAAGAAACGTAAAACATTTAGCCACAGAAAGTCTATGGAAAACGCCATTTTAGAAAAACAGTGACGTATCGGAGGACCGGCCACTGATAGGCCAATGGTTGTCGTACTTGGCAACTCCGTCGGGTGGCGCTGTGACTTTGCGCTCACAAAAGAGCGTAAATAATACGGATGATTTTCTGATTATTCGTCTAACGGAAATAGCACGGATTCAGAAGTGGCTGGATATAGATTTCAGCCACAAAGACAGCTGTCAGACAGACCAGATGTCCGTGGTGGTGAAGACCCAAGGGAAATTGAAATGACGAGAAGAGAAACAACCAGTCCAGAGTCCGAGACCGAGAGAGCATCGACTGGTGTTAACAATGACATGTAGATGTACTGTCCGACCTAACTATGAAAACGACCGCCAGCCGCCGCCAAACTTCTCCTCACTTGTCTTAAATACATATACATACACTATGTTATAAAATAAAATTACTTGCATTCCTCTAATGAAGAAAATACACATAAGCAACTCGATCGGAGATCTCGATGGCAACTCAGGCTCTTCGGCTTCGGAGACTGCGGTTACCGTAACATCGCTATAAAAGTTAGCTTTACACAAAATAACGTTAGGCGGCGCGGTGGTGCGCGCGAATATTTATAAACTTTATTTACTGCATTCGCACGCGCGAAATAGTTTAAATAATCAAGTAATATAGTAATAATTAATTATTATCATTACTAAGATCTTCAGAAAATGTTATTAAAATACATGCTAGCCACAGGTAATATCTAAAAACAAATGCATGTGTTTGCATAACTAACTAATTGTCTATTACCCGGTATAGGTATGGAAATTACGTGATGTTCGATGATGTCACATTGTTTATTTTAAGAATATTTCTATAAACATCCTGCGTGTACTGCAAGCATGAAAGCTTATATTATATAAAGGATGTTTTAACAAGAATAACTAAACAATAACATATTAATATTATTATTTTTAATTGTCTCGATAATTAATACAGTGTCTTGTCCAAAAATAATTATTATTACGTATCTGGTGGTGGAAATTTAATTTATAAATAGAAAAATATATAGCTTCAATAATATTTTCGTATGCATAATGTGTGTATGTGCTGAATGAAAATTATTGTTACGTCGTAATTATTTTACCATTTTAATTATTTATTACCTATACATTAATTTATCACTATTGTTGTTATGGAATTTGTATGGGTTCATTTTAATACGGATAGGTCATTTAGTTAATTATATAGACACATATATTTTCATTTATTTTGAAATATTATGTGTGGGTAGTATTCTTCTTATTGTATTTTAAATAGCAGTATTTTGTGAAGCGCCATAACCAATTATGGATGTGGCGCTATATAAATAAAATATTATTATATTATAATAGAACTTATACTTCCTGCAAATCAGAGTGATGATAATAATTAATTATTCCTATATTATTTACAATTAATTAAACTGTTTTGCGCGTGCGAATGCAGTAAGTAAACTTTGTAAATATTCGCGCGCACAAACGTGCCATCTAATGGCATTTTGTGTAAGGCTAACTTATTTTAGCGATCTTACGGTACCGGGCAGCGGCAGACGAAATTGCCGTCGACATGTGCGTGTTTGTTTTATGGATTTTCTTCGTTAGAGGAATGCAAGTGATTTTATTTGATAACGTAGTGAATGTATATGTATGTAAGATAGGTGAGGAGCAGTTTGGCAGCTGTTGGTGGTCCTTTTCATGGTTAGGTCAATCCAACCCGGTCGCCTGGCATCCACGCTGTGCCTGTGACTGTCCCAACGGCAACGAATCGACTGGACAACTGTTTCAGTTTTGGTCAATTCAAACTTCAAAGGGTAACAAAAAGACAGCTTAGTGATACTGTCTTTCATTGTACTATTGCTATAAGCGTATGAGGAACCGTGTGGCATATTGCTGTCGCGATTTTGTTGTAAACAAAGGCACTTTTAGCGAACCGCTTGGCTCTCTGTTATGACAGCTGAACCAACAGACGACTCCGCGACGTATTACTTTTCCAAAGTGCAGATAGAAGCTGGGTTATGATTGGTTGCAAGGACCAAAATGGGCCCGTTCACGGTGTCGGTGATTTAGCTAGATTTTCCCACTTTAAGACCACTTTCTGAGGAAACCACTAATGTGAAAAATCTGATGGTAGATGCAAATGATTAGCTTGTGTAAACTCTTTTAGGTGCGTAACACCAAACTATTGACTTTTTTCACTTTAAGATATTTAATTCACTTTAATTAATCTCTACATGTGAACAACGCGCGTAATTTTTAATACTTTATGCTGCCTGTTATTATCATTACTTTTTCATTAATTTGATAATGATTTAAACCTAAAAATGAATACGAAACTATTATGAATTTCACTAGTTCGTTTACAACCATGAACGGGGTTGTTAAAATAATTTTTATTATGTGTTATTTATTATTGCTATAGTGTTCATTATTACTATTGTTATCGTTATTGTAGGTGTAATTATTAATGTTATTATTATTGTTGTTATATATTTTTTATTATCGGTATTTAGCTACGACCTGATGACGCGGTGTTGGCTTGAAAACCCTGCGCAGCGACCGTCGTTTGCCGACATTTGCAAAGTGCTCGAAGACATCGTCTCTCGTGGCGTGGACACGACGAACAACGACTACGTCAACGACTATCTGGTCCCCGTGGATCTGATGACAGAGAGCCAGTCATCCAAAATATACACGGCAACGCCCATTGCTCAGCTGGATGAGTCGATGGACACATCGACAGCACAGCGACCCCCGTCTCAAAGGTATCCACCGATGCCCGGCTATCAGAACCGTGACCCGCAGGAGTCGTCGGCCTCAATGCACCGACCTCCGACAGGATATCTGCCCATGTCTGACCGACAGACCGACCAGACAGAAGCCACAGAGAAAACCGAGAAAGATCAGCTTCTGGGCACAGCGGGGACGACAGATGATGGACTGGAGGTGTAGATGTGTACGAGCAGACATCACGGAGTTTGGTCTCAAGAGAAGATAACAGATGGATGTGAAGAATGACTGAAGGTTAACCTAGCATTGGCTTAAATTGCTACAGGCGTCGTTTCTTATAAATAATTATTCAGTATGCGCTAAGGGAACCATAAGACTGATATGTATAATTCTATTAGTTGCGGTTATTTTTTTAGAACATTTTTGTATTGTATTTTATTATTGTATTTTTATAGCATGATATATGGCAACGATAGCAATTTGCAAAGCTATATTTTGGACATAATGTAACTTGTTTACATTTGTACTTCTACCGATGGCATAAGTTTAATATTTAGTATATAACAAGTCATATTATGAAACTCCCTGTCCTATTATAACCGTATTTTGCTTTTAGAGTAGAGTCGTTGTAAACTAGGAGTAATTTAAGAGCTTAGATTTTGCGATGAATCTTGCATTAGCGTGCAGAATTATTCATGTACTGGCCTTTAGCCAGCGTTTATATTCCACACCCTTCTGCAGTTATAGTGTATCTACACTGTGTGTGTGTGTGTGTGTGTGTGTGTGTATGCGTGTGCGCGTGCGTGCGTGCGTGCGTGCGTGCGTGCGTGCGTGTGTGTGTGATCATATACATATCGTATCAAAAGGACAATTATGTATCATTACCATTTTCATCAATATCACAACCCTAACCCTAACCACCACCAACACTACTGAAAATCCTTTGGTTGTTTTAGTGGCTAGTTTTGTCAACAGTTTTATCATGTCTTTTGTGTGACTGCGCCTATTAGAACAATATATTTACTGGGATAGTGTGCCAAAACTACTGTTCGGTCTTGCTGCTAGAACAAAGCTAGTTTCCCCTTTTAGGTAACATATCAATTATCATCGGTTTATTATGTATCCTATGTTACACGTCTGTGGCAGACTGTGCGTGCATGCGTGCGTACATGTGTTTTTGCACATATTAAGTAACGTACATGGTACTGTGCTTGAATAATAAATGTTTTACAGTCGAATTTTTATTATCGATTTAATCTCAGCGAATACAATCTGCCTTCTTATGCAGCGTAGTAGACCTACAATTCACAATGTGAGAGAGAGAGAGAGAGAGAGAGAGAGTGTGTGTGTGTGTGTGTGTGTGTGTGTGTGTGTGTGTGTGTGAGAGAGAGAGAGAGAGAGAGAGAGAGAGAGAGAGAGACGGACGTTGATAGGAGAACAGCGTTAGCATCAGCCACCTTCGGTTGTCTCAAAGAAAAGACAATATAAAAAATTATTATCAATCAGAAGTAGCTCAATGAGATTCAAAACCAAATTGTATCGAGCCGTCATACTGCATATAGCCGTTTATTGCCTTGCGTTTATGGCCTTCAACCTTGAGTCGTATATAGGGACTGTCCCTATATACAACTGCAGTGGACATTACGATCCCAAGAGATACAGGCCCTTGAAGATGCGTTCCCTGTCGGCTATTAGAAGTATTACTAAGAACAGTTAGGTCAGAGAAGAGACGTTCACCTCTGAAACAATGTCAGATGTCATCATGCAGGCACAGAATACTCCGGTGGTATAGACACATATCGTATGCCAGGCGAAAGCTTTGAGGACTAAAGTATATTAATTATCAAAATAGTCATCAAAGAAAATTCCAGAGGACTAAGAAAAAGAGGAAAACCACGAATACGATGAAGCGATCAAGCCAGGCAAGACCGCTGCTAACAGCAGAGCGATGCGCTCTACATCGTAGCAAATGGCGGGTGTGTCCTCCGGAAGGACAGCGAATTGTCAGATTGACTTGTAGTTAAAGCAAGTCAATCTCACCGATGGGAAGTCAACATCAGTCCTAACAGTGACACAGACAGGTACAGGAGTACATACCGTAGTAGAGAAGAACGTGAACACCTACCACTAGTGCAGTCGCTTAGTTTTACGCGGCAACGAGGACGTAGCGTCGAATTGTTACGTCACTGTCAACGACGTCATCAAGGCGTTCTTTTCACGTCCAAAATGGTTGCACAACGTTTTGATGCGGATTTCGGAATAGTTTAAAGGACAAACAAAGTTAACTTTTACGTGGCATACACCTAATAGAGTTAATATAAAGTAACAATTTCCACATATCCTCAATTTTTTAACGCCAGCGGTTTACCAGAATTTTTTTTTTAACACCCAGCCATCAAAATTCTATGCGCTACCCCATCTTAGACGAAGAATGACGTCACGACGGTGATCGAGGCGCTCTCCACGCAGATTCCCTGCATAGGGTTTGGCTGTTGTCATGAAATGGCTGCAACTCGGCAACGCGCGTAACATGCTGATGACGGTAAATATAAAGTTGTCTATTATTGTTATCGCTGAAATCATCCCATCAACATGTCTACATCAAAGCATTTCTCCTCAAAATGGACCGAGCAAAGTGACAAACAGTACGCCCGCAAATCACCAACGTGAATCCATTGCTTCAATACTACCGGTTGTTTCAACTATTATTGCAACCGTATGCCGAACAGGAAGGCATAATTACTAAAGTTTACCATAGATTTAACCACAGCAGCAGCTGCTAGATGTCACGCCAACTGAACGAACTGTCGAAGACTCGAAGTTGTTGACCCTTAGGCTTAACAGCGTCGCCGGAAGCTGACCGAGATATAGAATGCCGCGCGCTGAATGGCCAAGCCAAATTAACCCTTCACCTATGCCGGCGTGGATTTCGTTAGAATTTTAGACTTTAAAGTCACATTCTGAGTAAACCGCTGACGTTAAAAAATTGAGTATATGTGGAAATTGTTACTTTGTATAAACTCTATTACGTGTATGACACGAAGCCGTAGCCTTTTTTGTCCTTTAACTACATTGACTACCGAGTATGATACCAAATTACAGCATAGTAAAACATCGTAAAAGACTAATTTCAAGCAAGCGAAAAAAGATAAAACTACAAATACAATGCATCACTTGAAATATGAACAATTAAAAATTTCCGGAAAATGCAACTTTAAACAATGTGTCAACTACACTAAGGTTATACGATAATTACGCCAATATGGGGGGAGTATGTGCCAAAGCATATTGAGAAATTGAAATTATCTACCCAACTTAGATTTAAAGGCTGCATACATAACTGTTTCGATTAGTCTATTCTATTCCTTTGATATATTTGATTATTTGGGTATAACTGATGTGACTATGTAACATGACTTGAAAATGATTTAACGCAAGTCAGATTCACTACGAAGATTAGAGTTGATTTCCCATCGCGTTGGAATTAAACAGATAATAATTTTATAACATTTCTACTATCAAACTTTTAATACACAATATACATTATTGTAATGAAACGTGAAACGTGGGTATTATTATATTATGACTGACTAGATATGCACTAAAGCCTGCAAAAATAGATACATGCGTACAACCACCTTCACAACGCACGCACGCACGCACGCACGCACGCACGCACGCACGCACGCACACAAGCACGCACGCAAGCACGCACGCACGCAAGCAAGCACGCACGCAAGCACGCACGCACGCACACAAACATGTCACACACAAATGTACTTAAAAAAATCATAGTTTTTCGTACAATTTCTTTTATTATTTTGTGTATAATATTCTATCACTTAATTTCGTTACCAAAAGCATACAGTCTACACAAACATTATTTTTTATTATACACGTAAACCTGTGGATTAATCCAGAACAGTGATGCCATCTAACGGCTTCGTTGGCGTTCGCCAAGCTAGAGCCGGTTAAAATAGACGAGGTCCCTGGGCTTAGCACCTGCGTCGATCAGGGTCCCACATCACAAGCACATGCCCCAGCCACGGTACAGCCCTAGGCTCAAAATGCATTGTCAAAACATCGAGTTGCCATGGTTTATTAATCATTAATGATAACCATGTGTCATCATAAAAAAAGGATACTGCACAGACAGTGACACAGTCACAGTCACAGACACAGACACAGACACAGACACAGACACAGACACAGACACAGACACAGACACAGACACAGACACAGACACAGACACAGACACAGACACAGACACAGACACAGTCACAGTCACACGTACCCTTGGCAAAAAATTCTATAGAAAACTATAGATTTTCTATAGATTTCTATAGAATTCTGTAGAATTCTATAGAATATTGCAGTTTTCTATAGAATTCTACAGAATTTTCTATAGATTTTGTGTTGCCTAAAGTTTTCTATATCATTTTATAGATTTTTCTATAGTTTTCTAAAGAATTCTATAGATTTTTCTATAGAAAACTATTGTCGAAAATCCTATAGAAAACTATAAGCAAAAATCCTATAGAATATTCTATAGAAAATGTAAAGTTTTTTTTGCCAAGGGCAGTCGCAGTCGCAGTCGCAGTCGCAGTCGCAGTCGCAGTCGCAGTCGCAGTCGCAGTCGCAGTCGCAGTCGCAGTCGCAGTCGCAGTCGCAGTCGCAGTCGCAGTCGCAGTCGCAGTCGCAGTCGCAGTCGCAGTCGCAGTCGCAATCGCAATCGCAATCACAGACAGCCACAGACAAAGACACAGACACAGTCACAGTCGTACAATAAAATATATATATATATATATATATATATATATATATATATATATATATATATATATATATATATATATATATATATATATATATATATATATATATATATACCATTGCCACCCTGTCGACGGTTTGTCTGGCTACCACCATTAAATGTGAGCTTCCCAACCCATTACTAAGCTACCAATACAGTTTAGCCTAAAACAATAAACACACAACGTGTGAGAAAGTGCACTCTGATCGCTAAGCCGTTTTACGACACCAATATACTCACTTCCGTGAATGACACGGCGCATGCGCTCTTGTTAGCTTTACGCGAAAACATCATTCGAAATTTAGCGGAACTATTAGTTTTCGGCGAATAAACAATCGTCCAGCGGTGTATTCGGGACTGATTGTCATTGCAGTGTACATTACACGCATTCTGGATTACACGGACTTGTGGAATACGATACAAACTTAAAGGATGAGCCAGTTTTCGCAGGTGGAATTTCGATGTTTAGAGGGTCACGGTGTTTTCGTGAGCCGAGAAAGTTTGGTGTCGCTTGTGAACCGAGCGGAGGTAATTTGAGATCGGTAACTTCTGCGTATGGGGGAACCAATTGATCATCAAGTTTTATGTGCTACGTATTTGGTGGACATTGAACAGGCAGCGTCGACGCGATGCTGAAGCCGGCGAAGCAACCGCCGAAGTCGCCAAGTCCGACTAAAAACAAACGCGAACCTCGGCACTGGAACGAACGGGTACACGAATGCATTCTCTCAGCCGGCCCCGAGGGGCTGTGCCCGATGGTCATAAAGGGAGGGGCGGAGAATGGCCAATTCTGTTATATTGGGGAGATCAAACAAGACCAGATGAACTATCACAGTGGTAAACTACACCACGATGAAATTTTGCTAGAGATTCAGGGCCAGAAAGTATCTGGATTCACCTTACGAGACTTGCTTGAATGGCTGAAACATGTCAGCAAGAACAGTGCCCCCGTCATGTTCAAAACTATCAAAGCAGGTGAGTGATCATGCATGTGGTTGTTTATTTTTAGCACCTAGCCGTAATTTGCTTTCAAAAGTGATTTTTTTGTATCACAGTAATCTATATTTATTTAGCTTGGGTTGACATTTTCAATATCCATAAAGAATGTTATGTGTAAAATATTGTAGAATTTTTTTTTACACATCTACACACTTTTTGTTGGTACATGTGATTTTCAAATAAAATCTAGGTTGATTCTACATAAATCTATGTAATGTTACACTAGTTTTGGCACTGTCATTTCATAGACCTCCATGTTGTATTAATGTAGAATAGTCTGGTGCCATTTAGTGGTTGTAAATGTTTGTGAGTGTACTCTGGTAACCACATAATAAAATTTTCAGTATGCACTTGCAATAATTTTTTTACCCTAGCTAGGGTTTGTACTCCAGGGACTTGGGGCTAATCTATTTATGTTTCATTTTCAACTTCACCGGAATCAGGTTATTGTGGTTACCCTGTTGCACTAATGGGGACGAAAGTGACAAACAATGATTATAAATTGCATGTTCATATTATATATATAAACCAAGTGACATATCTAACCTTTTCCCATTGTTATTGTGTTTTAACTGTCTTCTACTGTACACAGGTGAAATTGAGCTAACTGTTAAGTAAATTGTCTATACATTTATTTATTTGTAAACCAGTATATACCTGTTGGCTAACAATACAATGGTTTCCTGCCTATACAGTATGAACCTGCAAATCATGTTGGAAGGCAAGTTACACATTCCCAATTGTCTGTCATGTCAAATGTGATGTCAAATGTAGCCAGTTACTATGTAACTATATAGTCATGACTTCTCAGTGTCTATTTTAGTAACTAGTGTTACATGCATGTATGCAAGGAATCTCTGTGTGTTGTATTTATGGTTGAGTACTCAAGTATGCTAAACATTTCAAGATTGTCACTGAGCTGCATCAACCTAGACTCATCTGAGGGATCATCATTTTTATGGCATGCCTACTAAGTATTAATTACTGCACTGTAGTACTTCTGATGAAGATGCAGTTGTTATTGATTGTTGTTGTGAATCTTTGCTATGTGATTGATTTCCTAAAAAAGAACAATACTTGATATACAGGCAAATGTCTAGAACTGGTACTTACAATTTATACTATTTATTATAGTATTTAAAATGTCAGTAATTTGATTTATTTTCTGATAAACTACAGTCTGCAAGACTCAAAAGTCGCTTCGAGACAGAACACTTAGATGTTAGGTAACTTGGTTAGAATCTTTTATAAAATTGTTGAATCAATTTCTTTGTCCACTTAACCTGAATAAAGGATTTAATATTGAACTCAGTTTGTTGCTACTTAACTAAGTATTTATATATGTATGAGTCTGTGGTACACTTCCAGTCTGCCAAACTCCTCAGGTTTATATTTTAATTGTAATCTAATGTAACATCTTTTTTAAACTGGTCACATTTTAACATAATTGATAGGGCAGATACAAACATCCCTGTTTTGACTTCCAGTCTTGATATTGTGTGTGGCTGTGTGGTACAAGAATGAAACACGCCGTTATTGAAACTGGGTGCATTTAACAAATTCTAAACATCATGCATTGATCAGGGTTTTCTGCACCAAGGTTCAGTTCAACATTATGCTTGGCCCAGAAGTGGCACAGAGTGTTGCAACTGGTTGTAGGGTCTGGGAGGTATGTTCCTGGCTGTACTTCTGGCACACTTCTGACCTCATAAATAACTCCTGTAACCCTGTACTTGGCCCTAAAAATGGTACATTGGTAAGGAGGTCCCATGACCCACCATGACTACCAGTCAGGGTATTGTTTCCAATCAGATTGTCAGTTTACTCAACCATACCAAAATGTACTGCTATTTTTCTGCCCCTGAAATGTTTAACACAACTTCTGGAGGACTGTCATTAAATATTATTCTTTTTACATGTGTTGGACTATTGGTATTTAGTCTTAGCTTTAATTTATGTACATGTTCATGACCATCATTGTTAATTTGTACTGTAGCCCATTTAAAACTAATCCAATGAAGCAATATCTGACCACAATATCAGTTTTGAAATGTAGCTCACTAGAACATATGTAGCAGTCTAATTTTAAATTGAATGTAAGAAATACTACATAGTATTTTATTAGGGTTACAAGTTTAGAACATGGTGCCAAATTATCCTAAAAATCATGCACATTGTTTACTTTTATGCTTAGGCATGTACAATCACTGTCAATCAGTGACTTTTCAAGTGCATATCATTCAGATCAGTAATTCTACATTATTATGCAAACACTATTCCCCATGATTGTACATACATCACATCTTTGAACTTTCAGTGTGTTATCGTAACAAGTGGTAGAATTGTTTAACTTACGTGTTATGTACATACATATGTAGCATTATTAATGCCAGTATCAGGAGCTGTCAGTACAAAATGTCCAAGATCCTCAGAAATTATATTCATATAGAATTATAGATGCAGACTCACAAACAGCAAATTATCTAGTGGAGTTGAATTGTCATCCAGAATAAGTTGGCAGTCCAAAATTCATGATAATTATGTGCAGTTTCATGAGTGCAGTTAGATTTTCTGACAAGTAGGCTTTAGAACAATTGTATAACACGTTCGATGGTATGTTTGACAACGTTCTGACATCGTTCATGATAAAAGGTCCTAGCTCTGTAATACATGAAGTAATACACTTTAGTACATGTTTATATATTGTATTTTCACCTATGTTGGCTATCAAGTTGACCAGTTTGAATTTAGTAAATTCAGTGCATTCAGTGCATCTGTTAAAAGAGAAGAAATTGTGTTTTGTTTTACCAAATATATATATTATGCATACAAAATACAAGCTAATATACACATGAGAACAAAGTGTAAATATTAAGTAAAAACAAAATTTACTCTAAATTTGCAGTTTGGGAAGTAGATTGTACTATTACAAGTCTAGATCCATGTGTTATCTAAACTTGTTCAAGCACTTTTATTGCCCGTGCACCCAACCCAATATTCTTTCAGGACTAACTGTATTAGCCAATTCAGTGCAAGTTGGTTGACTTTCTGATGTTACTAAGCGACAGGAGTCCTGATGCAAAGGTTGCCTGGAACTGGAAACTAGTAATTGTTCAGTGACCAGGATGTGTCATGTAACCTCATGAATACCAACAGCAAAAATGTAATATTCGTTAACCAGCATTTGCTTTCCACGTGTGTCCATCATAGAACAATCTTCTTTACTGTAAAACAAGCCAGTCATAATATTTACATTTATAATAAGCCGATGACACCTGTTATTTAGCACCAATGACATTTTCAGTGATGAAGCACTTGTATGCTAGTTCTGTGTATAAACAGAATGATGATGAATTGGTATTAAATGAAGAATTCATCAAAATAATTGAAAAAGTTGTCAAGTGTAAATCTATATACACTGTACATATTACCTTCCAAATGCCAAACTAACCTACACAGACTGACCGAGTCTCTTTCTCAAAATCGATAATATTGATTTTAAGAAATAGCACATGTTTATAACTACTGAGAGAGTGAAATAATTTAACGTTGTACATAGGTTTAATTCTAGATACAAACTTAACTTGGAAAATACACTGAAAAATATCAAAATTGTTCTTAAACTATAAGAATATTAAATAGATTAATACACATGATTCCTTTAGAGAATAAGTTGATGCTGGCATGGGTCTGTAACTTGTAAAGTTCTAGTGTTGTATTCTCCCCCTGTAGCTCCTCAAGTCTCTAGGTCAGTCATTCTACAAGCTCTATATATGCAAAGTAGCATGCATGGCTTAGTTGTATGAGAGTACAGTTTAAAGTAAAAGACATATTTGCATCACCAATTTTTATGTTTTAGCAAAATTAATATTATTCAGCTTTGCAAACACTTGTTTGGTCAGAAATGTTTTATGGATTAGTTGTGTTGTTGATTTTTTTTATTGAACAAATTACACTGAACATTTAGTAAACGTATAAGATCAGTTGCCATGTGTTGATGGTGCTGTCAATGTTGACGTCATTCAGACTCTTTTTAAAGACTGTTTATAACTGTTTGTGAGTGTTTAAGCACAGCTCATGGTTACTGGGAGGGAAGCAGGCAAGTGTGGGGGGGGGGGGGGGGGGTGTGTGTGTGTGACTGTATACGCAACTGAATTTGTCTATGTCTGCAAGGCAAGACATTTTATTGATTTTGGTCAAGATCATCCTGTAAACCCAATGATGTCAGCCTCGTGTCTTGGGATCTAACATTTTCACCAAACCAAATACCCATTCCCAAAGTGTATGTGAGCAGAGCCCCATCTGTATTTAAGAATACTTTTCCTGACAGTGTCTCTGTGTTTTTATTAGTTATTTTTATTACATCCCAGATAGGCATACATTTAAGAGTAATCATGATTGATTGCAAATTAGCAGAATTTTATGTGGAGTTGCATTATCATTATAATTATTATTTTGTAATTGTGACAGTGTCAAATCATACTAAAGTGGATCTCGACTGTAGATTTACCATTACTTAACTGATTACCAACAAGTGCATGGATTAATTAAATGACAAGTGTCAATTACATGTGGTAATGTTATTGTATTATTAATATTATGTTCTGGCATCAATAAATCTCTACATACACTGTACATACATTTAACAATATGTATTTGCTGTGTGCAGTTTGTCATAAAATTGTGTTGTGTTTGGAACACTTGACAAAAGACCAGCATCACACTCACAGTGAACATTTAGAGGTAAGAAGTCATCAGTGTTACTCTGCAGGTCCTGGTCCAGCTACATGACATACAATCTTTAGGAATCGGTATGCTTGCCATTGGGGAATGCAAAATTACATTACAAAATTACAAATTACATAAATGAACAACATGTAATATTCATGTTCTTTCAAGATGCTAGACTTTGATCTGTAGACATTAGACCAATTGATGTAGAGATTGGGGATAGTTTTCATCTGATAAAATGTTTACTTACATGATTTATTCCTCGTGATGTTGCCAACAGATGTCATTGGTGTGTTGATTTTTTATGACAGGGAATTTCTACAGTTCTAACACTTTCTTCCAAAAATTGCCATGTCTGGTTTTGATGCATGAAATCTTAGCAATGGACTGGTATTGAAGGCCCAGAAGTTTAGGAGACACCGAGACAATTTAGATAAAATGATTTAGGATACCAATAGAGTTCTGAATTACACTTAATGGGATCTGAATGATCGGATCAAGATTTTGGTCCCAGGATGAATTACACAGAGCGCTGGCTGTCCTGAGCAGGCAGACTTTATCGCATCCACTTATATGGGAAAACAGATTATTGTGGCATCCACGCTCTTGTGACAAGTTTTGACACATGAATACTGCAGACCTGCAAATAAGCTGATAAGGTTTTGATTGCGTTTGGCTTAGAGCCAAGCTGATAAGCTATTGTTTGGCCCAGTGGAACACATAACATAATACACAGTACACATAGTCTTACAACAGGTTTATAGATACGGGTAATTTATTACCAGTTTTAATTACTTATCAAACTTGTGTATTATACCTTGGTAGGGAATTCAACATGGGTCGTGGCCTTGTGGGCACTGTGATGTTCTCTGAATATGTACTGATGCTTTCTTCATATTGGTGGAAACACAATTTTTGAACATTATTTGCTGAAGAAATCTCAAATAAGAGCAACTAGGCAGTAGTCACGGAGTCTGACTGTCTGTCCTCGAGTTCCCATGAAAAACCCTCAATAGGACAATTTTGTAAACAATGTGCCAGAGATAAAGTGTGTATTCTGCACAAGCTGTGGGCAGATTTGTCTGCTGATTGATATCATATCACAAAGGACACCTCAGGACAGCTTTTGTGTATCTCATTGGCTGTGACGTGATTATGGGAATTACCTGGAGTAAGTGACAACATGCGGGTCAGAATATGTGTTATCAAGCCGTTCATCAGGAATGTTTATCAGCCCAGGTTGTGTCAGTACTCAGGTTTTTGTCATTTGCCTGATTGGGCCAAAATTTAAACACGTACATATGTAGCTAAGCAGAAATATATCATTTGAATAAACAGGGTGGTTAGTTGTGGCAGTTCCTTTAAAGACACCTTCTATCACCCTTGAGTTGTTTACATTGACAAGTGTAAAACTAACACAGTGTCAACTCTGAGTCTATGCATACATTGTAATGATATTGATAGAGAGCTATGCATGGGAAAATTTAAGGAGGATCTTCAATATTTGTTGTGTGCATATTTGTTTATGTTGTATCTGTATATGTTACTGGCAAAATGTCCTGGGGACACATCACGCCAGTGCGCATGGTGGGTCGTTTGGATTGGTTGTTAAAATGTTGGATTACATTTTTGTGACGGAGATGGTATTTTCACGTTATGCATGGCATATGTTTTGAATGTTGACTTATAGTTTAAATTTATACTTACTAAGTTTGGTTGTATTTGTTTGTTTGTGATGCTGCATTGTGCTTAGTTATAATGCAGTTACTAACTTAGACCAGTAGGTAAACAAATATGGATACAAACAAGACTGGAATGTGTGATTCATATCATTTCTTTTCTTACGCGACGCATAGCTTTGAAGTTGAACTGAGCCCTGAACATCACATTTGGATTTAGTTACATAATCACATTTACAATACCATTGGCAGTCAAGAAAATAATAAAATATTTGTAAAAACACAGACTATTGAAATGAGTAAACTTTGACAGTTTTGTATTAAAAGATCAGTGCAGACCAGTGAAAATGGAATTTCTCATTTTTTACTAAGTGGGATTGCCACCTTTGGTATTTATTGCTACCAGATTGAGCCTAATGCACCTCTTAGCTGTGTCTGTTTTTGTTTCCGTACCTAGTTCATCAGATGCTAGTTACACTGGTGCTTATTGCAACATCCTTGGCAGGGCCTCTGCCCTCCCCACATGGGCTCTTCCTTGTGTCAGACAGGGGTGAAAGTCCTTGGACACATGCTTGGACAGTATTGTGTTGGTTAACTACACAAGTGTGACAAAGTGTTGTGCAGTTGGGTGCTGAACAAATTGACCTTTTCTATACCACAGTATCGGCTGTATTATACTTTGGTATCAAGGAAGGTTTGCCCATTTTGTAGTGGACAGTAGCCCTCACGATGGAAATTTCACATTTGTTAGAACTCCTCTCCCCGAAACATGACTCAGCTTCACTTCATTACAGAAAATAATACAATAGTTGCGTGAAGTTTTTTCTTTGCTATTTCTAAAAAGATGACAGTTGTTGCCACCACCATTGTGTGATCTTAAAACAAGCAAATCATGTGCGATGAATTGTACATGTTTAGTGTACACGAGCAAAGTTAAACAAGGCCTCATTTGTCATGACCCTTTGTGTGAGAACAACTGCCTTAAGCAGTAAATGTAAATGGACAGTGGACAGGTAGTTTGTAAATGGTAGTTGATACCAGTTATTGACACAATACATGGCCATGGGAATAAGTTAATGTTCTCAGAACTTTCTTTTCCATGGGAATAACACTAGATTCACATTGTCACTGGTGTATTAATTACTGAGAAGCTGAGCCAAAGAAATCCCAATAGATTTGTCCAACTTTTATTAACACAGGCTGTATAATCCTTGTACATTAATAGGCGGTGGGAACAACTGTTATGTACGTCATGCTGTAGATAGAAGGAACATTTGTTTGTATTAATTAATGGTTGGATTTATCAGTGGACACACGCACTAATACTAAAACATTCCTGATTGCCGAAACATAAATAAATTTTATCGTGATTGTTATCATGGTTTTTGACAGACCTTGACAAAAGCTCTTTAAGTTTATTTACATGTGCATAGCTCAATAATTACATGTATCTGGATAAATGACAGCAAGTTAAACATACATCATACGTATAGCATAATAGTATTATATGTGACTGTATGCGAATAATCTGATACTGGAATTGACGGTTTCACGGAACACAGACAATGGCTGATCCATAAAACCCACATTGTCCTGAAGAAAAAGTGCACTGGGTGCGAACATGTCCACTATTGTGTGGCCAGCAGGTACATAGTGGACACTGGACAGTGCAGGAAGTCAACGGGGGTGAGGCCAGCCTGTAGTATTTCACTAATGTTCCACTGTTGTCTTTCGTGTGCTCGTAGTAAGGCACTGGTATGTGTGGAATGTGCACCAGCCTGAGGCCAGGCACCACGCAGGTGCGACTTAACACTGACCAGTCCCACTGTATAGTCCTGGTGTTGTACTGGTACCGTACATGTCCACTACATGTTGTAAGCCAACGTTTCAAGGTTGCTTCTGTAGCTTGTAAGGCTGCAATTTCATATTTTAGATATATCTTAGGATATACCAATATTAATTAGTTACCAAATATAAAAAGAAAAACGCAAAGTGAAATGGGACCAATATTTGTTTTGGTGTTATTACAGTTATGACGATTTTATTAATTTACTGATTTACCTGTTTAAATATTGCATGTTTTTTTAATAAAGTAAATTGTGCCATTTAATGGCATCTTCTTGTTCTATGTTCTGTCTTAGATAATTTATAGTAATGCTGCACTTTGGTTCCAATAAATCTAATAGTTTGCTGTACTTGTAGCAGTATGGTAGTTAATGGCCGTTCTATTCAATGGAACTTCTCTATCCAGGTTTTGTTTGTCATCTCCACTATCTTCCAAACTTTCACTCCTGTCTCCTGAAACAGATTACGATTGAAAGACAACAGTACCAGTTGAAGACTAACAAAACAGTAACACAAGAGATGGGTTGTGACAGTGACAGTACCAGTTGAAGACTTAACAGATCGTGGATCTAAAACTGGAGCACGAGAGATGGGATGTTCAGTGACAGTAGATTGCTGTATGGCAGCACCAGCAGCAGTGGGTGTGTGGGGAGACGAGTTGTGCTTTGTAGGTATAAAAAGCAATGCCGAGTGAACCATAGAGCTGCCATGTGGCTGGCTACTCAGGCAGAAAGAGGTGCCCCATGGCCATGTGCTGCCATCTTTCTGCCAGTGATGGGGTGCACCTGCCACCCCCACCCTCCCACCGACACTGACATGGTTCTGGGGGTTGAATTATTCCTCACAGCCCTTGTCTGGGTGGGTAAAGATAACCCTGTGATGCCTCCCGTTTGCTATGCACAGGTTTAATTAATAATATAGATTACTCATGTACCTGGCTGTTGATACAGTTAGTCGTTTTGTGTAATAAGTACGGTATGGCTGAATGCTTCTTGCAGAAGTTGAATTGGTACTCGAGGAAGTGAAGTATAACGATAGTCCATAAATGCAGTGCTAATTAATGCACTGGTTGAATTTCTATGAATGGCGATGAATGAATCCTAGAATCAGAAATGATCAAGTTGTTTCAATGTAAACTACTCATATCCAGTGTTCAACAGCTGTTATGGGGAGGGAGGGGTAGGGTGAGGTGATACAGGCATGTGCCCCAGTACGTCTGTTCTTTCACTCCTATGCCTGTGTATCAACCAGCCCTGACAGGCTGTCAGAATTCTTGGCACCTACACATGCTCTCAGCTATTTGTAGCTGTCAGCGGTGTGGCGTTGGGTTTTACTCAAGGTCGTCAGCGCTGGGAGGCACCTGTCCAACCCAGGCACCTGTCCACTGGCTGGTGGCTGGAACACGACCCTGGATGGCAGGTTGTGTTAGTTGGGAAGAATTCGGCTGATGTGGGAGAAATAGATGGGCCTACGGTGGGTGTAGGGATATGTACTGTGTGCAATGGGTTGAGTTAGTCTGTTGGCAAGACTCTTGATGCTTCCAAATAGTTCCGTTTGGATTTGTTTAGTTACTTTCAATGTTGTGGTAATATTACTGAGTGGAAGGGTGGAATGTAAAAAAGTGCAGCATTTTGTGTTAGTACAGTATAATTATGTTAACACTATTTAAATAGTATACTATGTTTTTATTTGATTAAGTGGCATTCTACAAGGTATCTATAATAACTTGATTTCACAATGAAAATGCTAGTTAAAATAATACATACATTTGCAATGATAAAATATTTAATTCTATCAATGGTAGACTAGCTCATATGATGTACAATATGGATTTTCTACATTTCAAATAGTCAACATTGTAGGATCAAAACCTTGATAACGAAGGAAACACGGATTTATCTTTTGAAAGACCCATGCACAACTGTCTGTGACTGTGTCAGCCTGTTGATCAACATAAAGGGACCCTACCTACTACAGAGTATTCAAATGAACTCACTGAGCCAGTGGCTGCCCACTGACAATGGCAGGGAGCTCACACACACTTGATGCTGGGGGAGTTGTAATTGTCCACTGTTGACAAGTTGTCTCTGTCTCAAAGCCTATTTGTCTGGCTGTGACAGTCACACATTACAGCTGACTGGTCACCTCTGCAGAGGATGTTGGCTGTGTAGTTAGTGGACAAACCGGTGTTGTGTAAGGCGGTGTTGTGTAAGGCGTGGCTGGACACAATGGGTGAACAGTCCAGAACGCAGGAAATGTCTCAAAATGAACCCTTGTTCGTTGAGGAATTCCTCTTGTCCATCCTGTGATGTCATCTATTGACCCCCTCGTCACACCTGCTGGGGTGAGGTAGGGGGTAGAGATACCATTATTTAATGATGTTCCAAACTTTCAATTACCCTAGTGTTAATGTTAATGAGATGACAATTTCACATTGGTGACTACTAGCATATACAGGGGTGTATATGTACGTTATGTTTGGTTGATGAGACAAAATAATAAGCAGTATAAATTCTTGACATTTGTTATGTATGTATATTATATATATATATATATATACATATATATATATATATATATATATATATATATAAAATACTGATTGAAGTGAAGCATGACATACCTGAGGGAACTATCATTTTATGGCGCAATAAAATTATGTTTTTATTTCCCAAGACTGGAATCAACCAGAACAACTGCATGTACAGTATTCACATAGCAACAGCTTCTAATGCAAGTTTTGTTGTTGATAAAATGTTTTGGAATTGGTGATACTGACTATTGTGTATGATGACCACAAGGCAGCAAGCAGTGGACTTTGAAACGAGATAGTACAGGTGTAACTGTAGGTCATGTGTCATTGACTCATTGTCATCAAAATGTGGTCGTTGCCCTTTAGATGGCACGAGTTTGCAAACGCTGGTGCTATTAATCAACTTTGTTATGTTAGAACTCGTATTTATAAGTGCTTAATAATGAAATAGACAATTGTTTTTAACAAGTTGCCATCCAGAGCCAAACTCCATACAGCATATGAACAAGGAAGCCTATGGCTTATCGAGTGTTCACTAAATTAATAAAATTACTTATAAAAGTGTACATAAATTAGTATTATACTTAAATTATAAATAAATATACAAAATTATAAAATGCCTCTAAAATGCTACTAATTAAAATACGTTGTATTTAAAAATACATAAGTAAAATAAAAATTCTAAGTTGTTTCTAAACATATGTAAGTAAATTAAAAATTCTAAGTTGTCTCTAAAAATACATAAGTAAAAATAAAAATATTGAGTTGTCTCTAAAATACATAATTATCATAAAAAATACATGAATTGTCCTACAATAATAACAATTTGTTTTGAAGCAGTATGGGTCACTGTATTATCCCGGGGTGGACGATTTGAGATTTGACCAACTATAATAGATACTTACAGTATGATATATAATTGTATACTTAGCCCATGTACGTGTGGAGATGACAGATACATTTAGATTGTGATAATCTGCCAAAAATGTGAACATAGAAGTAAAATAGTTACCCCCAGTTACAAACAAATAGTTACTTGACTTACAAAACATTCTTATGTTTGCACTTGTCATATACATGGATCTGTTATTTTAATAAAAGATTAATTATTAAAACAAATCTGCAGATTTACAAATATACATTTCTAGTAGAGACTGTACAATAGATATGTATATATTATACACACTGAAAACCCTTCACCAAAGGATAAACTATTAAATGAGAAATCAGCAATCAGCAGTCTCCCTTATTGCACGATTGGGTGCAGTGCTGAACTGTCATAAACAAATTAAAAGGGTTTTGTTGAACCTTGAAAGACTTCAGTTTCACTGACTCCTGGTTTAATTTGATAAGTTATTGAGCACTGGCAGGAGGCTTTGGCATTGAAGCTGCCCCCAGACTTCAGCGACAAGCTATGGGGTATGCCGTCTGAAAACAGTTGCACATCCAACACCATTGTTAGATTCCCAATGACACATGCGATAACTGCCACATTTTCCACAATGACATCATTGTAAAAATATTGTTTGACTCATTGTCGTCTTCCCCAATCCCCAGTGCAATCTTGGATGAGGCTAACTTTGATGCTGATGCTCGGTTTCGTTTTTCTTTCTCTGTCATTGATTCTGGGCTGCCTTTTCCACTTCCCCCAGTCGTTCCCCTGTGTGCTGCCAAATCTCTCAACAATCTTCCCATTTATTCATGGGTTTCTGAACATTCATCGCTAACTTCACTTCTGTTCCTTCCGTTTGTCCAGCCCATTTTCGTTGACTTGTTACTTGTCTAGTCTTCAGTCTGACTCAGAGTCAATTTAATTTGTGTAGAATATTATTCTACCTTCCTTCTGTTTGATATAAATAACAATGGACATTTAATGGAAGTAATCATTACCTTAGGTAGATAATTTAGTAACTCGTCAAAGTGACATACACCAGAATATTATAAAGGTTACCTGATGGTGTAGCACCATATCCATAATTGTTCGTGGCGCTTCACAACATATTACTAAATCAAAATACATAAAAAAGATATTTATATATGGAATAACTAATTAATGCAATTTTTTTTTAAATAATAAAAACGTTTGTAGGAAGTCTCTAAGAGTCTACCACAGTGGGAGTCTGGAATCACATCTAAATCAGTTCACCTTGCCTAAGGTGCACACATCATCACAATCACAGCACAGTTGTATGTTTTGTCAGGTGTGCTATGGACAGCTGTTGGAAGGTATCATGTCATGCTTGAGTTAGAGACCTGTACCACCTCTGACAGGCAGAGTGGGATGGTCTGTGGTCAAATTGGAATGATTGGAATATTTGCCAATTTGTAGGGGACACACACCACACACACGCATCCATATGCATGCAGGCACACATGCACACACACACACACGTATGTATGTATGTATGTATGTAGTTTTGTATACATGTGTGTGAGTTGGGACAGTCAAACTGTGCATTGGTTGGGCACAAGAGACCGAGTCTGGACAGTGGTCAACATGTGCATATATTATGGTCAGTATATCCATGATGTGATACACATACTAATCTAGATTGTAAACTGAATGATTGAAGGTACCCAACCCAGCGCAACCCATCCAGTAAGAATGATTGGGCATGTGATATTGAAACACGAGAGAGTGACATAGTATCATTTGGGCCATTGTTGTGTCCACTGTCACCTCATACCTGGTTCATTACGTTCTGTCCACACAAAGTGCTTTGACCATCCTTAACACTGGATACTGCCCTATATAAGAACTTACCTTGTGTCCGTCATTCACCTGACATACCTGCCACACTCACCGACCAGGTGAAACAGGTACGATTCATCCACATGTAGGGATTGGCGTCGGCGTGGGTTTGTAGGTTTGTGACCCCAGTATGGGACCGTGACCCACACATGAGCTGGTGCTGGGATTGACTCTGTGTACATAGCGTAGCGCCTATCTAGCTGCAAGAACTTGCCTGCTGGGAACAGGGTGTAACTTTATTATCTTACTGTGCAGTGTGCATTTCGTAAGAGTAAACAAGGCCATACAACAGTTTACGCACAGTTGTTAGAGCTTACACACATACCCCAACTGGCAAGAAGGTATTCAACCCCATATCAATATTGACCTCTTACGTGCCTAGCTGGGTAGAATATGTCCTGGCCCACTTTATCTTGGACATCATGTGCTGAATGTTCAGATACCTATGCACATTGAATGTTGAACTGAAAGTACAGCAGTTTCAATGATAATTCTTCCCTGCTAATCTGTCAATTTCCAAGTCGTGTTGATTTATAATCTTTTGATTACTAACTGGGTAATTTACTACAGACACAATGACACTATACTAAGGATATAGGTAGCAACAAATATTTGTTTATCATGCCAAAGTACAGTTTGTAAAAATTGTAATCTTTCCAGAAAGTCTAAGTGATGTTATGTTAAAATGACCAATAAGACATGTAAAAGATCTAATAATTGTGGTTGTAGATAGGTGAACATTTCAGTATGTACAACGACTGACATGTTGGTCTACATAACAGAGGTGATTCTAATGTTTTGTTCCACCTAGTCACAGTTAAATGGTAGAGTCAGTGAGCAGGGCAGACGTCTGTCTATTCATGGTATTGCCAGACTAGGCAGGCTTTGTTAAATACCACCTTTTGTTTGTCAACTCTACCCTGACTGTAGGATGAACATGATATTGTTCTTCAACACTGCCACTGTTCTCTCACAGCATCTGTGGGTTCAGTGCCTTGTGATAATGAGTACTGAGTACACACTGCACAGACACGTTGGCCCGCATCCACACATCCTAGTGATAATGACGGAAAACAACATAATGTACAGGTTTACAAGAAAAAGCAAGTTGAAATGTAGCTACCCTTATCTAGGGACCATTTTCCTTTGTATGAGTGAAGTTTATTTTGGGTGGGTACATAGCTTTCTGCAGACCTATCCACCCGTCATGTGGATGGGTAAAACCCATTGTGGATGGGTAAAACCCATTGTGGATGGGTAGAAATATGACTGAATGAATGGTTGATGGATGGGTAAGAAAACGAAGGAGCAAAAAGGTCTTAAAAATCATAGATTGTCAGTTATGCATTGAAAATAGGTGTCATATACCTGTATATGAGTTGTTGACTTCCACCTGTCCACCAAAGAGTTTCTCTACTGTTGGCCAAAAATGTATCCTACATAAAGTCCTGGATGGGTATTAACTGAATGGACAGGTATTTGGGTTATGGATGGGGGGGGGGATTAGAGGGAAAAAGCCTTTATATTATTCATATAAAGTCTTGTATTGTGTGCATGCACACACGAGCACACACGCATGCAGGGGCACACGTAACTACCAGGACATTTTAGAGTGGCAAAAATGTGTTGTTACTTAAAAGTTAAGGGGCCTGGGATGAGATGACAAAAATAAGAGTGCAGAAACTGTGTATATACATAGTATTACATATGAGTGGTTGTGTATACTGTGAAGAGAAGGCAGGGGAAGAATGAGTTAAAGCAGGCTGGACAGATGGAAGCACCATCAGAATGGTGGAAAGAAGAGGAGGAAGATCGTGATAGAGACGGGAGAACTGGATGTGTTATTGGAATTAGTGTGACGTGGAGAATACATGAGAATAAAAGATAGAGGGATTGGAGTTGGGGGTAGATGGCAACATGTTGTGGGAACAGAGACTTGGAAAACAGGAGTTGTGTCACCTATCAAAGCAGATCTGACACCAAACTAGTAAAGGAGAGTGCACCAACATGCTACTGGTGACCAAATGACCACTGCATGTTGACCCAACTAGCCAGTGTCCTGCGTTGAACTGTGGTTGTAGGCGTACTAGTGGGTCTACTTTGACACACGGGAAACAGCAGCTCCTAGGGTCAAGAACTTCGCCAGCAGGGGGGTAGCTGGGTGCCAGCTTGAATTATAGTAGTAACCACAGATCTGAGGAGGTTTATCCCTGGGGTAAACATGTTGGGAGGTGTTTAGGGACAAGTATGTATGTTGTTGGCTGATAGGCATCTTGCCAGGCTGTGCCCAAGGAAGGGGAAAGGTTTAGGTGGAAAACATGGCTTTAATTGGCATCTTCCCCAAGTATGTGTACACTACACTGGCTTTCGGTCAGTCATGTGTCCTTGGTAACCCTTAACCCCATCTCACGACTATCTTCCTGTTTCTGAATGCCAGTCAGTAAGTTACTACCAGGGTGTATTTGTATATATGAGTAATGTTTGTTTACCTATTTACTGTGATAGTTCGACTGCTGTCAGCGATCTTCATCAGACACCAGATAGTGACATAATAGTCATTCTGTACATACATATTGTGTTCCTCACTCACTAAGTCACCAACTTCATTCATATAGACTAGTGTACATGTCAGTTTGAGCTGTAGTATAAGGGGAATGAAGTTGTGGCTTGATTTGGTGTGACAGTAGACGCCATGAGATAGTGTTGCTGGGGCAAAGGTGGTGGAACATTGCATAACAACGAAAGGTAGCATTGAGTGGTTGAAGGTGTTCTCAGATTCCATATCCTGACTACATCGAAGGTGATGAAGTGATGTCGGCTGACTAAGTCCCGTGTTTGGCAGGTGGCCAGTCACGCGGCTGGTGACACATTTGTTCGACAGCTGCGACTAAAGACGTGTTGGAAAAAGCAGCACTTGGTTTCTGTCGAATGAATAAACTCTGGACAGATGACTAAGTCTTTTGGAGTTTTGAAAATGCATGACAGCTGCAGTGTTTTTTGTGGACTTTCTCCACCAAATGTCCTTTTGCCATCTGTATCTGAGGGTAAGTGGCGTCTCTTGGAAGCACTTGGGTGGGGCGTCACAGCAGTGCTTGCACTACACGGACAATGGCATTATGTGAGCTCAGCTGTCAGCCAGGCAGGGATAAAGTCATTTGTGAAGGACACTGTAAAAGAACCATTCAGCGTGTGGTATCGACTTCCAGCACTGATTCCGGTTCATGTCTGCTTGGTGTACTGTAGTTCGTTGTTCTCAATCTGTAGTTGGGAACAAGGGGTGGGGGGGGGGGGGGGGCGACACAGGAACTAGTGCTGGGGACACACCACGATATTGTGATGATGATAACAAATCTGACTTTTCTCTACTGTTCCGACTAGTCGTCCTTATGTTGAACAGGCTGTGTGCCCAGACGGCAGCAGATCATGTTCCTATCTCTGTATGGTTTGGGTCTACATTATGCCCCTGTCAGAAGGTATTATTTCCTAAATTTATTTTGGAAAACGATACAGAAAGTCATGTCTGCGATGGATGCGTGGCTGGTATTCTCTGGCAGGTTTCTAGTTTCCAGCACAGTTTCAACTGTCAGCTGATCGTGTTCCCATTCGAATTAAACATGCGGAAAGTGAACACCAGCAGCGTAATTATTCACGTGCATTTTGCATGTTGATGGCAGGCGGTCAGGTTGCATGTTGACATTGTCGTCATACTGCGAACTGTTGATTCAAAGATTAGACAGAACTAAATCCAGGTCCAGGAATGGCAGAACTAAACAGACCTAGTGTTGATATAGGCGGGGTTGTATAATGTGGTTTTGTGGAATTGTTGCAAAAAAGCTCAGTGTAAATACAGATGTTTTAAATAGTTGTAGTAGGACAGTAGAAAGTAAAACCATTTCTTGGGTACACTCAAGCATGCCAGCATTTCACAGAAAAATTGCGCTCATCTTAAGTTGCATGCTACAGATTGCGTTTTTATTATGTTTTTTGTTGTTGTAGATGGTAGCTGTTTTGCACAACAGAAATGTACAGGAGTTATGGGTATCTATCAAGTCAAATATTAGAGGGTTTAGTAAATGTGCCAGTGTGGGAACAAATACATCTGAATATAGACATTCCAGCTGATGTTGCATACATGAGGCATGCCCATTGTCAAGCCCTGATGCCCTCATTCAGATTTGTGGCCTATGTATAGACTTGTAATGCCCTTGAGTGCTGTGTGATTGAAGGGCTGTGTTTAAGCATAAAGCCTCCCTGATTTGTTGCTAGTCGTGGAGCAGCATACGTGGAGCTTGATTTAAATGTGACATATGAAGTGTTGAGAGTTGACCACTGGGATCTGGACGTGACGTCACAGGCCAGTGTAGATGTAACTATGTAAAGCTCCCACTGGTCAGGAAACTGACAGCCTGTGTCTTGCCTTATGAGGCCTGTCATCCCTCATAATGTTTGAGTGCCCTTATCTGTGGCTGGTGCAAGGAGTCAATGCTGTTTGTCTGGTGAACCGCTCATCTATTCTTGGTCGAACAATCTAATCCGAGAAACAGGCTGTTGTTATTTTTAGGGCTTATGTGAAAACAAGATTTAACACACAGTTACCGACTGTTCACCTGATAGGAGCTGCTGTCAAATGTATGTAGAATTGACAACATATATGTGCATACACATATGAGACACTGTCACTATAACAAACACATTAGAGGTAGACTTAGAGCTTGATGAAAGTCTTCCTTGCAATAACATGTATGTAACAAAACAGTGCAGACGAGAACATGGATTTAAGACTTGTCACTTGATTGGATGTTCCTTTTTATCAGCACTCCTTTGAGCTTAATACTGTAGATGGAAATCTCCATGCATACTGATGGCAGACTCACTGCTGTTCAAGATTAACTGTGAAAGTCGAGAGCTCAACTTTCTGAAAGTTTTGCAAGGACAATTATGCATAAGTTGCGTGTGACCGGACTGAGCATATACGTTGTGCTGTGTATGTGAGAGTGAGGCAGATTAGTCACCCAAGTGAGACAAGGTGTGCTGGGTAACCTTTTGGTAGTCTGCTGTCAGTCTAGTCTGTCAGGTGTGTCCAGGTAACACAGGTAGGAGGGATGCACTCAGGTGTTCCAACTGGCATCATGATCAATCTGGCCGCTGTGACTGGGTTGTTGATGTGTGTGATTCACTGTTAAAGGATCAACCTTGTTAGCAGTGGGGTGGAGGGGTGATGAAACTGCAGCCAGTATTAGAGGGGAGTCACCGCAGGAATTAGGGTGATAAAGCTGCAGCCAGAGTCTAAGATTGTTAGAGGGGGGTCACCCCAGGAATAAAGGTAAAAACATTATTCCAGTGATGTGGAAGGGACTCACCCCAGAAACTGTGACGAAACAGTGGCATGAGGAGGGTCCATCCAGGAATTTGGATAGAAACCCTCCCAGAACGGAATGCAGTGTATGGTATTATATTGATTTTTCTCTGTGTCAGTAATTAGAAATTGCATAACATCCCTAGGGTAGGAAGTTGATGTATGTGAGTTTGTGACTAACCCATATCATAATGCCTGGGAGAATGCCAACTTGTTCCCCTGGGACAGAGCGATGACAAACGTATTAGTAGTGATTAATACAGTGCTTCCTTGATCAAGGGAAACACCAGGCAACATGAGAGGATACATTACTCTCAGTTGAGTGCCTTCAGTTTGATGGAAATAGTCCCCTCCAGTTTGGGTTCCGTCAGTCTGGTTAGTTTCTCATGCAGATGTAGTAAATTACCTATAAAAAATCTTTATTTTAAAAGATTCACTGGCATGGTCTTTTATTTTCTTATTTCTGGTTATTACGCATTTCATATTATAAAATGTTCACAGCACATGACACTAGCTAATCTAAATCACATAATCCTGAATATGTATCATGGAACCATAGGTAAATATATTGACAGGCTGCCCGTCTAGATAAACTGTTAGCTTGCTTATGGTGCACATGTATATTGAGCAAAATGTGCATGAATCTGAAACTATGAAGGACCAGTTGAATTAGCAGGGAACTGAGCATGAGTGCTGCCCTCTTGTGAATGTGGTGTGTATGAAATGTTATCAATGTTAAGCTGTGCTCCCAGTCTGTGTATACAAACTATACATTATGAATGGTTGTGTGTACTGTTTACACAAACTTTTGTAATATAGTCAGTGTTGTTTGTAGTGATGCAATGGTGCATGCAGGTCATGGTTCTTTTAGTCCTGCACTAAAGGGTTCAGTCAGGATAGTGTGCAGTTTCTTGTATCAGGAGGGTCCAACTGTTTCTCTGATACACCGGCTACACAAATGACATTAGTGCTCATGTTAAATGGCCTCCTGTTCTACAGGGAATATTGTCTTTGTTCTACAGCTCTTCTCACAAAAGATCTCCGCCAGTATTTGAATCAACGCTTCCAGAAGAGCTCCGTTGATCATGACCTTCAACAGACCATTCGAGATAACCTCTACCGCCGCACCGTACCATGTGTGTATTACCTTCTGTATCTCTGTCAAAACTTTTCTGTTATATGTATTTTTATGAATTGATAATCTAGATTTAGATGTTCATCTGTTTGTACAAATTAGTCATATTTAAAGGTGCATGTCAATTTAATGTTTTTGAATGTTTCACTTCAAAGTAATATTGTGAAAAAGAAAATTTACCTAGAGTAACAACTATGACTTGCTCGCTTGTTTGTGCAACATATTTGTTATTTTACTAATCTTATATCCTGAAACAAATTTTGCTTTTATTTACATTTAATGTTGGCTCTAACATCAAGGTAAAAGAAATAACACAATGAGACTCTTCATGAAAGCATAATATGAATACGTGTACGTTTCTTGGTTGATAGTATCGGCTGTGGATACTACATTATCTCTTCACTCAATAGTCAATACATATTTGGAAGTCACAGACTTTGATTTGTGATGGTGTAAACACTTGCGAAAGCATCTTTAATGGGTTGCCTGGCAACCATTACTATGGCAACATTTTTTGGTGTAGGCACGACGCGGAAGCCTCGACCAGGTGAGATCTCGGGAGTTGACTATACCTTCCTCACTGTTGAAGAGTTCCTGGCACTGGAGAAGAGTGGAAACCTGCTGGAGAGTGGACTCTTTGATGGTGATTGGTCTTTCAGTCTACTCTTGCTGCCACTCACATTTATCACATTATTTCTATCATTGTTAAATAAATATTTTGTCCAAGTCCACGATTGTAGAGCTATTTAATTTGATCACATAATAAGTACAAACTACTGTGATGATAATAAGGGTTATTCATAGTGTTTTGCTCTGTGAATGAGTGTATAGAAATATTGTAAATCTCACAGTTTACGTCATATAAAATCATGTCGAATTGTTACGTTTACAACCAACATTTTGACCATCACGTAATTTATGTCACGTGACATGGGTGATAATAGGGAGATTCTGTGTGACCACAGGTAACCACTATGGCACTCCGAAACCTCCAAAGGACCCACTGCAGCCAAGTCCGTTCCGCCGAACCAACTCGATGGGGACATTGCTCCCAGGACAGACGCCGTCTTCGGAGGGCAAGAGACGACGTAACCGCTCCAACATAGAGACGGGCACGCTCTCGAAGCAGCTGCCAAACCAAAGCGACATCGGAAGTCGGGATGTCTTCCCCAAGCAACAGCAGCGCAAGAAGTCGCTGGAGCATGCTCAGAGCATGTCCAACGACAGGCTCGGGCCCCTGCCGCCAAACTGGGAGATGGCGTTTACGGAGGACGGCACGCCGTACTTTATCGAGTAAGTAACACGTTGTGAGAGTTTTGTCATTGTAGCTACTGTTGAAGTGGCAAAAGGGTTTAATCAGATGCTTCAACAATGGGCATCTGTGGTTATGCTTCTTGACGAAATTTGACAGGAATTCAGTTCTGTAAGACACTGGAATGTATGTGTGACACTACAGTTGCTCAAGAGTTTCAGCACTCACGTGAGACATTTCAATCATACCATCCCTGTAGGAAGACATCTTCCTCATTCAATAATTATATACACTTGGATGCACACATGTATAAAAAAAAATACCCTCACAATATTCAAATAAGTGTTCTTCCTGTATGATGGAAAGATGTGTCGACTCAATATATGATTTATAAGCCAATTATGTACTTATTAAAATAGTGCACAATAAATGGACTTATCGTACTTACTACAAGAATTGCTGATGATTTTAAAAGCACGTACGCATGCCAGCTTGCACGTACACATGCACCCAATTGGTACCGAATTCAAAAAGTGTAAAATCACAGCACAATATTTTGAATGTTCTGTCAACTGGTTAAGGGCATGCAGATGGAGACAATACTGTTGTAATAAATCCGAATGACTTAATTATGTTTGATGGTGAATGAAAGATGAAATGTCAGCACAGTGCAGATATATGCAGCAGATGTCAGGAACCTATCAGTCAGTTTGATACATTAAATTTTAAGTCAATGCCCTTTCACGTAGACTGTTCTGACAGTTTATGAGTTTCAGTCTTGTCAAGACTGACTAAAGCTCTCCATACAGGTGTTGTCTTAGCCACCAGATTTATTTAATCATGAGTGGGATGTGTCATGATGCTGCCACCTGGCAGACAAAATAACACCAATTCATCTTGGCATATCACCAAGCCTTGATAACAATATGTGTGGGAGTCTGTTTGAGTTGTTTATACCAACAAAGCTGAGGTGTCTAATTATTAATATTGTAAGCTCATTAAGTAAGCTTAAATTAAATGTTTACAAATAAGGTGTTTATTGTTTACTGTAATGTGTTTATTACTGAATTATGAGTATTATTTTTTACTTTTTGTACTGGTTTTTATTAAATGTTTTTTATAAGCCATATGCCTTTAGTGGTGTCCCTCAAGCCACAGTGACCCACCAGATGAGTGGTCCACCATATGTACTCCGTGTCTGTATAATTTTGTTGCCAAATAAATGTTCATTCATTCTTTGCAGCCACACATCTGCCGTGACACACTGGCTTGATCCTCGGCTTGCCCGGAACCAGAAGAAATCGCTGCTAGACTGTGACGGTAACGGTAGGTCAACCTTTCTCTTCTCTCCTTCTCTCTGTTTGTGTTCCTCTGTGTCATGTGGGCAGCAACAGTCTGTTTGGACTTGTGTTTAGCAAGAGCATGGAAATGTGATACATTGTAGCTGGAGCTAATTTCTAATTCAGTAGTTACTTGTTAGTGATATGTGACATGTATGTGGCACATTCAATTAACACTCACAGATACAGACAGAGCTGTAGGTGATAATATGGTACCTGTTATTTTTATATAATGGTTAAATTATTTAAATATTTGAATGAATGGAAGTGTATTCAGAACATTGTTAATAATAAAAACGGGACAAACAAACAAATTTAACTACAGTACTACAAGTAGCATATACAATAGAAATCAGTGACTTTTGTGTAATACTTGTCTTCACCTTCATACCAAAAGATTGTCAAACTATGTCGTGTAGACCAATGTACCACAGGTTCATATAACATGGCAGAAAAAAATCATTCACCAAAACTGTCATCAGGTTATAACTGGGAACAAATCGTGATGAACATGTGGCATGCTGCTGAAGAAAGTAGTAAATATCAGGATGAATGTGCATTTAATGTTCATTTTATGGAGCATCATCTGTCTTTATGAGCACAGCAGGAACTGGGTCAGTTGAGCCTGGAGCTGTATGTTACTTACTGTAAGTTACTATGGTCCTCTGTTAGGGGCAGTGACTTATGGGACAGAGCCTACACAACTCTCGAGATAGCATGTAACAGTTAGGCAAGGAGGGGATTTGGCTGAGTGTTCTGGTAGACAGTGGTGTGTACTACTGCTAGTGGTTGTTACATCTTACCAGGCCAGAGTGATAGCCTAGCAGATGTCTGCTTGTATGCATTAGGTTATATACCCAAGAGGCACATCAGGTAATGTTTGCACAGGCAGGCACTTGTGTGTGATTTATGCTCATAACAGACACTGGTCAAGCAGTTGTGTGAACACTGGACCAATATGGGCAGATGTGTTATTATGCAATAGTCATAAGAGATGGACATTGCCACTGGCAGTGTCCAGTTGTAAACTCTGTGACTGGACATATCTGCTGGCTACACTTTTCATATATGATGTTGCACCTACGTTTAATAAATCAGGAAATGTGATAAATATCATTCGCAAGAGGCACGATTTTATTCAGATGTAGAGCAGTGTTATTTTAGCTGATTTTCCTTCATTTTGTTTTGACTGTGCAAGGAAATCGTATTCATCCTGCAAAAGGTGTCACTAATGTTTGTTTGGAACTGTTATGTTAACAGATTTCCTGTCAGTGAGTGTTCCTTTTGACAGAGTGAAACAACTGTGCTCTTCCTGGTGTTTTGTATTTGTTGTGGCAGTCATTAAATGTTATTATTGGGGACTTGCTATGGTTGACTTTAGGGGTGTGACATCAATGAACTCTATACGTCCCTTCCCCCAACCCCTTTTTAAAAGACCCACTGTGGCCTAACAAATGTCAACACAGATGTGGTTACTAAGTGTCACTTTGGCAAGTATTTGTTTAGTAACAAGTGTGGTGTTTTCCTACTGCCAAGACCATACCTCTAGTCTGACTTGTGCTGTGTACACTGTACACATAATTGCTTTGATAAACATGTTTACAGCAATGGATTGTGAGGGTGACTGGCACCTTGCCTCCACAAGTCAGTTCACCATAACCTCCTGTAGTGTATTTTTATCGTGGTGCATGATATATATGGCTGTGTTGTGGTTTGATAACATAATGTTACGCTGCTTGAGTAGCTGTGACGTCCACATGCCGGCTGGAATGGGAGACTTGGAGTTTGTATCGCTATTTTTGTCCTTGTTGGCCATTAGAGCGTTTTCTATGCCCCTTACAAAAGCGGTGCAGTGATTTTCTGAAACTTTCTCACCACATTAAATGTCAATTAACTTACTTATTGTGTGACCTGTGAAACTATTAAAAATTAGATACTTCATTCTACATAAAAAACCAACGTACCATAGAGTAACAGAGGGAGAATGTAGAAACCAGAATAAAGTTGAATGTTCATGTGGATACCTATGTGTGCCTGTTTGTCTGGAAGCAGTGGTTAATGGCATGGCTGACATAGCCACAGGTCAGTGTGTGTTGTTGTCATTCTGTTTATTAATAGATGAGTATATCAGGATGATGACCATTACATTGTATTGTCCGGAGAAGGTGTGGAGGTGCAGGCACCAACTGTTATGTCTGCCTGCAGCAGTAGTTGAGTGGCACAGCTACAGTTGCAACTTCACTAGGCTTCTGTAGACCACGGAGTCCAATTGTTTATGGGGATGGGGAGCAAAGTTTAGTTACCACTTACCAGTTATTTTTTAATATGGTCACATAAGAAAATATTTAAAATTATTTTTGAAAGGGGGCCATGGTCCAACATACGGTAAGTTGAATTGAGCCACTGATGTTTGGAGGCAGTGGAAGCGGGCTCATTGGTGGATGTGTGTTTATTCCAAAGAAGAAGCAAGACTTGACACACCTGTCCAGGTATAGGCAGGAGGTATTGTCTCACACTTATGTGACTCTGTGTGGTTGGACATGAAGGTCTTACGTATTCCTACCCAAGCATGGTACTTCTAACAGCATGGGAAGTCTTTACAAGTGTTTATAGTCTGGAGAGTTGTCTGAAGTGCAGGTCAATGGCGCCTCCACACTGGCACTCCTAGTGGACAGATGTATGTGGAAGGTCAAGTAATACTCATCAGAACTTAACCGACCATTGTGTTTTATCTAAAAATTGGCATGTAGAACACACAGAGAAAGGAGCTAGTGTTTATCATGTTTGTGTATGTATAGAGAACTGTTGCGAGAACCAGTGTTTCTGGGAGAAATCATATCTGTAGGACTAAGTGATGTCTGTACGGACTGTGGATTTATTTCTGTATTATTTATGTGAAGGATTGAATATTTATCTAGAGTCTTTATTATACTGAAAAAACTCTCCAGAGTTGACATTGCCGGGCCTGCACAGTAGGTTCACGGTGGGCAGATTGCTGCCATGGACAGGTAGTAGATGAATTAATTATTCAGAACTTCCAGAGGTGTCCATTGTACACACATTGTTGCTCTGTGTGGTTACTCTACTTGATCGCTCTACTTGGTTCATAGACTACCTGAGTCCTCTTCTTGATTGCTCTTCTTGATTGCTCTTCTTGGCTGCTCTTCTTGGCTGCTCTACTTGGTCTTTCAACTACTACTCAGACTGACTCCAGGGACTCCAATCTTTCAGACACGTGACTCTATAAAAACACAAAATTCAATAAATGCAGACTTATTTTCCTGTCACATTGCCTGTGGTTTAATGTTTATACTGGTAGTGTTGAATGTGTATTTGCCCTGGTATCTAGTAGTGTCTGTGTTGAATTCGTTGCTAGGGAGACCTCCACTGTCTTCCACATAAACTTCCCTGTGGTATAAAGTTCTATCACTGCTATCCGGTTCCTCAGAAAATAGGGCTGAGTGAGTTACCAACACCAGGGGTCTAAACACAAAGCATAGCTGACTGACAGGGTGGAAACATGCACCCCCAGGTGGGGTCTTTTCATATCTTGTTATTAACCCCACTCTCTGGTGATTACAGTATGGGAGCTAATTAACACTGACTCCCTTTGTCTGGCTCTCAGCCAGGGAGACTGGGAAATTTCCCAGGACTTTCCCAAGCAGGCCTCAGCATATAGGGTTGTGATTGTTGCTGGTTATTGTTATCTGTGACAAGGGGCTGGAGACAAGGCTGAAGTCTGTGTGGGGGAGGTGTCTGGTTGCAGGCACTGGTGACAGCTGGCTGGGTTGACAGTCATCATCTGGTCATTGATATTTGGCACTGGCTAATTACAATGCTCAGAGGTCTGGAGCCAGTGTGTACACAGTGTGTACACAGTGTGTACAATGGTCCACACATGGTTCTGTGCTTGTTATGGTTTGTGCAGTATTTTGGTAGGATGTTGATTTGTAAGATTATATTGTGTAAGAGGATTTCTGCGAATGCCGCCCACTGACGTTGAGATGAAGCTCAAAGTGGAAAGAGCTTAGCAGAATCTTAAGTACCGGTTCTAGCACAAAAACAGGAGCAGTAATTGAATAAAATTCACTTTGCAGGCATTTGAAAGAAACAAAATTAAATGTAGTGATTATAAGACTGGCTTTAGAAATAGAGTTAAATTTAATATTAGTTGAAGACCACCAACCTCCCACCAACTTTTTGGTGAATGAGAAGTCGGTAGAAATATATTACCGATGAAAATTATTCTAAATCATTAAAATGATGTAAGATGGGTGATGGTGTCAATTAAATACAAGTAGAGTAATGTAGACTAGAGGGAAGAAGTTCTGAGGACAAGGGACAACATGAGAGAAGGGATAATGGGAGAGAAGATGTCAGGTGGAGTGGGAGGGGTGATGGAGAGTTCAGGGGAGACAGACACAGACCATATGCTGTGATGACCAGTGGTCAAGAGTGGCTGGATTGATGGCTATGCCACGTGCCACAAGTGGCTGGAGGGTGGAACCATAGACTGACCACTGAATGTTGACAAGGACAGATGTGTGTCTGTATATACCTGTAGATGTATATGAGTACTGACCCCTGCCAGTGGCCAGTATTTTTAGTACTGACCTGTCAGTAGCCACGGTTGGTTATATAAAATATAGCAAGTGGAAGATGTATGAGCAGCACTCTGCACCCAAGATACCAGACTGTCAGGTGGAGTTATGGGCCCCAGAAAACACCCGGAAAGGGAAGTGAATCAAGTGGAGGGTTCAGCTGTCAAGAGCCCTCTCCCACTCCCCAGGGGGTGGATTCAAACAGTGCTGCAGTCAGTCTGATTGGTTCACCCAGTCGGTAACCGTGGCAACGGGTTGCCTTGTGCTGGGGTTTGTTTCTTTGATGTGAGCTGCACCAGACCAGCATCACATGACCATGTGTCATGCAGCATGGGTTGGGAGACTGGCGTGGTTAGTGACACAGTGTTGACAGGACAGCAGTGGACACACAGTGGAGATGATGACAACTTGACAGTGGCAAGTGGCTAAGTGGCTGTGGCCTGGTGACAGCTGTGGTGATACCTGCAGATGATGGAGATGGGGAGGCTGGCCTGATCTGACTACACCTGCTGTGTGCTACCTGCATTGGTGTGCTGCCGTGTGATGCTCTACTCACCACAGCACCACTGTATGTCTGAAGTGGCTTCAGATGTGATCTATGCCAAAGTGCTCGACTCATATCGTCAGACCACGGATGTGGACACCGGTTTTATACAATCATTGTTTAATGTGTTATACACAGACCTGTGGGTTTTGAAATGACAATGAGTCAGCTGTGTTACATGTGCTCGGACTGCAGCAGATGAGAGAGGCTGGAAGGGGGGATGCCAAACTGGTTGTCACTGGCCCTTTGGATGGCCACAGTGAGTGTAGTGTAGTGTGTCTATTTGTGGGTGCCTGTTGTGGCAGTGGATGGGTTGTGTCAACACAGGAGGAGTGATCCACACACACACTACACAGTCTGCTTTATACACAAGGGCTTTCACTGGCCCTGTCAGTGACTCATCCAAGAGGCTACACAGCGGTCCTGTGGTCCCGCCGAATTATGCTTTTTAGCTTACCCATGGCCACTGGTGCCGGCAGAGACTGACGGCTGCAGGGAGGGTGATTGACTGTCTCCCCGCTGTGGTCACCCCCACAGGGCTGTGTACAGGAGGTTAGTTTTTTCCCAGTCAGTGAGCTGTGATGACGGTTTGAACCAGCAGTGACAGTTGTAGTTGCACCATGGTGGAGTGTATGGAAACCCCTCAGCCGCAGCCCAAGTCCAATCCCCCGCCCGACGGTGGGAGTAGGGTGGGGGGAGAAGGGAAAGGAAGCATGCCCCAGGATGATGACTCGGTGAAGGGGCGATTCGGGACGTCTGAGAGCGAAGTGGGGCGATTGACCGCCACGATACACAGCCAGCTGAACGTTGGTCAGTGCGTGTTGGAGGGAGAGGAGATGGCCATAGACGTGCCTCAGAATGAGCTCGACAAGAAGCAGTTGTGTGCGTTGGACAACGAGGAGATGCCCGTGAATGTACCTCTGAGTGAGGTGAGCACCTCCGAGGGCGAGGGTGAGGGTGAGGAGGACACGTCTGAGGCTGACACCCTTGATGGGAGGGAGAGTGTTGTCTTCTCTGTCAACTGTTGTCCTGCCTGTCAGGGCACCATCAAGTTCATCCAGTCAAAGGGTAAGTTCTGTCAGAGTTCATCCGTTCTAACCAGAGGTGGACAATTCCTGCTCCGTTCAGCCTCGTCAGTCATGTCGAATATGTTGTGTGGGCGCAGTTGGAACATTGCATTCTTAATCACAAGATTCCTGTTCGAGTCCTGCTCTGCTGTTTCAGCTTCAGTCTAGCCTACCCCACCTTGCCTCAGGTCATTCAGCTGGAGAAATTAATGTAGTGGTTGGAGATGTCCTGGGTTCTTTACAGAGTAATACTTGTATCATGGGTGAATGCTTCCCAGATAAGGTAAGTACCACAGTTGGACTGTTTAGTGAACATATCTAGTGTGAGAGGAGGTGAGGAAATGGACAGTAGAGTTTCTGTGTAAGAAATTAAGTGTGGTTTATGTATGATGTTGGAAAGTCAAGCTTAACAGGGTTACAGTACTATTATACATGTCATTGTTAATCACATTAAATGTGCTCTTGGTATTAAACCTTAGTTTTAATGACAGTTTACCATAAGATAATTATAGTTAAAACTGTCTAGGTTAATTTACCAGGTTAATATATTTGAAAAGACAGTAGGGTATATGGACTGTCTGTAGCAAGCCATGGTTGACAACTTCTCCAGTTGGCCCTTTGTGAGTAGGTCTGTGGCATTTGACAGCTGTGAATAGAGCCTGTGGATCCACACTGTTTATTTGTCTGGCTGTCTGCCTTCACAGTGTCCAGTCTACAATAGTCCCTGCCTTCAGCAGATACATAATAGTATGTAGGCCCCTATCCAGGCATACTTATCCCTACACTGCAGGGGTCCGCTTAACTATACCTCTATCAGTGGTACATACAGGTAATATGGTAGAGATGGAATATTTGTTGTTTGTTTGTTGTTCGTTCATTTGTCAGATTCTGTGTAGACATTCCACATGTCCATGGTGATTTTTTTAATCATCACCAAGCCAGGTCTCCACAAAGTACTCGTTAAAAATTATCATTTGACTTTGTGGAAATTCCTCAGTGGGACACACTTACATAAAAGCAGTCCACCCCTCATGGACATCAGCTGGATGGAGATGAAATAGTTAATGCTCCCTTATTTTGTTATATTGTAAAATGGAGAAATAAAAAAGTAGCTATAACGGGACTAGTTTGCCTGTCAAAGTTAACGAGTAGCTATAACGGGAATAAAAAGTAGCTACAACGGGAAGTAGCTATAATGGGAAGTAGCTATAACGGGAAGACACCCTCTGACTCTGTAGTTCAGTGATTTTCTTAGGCCATTGCCACTAGCCTATACAATGGTATCAACTTTATAAATGAAATTGCTACACAAAACGTAATTATGTGATCCACCCAGGACTTTGTGCAGGATGACATGTTTGATAGTCATACATGTGTTTGGTGGACACATGCATGTTAACTCATACACAGTACACACAAGCCAGTTGAGATGTGTTCATCATCTGATGTAAACTACAGACACGTGTGACACCCATTTTCAAGGCATAACTGATAATATCTATGATTTTTGGAGAATTTCTCCTTATTTTTTTACCCGTCCACCACCCACCCATCCACCCATCCAGTGATATTTCTACGCATCCACAATGGGTTTTAGCCCTCAAAATGACGGGTCTCTGTTTCATTTCATACGCTGGCAACCTGTTCATCTGTATGATAATTGCACATTAGAGTATGCACAAGTTTCATAGTGGAATTTACAGCCAGGAATGCTGTGGCTTCCTGCTAAGATAAGCAGGTAACCCTGCTCTAGATAAGTGGAGAATTGATGGTGGGGGCATTTGAGTCCTGCCCTGATAGCCAGCCAGGTCATGACAGGTTGACAGCCAGGAGAGGGGCCTGTTCTCACCACAATTGACCCTGTTGGCGCCTATTATTTAGACCCAGCTGTGTTTGAAATATAAAGTACACAGGGTTAAAATACCCCGCTGTGCGTAGCAGTTAACTGCTTCCCTGTCTAAAAAATGTGGAATGGTTAATTAGTTGTTTATTAAATAGGTGCAGTGAGTGGAATTGTTAATTGTTTAATAAATATGTGTAATAATAACTACAGTGTGTGCACTAGAACACAGACATAAACCTTGACTTTGTGAAAAACGTTCTGAGCATGTAGCAGTAGTGTATTCAATTAGTGGTTGGATCATTGGCCTCTGGGTATCAGTTCAACTGCTGCTGGGTCAAATATTGGCCAAGTGTGCCCATTCCATGTTGCTTCAGTTAACCCAGCTGTATGAATGAGTACCTGGCTGTAGAGAGTGGTGGATATTTGTGTACAGATAGCATTCACCCAGCCACTGCAGTGTGGCTGAATTGTGTCCAGATTTGAGAGAAGTTGCGGTGGTGTGAGATTGAACAAGAAGTAGAATGTAGTTCCCAGGACTGAATATTAAATTAGCTAATAAATTACCTGTTATGTCTTTGTTAATGAAAGTACAATTCTGTGTGGATTTCGGTAAAGTGTATATCTCAGTGCAGAATTCCCTGTGCATCGTAAGAGGTCTGGTTATCACGGTGGACAGCACCACCAGATAGATGGGTCCATTTGTTTTTATTGTTTCCAATTTACTAGAAATCCAGCATAATTTCCCTCCAAAATATTGAATACAAAATAGTCTAGTATGGTAAAAATTATATGTTTTAAAGGTGTACTTAGGGACAGAATTTATTATACATTTGGAGGGAAGACTGTTTGGTGACAACTGACAAGTCACCAGGTAGATGGGTCCTTTGGGTGCCATCTTTTGAACCATTGTCTAAATCACTGACAAAGAACCCCCAGGGGTCCACGCTGGTCATCAGATCTCACACTGTGTGTGTAATTTAGAATTATACAATACATACCCTGGGTACACTTGATGCACTTTGGTAGACCTACCCCGAAGTATGCATTACACTGGCTTAACCCCTTTGGGACAATTCAGTTAGTGAAATTTAAATTCCATCAAGCTAGGCAGTTATTTTTACAGTTCATTGAACTGGAGTGGTGGTATTTAAAGGGGATAGGTCATCCAGGGTGTTAAACTTACTGGACCAATGTTTGCTCTATGGTATACATTTATCATACTATTGTTATATTTTATATATCTTTTAATCAGTGGTATCAGATGAAATGTCGAGGGTTTTAGCTGTCAGATGATCTGGTGGTTATGATTTAAGTTCAAGTGTCCTTAGACTCCTTACACAATGACATCCGCAGGACATGTGGACATGTGATGTCTCAAGCCCAGTACAGGTGACACTTGTCTGTCTACATTGGACAGGTGACACTTGTCCCTGGCCAACTAAACAGTGCACTCACTTGTCATTCCAGCATAGTTTGGCTGATGGCTGCTAGAGTGTTGTCTCCAGAACATTCTTTCTTATTTGTAAACACTGGTTATTTATTTGTTCCAGTTAATTGTCATAAATAGATTTTTATGAAATGCCAAACGTGGGATTTATTTTTGTTTTATGTTACATGCTTAGATAGGTATGACTTTTCTATGCTCACCCTGGTAGAGTTGGTGGATTTGTCATTGGTAGTCTATTGCATTGTATTTATTTGGACAAACACACTTACTTTCACTTACCACTAGGGTGACAATTTACCTGCAACCCTTTATATGCATGATTGTAACCCTAACTGTAGTCTAATTTGCCCCCTCCCTTTGTTTTGCCTTCCATTATAACACCACATTTCTACTGCCTTTGTTCTTAGTGCTGCCACTAATCCAGCCTAATCTGTCCCTTAGACCCCATGGGGTGTCAGGGTGACAGGGTCTGCTGGTGACAGACACCATGTAATCTGCCACATAAATCCGCCATCCAGGGGGTGATTTGGGAGTAGGACAAGCTGCTGGGGTGTGTAATGTCTCCAGCAGGGTGCAAGGTGCACTGAGCCAGCACTAATTGGACATTCAACTCATCATATATTGCAAAGCCCCCCCCCTCCCCCAAGGACTTGTGGATTGGATTGGAGATGTCCTCCTGTTGGATGGGGGTGTTGTCCTTTTATCTTCCTCTGATTCATTAGATTGGGAGTAGGGCAGTTACACTGTATACCTCACTGTCTTCCATCTGTGTCTGGCAAATTGTAACTCTTCTAAAACAAAGTCACTTGTTTTGTCAAGTATACAAGGATAGCTTAAATTTGTTATTGTTATTTTGTGCTTATTTATACTAGTGTTTCTGTTTAATATTTTTTGGGAATAGATAATTAATACCAGTATTTCTTTAATAACTAACCAAATAATTGTTCTATACAGTAGTGTAGACAGTAAAATAAAATTAATAGGACAGGCATATTTAAAAATATAAATTTACAAAATATGCAATAATTAATAAATAAAATCAGGAACACCTTGGGACAGACGAAGAGAGACCTGACCTGTGGGAGTTCACTTAGGGCTGACGTCTATTTTAGATCTGCTACTTAGACACATATCAACAGAGATTGTAAGCACTGTGTGTAGTGGCCATGGTTGAGTGAACACAGGGGGGAGGAGCAAGAGATAGTAATGATGTCAGTGGATGATTTACTACTGGCTGGTTGACTGTTGACCTCCTGAAGACAGTGGCTCACTGGGGCACTGTGATTGGCTACAGCCACATTGACCAGGCACTAGTTCAGCCTGTGGGCATGCATGGTCGGTCAAGCATGACAAGCGCCAGGTAGGTGAGGTCCAGTAAAAGGGGCAGGGGTCTGAAGGCAGGGTCATTTGTGAGGGTACTGGGGCGTGAAAGCAGTCAGGTGTGATGTGATGTACACCCTAGACTGTCACTCTCACACAGGGCAATGATGCTCTGGGGCGATCGCAATCTTGCGGTTTCTCACTGCCAGAGTTATTAGGGTCATCGGTTGTTGTGGGTGTGAGCGTGCCAGCGTGCATGTCAGAGGGCATGGAGTTAGTGCGGTGCTAATTTGTGCCTCTTTCGGTGTTGTCACATGGCCTGTTACTGATTGTCACCGTCCGAGATCTTGTGGCTGGCGTCTTTAGTTGCCAGCAAGTGAATTGTACCTCGGTGACGGAAGTCATCAAATCCGTAGTGTAACAGGACTGTGCTGTGAGGTGTAGGGGCTGACCCTCAGGAGCAGTGGAACCTGACTGAAGCATCCACAAGGAGCTGTAAGACATGGCGAGAACAACGTCAAGCCGGCTGGGTGCAGTGATGGCAAGTTGTACATCTTTGGTGTGATGTGTGTGCTGTAGCAGTGAACTCCCATGCGAGTGTCTGCATGGAGACTTTGTGCACAAGGGAAGGCTATCAACAGGAGCAGTAAACCAACAATAACAGTGTGAGGCACATGATCACACCCTGGCAGACTTGGTGTAGTCCACAGCTGGCTAGACCCACCACAGCAGAAGGAGGGACTGTGTGTTGTGTGTGTATTGTGTGAGTGCTGTGACAGCAGGCTGTGTACACATTGCACCTCTCTCCCTGGGCTGTTGCTGCAGCAGGAAGCAGGCAGTGATGATAGCAGTGATAAGACAACTAAGTAGTGTTTAATCACCTGCTGTGCATCCTGCCAGCAGGAGGGAGAGAGGGAGGGAGGGAGGGAGGGAGTGGGGCTGCAGACAGGCTGGAGGGGACAGGGTGTCTGTCACCTGAGGAAGACTCCAGAAGTTGTGTGGTTTTATAAACATCACACGTTAAGGGGCTGTCTCACACAGCCCCTGTGGATGCAAAGTGACAAGTCGGATTAAGTTCGGAGCCATTTCGACAGTGGTGTTGTTGCTACATGCTGTCGTGTGACGATTATGGATTCCTGAACTGCAGCAATGTCACATTTGTCAGTCAGTGTGCAGTCGTCGTCATCATGTGCAGTTATGCCATCAAATATCTGACAAAAGACAAACAGTGAATTGAATAGCTGTAGAGGTCATCTGAGCAGTGTTGACCCACATTCCACAAGGAGTAGCTGGGACGTCTCCCATGTGACAGGAGGGCTGTCATGGGCTCACTCCTCCAGTCAGTCCTGTGTTCTGGGCTCTTCCTAAAAGGAGGGAACATGAACTACTATTGCTGCCAGACCAATTCTAAAAAGCAAAGTAAGTATGAATCTCATATCTGTTCTCGTGCTGTCATAAATCTACGGTACTTCTAGGATATACCCTTTTAGGAATGTTGGTTAAGTGAAGACAGGGAGCAGTGTTATTGTTAGTGCTTCTAGGAATATTGATGTCTTAGAGAAGGTCTTAGCCCCTGCTGTTGTTGTCACCCAGAAGTTCTAGGAATGAGTGACTGTGTCAGACAGTTGTTGTGTTCATCACTGTGGCTCTACTTCTAAGAGTAACATGAAATAGACCGTGTTAGTGTAAGGAATTGGCTGTAACATTCGAAGCATCAAAGGATTCATATACAGGAAAAACATGAATCTGATCATGTGGTGATATGAAACTTATTGAAGACATTTATAACATCGTAAACGACATTGTGACACAACAATTTATTTAGAATTTTAGAGTCAATATCGTCTGTGACTATCGTGCTTTAACATTCTGTGGGTAGAGAATGTAATATTCACTGTAGCGTATGTGTACACCGTTTTGTATCTTCAGGAAAAGCTTGACCACCAACGGCTAAAGTCTCTAGAAAATGCAAAAACATCATATAGTCACAAGAAATGAAGAGGTAGCTAGCAATAAACATCATGAGAATCTAGTGTGTGCATGCGTGCGTGAGAGAGAGAGAGAGAGAGAGAGAGAGAGAGAGAGAGAGAGAGAGAGAGAGAGAGAGAGAGAGAGAGAGAGAGAGAGAGAAGCAGGGGAAAGGGAGGGAGATGGATGGAAGGCAAGAGGGAGGGGGCAGGAGGGAGAGATTCCAGAACAAGAGGGAGCGAAAGAGATGAAGGGAGGGAGAGAGATAGGGAGAGAAAAAGACAGGGGTGGAACCAGAGAGACAGAGAAATGGAGAGGAGAGAGGGGAGAGCAACCAGACAGAGGGTAAGAGGCACTGGGTGATCAGGGGGTAGGGAGAGGGAATAATATATATATATATATATATTTATGGATCTTGAGAAAATGCAAATGATTGGTTGAAGGCAGAGTAGATACATGTGCTATGTGAAGTTGCCATCACTGATGCCACTGAATGTATGTGTGACTGTCTTGTACCAGTGTTGTCCGCATTATAAAGCATGGGGCTGTTTTTATAGTACACTGTTTTGATAACATTTGTGCTAGTTTGTCTGATGTCATAGATCTTGGTGATTTCTATTCAGAAGCCAAGAGCAACCACTGATTTAGTAGATAAGGTTGATGACCTCCCTGTGTGCATGTTTTTGTCATAGAAAAAGTTGTTCTTTTTGACTTTAGATAATAGATGTATCTTCAATTCTTCTTACAAACGTCACAGCTGTTGTGGTTATATTTCTTGTTAGAGTATTCATGAAACCCAGCAATATTTCTTCTGCTGTGTAGGCTCTAGTCGCATGGGGGAGGGGTCGCAAACCCAACATTGAGTCATAATTGGTGGTTATTTATGACATAACACCGTACAAAGCACCTGCATAATTGATCTGACATTTCGAATATCCTGCCAGTGTGGTCATTTCCTGACAATTAGCGTTGACTTGTCACAAGCAACTGAGCCAAGGCAGACAAGAGAAGATAATTGGGCGGCTGATGACCATCAGTATTTAATGCACCTGACATTCAGTTACAGTTTCATGGGTACAAGGAATTAGTGTTGGGTTAATTTCCAAGGATTACTGATGATGTTGACTACATTGGTAATGACTCTGGACATTGGGAAACACTTGTATCCTGTGTTGGCTGCAGTTTCCCCAACCCAGTCAACCAGGGAAGTCTCCCCTCCCACTCCAGCTGCCCCTTATCACTCTCAAACTGACACAGGGACAGTCAGGAAGGCTGGGTTTCAGTGCTGCCATTCCTGGACATAAGCCACACAGCAGGGTGAGATTCTGAAGTGTATTCCTATCCAATATACCCACCCTGGTACCCCCCTTATCAAGGGGTACAAAGATAGGGTGCAGACACTGACAGGCTGTAATGAATGGGCCAGGGTGATACAGTTTGGCTGTTGTCAACAGCAGCCCAGCAACACAATGCAGAGGTGTACAGAACAAATTGTTAAAGACCTTGAGAGTGTTTTAGTGGGCCCGAGGGCGCGTTTATGCAGTTATTTCTGTGGTTATAATTGCTGTGTTCAGTGTGTTACAGCCTGTTGTGTGTGTCTGGCGCCACTGTGGACCTGCCGAGTGATTGCTAAGAAACTCTCACAATGTGCACCATGACTCTATCATTTGCGGTTGTATTTAAAAGTATTTATGTTTATGGCGTTTTTTCTGTAACCTTCGAGAAGGCCACATGAATTATACAGCTGACAGTGTGTCACTCCAAGTAATGGTTTTTATTTGTAATCTAGCAATCTGCTAATTTTGAAGTATTATAATTTGGTGTACCCTGGCTTCGTGTGTCTTTCATTGCTCATTTGCGATCGTTGAACCAGATGTCTCTGAAACTGTTATGATTAAGATGAATACAGTATGTTGACGATAGAGATATAGGGCATGTACACAGCACAAAAGCATAAAAGTATAACTGTTACACAAACATGTTTTGAGGGTAATTTATGTTTAAAATACTAACAAAATAGCATTGGGTTTTTGTTTATAGATTTGCTTATTTAAACAGCATTGAACCATCAGATTGTGTACCTTTAAAAGAGACTGTGCACATATTTAGGAAAAGGCTGTATATTGGAAATAAGTAATGTTTTATTTATATTTTTAAATAGGTTTAATCAATTACTGAGTCTACTGAATTAAGAAAGCTCATTGGGGAAACAACTTATATGCTAGAAATCGTATTGCTATGTGAATGAATATAGGTTTAATATGTTAATATCTAATAATGTATATTTGTCATATATAATATCTAGGTATAATTCATTGCACAGACTTCACCATGGTGGCATCTCATCCTACAATTCTTGATGACTTCAGTTGTAGCATAATTACAGACCAATTAGAAGACCCACAACTGATAGACTTTATGATTGCCTGCTGTGATTCTTGACCTACCTGACTGAATTTGCAAATGATAATCCTATTATAACCCAGCACACCGGATTAATGCTGATTTGGCATGGATCAGCAGATAATTAGTGGCAGTAGAAGCAATGAATGCTTGTGAACTAGAGTGTTGATACCTGTAAGATATATCAGTTATATATATATAAAATTATATATTAGTTGCACCTATCTGGCTGTGTGTGTCCAGCTGAATAGTTCCTGTTGCTGTCAGTTTTGTTCTCTAATTGAAGTGTCTAATTACTGCTTCTCAGATGCATATTGGTGAGACCACATATTTACAGACTATTGGGTGATTATGTAATCTCTCACTGCATCATCCACACATACCTAATGTCTTCAGAAGTGTGTGGAACAGTTAGAGTTAACAGTTTCTGTTAAGCTCATCAAAGCCTACAGCTTGTTGTTCTATAAACGGGAGTTTGTCACAAGATCAGTCCTAGGTAGGAGGTGTCTTTGATGTTCCTCCTCCCCAAGTGAGAGCTGTGTGCCACTGGTACATTGCCACATGTGTCTACTTAGGGTTGTGTTTGTCTATAGCAAGAGGCTGTGGTGTCATCATTCAGAAAGTAGCACACATAGATAAAGAGATGTGAGAGAGATTTGGCAGTGATGTCTGTGTGTGTTTTCACAGTAGAACAAGGCTAAGTTAATACCAGGTACTTATCTGGCCTAATTAGACTGTTTCCCCAACACTCATTTAGTAGTAACTTGAGAAGCATAGTTTGTGTAGTCTCAGTGCCTCTGTGCTTACTGGGGTTATTTTAAGCCTGACCATTTAACCATATTGTAGTCACAGTGTCTGTTTTCACAGTAATGAGTCTATTATTAAAATGTATTTTTGTTTTATATCTGTGATGGTGTTGATGTATTTTATATGTAACACATCATTTACAGTACAGTTATGTACATGTAAAATGACATAAAAACAACATTAAAACCTGTACACATATACAATCAAGTCATTTCTGTAGTGGACCTTTAGCTGTACATACAAGTTACAAGAGAGGAATTAAATAATGCGGACTTCAAAATTACTAAATCAGATCAACAACAATGTAGTACTTTATTATAATAAATTTCCACCATTCGTTCATTAAAATGTTCTGACATTTATTTTATTTAACATTTGTTACGTTCATTAAAATGTTCCTACATTATTTTTTTAATTAAAAACCTTATGTCCCAACTTACAAGTTGACAGTGACAGGCTGGACATGTTCCTATCTAGCATCAGAGAGTGTATTCTCTATTTACATCAGGTCTCTCCAGCCTGGCTGTGTGCCAAGCCTTCAAGGCAATGGTCTCGTATCACTGCGCTGAGTCATACTCATATTCCAGTGTTTGACGTTCGTGTTCTCATTTCAGAACTTCCTTATGGCTGGGAGAAGGTTGAGGACCCTCATTACGGCACCTACTACATCGAGTAAGTACTGGGCGGGCCTGAATGGTTCCTGTCATCTATCCAGGTCAACATAGCATTGACTTGTGTAGTGGTACAGGCAACATTTCAGGCAGATTACACAGTGGATTATGATGTAGTAGACCATGTAATGAGGTGTATATTTACAAGGATTACAACATGGCAGCTGGATTATAATGATGTGATTGAGGGTCTGTACACAATCACTACACCTGTGTCTGTAGTGTTGAGAGACAGAGAAGTGTTGTTTATCTGTGTTGTGTAACACTGAAATTGGGTCACCTGTGGCGACACACAGTGAATGGAGGTGTAACTACTGGCAGAGTTGTTCACTGTTAACAGGGTCAATTATTATAGCAGAAACTTTAATATCGTATGTGATTTGTTATTAATACAGATATGGTTATAACTGAATGCTTATTGTTAAACAGATATTCCCTAGATGTTAATACTTATCATTCAGAACTCTGTAGTTCATATCTGACACGTGATATACTTTCTATCAGGTAAAAGTCGTTCCTGTTCACGTGTTCTGATTGATCACATTAGACATACCAGGATATTGACAGTTCATGACAGCTGATATGCCCTCTAGCTAGCTAGAATATTACAGATTGTTTTGCACAGTCGGTATTCAACAACACAGTTGACATACGATGTTCTTTTGGGGTATGTGTCACTTGTGTTCAATATGTGTGACTTCCATAGTTGAGCTTGATGACTTAGGTATGACTTGACCTGAAATGTATGTGTCTCTGTCACAGTCATGTCAACAGAAAAACTCAGTACCAGAATCCTGTCATCGAGGCAAAGAAGGTAGCGGAAAAAGAAGGTAGGTTGACTTCTGCCTCTGGTTTACGGAAGTTACCGCTAAGTTTCTAGTGTTCCTTTTGAGATAATTAAAATGTTCAGTTGTCAAATTGAGTGGTCAGTCATGCACCAGATGGAGACACTGTTGTGTCAGTATGTTAGATTTATCTGGATGTTATCATCTGCTGTATGTTGAACCTTAGTTAGAAACTAAATGGTCGGTCGTGGGAATGATGTTGAGTTGAGGATATTTCGAAGTTGATTTGCAACCTTTGGTCTGCTTATCCATGGATGGGGAACAGGTTAGGCCAGTAATAATGATATGTATATGTGAATACATAATAATTCATTACACTGATATATATATATATATATATATATATATATATATATATATATATATATATATAGATTGTCTGTGACACTGCTCGACAGGTGTAAGTGGCTTTATATGTGTGCTGAACGAATGTTAGAATAGATATTTAAATATTACTCTATTTTAAAGCAATCACCAAATCAAAGTCACCTTAATTATTATTGTACCATTGACGTAATGAATGAATGTAAAGGTGTGTGAAGGTCACTAAATGATCCTGGATTATTGATGACAAGACTGACATCCGTTAACATACTTGCTAGTTCCATTTGAATTAGTTTTGGCTACATAAATGACTTGGACCGGAGAAGGCTGTGTCCTGCTACATAAGCTGCATTCACACGTTAAGAGGATATAATAAAATGATTTAACTAATCCAGTCAGAAAACACACATATGAATGCTATTTAGTGCTACTGTTCGACTGTGACCAGAGTTGTGTGGAGACCATCAAATGTAGTCCGTGCCAAAATATATAAAAATACATTGGCACATTGCCAATCATCTGAACTGTGTGGCCTGAACAAAGACACTGAGGCGAGGCCATGTAAATCTGCCATTCCAAAATAAAATATAAATTATCGTCTTCTTTGTGAGTCCTCCAAGATTTCATTCGTGTCGTCTCAAACTCGGGAACGTCTTCTGCATGAAGCTCACATCATTAACATTAGCAGTTGTTGGCAGTACAGTGTTGTGTGCAATTTTATTATTCTAGCTAGCACATACTAACTTCCTCCTTAAAAAGATTTATCTACTGCATGTGTGAACACTCACACTTTCCAAACATGAACTGGTTGAACTAAAACAGTTCAGCTAAGCCGCTTTAATTCTGTAAGCGTGAATGCAGCTATAGACACACGACACAGGATACCAATAGGGAGTACAAGTCAAGAGGTCTTTAGAACTCATTACAACTAATTCTGTAGCAGGTCAGTTAAAAACAACCCTCTGATTGTGCCTGTCACTTAGTGTAACCAGTGGGTAGAGGTGATGTGATTATGGCCTGCTACAAGAGGACAGGGTCTTGATAGCCTTATCTCTCACCCTCTTGGGTTTCTCTGGCCAATTGTTCCTCAGTTACAACTTTACCAAGCTGGCAAGTTTCCCAACATCCTAGTCCCTTGTCTTTCTCTGAATCCCCAGGCTATGTCCCAGGTACACGTTTGTTTCCCCGCGTTTCTGGGCATTTTCATGTATTTGTAATTAAAATAGACAAACATTGTGGAAAATGATACAGTAACCACCGTGGTTCATCACCAGGCATAAAACAGTTTGTTTTACTATTTAAAAATAATATATTCATGTCACATGGTTATTGTACATGTTCATTATGACAGTTGTTAGCTTCAGTGTCCCTGTCTCTGTTCAGTTTGTTTCGTCATCAGTTTGTCTTGTTTTAATACCCACCATTGAGCAACAAACCACGGACACCAAAATTATATTTTGAACTTATGTTCCAATGACCATTACATTTCGGCTGTCATCATTTACGACGGCATGCAGCAGACAATAATCTTAGTGTAACTCCACTGTGGCGCCACCTGGGGACTGACTGACAACTCAGTTGGTCCACTGAAAACACAGATCATGCTAAGTAAAAAGTGTGTTCTTTTAAAACACTACCAATTGCTAGCTCAGAAGCCAGTGGTTCAAGCAGGCAAATGACCACAGACAGAGGCAAATAGACCCCAGCACTTGGGAGCAGATGCATTTACAATGGTCCAATGGTAGTATGATACTGTAGAGATTGATAGCGGGGTAGTTTTCTTATAATATTGGTTTTGATTTAAAACATAGTCACTACTAGTGTCCAAAATTTGTCTGACTTCGCTGTATTCAGTGCACTGTTGTTTTGTCCACTAGGTGGCGACTCTACAGGGTCAGGGTCACTGACACGACAAGACAGCCGGGCGGGAAGAATGAATGGGAAGGAGAGCCCCCCAAGTAAGGAGATCAGTCTTTCCCATTTAATGCCTCTATTTCCCCAATTTATTATTTCTGTATTGTCCCATGCAGTTTTTATTACCTTTGAGGTATCTCTCTTCTAGATATAAGATATCTATAGATTTTAATATTTCATATAAATGACCCATGTTAATGAATAAACTTCAATTTGCAAGCTGTAAACAATTGTTAAATTTCACATTTGTACCATAACCAGTTGGATACATCAGTGACCGGGAATAAAATGCAATATCTTAAGTATTTTTTGGTAAAAAGATTTGTGAAGCCTATTTTTGAGGTGTTTTTATGGCCCCTGAGATTGTGAATGGTAAGGATTTATGCATCACGTAATTCAGTATCATGCTCAACCAGGCCAGAATTTTTTGAATTACCTGTTTGGGGATTTTGGCCAACATTAAACTGTTGATTTGAAAAGTTGTTTCTCCTTTGGTGTTAAGACATTTGGGAGGGTGTGTTAGAATAGGCGCATTTTATGTATAATGTAATTCACCGTAAAACAAATAGACCCCCCTTCAGTGTGAGTTGTGTTCCTGCCCACAGGCTACGGCTCCCACAAGCCCTACTTCACCCGCAACCCCGAGGAGCTGAAGGGAGAGTTCATTAAGACAAAGATTGGCAAGAGTCCACGAGGGTTCGGCTTCACAATCGTTGGTGGCGACGACACAGACGAGGAGTTCCTGCAGATCAAGAATGTTGTGGCACAGGGGCCCGCCTACCTCAATGGGGTCCTACAGACAGGTGAGTGGGTGCTTGGAGGTCCTGGCTACCTCAGTGGGGTCCTACAGACAGGTGAGTGGGTGTTTGGAGGTCCTGTCTACCTCAGTGGGGTCCTACAGACAGGTGAGTGGGTGTTTGGAGGTCCTGTCTACCTCAATGGGGTCTCACAGACAGGTGAGTGGGTGTTTGGAGGTCCTGTCTGCCTCAATGGGGTCCTACAGACAGGTGAGTGGGTGTTTGGAGGTCCTGTCTACCTCAATGGGGTCCTACAGACAGGTGAGTGGGTGTTTGGAGGTCCTGTCTACCTCAGTGGGTCCTACAGACAGGTGAGTGGGTGTTTGGAGGTCCTGTCTACCTCAATGGGGTCCTACAGACAGGTGAGTGGGTGTTTGGAGGTCCTGTCTACCTCAGTGGGTCCTACAGACAGGTGAGTGGGTGTTTGGAGGTCCTGTCTACCTCAATGGGGTCTCACAGACAGGTGAGTGGGTGTTTGGAGGTCCTGTCTACCTCAGTGGGGTCCTACAGACAGGTGAGTGGGTGTTTGGAGGTCCTGTCTACCTCAATGGGGTCTCACAGACAGGTGAGTGGGTGTTTGGAGGTCCTGTCTGCCTCAATGGGGTCTCACAGACAGGTGAGTGGGTGTTTGGAGGTCCTGTCTACCTCAATGGGGTCTCACAGACAGGTGAGTGGGTGTTTGGAGGTCCTGTCTACCTCAATGGGGTCTCACAGACAGGTGAGTGGGTGTTTGGAGGTCCTGTCTGCCTCAATGGGGTCCTACAGACAGGTGAGTGGGTGTTTGGAGGTCCTGTCTACCTCAGTGGGGTCCTACAGACAGGTGAGTGGGTGTTTGGAGGTCCTGTCTACCTCAATGGGGTCCTACAGACAGGTGAGTGGGTGTTTGGAGGTCCTGTCTACCTCAGTGGGTCCTACAGACAGGTGAGTGGGTGTTTGGAGGTCCTGTCTACCTCAGTGGGGTCCTACAGACAGGTGAGTGGGTGTTTGGAGGTCCTGTCTACCTCAGTGGGGTCCTACAGACAGGTGAGTGGGTGTTTGGAGGTCCTGTCTACCTCAATGGGGTCTCACAGACAGGTGAGTGGGTGTTTGGAGGTCCTGTCTGCCTCAATGGGGTCTCACAGACAGGTGAGTGGGTGGTTGGAGGTCCTGGCTACCTCAGTGGGGTCCTACAGACAGATGAGTGGGTGTTTGGAGGTCCTGTCTACCTCAGTGGGGTCTCACAGACAGGTGAGTGGGTGTTTGGAGGTCCTGTCTGCCTCAATGGGGTCTCACAGACAGGTGAGTGGGTGGTTGGAGGTCCTGGCTACCTCAGTGGGGTCCTACAGACAGGTGAATGGGTGTTTGGAGGTCCTGTCTACCTCAGTGGGGTCCTACAGACAGGTGAGTGGTGCTTGGAGGTCCTGTCTGCCTAAATGGGGTCCTACAGACAGGTGAGTGGGTGCTTGGAGGTCCTTTCTACCTCAATGAGGTCTCACAGATAGGAGGGTGCCTGAAGGTATTGCTACAGGGCATTGTAGGAATCTATGTCAGACCTCTTTGCTTTTTCTGTTCCTTATTTCTTATAACAAAATCTAGTGTTTTTATAGACATATTTAGGTCATGCATTTAGAAATACGTATTCTGGAGCTTTCGATAATGCCGATTGTGGTGGGAGTATATTTATGTTTTGATGATAAACACTTACTTTAATGTGCGTTGACAGCCAGTCGTGTGGATGCAGGTAATGTTTAGGTTTGTCATTTTGCTCCCTGTCAGCCTCCGTATCCTCTGTCGTTCAGGTGACGTGCTGGTGTACATCAATGACCACTGTGTCCTCGGATACACGCATCAAGACGTCGTCTCGATGTTTCAAGCAATGCCCATCGGCGACGTCGTTACACTCGAAGTGTGCCGGGGATACACGTTGCCCTTTGACCCCAACGACCCGAACACGGAGATCATCACGACGGTCGCGGTGACGCTGCCTCCGTACACGGCGTCCACCAACACGGTGACGCGATCTCGCAACATCTTCCTCACCGACGCCGCCGCGAACGATCGAGCGAGAAACAACAAATCGTTGCCCGATTTGACCGGTCACCCGAACAACGGCGGCGACCCCGCGGCCCTGCGCAACCGCAGTTTCGACGATGTCCGCAATCACAACAACGTCGACGGTCACGACGACGATGACATGGCCGATTCGAGCTCACCAGGTGGTGCTTCGCGGAACGTCGAACTGTTGACGATGCCCATTGTTAAGGGCGCTATGGGGTTCGGGTTCACGATAGCGGACAGTGTGTACGGACAGAAGGTGAAACAGATCTTGGACAAGGTGCGGTGTAAGACGCTGGCTGAAGGGGACATTCTCGTAGAAATCAACGGGATCAAGGTGAAGGACATGTGCCATGCGGAGGTCGTGAAGGTGTTGAAAGGGTGCCAGAAGGGCGATGAGGTCGACATCGTGATACAGCGTGGCGGTGAGTTGACGTCTCTATTCATCTTCTTTGAATTGTTTTTTCTTTATGTGTTTTATTTACGTAATGTATGTATTTATGAATAATTATATATTTATTTTTATTATATTTAAAAAATTACTATAATTTTTATTATTAACAGAAATGGTTGTTGGCGTCAGGAATTGTTTTATTGGGATTGTCTGTAGAGTGATTGTAAGGACGACAATTATGGAATTGTTTTGGGAAGGTGTTGGTTACAGTAGAGTGACATAAAACATACATCTGCGATGTTAAGCAGATATATTAAAGGTTATTGTAATAATATGTAGCTTGTGTTTTATTAACAATCAGTTGGCACTGAAATGCCAAGCCGGTAACAATTAATTTCTTTCTGTAGGAATGCCACCTTCGAAAGGAAGGAAACCAACTAAAAATGTAAGTACTGTTGAGTGTATGATATTAATTAGTTTCTGAAGCCCTGGGTGACTGTGGTTGAGTTAATGTCATTGTGTGTCAGTGTACATGTGTTCAAAGCATCTTCTCCAAAAGTTCAAAAAAGTATATATAAACTGGTCCTATCAAAATGTTTAGTTGTCAGCAAAAATAATGTTAGTTTATTTATTTCACAAGATTAAATAAAATAATTAATCCAGCACAATTATGAAATTTTCTGTTAAAAAATGTATGATAGGAGATTGTTTGACTTATCAAAATGTTCTTTTATAACAAAATATGAATATTTGCAATGATTAGTGTTCACTTCAAATAAAAATTGATGTTAGTTTTACCAAACTAATATGAATGCCCATATTTTATAGCATATAATGTAGGATAGTGATTTATTTTATTAGGCTAGATAGAATGAATACTTAAATTGTAGTGCCTTAGTTTATGTATATTTTCTACAGCGTTTAATAGATTGGTTTTAATTTCATTATTAAAAACTTTTATGTGTAATGATGATACAAAAACTGTGGTTTTCAGCCACGCCTCAACGGCATCACAAGCAGATCTCCATATCCAGGAGAATCACCCAGCTACAACACAGCAAAACCTCACATGTCTCACGGTAAGTCAAATCTCTGTTGTACCTCAAAACTGCCTAAAATATGGCCTCTTGGAAACAAACCAGCCAGGGCTGCACTGTATACATTGGTTGACAGAAGAATGATTCTCACTGGTGGAAGGAAGTACCATTGCATATGATAATGAAAGTATTTTCTGAGAGTTCCTGGGTGTAAAATAATGTGGTCCAGAGATATCTGAACAGGAAACTGTCATCTGGGGTGTGTGCAGTGATCACCTTTTAAAAGGTTATTTACTAGATCATAGGTGTCATAAATATTTTGTGAGAACAATAAAAAATGTCACAGTAATTAAAACAATGGTTGGTCTTCGCGTACTGCCGCTAAGTTTTACCCGCTCAATTTTGAGTTGACTCACATTCAGTCAACAGTTGTTTCTCTTGGAATGTCATCGCAGTATTTTTTTTCTCTTCTGCAGTGAGTTTTAAAATATCAGAAATATAGTCATATTATCTGTGTTCGCAGGTTTAGAAATGTTTACTTGCAATGCAGTAGAAAAATGCAACATTTCAAACCAGTGAATGCATTGTTTTGAAATTCAAAGCTTCTAGTACCGTTTTCTTCGTACCTGCTTGAGACTGTCTTTGTTGACTTCGGATACATCTATCATTGGGTACTAGTTAGCCCATGGTACACTATTAGCATAGGTGTATTGGTTTAAATGCTGCTTTGCATGCTAACTTTGAAAAAAGAAAAGCAACATATTACTTTGTAGTCAGTCATGACTAGGTATAATAATACCTCAATCTGTCAACATTGTCCATGCTTAAATTATATAATTCCTACTAGTGGTTTCAAAACAATTTTTAAAAATAATGGAAGAACTCATTCAACACCATTAGTAGAGCGTATATCAGTTAACCAATAATAGTTAATTTGTTGCCATTAACAAGTTAATAAATTACTAAACAAATGACATATATTTCTAATTTAGCTTCATTAGACAGGAGAGTTGTTATTCTGTGTGTTAAGAAATGGCAAAATGTGACAGGGTGCAGTCAGAAATAGCTTTGGGAAGTTACTAGTTGGCAGCCGAAGTCCCCCTCTGTGTCTCTCCTAGGGATGGCAGTGCTGGATAATTTAAGTCAAGCATTATTTACAAACATCCACTTATCACTGCCCTCCTCCCCAGTTATGTAATGGTAAAGTGCCTGGGGTAATTAACTCCACCCTAGTGGCACAGATGATTGCACAGGCCCACTAGCACCACAAAGCACTGTCACATGTCTGTCACCTGTGTCACCATTCATGTGAATAATCCTGGCCAGCCCCACTGGCACCTTGTAATCAGTGACCCTTTGATGGAGTAATGGGAGTTTTGTCAGCTGGTGCTACTTCCAGCTCAGACTGACCACCATTGAAGATCTCTGTCCCTGTCCCCGTCCCCGTCCCCGTCCCTGTCCCCGTGTCTGTCTGTCTGTCTCTCTCCCCTCCCCTCTCCCCTCTCCCCCCTCCCCCTGCCTCTCTCCCCCCCCTCCCACCTCTCCCCTCTCCCCTCTCCCCTCTCCCCTCTCCCCTCTCCCCTCTCCCCTCTCCCCTCTCCCCTCTCCCCTCTCCCCTCTCCCCTCTCCCCTCTCCCCTCTCCCCTCTCCCCTCTCCCCTCTCCCCTCTCCCCTCTCCCCTCTCCCCTCTCCCCTCTCCCCTCTCCCCTCTCCCCTCTCCCCTCTCCCCTCTCCCCTCTCCCCTCTCCCCTCTCCCCTCTCCCCTCTCCCCTCTCCCCTCTCCCCTCTCCCCTCTCCCCTCTCCCCTCTCCCCTCTCCCCTCTCCCCTCTCCCCTCTCCCCTCTCCCCTCTCCCCTCTCCCCTCTCCCCTCTCCCCTCTCCCCTCTCCCCTCTCCCCTCTCCCCTCTCCCCTCTCCCCTCTCCCCTCTCCCCTCTCCCCTCTCCCCTCTCCCCTCTCCCCTCTCCCCTCTCCCCTCTCCCCTCTCCCCTCTCCCCTCTCCCCTCTCCCCTCTCCCCTCTCCCCTCTCCCCTCTCCCCTCTCCCCTCTCCCCTCTCCCCTCTCCCCTCTCCCCTCTCCCCTCTCCCCTCTCTCTCTCTCTCTCTCTCTCTCTCTCTATATATATATATATATATAATACACATACTGTATATACAGCACATATACATATATATATAAATCGTTAGTCATATATGTGTGTGTGTATATATATAAATATATGTATATATATATATATATTAGTGTATTATATATAAATAGAGAGAGTTATCATCATACTCAGTGAGGACTACTCCTCGAGTCAGATATGATTGTTGTTGCCAACAGAGGGCTCTCCAGCTAGCAACGATCGCAGTCCGTCAGCGGACTCGCGCAGTGACAGAACACCAGATGGCGACGAGAAATCAAATATCGGTGCAACGCTTGCACGCCGGGCGCAGTCCGAGCGCATTAGTGAGCGCAGTGGCGCCTCAAGTAGGGACACCGAAGCAGGTACAGATGGCATCCGAGCCTTGTGGGCAGCACGTGTGCCGAGACTGCATGGTAGATTGACAGGCACTCGCCTTGACACGCATGGCAGCTTAACCTCAGGGACAGCAAGGGTATTCTGTGGGGCGGGGGTTTGGTGTGAGGGGTTGGGGGGTTTAGGGTAGGGTGGGCATTTGGAGGGAGGTGTGGTGTGGAGTGGAGTGAGTTCCTGCACGGTTTGTCATTTCAGGTGTTTTGCCATTTTGCACTTTCTTTACTTAGTCTTTTATACCCAAACCAGTCAGGATTGGCTCATTTGATGAGGTTTAAAATTGTCTAAATAGAGACTGTACTGTGATAACTCACATTGGCGCCATCTATTGGATAAGTGATTTTAATGCTTAATCTATTCGTATACTAGGAATACGAAATTATGAGGTAGTGCATTTCATGAAGACATCATTGAGTGTAAGGGGTTCTCAAGGCCCTGTTACTGTTGAGGGGTTGTGTGAAGTCAGATGTGCGTTAAGGTGGGCTGGGTTGAATTAGGATGGGGTGGGGTGGGGTGGTGTGAGTACTTGCACGTTTTTTTACCATTTTAACAAATGCACGCTTTTTCTACTTAAGTTCCTCAATTTGTATTTTGTCTTGTATTTCAGATTACTTTCTTTCAAAGTTACTTCTTTATATCAACTACTTTATTCAAAGGTTCATAAATATTGAGTTAGAAATTGAAAGATTGCATGGTTTCTTATACACACACAGTGCTGAGACTTCATATTCAGCAGATTCCAGATATAACAAACAAAGTAAATTAATTTGTCAATTTCAACGAATGTACAAACTTACTTTTTTTACTAAGTTGACTAAGAAAATTACTAAGATTTTTTTCCACACATTATTGCTTTGAATTCATGTATTTGTGATTCGTGGGTGATCTGTTTTGCGAATGGCCTTAAGGATGCCTTCAAATACATGTTTTTTATTTATATTCAAGTCATTTAAAGGGAGCCTTTCTTGTCAGTCCATAGAGATAATTGAGGGTGATCTGTGAGCTTGTTAATAAGAGACTGCAGGGGAAACATACCAATAGATGCAGGATCTGTTGTTTCAGCCAGATGTGACATGAAGACAGTACTTCGGCCCATGGTGTGTTCCCTGTAGAATCTGGCCTTTATTCCCTGACAAATGCAGCAGTTTGCTATCTCTGATGTAATCCAACACCTCAGTTGTTTCTTCACTGCCATTGTAAGCTGATCCCTGTGTGTCATCAGAAACTGCCACAGACAACAGATTCTGACTCTCCTATGATAATACCTGAGCACTTTTCACAGAGCAACAGACCAGGACCACATCCTGCCTGTTATGTGTGCTCGTCACACCCGGTGGCTGCAGACAATGGCTGATTCCATGTGCTGGCGTTGCGTCGAAGACGGGGCATTGTTGACATGTTTATCATTAGATCGTTGAACCATGACAATATTGTCTCGCGAGCAGGTATCTCCGGCTGTGCATCTTCTTCACGAGTCACTGGTGTTTTCACTTGACGTATTCCAGCGTTTGTGAGGCAGGGGCTAGAATAGATTCTTTATGTTATCAGTAAGTCACGGGATCAAAGGGAAAGGCTGTGAGGAGGGTGGCTATACACACTGAAGTGTTGACACTAATGTTGATGTGACAGGGATGGTCCCAGGGACATGTCTGATGTACCGTAGTTGTCAAAGGTTGTGTCAGTTGGGTGCTGCAATTGCACAGCACTGTTGGCAGTGGTTCTACTCCGCAGTTGCACTAGTGCAAGTTGAACTCGATACGGGAACTTCCCAGCTGTAAGTTAAAGGAGTTACTGTGAGAACTGAGTAGAGATTATCCATTAGATGTCAGTATACAGCGGTCACGACACCAGGATGCAGTTTGCATTCAGAAGATCATAATGACACCAAAGTTACATTTGCAAGGTAACTGGGATCGAGTCATTGTATATGTTTGATGGATGTTTCTCTGAACAACAGGTGAGTGTTTGGTGGGGGGGAGGTTGTAGACTGGGGGGTTGTAGACTGGGGGGTTGTAGACTGGGGGTTGTAGACTGGTGGGGTTGTAGACTGGGGGGTTGTAGATTGGTGGGGTTGTAGACTGGGGGGTAGTAGACTGGGGGGTTGTAGACTGGGGGTTTGTAGACCGGCGGGGTTGTAGACGCAGTGCGAGATAAACGGAAGCAGACCCAGGTCAAGATTGTGTACAGATTAACACTGCATTGTGTTCTGATGCCCATATCTGTGTACACATGCCCTAGGTCAGTGTCAGTGTGAGTAGCCACTGTGTACACTACACACCCAGGGTGAGGGGTCGTAGGTCATTCTGTGTTGTAGTCAGAATACCAGACTGACTGTGTGGCATTGTTGGTGGGGAGAGATTGATGTGCCCAGCCAGAGAGACTATGGTAACTCACCAGTGACGTAGACAGACCTGAGGTGAGGCCACACTTGAACTGACAGTGGCCAGTGATAGATGGACATTGGTGGACTGGTGTATAGAGCAACCTGACAGTTGGTATGACGCTGCGGTCAGACTGTAGTGGACACAAGTGGGACAGTGTGCGTCTTCAGGTTGACGTGACAGTCTGACAGCCACAGTTTTGGTAAGATGACCTGTGAAATGTGAGAAGTTTCTGGATAGTTTGTCACTGGTGGTTCCTATGATGAGGGATCATTATTAGTAGTGATTAGTTGTGTTCTTCAGAGGGTGGGTGTCTCCCTTTCATTGGCGGGTTCTTTGACCAGAGTAGGGCAGTAATACTCCACATGTCTACACATGGATTGTGCAGAAGGATCATCTTCACTGTGTGTGACCCACAGTGCTACACAGATAGTGACTGGAGGTGGTAAATAGGTGTGAGTGCCTCGATAGGACAGAAGGACATGGCACTGTCGCGGTTTATGCTCGAAGGCCGTGTGAAAGCTATCCGCATTTCCTCGCTTCGTTGCAACTGTTAAGTAGTGCCCATCAGCAGCGATGATTATGTCATGGTTGTTCCTGTCTGATACCTCCCTCCGTAGCATGCGTACGTGTGTGCGTACATGCGTGTGTGCACGCTTGCATATCGGCATAGTTGTTGTGTCAGGTAGTCTATCAAACTTAGGCTGGCTTGTGGTTGGTTTTTACTGCAGCACATTATGTCAGGGAGTTTGTTGACATTGATATGGTCATTAAAGACGCTACACTATGGTGCTGTGTCGTCATATAAAGACAGGTGGCAACCACTAAGTAGTGCCAAGGGAAAAGGCTTGAGGTATATAGCTAGGGTACCATGGCATTGAAACCTGTGTCGTTATTCAGCCATTCTTTCACGACAACTATTTACATTGTGTGTGCATGTATATAACTGTGCATGTGTGCATGTTTGCATATTTTAGGCATGCGTCAATGAAAGTTTGTATATTATGTACACAATTTATGTATTGTGATGCATCATGCATGCCCATGTGCCTGTTATCTGCTGTGATCTGACAGCTTGTGTCAGACAGGCCATCTGCATGCAGCTAGTGTTACACTGTGGCAGGTTTGCCTGGGATCAGCACAGGTGTCTCATTGTGTCCAAGACTCCTGCAGCCCACAGGTGTCTGTCTTGTAAGGTGCTGTGGACCTGATGTGTGTATACAGTATACACCTGTACTGTGTACTACCTATACCAGTGGTTTTCATGGTTTCGCTTTCTGATGGTTTAGATTTGTTGCACGTGTGAAATCGCTAATGCTGATCAAGTGGTAGTTTGTTACCACTTAAATGTTGACAGACTCATTTGTGAAGTTAATGTAGGTTTTTAAAGAATTATGGAACAGACTTGTTGCTGTTTACAAAACACACTGATGTTGATTGCGATGTTGAGTTGTATTATCAACAAAGTAGTGGTATCAGACACAATGTAGGTCCATAGTGACGCTGTGTACAGATGTTGTTGTTAATTGTTGCTGCTTTGTTGTAGAGTTCCAAGGACACCAACCACCCCGGAGCAAGACACCAACAATTGACAGCGACGGCCATTCGCGGGTGCCAGCAGCCGACGACCGAGCTCGCACGCCGGTAGCCGAATACTTGCCAGACTACAGACGCAAGACGCCCTCTGGAGGCGCGGACATGAACCAGTTTGACGCTCGTTTCCAGCCGTCGCCCGGCATGTACGTTGGCGGCAGCTACGAGGACTATCGTAGGGGGCAGCACCCTGGCTATGGTGGCGACCCCTACCAGCAGCAGTTGGGGTACGGGCCACGCGGTTACGGTCCAATGCGTCGCGACGTGATGAACAACCGCAGTTTTAACCAGTTCGATCGGACAGATTACGCGGTGCCCCCGCGACAACCGATGCGTAGCCGGACGCCGGGGCCAGAGTTCATGCGGCGCAGCCCCGATCGTGATGACCCGTACTTCCAGCAGGGCGGCGCCACTGACATGCGCAGCAAAACACCAACACCCGGCAGTGGCGATGCCCACTACCGCCACCACAACATCAGTGGAACGCCCGATTTTATTCCCGCGTCGCGCTATCAGGCACCGCCATCTGCCCCGTCTAATCGCCACAACAACGGTGCACCGCCGCTGACAAATCACCATGGCAACGCGCGGCCGCTGTCGAATCCAGACTTGGTTCAAACGTACGGAACAGATGCCTACGGACTATCAATGCACCAGACGCGGTTACCGTCATCGCAGTCACACACCGGTGCACTCAGTGGTATGGCACCAGGTGGAGCCACCATGCACCATTCGCCGTATGGTAACAATTTCATCCCCGGCCGGCCAATGTCGCCCCCTGTGAGCAACCTGGTGCGAAAGCAGAGCACGTCGTTCGAGCACGAGGAACCAATGCCGACGAATCTAACGCGGGTTCAAGGTCACGGTGACCCCTGGGTTTTGGGCGACTCGGGCAGTGATGGGCTCAACCATAGTCGCAGCCCGGCGTTGTCGTTCGACTGTGACGACTGCTCCATCGATCTGACGGTCGCGCTCCGGCGGCAGGAGAGTGGGTTTGGGTTCCGAATCGTCGGTGGCACGGAGGAGGGATCACAGGTGGGTTGGGGGTCATGTCAACAACTCTGTTGGGGTTGTCTCAAAACACAGAAAGTTCTGTCAGTTGGTGTAATTACAATCTTGCTGGCATCTGATAGATGTGTGATGATTGTCCACCTGTTTCATATGTTTGTTTCCTTTCAAGGGAGGAAGTTGGCTCCGGTTTGGGAATTAGCCCATGTAGTAATTTATAATGGGAAGTCTGCTGTGTTAAAAGCGAAAAGGGGGAAAAATCATTGAACATCAGATGGTATTGTGGTTATTTTAGCTAGTCTTGCCAATACTGATAATGAAACTTGTTCTAAAACTTGATATTTACTTTACTTCTGCACATCTTCCACAGTCATATGTTCCAAATTGCTATGTTGCGGCAGGTCTGCTAAACATGATTTAGTGGGCAGTATATCTTCAAGACAGTTATTACAAACTTAGGACTTTGTATTAATTATGTCAGTATATCTTCAGGACAGCTATTGTAAACTTAGAACCTTGTATTAATTATTCAATGAAAAACTCAGCCACCTTTTGACCATTATTTTGTGTTGCAGGTTTCGATTGGTCACATTGTGCCGAATGGTGCGGCTGACGTGGACGGCCGCCTGCAGCGCGGGGACGAGATTGTGTTTGTGGACAGCACGTGTGTGTTGGGGGCGTCACATCACAGGGTGGTGGAACTGATGGCCCAGGCCGGCCAGACAGGACACGTCACCCTCGGCATACGCAGGCGCAAAGGAGGGTCGTCACTTGCTGGTGAGGGGTCAAGGTCATAGCAGAGGGCATCCATGGTGTCGTAGATGTTTTGGCAATGAGCGGTTGTATTTATTTGGTATTATTTGGTATTATAGCTGCGTCTGCAGTAACATTGGGGTGGTTGTGTGCACTAGTTATGTCCACAGAGAAGCCCCAATGTAGTGTATGTCATTTAATGAGGAAATCTATTTTGAAATGGGTTTATTGTCGTAATGTGAGTGCACGTAATGATTTTTTATAAATGCGTACTTACTTGCTCTCATGGTTGTGGGTGATAGGAGTGAGGTATAACTATCACTGCAGTTGTGAAATGTCTCCATTCCAGGAATGGAATGCTTATTATACACATAACTGACGTGTTCCAATCATATTGTGTAATCAAGAATATGACTATGTAACATCAGTTTGACCCAATTGCATAAATTTACAAGTAGTAAACTTGGGGACCTTGTGTAGTTTTGAATTTTCTATCTCATGTTGATAGTATACTTTAGCCCGTTGGAATACAACTTTACATTGCAACACTACCATAATAGATTTATCTTCTAAACACGTCACAGTTGTTGAGTCATCAAGATATCCAAATCCTCTTGTTGTTTATGTCACAGCAAGAAAGACTGATTGATGCCTATAGAGAGACTAGTGCACAATTCCTTTCAGCCTATTCAGGCACACACTGCATGCTCCCTGATGTGTTATTGCAGCCTCCCCAGAGAGGGCGCACAACTCATTCCCAGAGACGCAGCCATTTGAGGTGACGGTGAAGAGAAGGGAGAACGAAGGTTTCGGTTTCGTCATAATTTCGTCTGTGACGAGGAATGGCTCCATGATAGGTAGGTGTCTGCTTTAGTCATCAGTCAGCATCATCAGTCTTCGTTGTTGTTTGTTGAAAAAATTCACAGTGGTGGCCACACTCATACTCCATCCAGTGGTGAGATGTTCCTGACTTTGATGTGCTTCGTTTTGTTTCTATTATCATGCTGTATACTAACGTTAATCATACAATATTTTGCAGTGAAATTTGTCAAAAATAGATAACGCTGATGTGTTTTTATCTATTTTTGTCTGACAAACGTCTACGTTATATTGTTGTCGTTTCCAACACTTTGTTTGTGTGCTCTTAGTCAGAATATATGAAAGGATCTCGGCTGGCAGTTGGAGATGGCAGATAGGTCTCGCTATGCATGGTGATACTGATGCAGCAACTGGCTATGGCTTTCTGCACACTGCACCATTTCAAACCTTTCAGATGTTAATAGTGACGACTTCGAGTATAAGACGTCTGAGTGGTTCACCAACAGGTGTCGCCCTTTTCCGTGGATCGGTGAGGCGACCTTGGCTAGTTCTTGTTGCTGCCACCAGTGTTTTTCGCCCGCATGACTGTTACTGTACAGGTGGCGTTCATTAACATGAGCTAGATTTATGGTGTGTGCATCAGGAACTGGTGTGTGTGAGTCCACTAACAACTTAATAGGTGTTAGGAGGAAAGAAATGTGGAGTTTATATATTAACTGTTGTGAAGATGTTGATGTATTTTATTAACACTTAGGGAAGTAGTAAAACTGAAGTGTCAACCACCCCTACACTGCACCAACCATTGGTGGGTGAAAGAACTGGGTACTTTCAACAATTATGTATATCTTGAAATCTCTCATAACTAACATCAACCATGTGATGACCTGAAGTAATTAAAGATAATATGATGGGGTTTTATTTATGACCAACAAAATTTAGATGAAAAATCTCAAATACTATCTAAGTAGATTTCTCAGAAATGTAATTTCATTGGGTGTTCTTGAGCACAGAATAATCTTCTAATCCACTACCTGTGATTGGTTGATACTATACTGCATATGCATGCATTCCTAATGACAAGTAGATGTATCAAAATGTCAGTGTTAAGTCTAGTTAGTTTCAGTTTGGCCAGTCCTTGTGTGGACTGCTGCAATGTGTTGTACACAAATCTCCCTCACCTAACAGACATTACAATCGGAGCCAATCAGAGATGACCATTGATTCCTCACTTCCTGGCATGATGACGTCTGTCATGTGTCTCAGCAGTGTCTACACTGCTGCTTGCCCTGCCTGTGTGTCCCGGCCCAGTCTGTGTTCTCTCTAATCTTGATCACCTGTCTACATGTCCGTCTGGCGGCGGTGTCTAATTCTCCCACGCTAGTTTAAATGTGTGTGGTTTCTGTGGCTTGTCAACACGGGAACTGAAGTTGATTTTGCATCCTGTTGGTGTTGTGAGGCGATGTGTGCGTCTCCCTGAGTGTTGGTTTGTTGAGGTTGTGCATGATGTTTGGGGTGATCGGCGTGGGGGTGGTTGAGATCATGATAAGAGAACGGAAGTATTATGGCAGTTATCAGTGTTTCTCAATGTGATATTGAGGGCCCATGCAGTAAAGGCATGACTTCACTGTACTGTTGTCATTGTAGATGTCTATGAATCATATCACAGTTGACTGCTTATTATATTGTCGTTAGTGAGTGGACTTTGACATGGAAGTCTAGCCACAGATTTATCAGAGACGCAAGAGGAAAGTGAATCATTAAACCTGAGTTATATAATGATACAAAGGCCTATTGTTTTATCACAAATTAAATGTTGTAGTTAGTATAAATTGTATTCTATATAGACTTAAAATGTGTTTGAGTTTGCCTTGTTTTTGTATGTTGTTCAGTGTCAAAGGATAATTTAGTATGTGACTAATAATTACAGATTGTTCATGTAGTAACAATATAAGAAAGATTTTACTTTATAGCATAATTTCATAAGGAAAGCTGTTAGAATCTGCAAAGTCAGACAGTCAGTCAGTCAGTTCCATTGTTCATTTCCTCTGTGGCTCTGTAACATGTCAAGTTGTCACTGCTATTCTTTTACAAAGTGCCTGTGTTAGACATGTGGCACATATTTGGCCTACCTCTCTGCCTCTCCTCACTCTGTTGTAGCGAAATGGCTGTTCTATTTGTGTTGTAGAGATCACCTGGAAAAATACTACAACTTACGGAAATTTGTGGAATTTAATTCATTTACTGGCACGTGCAAACATTATACTCTACAAGCCTGTAATAATTAGTTACCATTGTAGTGTATACGAAAGGCCCCAAAACATTTGAAATTGCACAAATTACTATGGACAGGTTTATGATAAAAAAATGGTGATAAAACAGTTAAAATGCATTATTTATGCTTCAGGTCGTATCATAGACAACAGCCCTGCCGAGCGCTGTGGCCGCCTCCACGTTGGTGATCGCATCATTGCTGTGAATGGAATCAACATCATGAACATACACCATGAGGACATTGTGAACCTGATTAAGGACTGCGGCTACTCCGTCACACTCACAGTGCTGCCACAGCTTGGTGAGTGCAGGAACTAAGTCACGATAAACAGATGGTGTGAATGAGCATGGAGGAATAACGTTGTGGACTTATGTAAACTGACACATATTTTAATGTCATATTTTACTCTGCATGATGATCTTTATTCTAACAATTGTTCTGTTTAACAAGTATCAGGAATTTGGATATCTGTAACAGTAGCATCTAAGGTACCATATTTTGAAACGTTGGTTATAATTTGTTCACTATTCAAATTGTTAACAGGAGATGTGTTACTGTATGTTAATTATTCTAACAATAGCTTTTTATGACTGGATTGTTGGTACTTGAAATAACACCACTGAGCAGAGGAGTGTAAACTTTAGTTGAAGCTGGCATTCTGTGTAGAAGGAGTATTTAAGTTTAAAGGAGACGTAAATACACATCTATTTAGCATGCGCGTGCACGCACACACACGCATGCATGCACGCACGCGTGCACACACACATGGCAACACATGCCATGTTGAGTATGAACATTTTTTTGAAGGATTTTTCTGTGACTTTATTATGATTTGTTTTGTGGAATTTTAACTATTTTTATTTAGTACTTGTAATTGTTCTTGATGAACAGTTTGTAGACGAGTGTATTAACTGGTGAACTTAGATATCACAATAAAGACCTGTTATTATTATTGATGACTCACTAAATGATGTCCTCTGTTTCAGACGACACGTCCAGTCCACAGCAGGTAAACTTCCTTCTCTCACTTGATTACTCAAATAACCTGTGTTTACATAAAGTACAACTGAACACAGCTGTTGAAGAGAGTTGCAGGTAGACAGAACATGTATGTCAGTTGTTTCTACGTAATACTCTCCATCTACTGACACATTAGTTGCGTTGGTGCCTGGTTCCGTGTAATGACGCTTACCTAGATAATCATGTCACATAGACATGATTTGTTCAAGTATAATTAAGCAGTTAGTGGGTATTTTTAACATGTCCTTTGAAATGTATACTAAACTGCAGTGTTGCTGTGGTATAAAACCGTTTTGGTTTGCATAAACGGGGTGCTTGCATCAGAATAACCTGACAAAAATTGTCTCATATCACAGCTGTTTTGTTTCACATCTCCATTTCGACTATCATTAGTTGGATTTTCTGAAGATGAATTGTGGGATTTCATTTCCTCAAGAAATTGACCAACTAATCAAACCTATTCTCCAAATATTTTCAGCAAATAAGGCAATTGATTATGAGAGTTCTGAGCATAGCTTTATGCAGAGACCTGTCCACCTGTCATTTGGACGGGTAAAAACGAATATGGACGGGTAGAAATATGAGTGGACGGGTGGTGGACGGGTACAAAAAATGAAGGCGCAAAAAAACGTTTTCCAAAACCATAGATATTGTTAGTTATGCCTTGAATGTGAGTGTAAATGGTGTCACATGTGTGTTTGTAGTCCATTTCAGGTCAGCAGTCATTGCCACGCCACCAAAACATGTGTGACTGGCAATAATTTTATCCTGCATAAAGCCCTGGTTGTGAGTTTGGATCTATGTGCCAGGCTCACAGAGATGTTTGTTTTCACTTCGCCAGGGCTCAATGATGAATACAAAGGCACTGCCAACCCATGCGGAGGACAACTCACCATTGAGGGCAGCCAACTACTCACCCTTCCACAACATGGCCGACAAGTATGTGCTGCCATCTGGTGGCGACCTAGTTTCTGTAGAAATCGTGTTGTTTCTTCATAGCATTGAATTACGTTAAAAGGGTGCTGATACTGACAGTACTGTAATATGTTGCAAAAGATTGTCTTTTCCTTGTGTATGAATGATTATCACTGTAGTGTTCTTAGTGTCAAATTTGTTCAGGGCATACTTTCTGCTCAGTTGGGATTAAATATTGAGAAAGGGCGGTTTTGTCACCATCACATTTCGCATAGAAATATATTTATTTATTGCTACTGTAAAGCCACCTAGTGAGTGAAATGCACATTAATGAAACATTATGCTAGTAGGATTTTTTTACTTTAAACGTGTATTGCCAACCAACTGGTTGGGAGATAGGTGTCAAATCACTGCAAAACGTAACATATCTTCAGACTATGCATTTATAATTTCTATGTTATCACATGTATGTGTACCTGCTTCAGATACCAGCCTCCTTCACTGCAACCAAGACACACAGAAGCCCTGAGACAACGTGGCTTCTCCCCACGGGTAAGTGGCTCCCTCTGGCTGTCATCATCTTCATTCACCAGTTGCCATGGACTTCTCTCTCATCCTCGAACCATTCCTAAACATGTCCCACATTTTGCCATATTCCATGTCAGCTACTAGTGGAGAAACTATTTGTAAATATGTAAATAAAACTTTTTTGATGTATATATATATTTTTTTATGTTATTGTAGTATACTTGGTATTAGTGTTTCGTTTTTAATTTCACACGTTTAATAATGCTTTAAAAAAATACACTTTAATTTGTAAATAAATATTTAATATAATTTATACATATATACGTATTTTATACAATTTTTAATCATGTTTAATTTTTATCATGTTTTACAGCATACCATTACTATTTACTATTATAATGACTATTACTATTTAATCAGTATACCCAGACTTATTATTAAGACATTTAATTTAAATTGTAGAATATTACTATTAATGTACACATCCTTGAACGAAACAGCCATTCCGGAGTTGATGGTGTCAAAGTAGCATTTTATTATGATGATATAAACTGACACAATTGTTGTTGTTGTCAGCCGCAACATGTGATTTTGTTGTTGTTGTCAGCCAGTGTTGTTGTTGTTATTGTTAGCCAGTGTTGTTTGTTGTTGTTGTCAGCCGCGACATGTGATTTTGTTGTTGTTGTCAGCCGGTAATGTTTGTTGTTGTCAGCCGGTGTTGATTGTTGTTGTTGTTGTCAGCCGGTGTTGATTGTTGTTGCTGTTGTCAGCCAGTGTTGATTGTTGTTGTTGTCAGCCGGTGTTGATTGTTGCTGTTGTCAGCCGGTGTTGATTGTTGTTGTCAGCCGGTGTTGATTGTTGTTGTTTGTTGTCAGCCGGTGTTGGTTGTTGTTGTTGTCAGCCGGTGTTGATTGCTGTTGTTGTTGTCAGCCGGTGTTGATTGTTGTTGTTGTTGTCAGCTGGTGTTGATTGTTGTTGTTGTTGTCAGCCGGTGTTGATTGTTGCTGTTATCAGCCGGTGTTGATTGTTGTTGTCAGCCGGTGTTGATTGTTGCTGTTGTTGTCAGCCGGTGTTGATTGTTGTTGTTGTCAGCCGGTGTTGATTGTTGTTGTTGTTGTCAGCCGGTGTTGATTGTTGTTGTTGTTGTCAGCCGGTGTTGATTGTTGTTGTTGTCAGCCGGTGTTGATTGTTGTTGTTGTCAGCCGGTGTTGATTGTTGTTGTTGTTGTCAGCCGGTGTTGATTGTTGTTGTTGTTGTCAGCCGGTGTTGATTGTTGTTGTTGTCAGCCGGTGTTGATTGTTGTTGTTGTCAGCCGGTGTTGATTGTTGTTGTTGTCAGCCGGTGTTGATTGTTGTTGTTGTCAGCCGGTGTTGATTGTTGTTGTTGTTGTCAGCCGGTGTTGATTGTTGTTGTTGTTGTCAGCCGGTGTTGATTGTTGTTAGCCGGTGTTGATTGTTGTTGTCAGCCGGTGTTGATTGTTTTTGTCATCAGCCGGTGTTGATTGTTGTTGTTGTCAGTCGGTGTTGATTGTTGTTGATTGTTGTTGTTGTCAGCCTGTGTTGATTGTTGTTGCTGTTGTTGCCAGTCGGTGTTGATTGTTGTTGTTGTTGTCAGCCGGTGTTGATTGTTGTTGTTGTTGTCAGCCGGTGTTGATTGTTGTTGTCAGCCGGTGTTGATTGTTGATTGTTGTTGTTGTCAGCTGGTGTTGATTGTTGTTGTTGTCAGCCGGTGTTGATTGTTGTTGTTGTTGTCAGCCGGTGTTGCGGGAGGCGGAGGAGGACCGACTCTACAGTGTGGAGCTGCACCGCGGCTCACGAGGCTTTGGGTTCTCCATCCGCGGCGGCAAGGAGTTCAACAACATGCCACTGTTTGTGCTGCGAGTCGCGGACGGAGGCGCTGCCGACGTCGACGGACGACTCAGGGTACGTCAGCTCAGTGCATTGTGGGTAGGTCACATGATGGCCATTGTGGGTAGGTCATGGTAATGTGGCAGTTAGTTTGTTTGAGTGTCGGATTCCGTATCGAGATTGTCAGTGTTTGAACGCTCTGGTTGCTGTTTCAGACAATTTTATTTACACCAGTGATTGCCGTGTAGCTGAATAGTTTCTATAATATTTGAGATGGTGTTTCATTTAACTGATCTGCATGGGGATGTAGTGGAACTTAGTTGTGGGTGATTGTGAGTAGGTGATTTGAGACAGGTGCATTGTGGGTATGTCTCAAGAGACGGGTGCATTGTGGATAAGTCGTGTAAGATTCGAAGACCCAGTCTTATAACCTGACTTTCTAGAAAACATGTTAGATGCAATTCTATTAATAGGATATGAGTTTACGTGCACCATCTGTCAATCTAAAGGCAGCTGGAACCAGTTCTTTGCTTCAGTGTAGTCCAGTTAGTGATGTGACAGGTCTGTGTTGCCACAGTGGCGGTAGATGACGAAGACATTCACCACCGTGGAGTCACAGGCATCTGTCATAACATGTGTCTGTTGCCACAGGTTGGAGACCAACTGATTGAGATCAACGGCTTCAGCACTCACAACATCACACACACAGAGGCCATCGACCTCATACAGAACGGGGGCGCCACGGTGCGCCTCAAGGTGAAGCGAAGTGCGAAGATGCATCCACATTTAGGTGGGTTCTTGGTGCGAGTGGCCATTGAGAATTTTCAGAGGACATGTTGAACATTTGTGTTTGCTCATTTGAAAAACGTGGTATTTCACCTCGATTGGCAAACAAACAGGGACACATGTAAATGTGAAATACACCTAAAAATCTAAAGTTGAAGTATTGAGTAGGTATTCACTTTGAATTTAATTTGTCACTGAAAAACACGGGGATATACGGTATCTTTCCGGCTGAAGGTTTTGACCTCAGTGTTCTTGTTCATAAATTAGCACGTAATTGTTTAAACATTGGTGTTCATACTAATATGTTACATATTTTTAATCCTATAATGTACTTGTTTTTAATACTAACTAGGCATACCAGGTATATTACAGATATTATCCTTCTAGTTGCCGCCAAGTCTTCAACTAAAAAAAATGTAATAATATATTACTAGAAGTGTCTATGTAGTGATGTCATTGTTGTTTAAAAAATATGATCATTCATTCAGTCTTTCGTTGCTTGCAGTGCCTGGAGCACAGCCTGGTCGGGCGATGAAGTCGATGCCCAATGGCCCGGTCGGACAGAGTTCGCCCAACATGGGCGCAGATATGGGCATGCAAGACAACTACTTCCACACGTACCACCAGCAGGGCATGACCAACGGACCCCACGGCTACTGAGTCGGCCAGGCGTGACCAACTGGGCAGTTGTTGGTTAGAGTTACAGTCGGGTTCGCTGAAGCGTGACGGGCTTGTGAGAACCTGTTAGGGTTGTACCATGGGAACATTTGTGACAGCAGATGTGTTTGCGACGAGATGTTCCTTACAGAAGTTCACGGAAGGCATACGGCCTAGCCAACAGCCACTGTGATCAGGAGACTTTGTGTCATCCTCCTGTGTTGATTACACAATGTAAGTGACATCACAGCTTCCCGTGATGCCGAGTGAGTGCTGCAGTGGACCGAAGAGTCGGTCAGTTTGTGTGACAGTGTATGGAGTCATGACAAGAGTTCTGTGCCTTGCCAACCAGTCACACAAAGTCGACACACATACACACAATGGATATTTGGAGCAAGTTGTTGTGTCGCTGGTTTTGGATGCATACAAACCGTCCATCTGTCGATGCGTGGTCGTGCCAAGTGGTGGCACCACGGTGCAAGCGAATCGCCACGTTGAATGTGCATGCGTGTGGCACACATTTATGATGCCTGAATTATCACATATCATGTGACCGTGTTGGATATTGACAAGGTTGGTCATAGTCCACCCAGCCGGACCCAGTTGACTGGGGTTGCATGTCCTTCAGTCTTGTGTCCACCCTATGAGAAAGGGCGATGTGATTCAATCGAAACCGCCACAAACAACACTGTTGAGATAGATTGCATGGGATGTGTGTGTATAATTATTAATATACAGTGTATATGTCATGTACACGCACGCATATAGCTTCCCGATACGTGCCTTCATCGGGGTGTTGTTATTTCCTCGTCAAACTGTTGATTTCTTCCATCTGGACAATACTCGTAGTGTATACGTGTGTGGTATGTCTTCTCTCGTGTTGCCGCTACACACCGTGTGAGTACACGTGTGTGGTATGTCTTCTCTCGTGTTGCCGCTACACACCGTGTGAGTACACGTGTGTGGTATGTCTTCTCTCGTGTTGCCGCTACACACCGTGTGAGTACACGTGTGTGGTATGTCTTCTCTCGTGTTGCCGCTACACACCGTGTGAGTACACGTGTGTGGTATGTCTTCTCTCGTGTTGCCGCTACACACCGTGTGAGTACACGTGTGTGGTATGTCTTCTCTCGTGTTGCCGCTACACACTGTGTGAGTACACGTGTGTGGTATGTCTTCTCTCGTGTTGCCGCTACACACCGTGTGAGTACACGTGTGTGGTATGTCTTCTCTCGTGTTGCCGCTACACACCGTGTGAGTACACGTGTGTGGTATGTCTTCTCTCGTGTTGCCGCTACACACTGTGTGAGTACACGTGTGTGGTATGTCTTCTCTCGTGTTGCCGCTACACACCGTGTGAGTACACGTGTGTGGTATGTCTTCTCTCGTGTTGCCGCTACACACCGTGTGAGTACACGTGTGTGGTATGTCTTCTCTCGTGTTGCCGCTACACACCGTGTGAGTACACGTGTGTGGTATGTCTTCTCTCGTGTTGCCGCTACACACCGTGTGAGTACACGTGTGTGGTATGTCTTCTCTCGTGTTGCCGCTACACACCGTGTGAGTACACGTGTGTGGTATGTCTTCTCTCGTGTTGCCGCTACACACCGTGTGAGTACACGTGTGTGGTATGTCTTCTCTCGTGTTGCCGCTACACACTGTGTGAGTACACGTGTGTGGTATGTCTTCTCTCGTGTTGCCGCTACACACCGTGTGAGTATACATGTGTGGTATGTCTTCTCTCATGTTGCCGCTACATACCGTGTGAGTACACGTGTGTGTTGCAGACAGTTTACGTAGACAACTAATTTATGCATTTAGCTACTTTTGTAATGATGTAAAATAGTGTGTACAAGCATTGGTAATAAACAATGTAGACATCTAGACACGGGAAGGTTTGGGGTTGTCATTGCGAACATGTTTTCCTTGGCATCTGACAGGAAACCAAATGTGTGGTATAAATGTAGAATAATTCGGAATCATTTGTAATAATGTAATTACTCACTAGGTGGCACTTTTTACAATGCTGAACTTGTGTGATTCAGTGTTTGGTAAGTTCCTGACCTTGTCCTTTTGTGTTGTTCATTTTGGAAACTGTCACTGGAGAATAAGAGCGGATACGTAAAAGGTGGCAACATCTTTTAAACAGTCCCTCACCATTATTTTGTGTGTCTGACCATTAGCTGTTCAACACATGTACCATGTTTTTAACTGGACTATGAAGTATATCGAAACATTAAGATGTTTTTACATGTAAATATGGCACATGTATATTGAAATCTAGAGCATGTTTCTTATGAAGGTGATAATGTGGTGATTATAAAGTCATCAGTTAAACGATGAAAAGTGTAGATTCGTCCAACATGCATGATTAATAGCATTTTAAAGGCAGCATGAATTGTCCGCATGTGTATTATTGTTAATGTTCTGCTGTGACTTGGAATATCCAGTTATGATGTCATCACGTGTGTACATTGGATTTTAGCTCACACTTCTATAGTAAATAACAGAAGTTTCCATGAAGATGTCAATTAATATATTATTGCACAGAGTCATTGAACTAGTACAGGTAGATTTGTACAGTTATTTATCCACTGTTTACTGGTATTGTGGAATACTAACAAATAACCCAGGCTACTTTTCTTGAATAAATATGTCAAGTGACAATATGAAAAAGCTAATAAATTTATTACATATTTCTAAGGTGTGTGTTTGTAGTGATTTATGTAATGAGAAAAGGCGTGTTATGTTTGTTGCCAATCGCACATCCAGTTTGTGAACTTGGCAAGACCGAGTGAAAATCAATAATCTATGGCAGATTTTATACAGCATGGAATGAGGCCTGAAACTTGTGAAATGTTGTGTAGTGTAGTGCAGATATGTGGCCCCTGGTCAGGGGTTATCTCATATGTTTGCAAAGTATGAAAAGTGTTTCATATTCAGCAAAACGACCTACCCCACTAATACAAAATGTGTGATCCAAAATGGCTGCCACAATCACAGCTACTGGATTCAAGTCCACCGTGGTTACCATGACAACTCCTGTCACACTGCCCACTTCTGATGTAGTGTCAGTGTGTGTTAATATATGTGACCTGAACCAGGTATTAAGTCGCAATGGTGTACCTGCCAAAATTAATTGTTTAAGCCATGTCCCATGTTTTTATTTTGGTGGAAGTGTACTTTGAACCGAATCTTTAACAGCTACCCCCCTAGTTTATATTCCGGGATGCATAATCCAAAGCTGAAGAAATGGATATAATAACGAAACCATGAATAAAGAAAAACTAGTTTATACGAGTAAACATCGTCATCTCTCAAAACACTAAATAAATATACTGATGACATTTCAACATAAATAGTATTGTATTGAAAGCTCATGATCAGTAAAATCTGCAATGGTACAACACCATTTCAAAATTTACAACTTAATTGTGTAGACATAAATCACTAGTTCCTCAATTTACTTACCCTGAAACACTTGGTGACAACTTAACTGCCACACAATCATGTACTTTTTATTTTTATGTACGCAATCCCCTCTTACTGACCCAGTACCTAGGTAATCTCTACACAACTGAAGGGTTGTTACACATTGATCATAATAGGTAAATAAAGGATGAACAGTTTCCATAAATACATCTTTATCGTAGTAGTTTCCCAGCATGAATATACAAAATAAGTACTATTAACCAAATTACTCTGTATGACAACTCTTATGTGCATGCAGTAATACTGGTAATTATTAAGTGCTGTCAGCTAGAAGGCTGGTTATTGTTCTGTTCAGCCAACTTGTATGTAATGCTTAGATTACAAAGAACCAGAATACATGGAAGAAATAATGATTTATTTACTTCTGTATGTACTGCAGTGGCAGAGAGCACTGTAGTGAATAATTTACTTCCCTCATTTGCATATGTATACATATACACAAACAATACAAACATGTATATAATATACATACACCAACATTTTGAAACCACATTCTGAAATATACATATAATTAAGACTAGTTCACAAACAAACAAACACACACACAATGAACAACTATGAATGGACGGAATGCACTGACAGACAGACTATTTGACTGTCATAACAAGATCACATAAGCAGTCGATAGAAACTGTTTGTTTACACATCATAGCTGATAAACACAACCAGAGATTCACACATTGTGTCGTGCTGTACCTAACAACTTCACTCTGAAGATTGTCATTGAAGCAACATGTTGCAGAGAGATCCTACTGCCACATGTCAAAGTACAGTTAATTTATATAATCATGATCAATAAGGCAACACTGTGCACAACAATGCTTTCTCTGCTTCCATGGAGGTTCTTTCTTCCTTCCTCAAAGGAAACACCTCGGAATTAATTATTTACACCATGAATCACGTCAGTGATTCCGTTGCTATGGTAACATGGAATGTAACAACAAACAAGTCACTTCAGTGCATTGCAATATGTGTAGTATGATTCACATTATTTTTCCTAAAAATCTGGCAGTGAATTTTTCTCAATCGATGCATTTTAATTGTTGAATGCACCTACTTGTGATCCTACCGTAATCACGAGATGTTCTTAAAGTGGGGTTAATCACACTCAGAGGATTGTACCAACTACAAGAAAAGAAGACCTGTTTAAATATGTATGGTGCACATGACGAGTGCAACTGTCTGTTATAATACAGAAAGATCTAGTTACACACGTACCAGTACTAATCAATTACTGACACACAGGGTCAAGTAAATCTGTGATGCTAGGTGAAATAAATCTCTGATTCCAGCATTGTTTTGTTGGCATATATAGGGAGATCAAATGACAACGTAAAATCTGAGTTTGGAAATTTACTTACACATGCATGATGCATTATAATCAGTGAACCATGACTGGTTCAATCAAAATCATCATAACACCATTGTCAGACCACAATGGCATTGACTGTTTAAGGTGAATGTATTTGCGCAATTCAAAACTTGGCTGCCGCACATGTCGACATTGTCGGTGGTCTTGGATTAGTGATAGCAAGATTATCCACTAATCCAGTACTGGTTAGTGCAATACAAAAGCGGTTTCAATCAGGTTAACCGAAATACACAAGAACAATATATGTGCCCCAGAGGATGTATGTACAGTGCTTGCAAATATAATTTGAATCCTACAGTTTGATAAATTTATGTCGTCTAATTACTGAATTATTGCCAGTAAAAAATGGATTGTCAGTTGAAGAAAAGAACTGAAACATGTAAATAAATTGGTTCTTTGTGCAACATTAATATCATACATACATGTGAATTATGTTGCCTAGACATATAAAGTTATATCACAAAGTCAGTTGTTGGCGGTAGTGTACTAGTTTTTAACAATCAACAAAAAAACGGACTTGACAATGATCAATGTAATGCCACTGTAAGTGTTTACGCCAAAATAAACCCATAAATTAGGGGCATTGTCAAAATGTGTATTTATTTCAGTGACTCGCTTGTAATATAGTATTTGAGACAGTTGTAGAACATAGTCAGTAAATTAGCTTATTCTTAATAATTTCCCCCAAACATGGGAATCTAGCAGTGCAGCCTTGTTTTGCCTAACAACAAATAGAGGCCCATCTCTTCAACAAACACATCTGCATTAAATAAATATGAACTGTATGCATGCGTTGTTTATACTTCAGGAGGACATTTTACATTAATGTAATGATTTTACATATATATAACTTCACCAGAAACAGATGTGTTCGCTGAAGAGAAGAAGATGGCCTCTACAAGCCAGATATTAACATTCCAACTATTGACACTCAGTGTCAACATTTTACAGCTATTCCAAAAAGGGCCTATCAGACACCATAAGTCCCCCTCGCCCAATGTCACATGTGATGAAGGGTGGCTGAGGATACTAAGCTACCCTACTGATTGATTACCACCTTGAGTTGGTCTGTCAGCCAGTTGACGCCCTCCTCCAGTCCCTCCCCAGTGTGTGCATTGCTTGCACATATGTGCCACGGCTTGTCGCGAATTCGCTCCACCTCGAGCATGTTTGAACATTTGACGCTGGACAGTGCGTCCCGGAGGTCCATCTTGTTGGCAAAGAAGAGAATCGGGATGCGCCTACTGGCGATGTCTGCGTGATTGAGCAACATGTTCAACTCATCCTTGGCCACCGACATGCGTATCTTGTCGCTGCTGTCGAGCACAAAGATGATTCCATGGCACTCGCGATAGTAATGTTCCCACAAGTTCCGGTAACGACCTTGCCCGGACATGTCGAACGCTGTGAAGGACAGAGCTTTTGTCATGAATTTCTCAACGTTGAATCCAATTGTTGGTACAATGTCATGGCGTTTTGATTCTTCTGGTTTCAGTTTGTTTAGAATTGTAGACTTGCCACTGTTATCAAGTCCGATGACAATGACATTTGCATTTTTCTTTTTCATGCCAAGCCACTGAGCCAGTGTGTTAAAGAAGCCCATTGTTATTTTGACACAGGTATGTGAAGAATAGCTCTTATATCTGGTGATTTCCTCTTCTGAAGCTATATACTTTCTGAGTTGTCTCAACGAAAAGTACGAAAGGAAATCTGAAATGAATTCAAACTCAGTGATTAGTATATATTCTAGATTATATAACACATAATAGTACCCAAGGCATATCATTTAACAATTAATAATGTTTTCTTTTGACACTTGATGATATGGATAATTGAACATAGTTTCATCCCAACTACAATTATTTACAACCAAATAGAGGAATTTTATATGTATCTCCAAGTATATAGTTTCACTTAAATAAATTGATGCATTCCAGAAAAAATTGTCTTGTATCTATATTAATTATTATAAGAACTTATATAGTCAAACCGGGCTACCATGTGCACTTATATGGATGTGGCCACAGCAAGTCCTGGCAGGGTGGAATCCGGATGGGTCTTGGGACATTGTATTGAATATTTTGACTGTTTTTTTATTAACACCAACATTAATCATTATTAATTATTTATATATTTTACAAATTTACTATAATTTTATAATAACTTAAATAAGCGGGTATAATATTCATGACTGTATTTAAAGTCGGTAATAATAAGTTGCTACACGAATGGATTAAAACGCCGGGTGTTACATTTAAGATGGGTACGAGTAGGATGGGTATATAACTACTGAATTATGCCATTGTGGCGTTACTGCGTCCTGTTGCCATGCCTGCTGTGTGACTGTCATTGTCAATATCTGTCAATTTTCACGACAGTCGACACTTCGCTGCTGGCGAAATGTTATCAACGAACCCATTCCCTTTTGGTCTAGCTACCGTTTGGTTATACGTTCTATGCCTTAACCATATACACGTTAAAATAAGTATCAACACGCAAATAGTTACCATATATTCGTCGTGCTTACAACCGGCTTTCCGTTTTTACGTTCGGCATTTCTAGTGTTTTGTTCCCGAATTCAGGCCCATAAGTCATTGCGCGAAGCGGCGCACGCGCATTTCAGAACAGCGGCGGAAGCGGCAGCACGAGAATGGTTTAGAAAAGTCTCCCGTGAAATGCTTGTTTAACGTGTTATAATGCTTATGCGTAAGAAACGTGCACTGGTTAAGCGAACAACATTATGAAAAAGCTATGCACAATGAACAAGTCAGTTTCAAATGTGCGTCGTTCTTGCAGCAAACTTAACCATCTATCAATTCGGAGTTTGAACTGGCGTCCAATTGTCATACCCGCGTCCGAATACACACATTCAACATTGGTTTACATCCACTGACACTGGCTGTTGTATGCAGAAATGCTAGTCACACATGTAAACACTAACCAGTGTTTAATATCAATAACCGGAACTGTATGATAAAAGACACCATGATAACAATAGTTTCTGTGAGAGGACTTCTAGTCAAGGCACACGTTTGCAGAACAGTAGCTAGGTAGTAGGCTAGCCGCTAACGTAACCCTTCTTTGGCTTTTTAGCCGGCCATGTGGGGTATCCCCACACTATAATATTGACGCAATGCATAATATATGGCTATTGAAATCAAGTCATACAGTTGCATTTAGCCCTCGAATCCATCCTGGGCTGTTTTTATTAGATTTGCCTAAATAAATAGTTATGGAATTAAATGTTTTCATTAAAAAACGTACCATATGAATGTGTCAAGTAATGCCAAACTGTATTTTACTGGTCTTGATACAGTGGGAATAAAGTGTACTTTCTGGGGTTTGCATAGGTCACCGAAAGTCTTGAATGTCCTTGAATTTTAATGTTTCAATCTGGAATTTTCATGTTCTTGAAAAAGAGTTCCATGAAGATCAAGCACATTACATAGTGATGAATCATCAACAAAATAATCATAGTAATATATTATTTAAAATTTCTTACCAACTGTCATTGTAACATCGATGAATTACAATTTTGCAAAAACAAAATGGCAGGAATAATAATAGGAACTTTTATATAGCGCCATAAAGCTAAAGATAGAATCCTTTCGGAGGCACTGTGTCATGCTGCATTTCAGTTCTGCTAATTATATGCATGGCTGTAGCATGCAACTGCCAATATACAGTATTATAATAATATACATACAGATATACACATTTTGGTGTGCTTATACTCCATACCTTGGGACATGTCCGCACAATGGTGTACATTCATCTTCTTCGTCTTTTCCCACTAGGTAGTGTACATCTATAATTTACCAAATATTAAAATATATTATGGGAGACGTCGCCTCTTAACAAACAACCAAACAAACATATAATTGTTCATGGTGACACCAAATATCACCTTCCTGGCACAAACAGTTCAGTGGCTAGGATAAGTTTCACCTTAAGTGTGTGGACATGCCCATACTTCCCTTATGTGATGTTATACCAGACAGAGATAAGAGTCCAGAAATGGATACACTTACCACAACAGAGACACAATCATTTGCTGAAGGTGAAGCCATAAAAAATGGGCCAACTATAAACTGAAAAAGTTAGGCTAACTTACAGGTTAATCAGTTATTTTTATAGCAAATTTAGGCCACTTGTCATTGTGGAGATCTGTTCAGTGGAGCTATACACCTGTCACTTTGTCCCTTGATCAGTTAATTCCAGTTATCTACTGGTCAACTTTTTCAGAAATGCCAGTGAATAAGGGGTGTTCTCATATATTCTTAAGCTAAATCAAACTTGATTTAAATTTGCTTGACATTGAACGTTTTGTTTTAGGTGGCCATATGAGACGTTAATGCAGATGTCGTCACACAAATGCAGGTGACGTGTGGGCGCTTGGCGCCTGTGACGATTACTCAATACACGCAGTCGTAACATACATTGTTAAAGCAGTGTCACTCCAGGATGGCTACTGACTATTCAAGGAATTTTCTGCGTGTAGCCATTGCACAGATGTGCCAGAATCTGGGCTGGAATTCAGTGCAGTCGACGGCCATGGAGATTCTGACAGACGTGTTGGAACGGTACATTTGTGAAATTGGCCGGTTCTCCTGTCGATATGCTGAACAATGTAAGTTCTAGTACTCACTCAGTGTGTCAGTGCCACATTATTTATTTTAGCACCAGGGATGATGAACCCCATGGATATAGAGTTATTTATACAGGGTTAGAATTTAGCCTAAAATGAGTGGGGCCCTACTGGCCCCCACTTTTCAAAATCTAGGGGCCCGACACAAAAAGTGGGGGCCATGCAACAAATGCACGTTTAAGTCGCATTGTAACTATAACTTTATTCAACACAATTCACATGCCACAAACATAATGGCTGTCGGCTATGTAGCAGCTTAATTAGTAAATGCTAATGATAATTTCAAGAGATCAACGGAGGGTTGTTAATTTTCCTCTGAATCGGGGCTGCTTGAAACCTTTGGGCTGCCTGGGTTTGTAGATGGCAACACGAGGTTGCCTATTCCTACTCCCCCACCCACCCACAACAGCTTAATGGACTGCGAGGTCCCGTTCCTTCACCCTTTCACGTTATTTTATTTCTGGTTCAGTCAAGAAGCAGTATTTGTGTAATTGCTGAATCAATGTGGCTTTAAATGGAATAAAAGCAAGTATAACTTTAACTCTCCAGGCTGTTTTGAATGTGTTTATTGTCTTCTTCATTCATCTTTTTCATTTTTACCGCCATTCATGTACTTTAAAACAGTATTGGCCATAAATTGTTTAAACCAAGGATTGATGCCTATGTACCTATATACCTATTGCCACAGCATTATGGAAAATGACAGTTTAGTTACATCGTAGAACTTCATAGTAGATTGTGTCTAAGACCTGTCTATATCTAGTAACACAATCCTAGGTTATTAATTCTTTTTCCTTGGCCTAGTCGATAGGTTTGTCCACCTAGGCAACCCCTTGTCAATAAATTTTAACCCTGACAGCATCCTTCTGCCCCCTTCCATCCTCACCCCCCCCCACCCCAGGCAGCAGCCAGCATCATTTACTGGTAAAGTGAATAATGACATGCCTTAGGCTTGGCCTCTGTGATAGGAAGTTGTCAGGCCATTATTTAAAATGTTTACAGTTCTTTGATCAGGGGGCCAGTCGGGCCCACAGAGTTCAACATCTGGGGACCGGACTGTAAATGTGGGGGGCCAGCGGGCCCCCCGGGCCCCCGGTAAATTCGAACCCTTATTATATAGAACAACATTCATAAAGTAGCATTTAGTCACCTGTAGGTAACAGTATAAGTTTCCATGTCATATATGTATGTAAATATATATATATATATATATATATATATATATATACAGTGTATATAATATATACATATTATATAAAAATCTTTATTAATTCTCCTATAAAGTACTATTATCGTTCATAGGCCAGTGATATCCAGAATGTGTAGATATACATAAATGCATGAAAGAATGATGCTACGTGGTGGATGTCTGCTCAGTCTATCGTGTGACACCACTGTTGTAACCTGCCTATTGACACACAGAAGCAGTGTTTCATGTTGTCTAGGCATTGTGTTCATCTGGTTTCTAGTCGGTTCTACAGTTACATTGGCCACTGTTGGGTAACATGCAATGGATACCTACTATCAATCCCCCATGACCAGTGGATTTATCTAAAGTGAATTCCATAGTGAAATCAAATGTTTTTTGAATACAGTTAAAACTGACCCTTGAGGTCAGACATTGAGATGATTGCAAACTTAGTCGATGATCTGGATCTGGCCATCCAAAATGTGGATCAACGTGAGAAAGTGGATCAGAATGTGCAGATGTCATGTTTCAGTTGGTCGGACAGATGCGAACCTGGACGACTTGGGCCTCGCCATCCAGGAGATGGGCATTAACCTGAACGAGGTGGAAGACTACATCAAACACGTCGACCCCGTTCCCTTTGCCATTGACGTGCCCGCATTCCCCGTAAACAAACCGAACCACCTCAACTTCCCCAAGCCCAACAGTCGAGAGCTACGGGAGAGGGAGGAACACATACCCCCTCATCTGCCCCCACTCAACCCCGGGTGGAACGGTCAGTTTACAACTAGTCAGCGTTCGCAACATGAAACATGCAGCAGCTAGTAAATGAGGATATCAGTTAGTCGCATTGCAGTATTTTAAAAATATTTTAAAGACTTGTTCACAGTAGCACCCTCTCAAGAGTGATTCACCACTCGATTCTAGCAGATGGGAAACAGATCCTGTAAAAAGCATTATGTTGCAAAAAGTAAAAAATACAAAGACTAACTTTGTGTTTTCTTAAATGTATTGTCAATGGATAGCTAGGGCCCAGTGGTCCAAGGAAGCAAATAAACATAGAAAGAAGCAAATGCACTTTGGTGCCTGGCAGTAGATGCAGTTACAATGATCCAAAGAAACCATGTTCACTTATATTCATTTTGTAATACTTTTCAGAATAGAAAAGTAATTAAAACATGAACAACGAAAACTTGCATTTCTGACTTGGTCTTAGTAGTTTCCAAGATATTATATTTCCGGCTGTATTACAGACTAGGAAATGACCAAGAAATCAACAGTTATTTGTTATTTTAGAGACATGTTGTTCTGTTAAATGCAAACAGTGTTGTTGGTTTTAGAAGAGGTATACACTCCTAGAGCCCCTTCCATCACATCAACGACATCTGGGCCACCCCAGGGATCACCGAAGCAAGGGGTGCCACTGGTGCTTCCACAAGGGGGCAGTGCGGAGAAGCGGCCGTTCTCTAGTCCAGTAGATGGTGTGTCTCCAGTCAAGAAGGCACGGTAAGTGACAAACTTGACTGGGTCACAGTTTTATGTAACTATGAAATAATGACTGTATGGAGGAACCTCGGTAGTCAGGTGGGTGGGCAGGCAAGTTGACAGGTGGGCAGGTAAATGAGTGGGTGGGTAGGCAGGAGGGCAGGCAGGCAGAAACAACATTTATTTTGGTCATCGTGATTATTGACAAAATACAGTGTAATAAAGTGTATAGTGTTTGGGTGAAGACCTTTCTTTCTCCCAGATACTGGACGGGGCCCTTTGCAGGGCGTTTAAAGTCCAATGAGAATTTGTGAGCTCACTACAGGTTACACATTTACCCCTGTGTGAGATATTTTACTTCCACTGGCATAGACACCAGATAGAAGGGACCACCGGCTTTTGGTGTCTCTTCACAAAGACACAGGCAAATGTGGGGTGAACAAAATTGCCTACGTTTCGAAATGGCGGTAGGTGGTATTGAACCGTCCCCTCGATTGACAGTCCAGATCTCCCTCGTGCTGTGCATTGTCAGATGGTGCCATTCAGGCACTCATCTAGCTCATCTGTTCATTGTCTCGCTGATCCCCCTCTAAAGCGTTTCCTTTCATAAGATTTCCAGGTGACAATATTCGATGTCATCATCTCGCATGTTCTACTAATGTGGCCTGCACAGGTTCACTTCAGTCTTCTTATTTGTCAAATTAAATTTGTTTTCTATCTTACCCAATTGTTTTGTTTTTCTATACTGATATGTGATGTTTAACATACTTCTTACCCTTCTTTATTTGTGTATCACAGGGAACTAAACTACTGTGGTAGCATCAGAGCACATGAGGTGTGGAGCATGTGTCAACACTAATATAACCATTATGAATCGCTCAACAAGTAACTCCCTCAATGAGCTAAGTAGTAAGCTTTGAGGGTGTTGACAGTGCCAAGTGGCTTGACCCAACTCCAAACTTATTTTTAAAAATATTTCACACTTTGCTAGTCAGATACCCCCACTAATCTGACATTAATGTTTGCAGCATACTACCAGACGATGTGCTTCACAGTCACTACGAGATGAAGGGTGTCATCATGACTACATCTGGGTTCCTGTCACCAATCAAAGGGCAGGGTAAAATGCCTGACGCCCGAGCACCGCCAAAGATGCCCCTTTACCCTGTGCCAGCCCCCACAGAGGCCGAGTCGAGTGGGTCAGAAGTGAGGGCCCCCGTTGATGCAGGTGGCGATTCCGGCAGTAGACAGAAGGTGGCGCCAGTGACGGGTATCGTTCCGAGCCCGAAAGTGAAGAAGAATCTGTCGTCGTTTTCCAAACACGCGGTGAAGGGTACAAAGTCACCACGCTCTCCCGCTAGGGCAAAGTCCCCCGGGAAGTCAAAGAGTCCGAAACGGGGGACAGATGAGGCGGAAGGGAGCAAACTGAAGGAACTGTTGATAACTGGCGACTCGGCACTTGATCTCACAACGAGGCCAGCCGAGTGCGGGTCAAAGGGCAGGGAGTACGGCGAGATCCCGAGTTCGCCCGAGCACGAACTCGTTATCGCTGACGACGAGGACCCGGAGGTGAGACAGAGGCGCCTGACCTCCTACGGCAACACCATCGACCTGGTGGTCCGCGCCTCACGCGAGGCCATCCTGAAGGAGGAGGACGAAGAACGGCATCATGGGAAGGGACCGGAGGCGTTGATGCGCGAGCGCCAGATCGTGATCGAGCAGCTGGAGAAGGAAAAGATGGATTGGTTCCGGGAACAGGAGCAGCAGATCAAGCAGGACATTGAGGTGGCGCTGCAGGCGAAGAAACAGCTGGAGATGGAGCGACAGCAGCGCGAGCACGCTCAGATCGCGGAGAAGGAGCGGGAGGCGCACATCGACGACACCATCAACGACGTCATCGCAAACGCCACGGCGGAAGTCGCCCAGATCGAAGACGAGGAATCTCGCCGACAGAAAGATGTGTATGAGTTCGATGATGACGACTTCGGCGCTGTAGCGAGACCGTCGGTCGCCCTTCACCCGAAACCCAACGAGAAGGAGCCTGTGAAAGAGTCTGTTAAAGACACAGTAAAAGACGTGGCAAGTGAAAAGGTAAAGGACGTCACAAAAGACAGTGTTTCGATATCGAAAGATGCAAAGAAGAGCAAAAGCAAAAAGCTGAAGATAAAGATTTCGTCAGACGCCGGTGTAGTGAAAGAGTCGGGATGGAACGATGATGTCGTGGACATCAAAGAGAAACTAAAACAGAAGCTCCAGATGCGAGGGCCATCGCCAGAGCCACCTGGTGGATGTATGGAAGATGTTCCGACATTTGCCATCTCTGCGAGGCCGACAGTAATAAAAACCTCTCCAAGTGGAACATCGTCACCCTCCAGGATACCTGCTGTCAGTTCACCGTCCACTAAGGCAGACACAGCAGCTCCTCCTGGTGGTGATAGTGGCAAGGATTTCTTCATCGCACCGATCCGAATCGAAAAAACAACGTTGACTATAAAGGTAAGCCATTATTTAATTTATTATAAATAAAAATAATTGTTGTTTGCCTGTGAAAACTAGAAAATTCAAATATCAACAGTTATCACTATTAACTTAAACTCACATTAATATTGCTAATTGTGATTACTGTAATTGAATAAACTAACCTATAAATGCTCAATGCTCAGTTTTTGGCAATTACTTACTGACTGGTCTTGAGGTAAGATGTTGAGGTAAGATAACTCCTTGTCTGCTGAAACCATACTGAAGGATGAGGGCAATGAAATGTAAGTGGACAAGGGATGTGGAGTTCTGTTGTAGTCAGTTGTGGTCAATTTTAATGCCAGCTGCCTACAATTTTAGGGAAATCACTATAGAGGTCCAAAATAAAAATAAAATAATTATTTAGAAAAAGTTTTGGGGTCCATGGAAATGGCGGCCATATTGGATTTGTTTTAAATATTTGTCAACGTTGTGTCCTCATGGATCCCATGTGATATGGTGTTTCAAATCAATCACAGTGATAGTAGAAATGTCTGGGAAAATGACATTTGAGTGAAGCATGTGTTTGTGACGTGTGATGCCAGGGGGCGTGGGGTGGGCAGGGAACTCACGCGCCTGCTTACGCTGCAGAAGGAGAAGGTTGACCGTGACCGGGGTCGCGAAGGTCACGAGCACAAGAAGAGCAAGAAGAAGAGCAAGGACAAGACAAAGAAGCACGAGAGGAGCAAGGAGAGGAGGGAGAAGGAGCACAGCGCGGACCGCGAGGAGCGGAGGAAGGAGAAGAAGAGGAAGAAGGAAGAACGCAAGTCGGAGAAGAAGGTATATGGGGTGGGGGGAGGTGTATGGGGTGGGGAGAGGTGTATGGGGTGGGGGGAGGTGTATGGGGTGGGGAGAGGTATATGGGGTGGGGGGAGGTGTATGGGGTGGGGGAGAGGTATATGGGGTGGGGGGAGGTGTATGGGGTGGGGAGAGGTATATGGGGTGGGGGGAGGTGTATGGGGTGGGGGAGGTGTATGGGGTGGGGAGAGGTATATGGGGTGGGGGGAGGTGTATGGGGTGGGGGGTGGGGGGAGGTGTATGGGGTGGGGGGAGGTGTATGGGGTGGGGAGAGGTATATGGGGTGGGGGGAGGTGTATGGGGTGGGGAGAGGTATATGGGGTGGGGGGAGATGTATGGGGTGGGGGAGGTGTATGGGGTGGGGGGAGGTGTATGGGGTGGGGAGAGGTATATGGGGTGGGGGGAGGTGTATGGGGTGGGGGAGAGGTGTATGGGGTGGGGAGAGGTATATGGGGTGGGGGGAGGTGTATGGGGTGGGGAGAGGTATATGGGGTGGGGGAGAGGTGTATGGGGTGGGGAGAGGTGTATGGGGTGGGGGGAGGTGTATGGGGTGGGGAGAGGTGTATGGGGTGGGGGAGAGGTGTATGGGGTGGGGGGAGGTATATGGAGTGGGGGAGGTGTATGGGGTGGGGGGAGATGTATGGGGTGGGGGAGAGGTGTATGGGATGGGGAGAGGTGTATGGGGTGGGGGGAGGTGTATGGGGTGGGGGGAGGTGTATGGGGTGGGGGGAGGTATATGAGGTGGGGGGAGGTGTATGGGGTGGGGGGAGGTGTATGGGGTGGGGGAGGTGTATGGGGTGGGGGAGGTGTATGGGGTGGGGGAGAGGTATGTGGGGTGGGGGAGAGGTGTGTGGGGTGGGGGAGAGGTGTATGGGGTGGGGGGAGGTGTATGGGGTGGGGAGAGGTATATGGGGTGGGGGGAGGTGTATGGGGTGGGGAGAGGTATATGGGGTGGGGAGAGGTATATGGGGTGGGGGGTGTGTGTATGGGGTGGGGGAGATGTATGGGGTGGGGGGAGGTATATGGGGGGGAGGTGTATGGGGGGGAGAGGTATGTGGGGTGGGGTGGGGGAGAGTTATGTGGGGTGTGGGAGAGGCATGTGGGGTGGGCAAGAGGTATATGAGGTGGGGAGAGGTATGTGGGGTGGGGAGAGGTATGTGGGGTGGGGAGAGGTATGTGGGGTGGGGAGATTGGTCTGAAAGAGTTTTTTTGTGTGTAGTTAGTGACATTGACATGTAATTTCTGGCAGCATTCGGGGTAGCTGAGGAATGTAGGTTTAGTTGAACCTTGCTGTTAGGTCACCTGGTTAATGCAGCCACATCACAATTAAGGTCACTCCATCCCAAACTATTTCCATGTGTAGTAGATTATAAGAAATAATTTTTTTTAATGCAGTCACCTTGCTATTTATGTCACTTGAATCTAGATCCAAGAATAAGTAAAGGGGTCTACCATAGTGTATCCCATATGAGTTGGCCAAAGGGTTCTTGTACAAGAGTTAAAAGTTCCAGGCTGTCATAATCTTGATCTGATATTAAGGAATGTCACACGGACATTTCTGGAAATAAATAGCTTTTCAATGTTTTTTGTTCACAAGTTGTTCTGTATGCTGTGTGTGAAATGTAAGTTTTCTATTAAGTCCAATGAATTGGTATAAACCGGTTATGTACTGTAATGGTCTTATAGGCCCAAAGCCATCCACACACTAGACGTAAAGTAGTAATCTGTAAGATGACATTGTCTGCGTTCACAACATGACATGACTCCCCAATTTCATCCATGGTCTCCCTTCACCATTCTTCCTAGGCACACCAGGAGGAGGGAAAAGGTCTTATGATCCCCAAACTAACATTCAAGTTTGGTTCTGGAGGTGCAGCGTCCTCTATCAGCGTGTGTCGCAGCGACACCCCAAAGGTGGCACCACCAACTGAGCCTGTTAAACTGTGAGTATTGTCACCAAGACTCTTGAAAAGATAACCGAGTAAAAAAACTTGAATTACCACCCACTTAAGAACCTGTTACGTGATAATTTTGGACAAGAAAATTGATCAAATTTAAATTTTCACTGCCATTTAAACTGATCCTATCATTTAAGGGATGAACTGATGACTACTATGAGCATGGCTTCATTTACAGTTTAAAGGCAAGCGGGATTAACCTAACCAAATTTATTAGATGTTTACATAATCTGATATGTGTTGAACAATATTTTTGAAAGACGACTCAATGATCACAGCTTCAGCTTGAGTCAGTGGATCTAGTTGAACCAGCTGATTTCATGTGTAATTGTTTTGTTAATCTCTTGGGTATTCATTGTGGTTGGTTTCAGGGTGATCAGACCACCTGTGGCACCCCCAGCTGCTGAACCAGATATCAAGCCAATCACACCAGTCACCTCCCCTCCTCCCAGCCCCAAATCCCCTGTCCCTGTGGTTCCTAGTCCACAACCATCTCCACCCCCTAATCTCCCACCCTCCCCCATTCACCAGCGTTCACCCTCTCCACCCCCACCAAGGAGGAGTCCCACGCCCACCCCTGTTTTCACGCCTTCCCCAGCCCGCTCAGCCACCCCGACTTTCATCCCCTCCCTGCCCGACTCCCCTTCCCCAACCCGTTCCCCAGAACACATCATCCTCCGCTCGCCTTCCCGGTCAATATCGCCGGAACCCCTGTCTCACTCCCCCGTTCCCACCCCTTCCCCGTCTCCCCCACCCCGCACACCCACACCTCCACCCCCTCCAACACCTTCTCCACCTCCACCCCCTCCAACACCTTCTCCACCTCCCCGAAGTCGATCCCCCTCACCTTCTCCGCCTCCCAAGAAACCCTCTCCCGTGCACTCCCCTCCGAGACATGTCTCTCCCCCTCCTCCTTCCGACTCTCCCAAACCCATCCTTCTGTCCCGTCCGACCCTGGCCGCACGGAAGGCCATCCCTCCCTCCCAGCGCAAGAAACAGGCAAAGGGAAAACGGACACCCTCGGCCACCCACATTCCACCCTCTTCACCTCCTCCCCCTCTCCCACCAACCTCTGCAGCCCTTGCCTTCCAGAGGGGAGTCATCTCGGAGACCCAGGGCACCATCCGGGTAAGTGGCACTGTTTTGAAGACATCAGCCAATCAGACGCACTCTGTCATTCCACGTCTCGCCACTCGCCAATCAGATGGACTCTTTCTTTGCATGTCTCATTTCTGGCTACTCGCCCGCTACCATCCATTGTGTTGATTTTTAATTTGTTTCCATCACAGTATTTACTTTATAGTTGACATAATCGCCAACTTGCAACTGAAGTGTGACTGCAAATTTATATATAAATAGTTTGGGGGACAATGATCATAGAATAGCATTGGGAAAGATCACCATGACATGCACAATTTTGTGTTCTGATCGTGACCTCACCTGTCATTCCCATAAATCATCATCACGTTCACAGGCACTGCAAGCATAAGACACAAGAGGCTATGTCAAATATAACCTTTTGTATAGCAAATCAAGGAAGGAAGAAAACCCCTGAGAAAATATGTATTAGATTAAATAATGAACAAAATATATTAATTGTAGACCAGGGAGAGCTAATGGCAACATTTTGATTTTTACACATCACAAGAACAGTGTGACAGTGATCTTGGGTGATTCTTCCGAGGATCTTTGGACATTTGTGGGTTTTACATGAATCATGAGATGTCTTGAGATATACACAGTACAGTCCTATTGTTTGCAGTTTTTATTTGTGATGTGGTGTTTTAATAAATCTAGACAAAATATGTTTGAGATGTTATGCCAAATTTGAAGGTGTATTACAAGAAAGCAATCTGAATGTACACTAGGTTACATCACAGAGAATGATGTCTTTATTTTTTCTATATAACCCCCTTCTCCAGTTAGCTGCGCTGCACGCAAATGTTCCTTGGAAGTGACTTGCCTCCTCTCACACGCCTGTTAGTAGTGACAGTCTGCTGTGATGTGTATATGTGCTGGGTGCATTCGCTCAGATATATCTAGTTGAAAATCATCAGGTAAATACTTAGAAAGAAATGTGAATAGTTCAACATGTTATTGCTTGGACACATAGAACTTGCAAAACCTTCAATGCTGGCCCAATCCTGAATGACTTGGGCTGGGTGTGTGTGTGTGTGCGTGCGTGCGTGCGTGCGTGCGTGCGTGCGTGCGTGCGTGCGTGCGTGCGTGCGTGCGTGCGTGCGTGTGTGTGTGTGTTTATGATATTTTCCACTTGAGACCCCCACATATCTAGTGTCATGTGGGACTGACAATAAACCAGCAAGTTGATTGTGTTGAGGCAAAAGCTGATGGTGAAATATTCATCCATGAATACAACAACAAACGAATTTAGACTGTTTAGAGGCAGTTGGTCTTGTATGCATTTTCTTGTCATGAACAAAGTGCTACATCATTGTTTGTTCTGATGACTGCAGATTGGCTGTCACACAACTGGTGTTATGTACATCATCTAAAGAGCAGTGACTGCCCATTTTTTGTGGGCAATCCTGGGCTATGTTTGTTTTTACATATCATTGTACTGTGTTTTCTTAGAAACTTAAATAAGCATAACATGTTTTTAGTTTTATAATTGTTATTAGTATAAATCCAGCTGATACCAAAATATTGCCTTCAACATTTCTGAAGCACATAGCTTAATTAGAAGGCACAACTGATGTCCTCTGTTTGACATCTGCCTCAGGATGAACATGGTGAAACTATCTGGATCTGTCCGGCCTGCAAGCTGCCTGACGACGGCAGCCCAATGATTGGATGTGATGACTGTCCTGACTGGTATCACTGGTGAGTACCAGCCAATGAGAAAGTCTCTTACAACTAGCACCAACTGCCAATGGAATAAAGCCATGCAAATGTCCTAGCTGTGTACAAAGTCTTGCATTTTATAATAATTATAATAGGATGTCCAGTGTGGCATTTACGTTTTTGTACCCATTTCGCATGGCAAATTTTCAACAGATAGTTGCCGTTAAAATTATCATAAATATTATCTGTGTTAACTTTCCACATCTGAAGTCCTGTTAAGTTTCCATATCTGAGGCAATGTTGTTTTAACCTTCCATATCTGAAGCCCTGTTTTTTAACCTTCCACATCTGAAGCCCTGTTTTTTTAACCTTCCACATCTGAAGCCCTGTTTTTGTTAACCTTCTACTATTGAAGCCCTGTTTTTTGTTAACCTTCCACATCTGAAGCTCTGTTTTTTGTTAACCTTCCACATTTGAAGCCCTGTTTTTTGTTAACCTTCCACATCTGAAGCCCTTTTTTGTCAATCTTCGTTATCTGAAGTCCTGCTTTTTTTGTTAACCTTTAACATCTGAAGCCCTGCTTTGTTGTTGTTAACCTTACATATCTGAAGCCCTGATTTTTTAACCTTCCACATCTAAAGTCTTGTTTTTTTGTTAACCTTCCGCATATGAAGCCCTGTTTTTGTCCTCGTACACCATCTACTGCATTGTGTTTCCTCTACCGTTATTGTACTTCCAGTCAGTGTAATCTCACGTCTTCCACCATTGTGGATGGCCAGATATATCATAGTGGCCAAGACATGTTATTCATACAACTGTAACATAAGGCATGTGACTCATCGGTAGTCAGGAATCACTGTGAATGCTACCTGGTCTGTGTGTGTTACAGGGTGTGTGTGGGAATCATTGTGACTGCTACATGGTCTGTGTGTGTTACAGGGTGTGTGTGGGAATCATTGTGACTGCTACATGGTCTGTGTGTGTTACAGGGTGTGTGTGGGAATCATTGTGACTGTTACATGGTCTGTGTGTGTTACAGGGTGTGTGTGGGAATCATTGTGACTGTTACATGGTCTGTGTGTGTTACAGGGTGTGTGTGGGAATCATTGTGACTGTTACATGGTCTGTGTGTGTTACAGGGTGTGTATGGGAATCATTGTGACTGTTACATGGTCTGTGTGTGTTACAGGGTGTGTGTGGGAATCATTGTGACTGCTACATGGTCTGTGTGTGTTACAGGGTGTGTATGGGAATCATTGTGACTGCTACATGGTCTGTGTGTGTTACAGGGTGTGTGTGGGAATCATTGTGACTGTTACATGGTCTGTGTGTGTTACAGGGTGTGTATGGGAATCATTGTGACTGTTACATGGTCTGTGTGTGTTACAGGGTGTGTGTGGGAATCATTGTGACTGCTACATGGTCTGTGTGTGTTACAGGGTGTGTATGGGAATCATTGTGACTGCTACATGGTCTGTGTGTGTTACAGGGTGTGTGTGGGAATCATTGTGACTGCTACATGGTCTGTGTGTGTTACAGGGTGTGTATGGGAATCATTGTGACTGCTACATGGTCTGTGTGTGTTACAGGGTGTGTATGGGAATCATTGTGACTGCTACATGGTCTGTGTGTGTTACAGGGTGTGTATGGGAATCATTGTGACTGCTACATGGTCTGTGTGTGTTACAGGGTGTGTGTGGGAATCAGTGTGACTGCTACATGGTCTGTGTGTGTTACAGGGTGTGTATGGGAATCATTGTGACCGCTACATGGTCTGTGTGTGTTACAGGGTGTGTATGGGAATCATTGTGACTGCTACATGGTCTGTGTGTGTTACAGGGTGTGTATGGGAATCATTGTGACCGCTACATGGTCTGTGTGTGTTACAGGGTGTGTGTGGGAATCATTGTGACTGCTACATGGTCTGTGTGTGTTACAGGGTGTGTGTGGGAATCATTGTGACTGCTACATGGTCTGTGTGTGTTACAGGGTGTGTATGGGAATCAAGGTGGAGCCGGCGGAAACAGAGAACTGGTATTGTCCTCGCTGCAAGCTGAAGCAGAAAAAGAAGAAACAGCGAAGGAAGAAATCCAAATAAACCGCCTTTGTTGTTGGACCTCAACACAATTTTATAGCAATGGTAGCCAGTACAGTGTGCTAATAGAATGCTTACTGGAAACTACCAATCGATAAACTCTATTTTATAGTAAGATTTAAACAACTACAATGTTGAAAAAATTCCATTTAATGGGGTGTTTTTGCTTAGGAGTTCATCATCTAACAACATTGTTACAACACCATCATTCTGTGTATTCATAGCAAATGCTGTTTACTGACTAGCCATGACATTTTGTTTGGAGTGCACTATGATGTAGTGTCCAGGTGTCCCTGTTTACTCATTTCCTCGTGGGATGTTTATAAAACATACTGCATTGTCTACAGCAACAAATGTAGTTTGCTTATTTTTGTAAAAACATGCTGTGTATGTTGTGGAAAATATGCTGTGCTGTAATAGCCTTTTCCACAGGGTAGATTAGTTTGCAGTAGGAATGTAGTATGAAGTTACATGGGGATATTTTCAAAAATTACTTTCCAGATAAATAATTATAAACACATTTTCTATTAGAATAAATCCCAAGTGGACATGTTGACAACCCTGCAGTCATTGCAGTGAAGAGAGCATTTAATGTATTGTTGACACAGTATAATATGTATGTGTGTGTGGTGTCTACTCAACCGATACAGATTTGTTTTTGAACTAAGAAAGCCAGGAAGTTGTATTGTAGATAGATACTATATAGCTGCAGTGTATTTGCAATGTGATACACGCTGTATACTGTAATGGAAGGTTCTTATTTAGATAGAAGTCGGAATGAGTTTTGTATGAAATGCATGGTCTGTATATATTGTAAATAGCACAATCCACCGGAATGAGCACAGAATGTAGTTGAGCAGTGAGCACACTAATTTTGTTTGTTACATTGTTAATATATGAGTAGCAGCCATAGAGACATACCAATAATCACTTAAGAGCAGCTGTGTAAATAAAGTGTGTTCATTTAACAGGATGATATGAGAGTGAATTCCTACCGCAATTATTGCCGGGAAAGATCTTGCAGTTTGTTTTATTACCTTCTTTGTCACAGTTCTTAAATCATTAACAAATACGATGATATTTAAGTAATATTCGTTGTTGGCAGCGTCCTAATAAATGCAGTGTGTCCCCATTCTTGTAGACCGTGTGTTGCCGTCTCTGTAGGTTTCCTCTAATCATTGATGCATTCCAACGTGGCTGGCATATCATGACATACATGTGCGATACCAAAAATATCGAAGTATCGCGATACTTGCGAAAGTTCGATACCGATATTTAGTGGTATCGCGATACTTCGATATTTTTGGTATCGAACGCCCACTATTCGATACCTTCGATACCTTCGATACCTTCGATACCTTCGATATTTCGATACTCTACACCGAGTCCATTCGACGAAGTCGATGCGAAGCCGAAGGCGCAACATCGACATCGTTGTTGGTGACGACGTTGTTTACGGGAGCTGTCACTACAGCGCTTCGCAGCCTAAATTGACTTAGGCGTGGTTGTTTAAAAAATAATATAACATAAAATGTGAATTGTTTTCTAAAACTTTATTGTAGAATTAGTCTCTATAATAACTGTTTTCTGTGTGCTATTTTAGCGTAGGTCAGACTTCACTTAGCCTCGTTACCCAAAACCAAGGTTCGTATGTGACGCTCTCGTTTCACGTTTGGTGGCAGTACCATGCCATCTTTCTCCCTACTTTATTTACGGTTACGCGTACAAAAACACACATCCTATAGTATTTGCATAGAGTGTGTATTGCTTGCACTAGTATTTATGAAACTAGTTTAATAATAAAATTATTAATATAAATATTTATTCGAGCGCGATGCGGAGGTTATGTTTATCCGGGTTCCGTTTGGTGGCGCCACCATTTGCCGTACACGAAGCCCACAACCAAGGGCAAGGCGAACGACAACAAGTCGCAACGTTCATCGCTAATAATTTGGCAGTTTTCCAACAAAGAGTGTCTGCTGTACTAGAGGCGTCTCAAAGATAGCGGGGGAATACATCGAATTTGACGAAACATGTCACCATTCAAGAAGCTTCCAAAACGTGATGATCAACTTTCATCGTATGGCGTCGTCGACGTCGTGGACAACGGTCAACGTCGCATTGTCATTGACTCGAGAACGTATTCTATCGAAATATTCGACAGTGAGCGAGCAATGGACATCTAGTTACATTCGAAGCGAATCGCCATCGGTTGCCGAATCTACTAAGTAACGGCGGCAAACATCGCCAAGAAGTGACATACACGACGTGACTGATTAACGATGACGATGTGCTTACTGCATCTACTGTCACTCACTGTGACACTGCCAGTCACTGGCACTGGCCAAACAGATTCACCACTGGCAGAGCCAGAGGTAGAGGAATAAACTGACCGGTTCTTGAAAACAGTTGCAAAAACATTATGGGGCTTGTTATGTGTACTTGATAACGTGGTAATTTAAGTTTTATATAAAACAAATTGTGTGAACTGGGAAGTGCAATTGTAATTTTTATGAATATACGTTAAATCACAATTATCTTTACGATACAATTAATTATAAAACAGTTGGCAGTGGCACTATAATAAGTGATAGGTGTATTTATATTTAATATAATAATAACATATTATTTGTATATTATGTTTCAGCTGTATTTGTTGATGGTTACTTTAGGAGACTTTGAATTTAAATTAAGCTGCTATATTATAGTGTATTTGCAAACAGCTGGGGTGAAGTACTGTTATTAATTAAAAATAATTCAGTGCAATTGATGAATTTATTTGTCACTAGGTATTTTATTGCAGTTGTCTTATTGTTTTAATTTTATATTACAGTTACCTTTTAGTTTTACAACAGTAATCAATTATATTGAAACTGTTGTTTGTTTACTTACATAAAATGAAAATTGCATTTTAATCATTGTTTGCATGACTATAAAATTATCACATATTTCCCTACTTGTAAGTGAAAAATGGTGTGTGTTTCTGTGGCATTAGTTTAAGTGGATAGTAGTGTGTTTCTTTGGAGATCTCTACTGTACTGAATTACACTTACAAGGTAAATTTTGAGAATCGAATAAAAATCTGGTATCGATTGATATCGAAGAATTCTGGTATCGAACCAGCAATATATCGATCGGTATCGAAGGATTCTGGTATCGAACCAGCACTACTTCTGTTGCATACTGTTTCTACTGGGAACTGTGTTCTATCTGAATATTAGACTTACAACGTAAGTATCGAGTATCGAGTATCGAACAAAATTCAGGTATCGATCGGTATCGAACAAAACCTGGTATCGAACCAGCACTAATCATCCATGCAATGTAGTGGTGGGAATATTATTAGCAGGAAGTTCACTGTTGCACTTTGGCCCACTTAGCTAGATTGCAAGTTCGTGGTGGGAATATTATTAGCAGGAAGTTCACTGATGCACTTTGGCCCACTTAGCTAGATTGCAAGCTAGTGGTGGGAATATAATTAGCAGGAAGTTCACTGTTGCACTTTGACCCACCTACCTAGATTGCAATCTAGTGGTAGGAATATTATTAGCAGGAAGTTCACTGTTGCACTTTGGCCCACTACCTAGATTGCAAGCTCGTGGTGGGAATATTATTAGCAGTAAGTTCACTCAATCTGTTGCACTTTGCCCACTTACCTAGATTGCAAGCTGGTGGTGAGAATATTATTAGCAGGAAGTTGACTGATGCACTTTGGCCCACTTACCTAGATTGCAAGCTAGTGGTGAGAATATTATTAGCAGGAAGTTCACTAAATTTGTTGCACTTTGGCCCACTTACCTAGATTGTGGGAATCGTAGTTGTGTGCTACACAGCTGGTGCTTAGAATGTACTAGTTGAATATTTTATGTACAGCTAGAACATTTCGTGTGAAAACCTACTGATGAGTAGTTTAAATGCAATTTCGTGAGCAGTGTACAGTCAAAATTTTTATTCTGGTGTGAGAAACATTGGTAGATAAGTAAGTGCAAAAGAGTGTAACAGCACAAGCTGTTCACTTGCCAGAGGTATATTTTAGACTTTCGTAAAATAATTTCCACTAGTAATGTACATCATATTTATTTATTGCATATAACGAGTTTATACAACAAAGGTAATTACACAACCATGACAGTATGTTAAATAATACTGAATAGTGTTATACATGTTACACCTCTAGCAAACAAACAGCATTACATATGTACAAACTAATAGAATATTTGGTTTCATCAAACATTACCCAAAACACTATGAATATAAACAATGCTGCAGAATACACCAATCTATTTTATATGACAGCGATCGCCATGTCCAAAGCTAGATATAATGCAAGTATTGAGTTTTCAGTCATGATACAAATTGTAGTACAATATCTGCAGGTATTGCACAAAACTTCAAAATCATCTGAAACATTTAACAATCTTCTGTAAACAACCTGAAGACAACTGTTCCAAATCTCATTTCCACATCTAATCCTTAACACTTCCTGGTTCTCCAGGTGACTTGTCTTATTGAAGTTTCTCAAAGATTTAAATACTATAGAAATGTCATTACTGTAAATATTTCATTATGAATGGTTTCAGACATAAACGCAGTACAGTCTGTATATCCATTTTGTTAGATTTTATATCGACTCGCTTTGTGTTTCATCCTGAAAGTTTAAATAAAGCCGTATATTCCAAATCCAAAATTGAACAGTGGAAGCAAACATTGTTTTGCAGATTTTTTATAACATAAGATATCATAGCTGATATACATATACATTTTGTGTCTATTTGGGTGGAATTTCAGGACTGGTTTTTATCACGATTGGCTGTGAAATCCTTCACTTATTCTGTGTGCAACTTATGAGATGTGTTCATTCCTGAGCCACTTGGATTCTTGAATCTGAAAGCAAGAGTCTGGATATTGTTCTTTGCCATGTCCCCAGATTGTCACTCAATGATGTCAACTGTTGTATTTATGAAATGCAGATACTCACTTAACATGTGTGGTCAACGAAAGCTGACAATAGAAAGTTCTCCAAGCATCTGCCTTCAGCAGGTAAATGTTGGTCCTAAGACATCAACTTTAGATCCCATGTTAATTATTGCCATCACTGCAGACGGCACACCACATTTAAGCTGCCAAGACCTCTGCTCAAAAACATCAGCATGATTATAGATTGATTTATTGATACGCTAACATTGGGGGCTGTATGATAGCATCTCCTCCCAGGTGACGAAGTCAAGTCACTCCAACTATATCCACTTCCCTTCTTTGACCTTTAACCTCGGATGTGCCCATTGGTGAGGCATTTCAACACAAGCCTAGTTATTTTTCATTAGTGATTTATATTTGGCGATAGAGTTTCCTGTCCACGAGAGTGGTAGCCCACTCCCCAGAGGGAGCCACTATAGTATGGTATACATTCACTGATGCAATGTTGTAGATGACGAATATTCTGAATATACATCAAGTAGTTTTTCTTGCAACTGTAGTGTTCTCACTGGTTTCCACTTGCTGACGATCTTATTGTCATGGACTCTGCGCCTGAGAGACGGGGTGGCCGTAGTAGGCGTAGCTGCCGGCCCAGCCAATCAAATGCCTCGTTAAAGCCATCGCCCGTCAACGAGTCACACCCATGCACATGCCACGGCTGGCGTTGAATCTTCTTCAGATCCAACATGTCCGCCAACTGTAGCGGGGGCACGGCCTCGGATCTGTCACTCTTATTGGCCAGAAACAGTATGGGTAGGTCCCTGTCGGCAACACACGGATTCGTCAGCAGCTGGGTCACTTGATGCTTGACCTCGCTGATGTTATAGCGGTCAGTGCTGTCGACAATGAAGATGAAGGCGTGGCAATGTTTGTAGTAGTCTTCCCACGGGTTGCCGAAGCCGGCGACCTCGCACAGGTCAATGGCCATGAATGTGAGGGCCTGGAAGTGGAACTTCTCTCCACGGAATGATTGCGGGATTGTAGGTGTCACCACCAGCATCTTTGTCTCCGGCGGCTTCACTTGCGACATGAAGGTCGTCTTGCCACTGTTGAGTAGACCCACCACCAGGAGGTTCGTCTTGGTGTACTTGTCGCCTAGCAACCACGTGAGTCTGGTCAGCCAGGCCATCGCAGTCACCTGCACACGGAAATGTTGACAGTAATGGGAGGGAGGGAGAGAAACATAGGAACAACATTGGAGAAAGAGGAAGATAGGGAAAGGAAGAAGAGGAAGAAGATTGAGTGTGAGATGCGGCCATGGCTAAACAGTAGGAGGGCAGGGAAGAGAAGGGCAGGCAGAGACAGGTCGTGGGAGAGAGAGAGAGAGAGAGAGAGAGAGAGAGAGAGAGAGAAGAATAGAGAAGAGAGAGAAGAAGAGAGGAGAGAGAGAAAGAGAGGGGAGAGAAGAAGAGAGGAAAGAGAGAGGGGAGAGTGAAAGAGAGAGAAGAAGAGAGAGAGAGAGGGGAGAGTGAAAGAGAGAGAAGAAGAGAGGAAAGAGAGAGGGGAGAGTGAAAAGAGAGAAGAAGAGAGAGAGAGAGGGGAGAGTGAAAGAGAGAGGAGAGAGAGGAGAGAGAGAGAGAGAGAGGGGAGATAGAAGCAGAGAAAGAGGAGAGACAAAACATTTTATTATGATGAGATCAACCTTATATAGAAGAGTACAAGAATAATGTGTGACAATTTAAGGCCATCAGTATTTTGATTGATCCATGGAAAGTATTATTGGAGACCTAATAATGTCTATTTTTAGACCTCCTCCTATGGTGACACCATATTAACTGATGTTGCAACCATCAGTTAATATGAGTATACAACGATTGTGTGGGCATTTAGGTGACTTTCATATAAATAAAACACTCATAATTCTCAAAACATGCTTCATATTTTAATGTGTATTTCCGTATTATACTTTCATTCCTAAATTGTATTAAACATTTGATCGTGTTCAAAATTGACCAGTGAAAGCATGCAACCACTAACCTTTAATCCAACCACTAATCCCTGGACACTAATAATCCTGTCACCATTAATCCATTCCGCTAGACAAACAAGACAGTTTCTGTCCAATTTCTACTCGCCTCATCACACGTACATTATTTATTACAAACGTTTTCGCTACATTTAATTCATTTATCAGAGACCACCAGCAGGGAATATAGGACGGACAGAACACATCGATTGTACATCCCCATGAGAAATCAAGGCGCCAGGAAGGGGGAAGACGAATGGTTTGCTGCTTTTACTGTGATGTTGGGAAATAGCTGCATTGATGTGCAACCATGTTATCTATCTACCATGTTATCTATCTACAAGTCTATGACAAGAACAAGATTGCCGTCTGAAGGACAATATCAGATGGCAAGTGGACAATGCAGCTGTAGGTTGAATGAATCTGGTTGTTCTGATGCTAGTACTAGTTCTAGTTGTTTCCAGCACTCAGCAGGGTTTTATTAACTGACTACCCAGCAAACAACGACCAGTGACCAGTGATTTCACATGTTCTGTAAGTGAATTCACAAGTTCAACTGGCTCAATTCACGTGAATTCACCGGATTTTGTGAACAAATTTGGTGTGTCGACACGTGTTTCCCGAGAAATTACGAGTTTTTCACATGATGACATGTGCTAGTGAAACTGTACCAGTTTTGACCCAGTACGACTTATATCAAACTCGTTCAAAACTCGTGATAACAGGCAGAATATGTGTATTCACATGAATACACATGAAAACACGTACTGGTGGAGCAGTACCAATTATGAACCAGTATGACATGTGCCAACTGGTTCAGAAATGGTTCCTTGTTTACTGGGTAGTCTGTGTATATTGTGGTTGCCACGTTATGATCCTATGAGGTCTCATTGTACTACACCGGTAGTTTTTCAGAACATTTACGCCATGTCAACCTTTCTGTGCTGTCACTGAGGGTGGTCACTGCCACAGTGCTTGTCCTCAGTGATTGTTTTACGTCCCAAATTGAGATTGGACCAACATTAACCCGATTCACCAATTCATGAGGGATCCAGTCCCCAATGTTGAGAGGCAGGTTTTAACATCTGTGCCGTGACCCAGATCGATGGCATGCCAGATGGATGTGTTAAGCGCTACACTCTCTGCGCCTCTCTCTTAGGGAACAGTTGTACTGTTTTTAACATGTTCCCTTTACACAGTCAGTATAAACTTTATATGTAAGTGACCTGGCACGGAGGTTGTTAAGTCACGAAATTTTGAACTGGAGTTTTGTATCATGGATTCTATTTCTACATAGCATGAGCTTTAAGATGGTGACCATTTATTGAAACACGTTCGGTGTTATTAATTTACTGCTAAATTTGATGCAAACTTTAAAAAGCAAAGTTTTAAGAAACAGGTCATTTTTAACTTGTATTGTCCGTTGTTTTTTACATATTGATTTGTAAGTTCATGTGTTTTGTTTATTTGGATGGTTTTACAAGGAAAATAAACCATACACTGAAAGATGTGATTACAAGAACTGTATTTCTGATAAATCACAAAACTTATGGAACAAAACAGCCATTTTCAAGCTAGTTGCGATGTGTTTCATGACCTGAAATAAACTACAAACACACATGTGACAATGATTTTTAAAGACCTTTTTTGACTCCTTAATTTTTTTACCCATCTACCACCCGTCCAATGATATTTCTACCTGTCCACAATGGGTCTTACCCATCCAAATGACAGGTCAATGAATCTCTGTATAAAGCTATGCTTTTTGTTTCATGTGCAGAATATGTATGTGAGACTTTAATATATATATATATATATATATATATATATATATATATATATATATACACTATACATATATATATATATATATATATCAACTTTATATATATCATCAACTTTAAATTGAAAGTTTCATTAACATGCAACCTGCTGCTTTCGACTTATCAAACACAATTTCTCAGGCCGTATATTTTTTACCGATTTATTTTATAAAAAATAGACATCCTCAGTTTAATTTAATCATACATTGGAGTTTATTCATAGAATATGTGCTTTGCAGATTGTTTGTTATGTGAAATATTGATTGTCGACCAGAGATGAAGTGATTACAGCAATAACAATATATAATGTAATCATTACTATTTAATTGATACTCTGGTATTACTGCTACATTCAACTGAGTTACATACATCAGTGGTTACTGATAACATTCAAGTGCATCGATGCAGTACACATGATTGTTCAACTATTCTCCTTTGTAAATCACAAAATCTGGTTAACACCGTTCTAGTGCACATGTGCATGATTTTTCAACTAGTTTACTCTGTAAATGCCAAAATCTATGCAGAACACAAATTTCCAGAGACTATTTAGAAAACTGTAAAGGATGATTCGTATAATATCCCTGGAGCCTTTCAAATGCATAGTGAGGAATGTTAATTTTCAAACGTTCTATACTGGTCAATGTAAACGATTTGTTAGATTATTAAGTATCAGAAATAGTAGCAGAGTGAATACATTTGTTTGGTGTAGATTGAAGGACAAATAGATAGTATAATTAAATTCTAAAATTTGATAACACTAAGACTAAATTATCAATACAAATGGCTTCCTCCTGTCAACATATGACAATATTAGAACTCATACAAAGCTGCATCACAAAGTTTTGTGTAAATCCAAACATGCACTTTTTAGGTTTGTTCGAGAAGAAATAGCAAAACACTGCAGCAAATGCTCAAATCACACTTACAGCGAGTTGTGATTCGTACACCTCTAGTTTCCCCAGATCCACTTCGCCTGTCGTAGATCCACCGTCACACACAGATCCACTGATCCTCTTCCCACCTACTGCTCCAGACGCGTCCCTCTTCTAGTCACTTATTGATCCATCTGCTCCCATCCATCAGTGGCTCACTACCCAATCCAGCAGGCACCTGCCTCCGTACCAGTACCAACACATACATCAGGCGCCCACTGACGCAGTGGATGAGGTGGTAGTGAGGTCGACTGTCTCTATCTGATCAAATATAACTGTCGTGTACTGCCAACTGGCCACGCATGAAACATCATTGTGACACAGTAGTCCTTCTGAAGGCCAGGAGTATTGTATTTATTTATTCAGACTCCACAGGACCCAGTAACATGACTGCTAACTGAAACAATACATATATATATAATAAAACAATGAGGACAATATGTACATTGAAAACCACACAATATCAACGTCAAATGTATTATCCATAGCAATGTTTAGATTGTAGATACAAGTTGATTCATCTAGGTGTTGAAAATAATATAACAATAAAAACAATAATACATAAAAACAACACATCATATATACCAGGCAAAATCTATTATACAGACTTTGTTAACTGTAAATCAAAGTTTCAATCTGGATTAATGACTGGCATTTATTTATTTGCACTCATATGTTGTGTGTCTGTGTGATGTCTGCAGTAACTGGTGTGCCCGTGTTTGTATATTTATCCTTACCTATCGTGTCTGTTTGTCTGGTAAGACGAGAAGTCAGTCTTAGAGGGGTTGTCCTGAACACAGTGGCTACAGACACACTGGCAAGGTGGTTGGGCTGATGCAGCTATTTAGATGTATCTGTGTGTGGGTGCACTTAGTTGGTGTGTGAGAGTGCGAGTATGCATATGTAAGCGTGCCTCTGTGAGAGTGAGCTACAAGCCAACTGTCACTTTTATGTGTGTGAGTGACGTAGTGAGACATGGGTGCCATGCAAGTGCATGAATCAGAAATAGCATACTGTGTGTACATTATAATCTGTGTGTGCATACATAATATACTATACTTACAATTTTTATAGATCCAATTTCTTGATTTTGATAAAAAATAAACACATGTATGCACGCACTCACGCATGCACGCACGCATGCACAAACAGGCTGGTTTATTTCTACGATTCTCGGACTGACCTGGAACACCATTTCAATGTCAAATGGAAGTATTCAGCTATTTTGTACAAAATTATTAATTCACACAGTTTCACCATTCTACAGCCTATCATAAATTGATAATACAATTGGATGAACCGAGTCAATATGAGTGAACAAGTCCGGGCTTCAAAGTGGAAACAAGATGAATTTACTAATTATCTTTGAATGCTACAGATACATGCTGTGCAATGTATATTTTTATTCAGGTGTTCAATTTTTAATGAAAATTATTTGATATATATCATGATGTGTAAACAATTAACCTGCTGTTAAGATGTAATTATAATAAATCACATGCACACTCATTTAATATTCCCTCATATACGGCCAACCCTTCAGCAAAACACCAAGTGGCCATATAAGGCGGGGGTGAGGGGGAACTATCGATGAATGCTCTTGTTTCGGGACACTGTACAAGTACACTGTCAACATTTGAGACATTGTACTTGTGTGTGTGTGTGTAGTAGTGTGTGTAGTAGGCCTACTTAATTTGTTGTTGACATGTGGCCACTGAAGAGAGGTACATTTTGTCCCAACAGTGGAAACCAATTCCCTTATTAGATTGGTTTCTCTTACTACATCGACAAATTTGTCTATAAACCTTATGAGACGCAAATGCAACAATGATACAAATGAATTAATAATGAGATGAATAAAATCAAATAACAGAAATTATGTTGGCAAAGATATGATCAAAGGTGTTAGTATTAAATGGCCATATAAAGCTATACAATGGTGTATAGAACTATATAATTATATACAGCAATTTCTGACCTTACAAATATTTTGTATAAAGATGTAACTAAACCTTGTTTCATGACCAGATCATTTAAAATACCAACAAATGGTGAGTCTAAACAAGTGACACAGTGTTCCCGTTGCTGAGCTCGGAAGAACAAGAATTTGTGATGTCAAACTTTCTATTATAATGTAACTATGTGTGCAATTTTTATTAAGATTATTCTAGTAAACTAATAGCATACTAGTCTTGATCGTGTAGTTGCAAATGGTTGGTTTTTATCAAACTGCTTAGATATGCTGGTTCCCAAGAAAGATTTCTGTTTCCCTTGAACTGATGTGATTCTGTTACCAAGACACTTTGCATCACATCGCCCCAGGGAAGCAACTGTTTAGCAAAGTATCAATGCCGTAGCAACCAATTGGCCAATGCATAATGATCTCAATTTTGTGGACTTCAGACATTTTACAGTCACCTCTAAAAGCACTACTTTTCATAATCTTTTGACAAAAACCATGTTTATCTAGTTGCATGTGTGATCCCCATCTTTGGTGAATAACGTCACCATGGGAAGTCATTTACATTTTTCTGTGAAAATCACCAATATAATCAGTTCATCATTACAGACTTTTTATCTGGAAAAAAATATAAGGAACACTCATAATGATCAATTAGACACTTCCATTTAATGTTGGCAATAGGCTTTATACATTTCCAAGTATCAACAGTTAGTGACTAAAACCACCTTTTAAACAAACTGGCACTCAACAAGTTAGTCATGGTCTTCATGTGGACTAGTTAGACACAACACATGGCAGATTATAAATGTTATAATCTAGCAAAAACAATCAGTCAAATTTTCAATAAAATTCATTGATTTTCTCCAAACTCTGGCACTAAGGAAATCACCCAATACTGGCACAAACAATTGGCAGATTCTTATGCAAATCCACTTTACACTGGTGTAATATACACCAGGCCGTGCAGTGAAGGCACATTCTGATTGGTTGTTACACACAATACAATCTTTGTTACAGAATATAAACTCTGCATCTATTCAAACACATCGACTCCGAACTATATACACATTACTCTTCAATTGTTTCACACCTGTTTAACCTGAATGTCTAAATTGAACCGAATAAGCTCAAATGTGTTCGCAATTCAAGAATGGTTCAAACTGTAAACAAAAACCTGATATGTAGACACTCACTACCACTGTCTGTGGTCCTAGCTACAGAGTAACTTGAGACTATCTGCTGGTGATTTTGTGAACTCCTGCTAACTGTTACCTCAGAGAAATGACAGAATACACAACCTCTCATTGAACTATCACATGATTATAAATAGTCTACACAAATTCCCATGGTTTTATTATCACAAATATCAGGATTTGTAGCTTTCGCATAGAATATCCTTCAGCAAATCTCCATCAAAACAAAACTGTACAAAAACAACACAGGTTTGTATATAAATTCATTCCTAGTTCGGGGGGGGGGGGGGGTATGGAAAAGATGATCAGGATGTGTATAAAAAAGCCAAACTACACATTTATTCAGTGAGAAACCATGATATTACATTAACTGGTTGTGTAGCGTTTACAGATATGGAGACCATGTAGAATATGTACCATTGTGACAAAACTCCATTTTTCCTAATGTTCTTGTATCTGAAAATAATTCTTGTGCAACTACTTGTTCTGTACAAGTGAAGTAATAATAGTAATACAGGTCCTATGTCAGAACTGAAAATCATTGGTGCTACATTTTGTAGTGTGTGACAAGTCGTCAGTGTCAAACCCGGAAGTGAGCCAAAGACCCTATACATCTACAGCTTATGACATCAACTAGAACATTAGTGCTAATATGCAAGCAATGTAAGTTGATCGTTAAATTTGCTGCTGCATATTACGCACAAAGTCAAAAGTCATGTCAGTTTTTATTGATTTACTCAAAACTGCCAATAGGTGATGTGTGTTGTTTTCAACCTAAGTGCTTCAATTCTGCATTGTGTCTCATTGTATAATGAGTCATTGTTGTCAAAGCTTACCTTGTATGACACACTTTGTATTGTATAACAATAGTCCTCAGTGCCACACCTTGTACTGTATAACAATAGTCCTCCACACCAGACCTTGTCTTCTATAACAATAGTCCTCAGTGCCACACTTTGTACTGTATAACAATAGTCCTCAGTGCCATACCCTGTACTGTATAACAATAGTCCTCAGTGCCACACCCATTGTATAACAATAGTCCTCAGTGCCACACCCATTGTATAACAATAGTCCCCAGTGCCACATCTTTAACTGTATAACAATCGTCATATAACATGTTTTCTTCCACACCTTATGCGATCTAACAATAGTCCTCAGTGTGACACCTTGTGCTATATAAGAATAGTCCTCAGTGTGACACCTTGTGCTATATAAGAATAGTCCTCAGTGTGACACCTTATGATATACACCAGTAGTCCTCAGTGTGACACCTTGTGCTATATAAGAATAGTCCTCAGTGTGACACCTTGTGCTATATAAGAATAGTCCTCAGTGTGACACCTTATGATATACACCAGTAGTCCTCAGTGTGACACCTTGTGCTATATAACAATAGTCCTCAGTGTGACACCTTGTGCTATACACCAGTAGTCCTCAGTGCCACACCTTGTACAATAAAAACAATAGTCCTCCATACCACACCTTTCACTGGACAGGTCTTTCTGTGCACTCAGCAGTTGATCTAGGCCAGAGTCCTCGCTGCCACACCTTACACCATCACACGACAATAATCCTTGGGGTTACACCTTGTATTGTGGTACACTAGTCCCCAAGGCTGCACCTTGTATCATACTGGTATACCAATAGTCCTGAGCACCTGTTTCTCAGACTCGTTGTGATGTTGACTGAACACAGTGTAACAGTGCTGTTGGGAGAATGATCGCAGGAACTCAGTCAAGTACGGCTGCAACACAATATAACACAATGATTTACTATTAGGAACACTATAAAGTACCATGTCTCTGGGTAAAAAAAATTATCAAAGGTGTTGACGATATAATACAAGTAAATTTATAACCTAAATAAGTTAAATAAATACGTTAAATAAAACATTAACTAATAAGATAAATCATTAAGTTTCTGTAACCAACAAGAAATCATAAGTTTCTGTATGAAGACTAAACTAGGTCTGGTTGTATATAGCATGGCATCCAGTCCTCAGGAATGCTCAAAGCGCCTTACATCTTACTCCCTGGAGACATGCTCAATCTAACACTGGCACTTCATTTCTATACACAAATTGAGAGTTCAAAGCTCTAACCACTGAGCATCGGACAACTACAAAGATTACTCTAACACAAATAATTTTTATTTAAGTTATACTCTTAAAATAATTTTTGTTCTAATACATGTATTATTAATAAACGTATTTGATTCAAGTTCGGATGCGACCTTACTTGCAGTTCTATCTGGTAAAGAGGGTCATTGACTGCGTCTGGGTCATCCTCATCATCATCATCGTCCACAAGGTCATAGCCTGAAACAAGGTCAGGTCAGGTCAGGCCAACGGTCACCAAGATATTTTGGGAATACAATATATAGGTTGGCGTGATGCTGACATGAAATAAAACACAACATTAAATAATCAGTATCAGGAGACTGAAATGGACAGGACAAGTACTGAGACTGAAATGGGCAGGACAAGTACCAAGACTGAAATGGACAGGACAAGTACCAAGACTGAAATGGACAGGACAAGTACAGAGACTGAAATGGACAGGACAAGTACCGAGACTGAAATGGACAGGACAAGTACCGAGACTGAAATGGACAGGACAAGTACTGAGACTGAAATGGACAGGACAAGTACTGAGACTGAAATGGGCAGGACAAGTACCGAGACTGAAATGGACAGGACAAGTACCGAGACTGAAATGGGCAGGACAAGTACCGAGACTGAAATGGACAGGACAAGTACTGAGACTAAAATGGACAGGACAAGTACCGAGACTGAAATGGGCAGGACAAGTACCAAGACTGAAATGAACAGAAAAGTATTGAGACTGAAATGGACAGAAAAGTATTGAGACAAAAATGGACAGGGCAAATACTAAGACTGAGGAAGGAAAATATACACAGAGAGCATGGGAGGTAAACAGGTCGGCTAAAAGCTGAGAATGTAAACAAAGTGCAGTAGATGAGGGGAGATAGACTCTTCAAGAGACAGCTGCATATAGAGACCTGTCCACCTGTTATACAGATGGGCTGTTGTCAGTTTGAGTTGACAGAAGTCTGAGTTGATGGGGCTGCCCTGTCCTCTCACAAGGTCATAAAACAGTAGGGCCACACGTAGGTGTTAACCTGCCTGGCCTAACTTTGTTGTCTTCCAACTGCAGCCAATCTTCTTCATAGGTGGACAATGTCAATGATTTAGGTTAATTATGCCCAAGCCATGGTTTGCATGCACACATGCATACGCATGAACACGCACAAACGTTTACCTGCACTTTTTGGACTTGAAAAATGTGATCCTGGATCAAGGCCTTTCGCGAGGGGATGACAGATAAAGTGATGTGTCAGAGACAAAGAGTAAGAAGGCACTCGTATAATTCTCACAGTAACTGTTACAACAGCAAACCTTCAATGTAAAAGAAAGTTACCATAAACTGACAATTTTACAAAACATTCCATATGACCTGCCGCATCACTCTTTATTATCAACTAAAGCATTAACTAGAGAACACTTTTAACAGATAATTTTGACAAAACATTGCTTCCACGCTTCCTTCATAACAACATACCTGCAAATCCAGGTGAGACCTGGTTGAGGAGACTGGAGAGGGTTTCTCCCTCCTCTCCCTCCCCATCCATGTCCTCTTCTTCCTCATCGTCATCATCCCACTCCCCGTCCTCCTACAACCCACAGCAGATGTGTCCATGGGTCATCCCAGCTAGTCAGGGGTTGATGTTATTACCCTACACTAGTTACCCCTGGCTCATCATCTACCTAAAGCTGGTGAGTGAACGCAGTCGAACTATACAACTATAGCAATTGACTTTGCCAGTCACTACTGCGTCAGTCGTGGGAACTGCCCAAATTTGAAAACGGTATATGACGGGTGGGAATCCAAGTATAATGACCCATTCACGTCCTAAACATTGCACGCGACACGAGCAGCGTGGCTGAAATTATCCGAAATTGTATCACATGACTTGAGGCTAACCACACTCCTCATGGCCGATTTCATTGACTGATCTTAAAAGAGGAGTTTTCTTCAGGGATGTGCCAGGGTAGAGAAGGCTGGTACTGACGTAATCAACCACAGTGACCCCTGGCATGCAAAGACTGACCAGGTCAAGTAACTAATAGTTGTTCTCCATTTTTTTCATACAGTCTCGGGTGACCTCATTTTATTTCCCTTCTTTGGTCACTGATTGTGTTTCCCTGGCATCGCCACCTTCCCCTTCCTGTTTCACCCCCTCCCTATCCTGTTTCACCTCCTCCCTATCCTGTTTCACCCCCTCCCTATCCTGTTTCACCCCCTCCCTATCCTGTTCCCCCCTCCCTATCCTGTAAAATATCCCTTTATACAGGATTATCTAACTAGAAACTGGAATACTAATTTTTATATCAACTACGCATTCTTAAAGTTTACCTACACAATAAAATATATTTGATATTTATAGACATTGATTAATAAAACTAAAGTAACTAACCCTAATAAACAATACAATATCCAACAGCTGGCTTTATAAAACTAGCCATTATTATTAAAAATAACTTGTCTCAAAACTCCAACGATTATGAAGTAACAACAAATGAAGAACATATAAATCGCTATTTTAAAATTTATGTGATGATGATATATTTAGCCACCAGGGGCAGCACCGTACCTCATCGTCGTCATCATCGTCCCCGCCCTGCTGTTGCAGCATGTTGTTCTCGATCTGTGTTGACAGTTCGTTGATGATGAGTTTGTAGATCTTCACAAGTACGGGAATCATTGTCCACTCATCGGGACCTGGTGAGCAGAACAGACACTACTTCACGATTCATAATAACAATCTAAAGGATCCGACCGAGGTAAATGAAAGGCCTAGAAACTGCAAGTTTACTGGGCAGTTTTTGGTCATTTGTCCACTGCTGAGTTTTGGCTCATTTGTCCACTGCAGAGTTTGGGCTGTTTTAGGTGATTTGTCCACTGCGTGTTTCGGTTCATTTGTCAACTGCAACTTTGGCTCATTTGCCCACTGCAGAGTTTGGGGCAGTTTCGGGTCATTTTTCCAGTGCAGAGTTTGGGGCAGTATTTGTTCATGTGCTCAGAAAAGTCATAAGAAATAACAAACATGTCTGACACATAAAATGAGTGAAAAGTTTATGTGTTCTCTCAAATGCTTCAGTTACATCAGTTCTTTTTAATGTGCATGATAAAAAATTACCAAAACAAACATATATGTTACCCAGTTTACAACAGATACTCTATGTGTGCATTTAACGGACAATGTTTCAAACGGTTGACACTAACTTTGTGCAGACTTTGATCTTGTTCGGATACCCTCACTGTGGTTGAAGATTTGGTCACCCTTCACCTCAATATTCTGCAGCCTCTGGTCGTTCTTCTCGATGGCGTGTTGTAGAAGTTTACACAGTGCCACCGTGCTGAAAACAATGTCCATTTATCATTAGACCAAGCACGACAAACACACATTTCATTTGCCATTCAATTAGAGATTATCTACATCAACAATTGTCACTTTTTAATCAGGAGACAAATGACCTCAGTAACGGATTCGTTCGCCAACAGAAATGGTGTTATGCAGGTTGTTTGAATTTGTTTGAGGACTTGTGTAGTGTTGAGTGAGTAGAAATGATGTATTTGTGCAACATGATATCAGAGCTCTCAAATTATGACAGATATCAGTTGGTGGCGTTTACTGCGTATAGATACAGGTGACATTTTGATTAGTGATGTGACCCAGGCAAATCAGTGTCTGGTTCTAGCAGAAATGAAGGGGTGTCAGGTTACAGATTGGATTGTGGGAAAAGCAGGTATTAGATTTCAAAAATTGTATACAGCATGTGTGTGAATGAAGCCTAATTATTATCTGAAAATGTGAATGCTCTAGTGGTAAAAACCTGGCACACAATGAAGGAAATGTTGTAATGGCTGCCTATGGGAAACTCAAATGTGGTCTTACATATTTATGTCAATGGGGATTATGAGATCGTAACTCTATGAAGACACTACCTATGCAAGATGAATGAAACTGCACAAGTTTTGGTCAGTACTTATATTCAAACCCCTGTTCCCTCACCATTGGTCAAGTTTGACCAGAGGTCATACTATTTGGGTTAAACTATTTTGAATAGTTCTACAGCTACCACCCCAACACTTGTAGTAGGTTACAATCATTAACAAAATCTAAACAATAATAAATAATATAAACACATGTGCAAAAAAAGCATGTTTTTTTCTATTCACCCCAAGCGATTGAAATGACCCTCCCTGTAAGAACTGCTTGGCAATGACTGGCACAACAATTTAGTTAATTAATTAAATATCCAATTGTTAATGCATACTCTCAATCTATACTTTCTTCACTGAAGTCCTGACAGTAACAGAGATAAAATATACCTGACTTTGGCTTCGTATAAGCCGTAGAAGAGATGCTGTTTTGAGCACCATTCTGTGAGCACAAACTCGAGTGCTGGCTTTCCCGTTGGGCCCGGCACGGTGGACAGGAAGTCCAACACTGCCTCCATCTGGTGGTGAATTAGGTGCGCAAACACCATGACTAGACTCTGGTGGCGGAAAACAGATGAAAGTCATGAACATGTTGAGTTTTGAATACACTCTAATGAAAGAAAACAGACGAGAAGTCTTCAATATATTTAATTTCACACAAACCAGTGCAGTGACATGTATTCAGCACAAGCGTATAATATATTATCCTTCAATAATTCTGTTTTCACAGTACAATTCCCAGTCAGTCAGCCACAGTGCGAGTCGTCCCAGAATGCAATCCATTTACAAACTGCTGAATGCAAATGTACAGAGGTGAAAATATTTCCACAACAAATTATAAAATTATTACAACTGAAATTTATTAGCCTCTAATAATAGAAATACATTGTACATTTACAAGAGAATGGACACATTTCACATGGTCAAGAAAAAAGATCAAAATTTGTCCTATGTTAGCTAACACTTACATCCAAATTTTGTTTTAGAAACTGTTTTTTATCATTTTTATTAGTAACCAAAGTATGTACATATACTGATTAAGGTAAATTGATGGCATCCTGCTCCAGCAGTCTCTATTAATGAACGGAGTTAGAAGTTTGTCAACTTTCAGAATATAGAGACAAACTTAGCACAAATGTAACCCTTTTGAAGCTGATGCTTAATGAAATAAGGATATTTTAATCTAGGTAATTTTGATAGTTTTGTTATATACGGCTCTCTCATAAATTGCCAGACTATGGACGTCTGAATCTATCTGAAAATTCAACTACTTGCTGCACACACAGTGCAACCTATCCCAGAATGCACTGACCTGCAACACACTGAGCGTTTCTGCCTGCTGCATCTTGCTGAGAACGGCCCTCAACATGAGGTCGAGGTTCTCTCCGAGCTGACTGCCCATTCTAGCTATCAGGATCGACACCAGGCGGCCAACAAACGTTGCTGTGAACTCAGAAGTCTTCGGATCGAGCAGTTTCGAGATGATCTGCACCACATAGGACAGGCCACTGTTGCCTGCAAACATGTGGCTGTGTTTAATTTTCGTTTTTATAATTGAAATTTTATTTAAAATAGTTCAATTTGTAAACATGTGTAAACAGCTGCTCTTTGGGCAATTTTTGCGTACCAGTATATGTTTTTCTCACGTTATCTCAGTATCACACTCCTGACCAATTTTGACTAGTAACCAGTAAGCAGAATACATCGAGCATTTTGCCAAAATTAACCTAATGGAACACTAGGTAAAAAAGGATAACATGGTTTATAAACTAGATTAAAGGTGTAAAAGCTTTATTTAATGGTGGTGACCGTATCACATGTTACATCATGATTTTCAATGGACCATGATCAAACACCCTCTAACATACACACAATGTAGCTTCAGGAGCTTAAAAACAGTTAATGATAAATAATTAGTGAATTTGTTAAAAAAATAAAAATAAACTAGGCCTACAGTTATATCGAAATGACTGACAGTAGAGAGTATAAAATGCATTAGTTTAAACAATTTACCATTTAGATGTACACAAGCAATCATTCAACCATATCTGTTAGAAAATGCGCAAAGCTGTATACATCTTTCACCAAAAATGTTAAGTTTTTTTTAAGGTGATGTGACACTTACCTCGCCCATCTTGCCACTCGCACACCTGCTGGAGGGACTGGGACACGAAGGAACGGATGCACTCACCCCCACTCTACAACACACCTGGCACGTCAGAACACACCCCCACGCTACAACACACCTGGCACGTCAGAACACACCCCCACGCTACAACACACCTGGCACGTCAGAACACACTCCCACTCTACAACACACCTGGCACGTCAGAACACACCCCCACGCTACAACACACCTGGCACGTCAGAACACACTCCCACTCTACAACACACCTGGCACGTCAGAACACACTCCCACTCTACAACACACCTGGCACGTCAGAACACACCCCCACGCTACAACACACTTGGCACGTCAGAACACACCCCCACTCTACAACACACCTGGCACATCAGAACACACCCCCACTCTACACCACACCTGGCACATCAGAACACACCCCCACTCTACAATACACCTGGCATGTCAGAACACACGACGCACCCACTCTATAACACCCCCCACTGTAAAACACACCTGGCACATCAGAACACACAACACACCCCCACTCAACAACACACCTAGCACGTCAGAACACACCCCCCACTCTACAACACACCTGGCACATCAGAACACACGACACAACCACCACATCTGGCATGTCAGAACACACACCCCCACTCTACAACACACCTAGCACGACAGAACACACCCACACTCTACAACACACGACACACCTCCACTCTACAACACACCTGGAATGTCAAAACACACGACACACCCACACCCACATCTACGGCTACTACAGACACCTTACAAAATGGAAATGTCAATATTTTGTAAATTACCAGCCACATGAAACATCTCGCAAATCTCTATCAGAGATTATCTGTATTTCCATAAAATTTAATAAGAGAACAATTAAATTTTAAAATGTTAGCATAATGTTGACTCCTACTGTAGGAAACATTCTTCCAGGTATGCGCAATGCTTTGTGATTGTAATACAGTGATTGCAAGAACAGCGATTTCAAAAGGTCTTTTTACAAATAAAACCTGATGGTCCTCATGACCTAAATCCTTAAAATAAGATTAAAAAGACAAAGTAAGCGCACACAAAGTTTACTTTCGTCCATTTAACGCAGAAAAGATTCAAACTTTGATAACAAATCACAAAGACTCTGAGAGATCCACCGTAAATACTCAAGGAAGGATCCCCCCACCTGCAAGACAGAGTTGTCGTCCGAGTTGAGAGTGGCCCGCACGGCCGCGGGAAACGCTCGCGCCAACAGTAGCTCCGACAGCGGCGTGGGACTGCTGCGCACAAGCGTCTGGAGGTTGTCTAGCGCCACCTGGTGACCAAACAGTCAGTGAACGATATCAAATAATTTGTCTTCGTTATAAACCCAAGCAGTGTGTATCAGCTTTTTAGGTGCGGCTGATTTGTTTGACTTTTACCTGACGGGCGGAGAAAGTAAAAGTATGTCTGTGTCTTTAATACGCTTATCAGCTACATGTGTAATGAGATACCAAGTATGCAAAACATCCTCTATGATGTCGTTTATATGCATGCATCTGTTTGAAATAACAACCACTTGAAACTTTCCAAACAGCCCTTGACATTAATACATAGATGTTGCATCTTCCAATAACATGAGGTCTGTAAACATGCCATAAACTGCAGTTTTATTCGACCCATGCATTTTTTACGAAACGGAATTGGGGTTTGGTATTCGATAACTGACCACATTTCACTAAAACCTAAAAGATTATCGATCATTCCAGTTTGTATTCGATTCATTTATCAGGATCATGAATCAAAGAATCTTTGACGAAGCTATTAAAGAGAACACTGCTCCACTCACCGCCTGCATGCCCACGGGGATCTTCTCAGTGGGGGCCTCGAGGATGCTCACAAGGGTAGGCACGAGCTTCTGCTGGACGGAATGAATACAAGCCTCGTTCTCCGAGAGGACCTTGAACAAGTCTTGTACTAGGCTAATGATGAGAGGATCTGAAAGGAGAAGTCATTGTCTTGTGTAAACATTTTGGTGACACGTGAGAAAGAATGTGACATATTTGGAGGCAATGTTTATTTAGTGATTTTTTATAATGATTTAGTAAATTAATTAACTTTTGGTACAAATTGTGCTGAGTAGCAGAAGTCACAAGAAAGTTATCCATGATAAATTCAAAGTTATGGCGATACTAGTAGCACACTGAGCAATTCATCATAGGCTAAAATTCACTCAAAAACATTCTCTGGTGAAGCGTGTAGCTGGGATGGGTCACACATTAGTCTAAATTTGTCGGGATCAATTGGGTTAGGTAATCAGCTATAGTTTGATATTACTTATATGTACTTTTACTTTATTCAGTCCATGACAACCACAGCAGCCCCAACCCACCTCCGTTGTACTTGAGAAACACAGCAGTAGCAAGGGGCATGATCCTAGATTCTCGACTTGCTGTGAATTCTTTGTCAACCTGTAAGAATGTCGGCAAACTAAACAACACACATTTTCTATTGCAGTATGGCAAATAGCAGGAGTATGTCTGTCCGTTTTATCATAAAATCGTCTTATTCAGCTTGAAATGTAGCTATTATAAATATAATGCACTGATTGCAAAGTGTGGTTTACTGAACCATTTGTTGTGGCTGAAGTTGAAGAAATGTTTACAGAAACAGTTTGTTTACAAGACACTGGTGACAGTGCATTGTTTTCTTAATCAAAGCTATGAGGTGTGATTACCCATGAGATGCATGCATCACGCCATGTCCAGCCCAAAGTAACTGCATAATGCCAAATAATGTGGTGGGACTACTGAATTTTAACAAATGAACCTCTTATTTCGGTTTCTGATCAAGTAAGTGAAAAAGAGGTGTTTTCATAAAAGTGTGATGTCTAATGCAAGGCAGTAAGCACCTTGTATCAAGTAAATTCTTTTGACGATTTTAACAAACTACAGACTATTTCAATTAAGAAGATACTTAAACTAAGAAAACAAGGTTAACATTCTAATCCTCAACTAGCATGTCGGAATGTCTCACTGAAAACAGATTTTTATTTAATGTAACAAATAACATACTAAGCTGCACAATGAAATAATTTAGTTGAACACAGAGCAATCATTTTGACAAAAATAACATTTTCATATTACAGTACATTTTATAAACAAATAAGAAATGAACTTGAAAATGTTCATCAAGTCAGCAGTATATTATTAAAAAGAAGAAGAAGTTGAAATCGTAACATCTAGACGTTTAACTCGGGAGGAAATGTTCGACACACGTCGAACACAAATCAGCCATAACCGACCATGTGGACAGACACAACTGTGTGATAGACTGGGAGGGATCGTGGTGGATAAAGAGATGAACAGGTGTGCATGTTGGATAAAAGAAGCCATCTGGATTAGGAAGACTGTACCAACTATGAACAGAGACGAGGGGGGCTACAGAATAAGTCACGTGTGGGACAGTCTGCTCGCCACGCCATCCAGCGAGCAGTGACCACTGAACATTCAGTTCCGGAAGAAGGCCGCCGATGGTGGTCGAAACGTAGAAGTAAGTAGAACATTGCTAGTTGTGTAATAATGAAATTTGTTTGGAAAAAAAATGAACTGTTTTCCGCCGTGAGCCACCCACCACTAGCACCATGTTGAGGGTCTCGAGACAGAGAGCGAGAACTTCAGTGGAGAACTGCTGGGCAATGGTCAGTAGGCCGTCCATCATGTCCGCAATGTACGGCTGCAGAGCCTGCTTGTTGTTGGTTGTCTTCAGGTGGTCACAGAACCCAAACACGGCCCGCACGGCCGAGATGCGCACCGTTGGAGGCTGGTTCGGGTGAAGGCCGCTGACGGTACCCTGGAGGAAACTAGAGGGGAAACCATGGCAACTGTCAACAACGTTTTACAAACCAATAATGCTATACACATCAATATAAATGAACATTTTCATTTATGGTGCCACTATGACAATATTTTTTACTGTGACACATAGACGGTCAGCAACACCAAAGGATGGCCTGAATTATTTGGCAACATTTTATTTTTATTACTTTAATATCTATTTATTTAAATCCCTCATATAGGGTATATTAGTTTTATGAATCAAAAATTCCATTCACATTGATATGAATTAACATTTACATTTATGGCGTCATTATGGCATACTTAATAATTTATTTACTGTAAGACGGTGAACAACGTAGACATGGCGAATATATAAAGATAAGAGCAACAAAGGCTGCCGTACCTCTGCAGTAGTTCTGGTGACATGATCTGTGTGTAGCGACTCGCCAACCACAGACATCGTCCAAGCAGAAAAGGAGAGACTGTAACATCACCACCACCAGTACATTACTGGCACTACTTCACCCTCAAAGCCTCACTTCTAGGCTCAACATAAATGTTTTAACATCTGATCAAAGCTGTCATAGTGAAATTAACTTACTTAATTAAGTCTTTTAAATGTATGCAATCTAAAGGGAGTAAATTTACAAAAAATAAGAAGATGACTGAGATTTCCCAGACCAATGTAGGCCTACAGATAGAAGACCTAAAGTTGGCAATGGTAGACTGGAGGCAGGTAGGTGAAGCCACAAATGTCAACCCCAGTAGCCAACAGAGTTTAGAAATCAGAAAAAGAAAATACCTGAATATTAACATAACTAAAAGTTTGCAGTGGGCAAGATATACGTACAGAATGCACACGGAGAGATTGACAATTTGGTCACGGACGACGGAACACAAAATAGGATACTAACTGGAAAAGGGAGAGCGTGTGAGTGAATGTTGAGACTGGTCTGGTGACAGATAGTGACTGACCCAGAAGTTCACTGCTGCGTCCCTGCACTGAACAACATTGATGGGAAGAAGATCAAAGTACTCAGTGAACAAATCAGAGAGCAGCCAGCAATGAGACATTGAGACCAACTTCTGCCCGTACCATTCTGGTTGAGGTCGGCCAGGACAACCGTCTGTAGGAAGCCTGTCAGGTCGTAGTCTGTCTTGTGACTGGTGACAGACTCAAGGATGAGAGGTCGTACACTGCCCAGGGCCAACATCAGGGCCTCGTGCTGCTTCCACCTGCACCAACAAACACAACAACATCAGGGCCTCGTGTTGCTTCCACCTGCACCAACAAACACAACAACATCAGGGCCTCGTGTTGCTTCCACCTGCACCAACAAACACAACAACATCAGGGCTTCATGTTGCTTCCACCTGCACCAACAAACACAACAACATCAGGGCCTCGTGTTGCTTCCACCTGCACCAACAAACACAACAACATCAGGGCCTCGTGCTGCTTCCACCTGCACCAACAAACACAACAACATTAGGGCCTCGTGCTGCTTCCACCTGCACCAACAAACACAACAACATCAGGGCCTCGTGTTGCTTCCACCTGCACCAACAAACACAACAACATCAGGGCCTCATCTGCTTCCACGTGACAAATTAAAAGACTAAATCGAGCTAAGCTAAGCTAGGCTAGGCTAGGCTAGGCTAGGCTAGGCTAGGCTAAGCTAAACAAAACATTATTCAAGGGTAGAACTTCGGCATTAATTTTACTAGATAGCAGGACTAGTAAAGTCAAAAGTGTACTAGTCTGCCAAAAGGTTTACTAGTCCACAAAATATAAAAACAATCAAAATTTAAGTCCTTACAATTTAGTCTAAAACGAAAATCCCAGTAAAAAAACAATGCACTTTTCATGAAGGTAACAAATAAATAATACAGAAATAACAAAACTAATTAATTAAAAAGTGAAGATATGATCTGTATTATAAAACTGAGGAACTAAAAAAACCGCCAACTGCGTTCTTTGACCAGTAGTACCACCCTACAATTATGAATTTTCATGGAAATTCTGGAAATTTAACTCACATTACGCTATTATGAAAACTACTCTACTGGACTGTACTAATGAAAATATCACATAGAATTTTTTTTACATCAAAGAACCATTAATCTTACAAATAATGCCCAGAAAAGTCATAGCTGGTGGCTTTGCCTGTGAAAACGGCATCGTTTATCAGCTGATGTAACCAGTTTCTCCCTGGCAACAACTTATCAACGTTTTAATGACATTGGATTTAGTTACATCCCCCTGCCTGTCGATGGGTTAGCGTTAGGGTCACTGTGACTACAAAGGATTGATTGATTGATGTAGGGTGGGGTGGATGACACATTGACCTTTACTAGACAACCGGACTAGTTATTAGGAAGGTTCACTGGTCCGCCCTTATCTTTACTAGTGTACGGACTTGTGGGTAGTTCTACCCGTTATTATGACAATAGCAATACGATAGATGTCCGACTTCAGATGACCAAAAGGACTGACCAGTGGACCTCTCCGGCCGTTCTGGACGTCTCTGCCTCCTGCAGGTGGGTCATCACGGCCTGACAGATGGCTGGAGCCGCCTGCTTCGGAAACTGACTGGACAGCGACTGGACAAGACAAAGTGACCAGTCAGTGGCGGGCATAAAACATGGCACAGAAACAAGTCTGAGCAATATTTTAAAAATAAAATTTAAATATGTGATAATGAAATAAAAATACACGAGATAAGAAACAATATGAAGGCATATTTTGCAGATGAAAGTAAATCCATCATCTGAGAGAGAAGATTATGTTAAACAAACACTATATTAATAGAGATCAAGTTGTGCATTGCTGAATCTTTTAGAACAACTGAAAAATTACTTTGGTCAAAGTGGTTCAGCACATCTGTTTAAAAGCCGTATCACAGATGAGTGTCCATTTTGTTTCCGAGACTGTTGACATTAGCGCCACCTACCAGGAGGAGATCTTGTGCAGATATGCGGACAGAATAAGAGAATGTGTCATCGTCCTCATCCTCAACAAACTGGTCAGGGTTCACTGACCACAGATTCACCTATGACAAACAATGGTCACGGTTCACTGACCACAGATTCACCTATGACAAACAATGGTCACGGTTCACTGACCACAGATTCACCTATGACAAACAATGGTCACGGTTCACTGACCACAGATTCACCTATGACAAACAATGGTCACGCTTCACTGACCACAGACTAACCAAAAACAAATACAAGTTATACAACTCAAGCACGACCACAGCACATCCAAAAGCTTCTCCTAGTCACAAATACAGTAGTTTCAGTCTCACATGGCCAATCTACACTCTTCTATAATTAGATCATTGTCAAATAAATTTTATTAACTTGATTAACATTATAAATACATTTTTGTTACTACAGAGATAGGACCGAAGCATTGGTTTGCTACAGATCTGTCACGTTACCTGGTCCTCTGTCATCTGCATGTAGACGATTATGCAGTAGACGACTTCGTGCATTGATTTCTTGACAGTGCTGCGAAACTTGCTCGAGTCGATCATCGCGTGAATGAACTCAAATGTGCCAAAGATGAGGTTCTCAAAACCCATTACCTCCCCTGCAACGACACAGTCCAATGACAGTCATAAAAATGATCAAGCTGGAAGAATAATTAAAAAAGTTTTCTCAGTATACAAATTAGAAATGTATACAAATTAGAAACTCACATCACTGTTTTGATGCCATTAGTAGTGGTCAAGACAAGACATTGAAGTGGTTCAAATTTATGTTGATGTAAGTTTGCAAATTTTAAGTTTATATTAAGAATATCAGTACATAAGTCCACTATTACCATCAAACATGTTACTGAAAACTGCCATCCTGGAGATGGTTTCACGAGTGGCTTGGGTAGGAATGTTTACTTAATGCTAATTAATTATGCGCAGTGTCTCAGCAAATGGAACGTTTTAATAAGCAAATGTTGGTATTTACGCAAGTAACTGAATGTGACTGCACTTGTAAACATAACTGCTATTTGACCGACTGTCATCGTTAAAGCTATTAGATTTCAGCATCATGGTTTTCCGCATTTAGAAGTGCAGAAATTCCAGAGATGTACGCATAATATCTGAGCGCCCTGCGCATAAGTACAGGTAGGAACAGTACATAACACTTTAAAAAGGTGAATGAGGTCCCAGAACACTGTCAACTGACCGTCAGAATCGACGGGATTGTCTGCTTCCTCGGTGCCATTCACCACTGTCCGTACGTATCTTGTGACAGAATTAGGGCAGCTAACGTCATTGTACAACTTAGAAGAATCAACAAAAACCACCTTGCTACAAAACATTGCACAACAGAAAGCTGTAGCTGCATCGGATATCTGGCAGAAATCTTGCAAAGCCTTTATGCGGTAATACTCAATAAATTAGTACCATCACCAAGTAAGCAGGTATTTTACGACAATTTACGTTTATTTTAAACCACACATGAATGTGTCAATTGAAATAAATGAAACCGAGGCTCTCACGCAGAGAGGAAAGCTTGTGAAATGGGTGGTGTCACGCCTGTTTGTTCACCCACATAATTTTTTTTTAATATCTCTAAGATGAGACTCATAATTGATACATCATCGACTGATGGTAGTTATCTGTCGTAATGGATTCTCTATTGTTTGCCCAATTTACAGCACATGAAACCACAATCATGACACTAACATTATCTATGTAAAATATGGCATATGTACACTTTTTAATACCACAAGAGTCACTAAATACTAAAACAAAGCATTTGACTGCAAAGGTATTCCCATAACAGACTGCACGTTCTAGTTGACTGACCCAGTCATTATACATAGCTAAATGTCCATACAAACTTGACACATAACACTGTGTCACCATACGTCCACACAGCTGTCCCTGTAGAAGGTACTGAGAAAGGATACACCTGACTGCTCTGCATGAACGTGTCCCACACCGGGGGGAGGATCTGGGCCAGCCACTGCCCCATCTGGGACGGGTAGTTCTTCATGAGGGTTGTGAGAGCCTGGAGAAAGAAAGGGTTAATATGATCAGTGGAGAGAGAGAAGGGTTAATACGATCATTGGAGAGAGAGAAGGGTTAACACGATCAGTGGAGAGAGAAGGGTTAATACGATCAGTGGAGAGACAAGGGTTAATACGATCAGTGGTGAGAAGGGTTAATACAATCAGTGGGGAGAGAAGAGTTAATATGATCAGTAGAGAGAGAAGGGTTAACACGATCAGGATCATGAGATATTGCATTCAGTAAAGAACAGTTGCTATGTTTGGTAACAGAATGACTAACCATTTCAGTCCTACAGCCCTGATCTGCAGTGACCACTCAGTATGGTATTCTCAGTGAATGTGCAGCAAAATTTACCTCATTTCAAGTGAGGACTTGAAGACCAAATACACATATTATGAATAGGGATTTTATATATTTTTGGAAAGTATGATAATCACGACTAATGAGCTGTACTGTGTTACACTGACAACACGGTACACAGATCTTCCTCCAGGTTCACGCTGTCAGTTTCATCATCACTGGCGGCTGAGTATCGATAAAAATGCTCCAACTGTCACGGACAGTTTCATTGCCAAGTTCATCATCATCATCATCACAGTTTCGAACGTTATCATCTGATTAATAGTTTCTTCACCAAAACTATAAAATAAACCTTCAAAAACATATGATCGCAAATCACTGGTTGAAATACTGCCTTCCACCATAGATTTGGATAATCCATGTTAAAAAACGTGAAAATATCCGTAAACGACTACTGAGCGACAATAAACAACAACGATTAAAATGATAATTTATTCAGTGTGTCCACGGTGCCAAGTGGCTCCACATAGTGGATAATTATGAATAAAAATGCTTTGAATGGCAGAAGGATTGCCAAAGCCTGAATAGGGTTTGCTGTACAGAAGTGTCACAAAAGGTGTGGTCGTTAAATGGATATGTCATACTGAAGTGGTTACTACATTCAGTAACAACAGCGTATACAAAACTTTTTTATTTAATTGAAACCAGAGTTGAAACGATTGTCCAAATAAAAGAACATACCATGTACAGGGTATGTGACCATGACTTGACGAGCATGGAGCCTAGGTATATATTAAATAATTTTTCAAACTTTGACATTGTTGGCTCTGGTCGCAGCCATTACACTCGAGCTGCATTTGGTTCGACTCATTCCTATCTAATCAGTCTATTTTGTGTTGAATAACTTCATTAATAGATATAATTACTGTGCGAAAACAAGATTATGGTGTCCTGTAAGATCTGGTGGGCATAATCTATATCAACAAATCATTTGTATGCATGTTTGAAATAAAAAGTAAAACTAAATTAAAATGATCTATAACCAATGATGCATTTAAACAGCATGGTGCGGAATGCAGAATGATCACATATCCTGTAAATGGTATGTTCTTATGTTTGGGCAATGGTTGTTCAAGCATTTCACCCCCCCCCCCCCCCCCATTAACTTTTCAGTCCAAATCAAAGATTAAATAACAATATATTTGTCCATGTTGACAGCAAATGCAACTAGCATCATTCTACATCCACTGAATCAAGGTGAACTATGATTTTGTACCTTGAGTATCTCCATCTTGAGGCCACTGTCAGATGTGAGGCCGTCTGGTACCCGAAGTGCCTGCACAAACGCCTCAGTGAATTGAGGCAGGACGGGGAACAACAGTTGCCTGGCTACGTTCTACAAACAGAAATAATACTTGTGATAGACGAAACACGCTGGTAATCACGTGACTAGTAAAACAGCAACTCGTGATCACAAAAGTAACATTATTAGGGTATAATTACGCCATTATCACAGGCGCATAGAGAAATCAAAATAGTACAAGACATTGAAGAAATGGATCTACATATGGATAAACATCTTAAGCTTGAATGTTGTGACACTAACACGTTTTAAATGACACTAACACTTCAATTAAGCTGTGAGACCGCGAACAACTGTGTTAAGGCACTTCTATAAATTTATTTTTCACATACTTTGTGCATTTCAGCCATGTGTGATATGAGAGAAGTCATGGTGTTGAAGATATCAACAGCCCGACCACGCGTTCGCACACTGTACACCTACAATTAAACGTCATTGAGATATCATGCAAAACAAACACTCATCAGCACATAAAACTACTCTAACCACACACAGTGGTTGCCTAATGTAGCTCAAATTAAAAGTAGCAACACACTAGCTAGTACTAGTACTGTTATGCAGGATATATATATATATATATATTATATATATATATATTATTCAGGCCCCAAAGGAAACTAATATAAAATACTTAACAGGAGATAAAACAATTCTTCACTTTTTAACTAGAAAATACACCTCTCTAGTAACTGAGTATGTTTTTCAACCATGCTAACGTGTAGTGCATATATCCAAGTATTCCCCATGAATGTATTTAAACCCTTAAACATTATGATTCACCTTTTATTAGATATAACCACAAGTCAAAGTTAACATAACTTTAAAACTGCTTAGTAAGTGTTTTGGTAAACAAAAAACAGCTTATGTGAGGGTGTTATCAACAAACAAGATAACTACGGTAATCTGAGCAGGTTTTCAACCAAACTGTTTCATGACTATAACATTAAGGCGACGTCCTTATTGTTTATGGATATCATTAGTGTACAGCACTGGAACATCACATTACACAGAAACTGATGATACATTTTACTTACACTGCAAAATTGTGTAGTTTTGATACCATTTGGGATTTATAGACTAAAGGATAATGAATATCAACACAACAAAGAAACTAGTAAATTGTCAAATAACTCACAATGTCACAGTCCAAAGTCTATAAAGAAACATGTACTGTATAAGTACGGATTTGCAACAAAGTCACAAAGATACAATTATTGTTATTACACATATTATCAGGTAAAATTTAACCAATATTCGGAGATTCACCAGATGTATTACAGAAAACAATAATCTTCAATGCAAACAATGTTCCATTTTAACATAAAACACTAAAATTTGGGAATTATGGTTGTCAAAATAAAAAATTGAGATTAACACCTGCGTAGCCAGCTTAGAAATAATGTGTCGTCCATTTAATGTTACTGGTCGTAATTATCTGGTATAATGGAATATATGCACTATAGTTACGTATGCATGCATTGATGCATTTTGCATTTGTAATTAAATAACATTTTATTGACAAATTTGTAAATCACGTTGAAAAGTTATAATTGATATACTACATTAGAACTTACCTATAGGTCCTATACAGTGTACAAAATGTTTACTTTAGTTTAGGTGTGAATGTTGTTACCCTTGTATTCATGATAAGTTAAATAAATACTAATGCAAAAGGATATATTATAAATGTAAAAATTACAAATTTTCGGGGAAAATATATTTCTTCCAAAGTCATCACAAACCGTTACTGTCAAATCTCAGTAATTGTTAAAGGGTTCTGCAAAAAATAGTACGGGGCAAACATTTATGACCGGCTAAACTCCCGAATTCTGGTGGATCTCACCTCGGCTTGTGTAAATATTTTGTACATCTCCGGCAGGATCACTGGCGCCACCTGGGAGACCTGCATGTCCGTCACCTCCCGGCAGAACTCTACAAGGCAGGTCAGGAATGAACTGCATTGTCATGTGCTTCATTTATTTCAGCTCTGCTACATGCAATGGTCAACATTCAAATAAATGTTCTCATTGCTGTCATGAAGTTGATACAATCAGTCGTTTACTGGATGGTTATCCAAAAGACCAAACACAAGGTGTAATATTGATTGTACATTTTACACTAACTAGTGAGTTTATCGTGATAACTTAATTTCTAAGATCTTGTAAAGTGATGTTACCTATTCCATTATAAAGACGTCTCAATTTAGGATCTTAAATATTAATAAACCCATACTTAACCTTACCAGCTTCTCCACAATGTAACAATTCTATATATTCTCAACATTTTATATATTAAAAACACTGACCTACTTTTTAGACAGAATTTTAAATACATATGCAGTGTATCTGGAGTGTTTTTGTAACGGGATCCATGACTTTATCATGCATTTGATGAAGAATATTTTACTTTTGATATACTGAAGCCCACCTGTCAGGACCCTCATTGCCCCATGGACGGCATCACTGTTGCCTGTGGTGAGAGCCTCCATGAGGATCTGGAAGAGGCCGGGCCACGCCTCGGGCCAGTCCCAGTGGGCTATGGCCGAGACAGCATAGGCAACACTCGACCGCACCTTGCTGATCGACTCCTTCAGTCCCAGAGGCAGGATCTGTCGAATTGCCTCTTTCGCCTGCAGGGGATTAATTAAATACCCGACTTTTAAAACGGACACCCTTGACAGTGCACTTATTTAAAATGCATCAATAGGAGAGGTAAACAAATTTAGAAATTATATACAAATTTTATCATGTGTGTTTATGATATTAAAACAAACTTAACTTAATATGGTCAGATAATGTATATCTTAAAAAATAGACAAGCTAAAACTAAGATTAAAGAAACTGTAAAATTAAGAAACTGAAAACAAACATTAACAAATCTAAAAATAGCTGTATCAATCACCATGACTGCATTTTGTAGTTGGGTAATAGGTAAACGGTAAACAATCCCTCCCGTGTGACATTATATACTTGCCGCCTCGGACGTTTCTGGTGCTCGAAACTTTTCCGAATGTTGTGACCAGTGTGCCTCAACATATTGCTTCAGAAGGACCGATGCCAACTGTCGTACAGATAGCGCCACCTGTGGGTCTACGGTGAACTCCGCTAGATGTGTGCCAAACTCTGCAAAATTAATACATACATTGAGATAAGGTATAAATAGTACTTGTAATCAACTCGTACATAATTATCTTTCAAAATTTATTTATGTGACTATGATTACCAATATGTAAACATTGTGTATATATAACCTTCAAATGCAATCACCAATTACCCCAAATTTATTGACAATTTATTGGTGATTCCATTTTTATTAAATCAAATTATGTACAATGTGGTGTGTTATTCTAGAACTTATTTTGGATATTGCACTTTCAACGACAAGTAACTATTAACATTGTATGCCCTATTATAAATCGCTTTTAATGTGTGTGCAATCGCAATTTCATCTTTTCATCGAAACACTATTTCAATTTAAAAACTCTACACCGTGGGCCAGAAGATTTGCCAGCCTGGTTTGAACCACTGGGATATGGTCAGAATGCACCAGTTGCAATGCCCCAACCACTTGGTCGCGATGCACTAACCATTTAGTTGCAATGCTCCAACATGGTGTTGAAATGCTGCATTTTTAGTCGGAATACCCATCTTTGGTCATATGACAAGGTCGTTTTTGTTATAAATAACTATTTATCTATTATTTTGTAAGAAATTCACTTGTTTGGAGCATAATTTGTGAAAAGTACACCATTTCAACCCAACAGCTGACTCTTGGTCATGTATGTGAATGTCTTACAAAATAAGCAAATCTTTGGGCCATGACATTAAGGTTTTGTATCCACTGGCCAGTAGATTTGAATAGTTACTGACCCGCCCAAAGATTTATTGGCCCAAATATTGTATATATGCTGCTACCGATGTGCCAGTCTCTTTACAAGACCAAGGTTCGACAGGAGCGTTGTGATGCAGACTTTTCTGCACCTCTTATGTTGCGGCCGCAATCAGCTGGCTTGAATCAACATATTTTTATGTCTAAAAAAATCTTTAAAATAATACTTCTCAATGGATTTGTTTCATTTTTGTTTTATTTAGCAACTAATAAATGAATCTACATTTATCTAAATGGGAAAGTATATTCATCCATGCCATCATTATCTGGCAGCAGGAGGAAATGGTTGTTTATTTTTGATTTTTTTAATCTCAATTTCAAATACAAATATCCCCATGATTTTCGTTTGTTCTACAGATATTATAATTTCATTATAATAACGCATTCTTTTTGCATTAAAACAACAATTGTATTAATTTATATACGTAGAGTAAAATCACTGGGGCATTGCGACCAAAAGTGAGGCACTGTGACCATAGGGTTGCAGCATTGCGACAATAATCCGAACCACCCGAAATGGGGATTACCCGTTGAAATAACTATATTATCGCTCACAATTGTCATCTCCGCAGTTACCGAAAAACAACATACTGATGTTGTTCAGGTTGTTGTTATTTGTCTAGCGTCAACTGTTTAGTCAAAACGCAAACAAGTTGTGGTACTTGTTAAACTGCAGTCTCGCTCAGCTGATTGATACTGCATTTCATCGGTCGAAACGTGTTTTCATTTTGATCGCCGTTCACAGACGGGGACATTAACTCGCTGTCATTTATTTACATGCAAAAGAAGAGCGCAACACACCCTCAGTTACTTCGAGAGCTTTGACCTGTTCCTCTCCAGCTGCTCTAACCGCTTGTTCTGGGGACAATATTGCAATTAAACTTTCATATAATGCCTCCTTCAGGGACCGACTTCTGTCACCGTCCCCCGCCATATTGGAAATTATAAACGTCCATTTTGGCGCGAAATTTCAACGTAATCTCGGAAACTGGCGCAATGAACAATTATTTTTTATATTAAGTATGCTTATATAAATTGTTGAATTTCTAATTTTTTATGCATTTGGAGAAACGGGACACAGAATGTAGTGCATGCAATTCGTTTTAAACTTTTTATAAAGTCACACACGTCCGTAAGCGACACGCGTCGGGAATCGCCACGTCGATTGGTTGAAAGCGAGGCTAGGGATTCCCTGTAATGTAGGAGGAAGGGTTTAGGAACATTTAGCAAAATCAGCCTTCATCTTCAACTGCCGTCATGCGTCGGCTAAGTTTTCAATTTGCATTATTATCTGCAGTGTTAGTAGTATGCTTTACGGTTAGCCAGGATACGGTTAATGCAGATCTGGTCAATGTCGAAGTCAAAAGAACCGTCGATCTGACAACTCACATCGTCAAGATTTCGAGCAGCGTTACCATAGAAAATACCGGCAAATCAGCAGAAAAGTATTTTATATATGCTGTGGATGATGCTTTATCTGATCGATTGTCATATATAGGGGCACTGGTAAGTTGTTACTCAGTTGGTATATATTTACAGCTAACGTAATGCTTAATGTGTCTGCACAAATATACCGGTACCGGTACGACTGAGGGATCTGTCATTATCTTTTATCATGTACAATTGCATTGGCATTGAGCATTCTATGTCTGAAGCCGGTGGCGATGCTGTTTTTTTAGTGTACCTAGTCATGTATGTCGATTTCGCCGTATATAAAACATACTTTTGCAGTTTAGGCCCGCACCTCGAAAAAACCAACAAAATGATCACCTACGCCGCTACGGCTACGATGATCAAACTTCGCAGGGCGTATCTGCTACACCTGTACTACGCGTATGCACTTGTCACGTGATCAGAAATAATAATGCCTGAAATTGATCAAAATGTGTAAGTAAATAACGCGCTTTCCTCGTCGAGTCCCTACTGCTTCAGTGAACTCCGTCAGGTGGCGCCTGAAAAGCGCGTTATTTACTTACACATTTTGACCGATTTCAGGCATTAATTATTATTTTTTGATCACGTGACAAGTAGATAAACCATACGAAGTTTGGTCATCGTAGGTGAACGTTTTGATGGTTTTTTCGAGTTGCGGGCCTAAACTGCAAAAGTACCAAAACATCTCCGCATTAATATCTTGTAGCCGCCTGCATTTCCACAGTGAAGCCAAGCGGAAATGATGTAGGCTAACCTTGATTAGTAACCATTGCCAAACATCAAATTTTCTAATAATGGAACATTTGCCTTAGAAGTTGCAGAATTAGGAAAACAATGTTGCATACATAGCAGAGCTGTAACAAGTACATTTATTTTGTACTTGAGTAAAAGTAAAAGTAACTCTAGAAAAAGCTACTCAAGTAAAAGTAAAAGTACTTCTAGAAATGTGTACTTGAAGTACAAGTAAAAAGTAAAAACTTGTACTTGAAGTAAACACAAAAGTACTTTTCACCTGTAATAAAAAAAATGGCCGATGCAGCCAACTGTTATGAATTAAAAAATATATTCATAATATAATTTAATGTATATATCACGCAGATATAATTTGTTTAGTAATATTTTTTCTCTGCATAATAAATAAATGTTTTAACAATGTGAAATATATAAATTTGTATTAAAGTCAAATAGCATTGCAAGCTGTAAATAGCCTCCATCATGTTTGATTACTAACAGGGCTAATAAAACAACCATCATATTCATAAGGAGAAGAAGATATACACGTTATTATAGAGTTCTTAATTTTTGTCCATCTTGGACGGATGAAGAATATTATTTGCATTTGTGATACTTGACGAAGGAGTTCTAGATCAGTGGTTATACAACATTCCTTTCATAATAACTATGCCTTCATGTATAATTGCAACATTTATTTTAAACAGACTTTAATGTAAATATATATATAGAAACTGATTTCACTCAGTTACACACACTGATCTATATTACTGACAAATAGGCCTGATAATAAAGATCGGCAGGTTTGCGGTGGGCGATAATGGGGAACCCTCGATATCGAGCATGTGCCATTCACAACGATCATCTAAAGTTAACAAACTGTGTCAACAACAAGCAAGACACAAGAAGATAGTAAGGCAGCTGTTTGTTCTTGTCTGGTCAAAGCAAGGATTTAAATAACTCTTGGCCATTGTTGACCGAGCTCCCCGTGTTGCACCTGGTGGGCAGTCCGCTGTGATCCTAGTGACACCTAATTCAGGCTCAGTGCCAGACCCCAGATTGCAATTAGCTCACTGGCTTCATCAAGTAACAAAAGAAATCCGGCCAGTCCTGGACATTTAACATGCCTGTCTCTTCTTATCAGTTATTTCTATTTGTTGTTTCCTCTGACATTTGTAAAGAAATCTGTGCTGACTGCAAACAGTGCTGCACATGCTTCTGACACAGATCATTCGCGGAACGTTTTCGGAGCTTCGTAAATTTAGAACAAGAAAATTATAAGTACTTCGTTACATTTAGAAAAAGTACACACATTTGTACTTCGTTACAAGTAAAAGTACTTCCCAAAAAATGTACTTCGTTACTGTAGAAAAGTAAACTTTTCTACTTAAGTAAAGTAACGAAGTAAATGTACTTCGTTACATTACGGCTCTGATACATAGTATATAGTATAACATAAATTATATAAACTGTGCATACCATCTATGCAAGTGAAAATGTGATGATTACTGGAATTGATCTTCCATCATTCCATCATTTCATGAACAAACATGACTGTTTATTTTTTACATGTTTTGTTGTTGGAATAACGCTGTTGTGTGTTGATTCTGTGTATAGCGTACGAATCACTCATGTTTTGTAGATAAAATCAACCGGAGATGATGACGAAAAACTGAAAGTGGCAGAAACTACAATAGCCGGGCAAAGGTAAGATAATTAGATTCATGTGTTGAGTTTTATGCAAAGGAAGGTATAAACAGGGATGAATCTTAAAGCACAGTTAGCTTTCAGCTCTGATAGTGCACAATTCAGGTAAGCATTTTTCTGATTTTTATAAATAATAATAGTAATATAATAAAACTTTATTTTGACACCATCAAATCCGGGACGTATGTCCCGTTCACGGGTGTGTACATACATGTAAATAGCTAAACAAATTAAGTCAATAAAGTCTTGAGAATAGATTTTTTATTGAACCAAGTTTGTTGAAAACAATAATGCAGAGTTAATCTTCATGATAACACGTATTTATTTTGAAAAAGTATTAATTTTGTTCTCTTTCAGAAATGCAAAATTCTATCGCGTGGAATTCCCGAAGCGCCTGGATGCTGGTGCAAAGATTACGGTTGATGTTGAGACGGTGTTTGCAAATGCCATGAAGCCATACCCAGCACAGATCACACAGGCCGAGAAACAGTTCATGCTGTTCACTGGAAATGTGTACTACTACTCACCCTACATGACCACTGAACAGACGACTACCGTTAACTGCTTTTCCAGCACAATTGAGTCGTACACGAAAACGAAACCTGTAGTGACAGCAGAGAACACCATCACATACGGTCCATATGAGAAGAAGTCGTCATTCAGCCAGGTGAGGAAAGCATCAATTCTTGGCATGACATTCACAACAGACTAGTGCAGAATCACCAATTTAATGGATGTTTTTCATATGCAGCAGTAGGTTCAGTTGTATTGGCTAACACATAACTTTTGCAGAATAACGTGAAAAAAGTTATTAATATTTTATAATGTAAGATTGTGTGCTGAATGCTATACTTTGTGGAAAAAATTACATCTAATGCAAGAACCTAGTCAGGTTTGAAAATTGCATATGTGGTACCAGTGTATTACTTAGTCTTTTACCAATAGTCGTCAGCTAGTCGGTTTGAGTGAATTAGCAAATGGAATTACACAGTATTGCTGAAGAAGATTTATTTAAAGTTTTAAAATCATTACCATGTTATTTGCTCGAGTCACTATGGCTACTGAAAGTTGCTTTACTTGACAATGTTTCCCACTTTCAGGGTGAGATGGTGATTCATTCAGAGAACAACAGTCCCTTCCTGACCGTCACGGACATGCATCGTCTTGTCGAGGTATCGCACTGGGGCAACATCGCCGTTGAGGAGACTTTTGACGTACGCCACTCTGGTGCCAAGCTGAAAGGCTCATTCTCTCGCTTTGACTACCAGCGTCACCAGGACGGTGCAGCCTCTATCAAGACCTTCAAGGTAATGTGGAATATCGTGTTGTTGAAGGTCTTAAGTTTTCATACTTATTGAATGTTTTCGTTGATTCCTAGAAGGCTAGTAGGCAAAGGTTATGTTTTATTGCTGTTTTCTCAAACTTAAACAGCAATCTCCCAAAAGAAACAACCTTCTGTGTTGTTAGCCAAGGCACGTGAAAGTATTGCTATAAATAACCAAGTTAAATGCCTGTTACAGACACTGCTGCCTGCCTCAGCCAGGGATGTATACTACCGAGATGAGATCGGTAACATCTCGACTTCCAATCTACGCGAGATGGATGACCAGATGGAGTTGGAGTTGCGACCACGTTTCCCTCTATTTGGTGGCTGGAAGACACACTACTACATTGGCTACAATGTACCTAGCTACCAGTATCTCTACAACCAAGGTTAGTGTTGATATTGTGCTGCAGTGTAATATTTAGATTGATTTGACAACCATTGGGGGAATGCTAACACTTTCTATGTGCCAAAGTCCTGTTTTAATTTGACTTTTCTGAAATACAATTTATATGACGCCAATTGTGTTGTCTCTTTACACGCCAAATCTTGTTCTGATTACTCAAATATTACGCATTCAGTAGCATTTCAAAACAACCTACACATCAACAAATAACTGCCCATGGCTATGTTGTTACGCTAGCACGAGCGCCTCATCGCACGTACCATCAGGGTGAACATTTAAGCGTAAAATAGGCTTTTTTCTCAAACGTTGCGCCGTGTCAATTTTTGACCAATTCAAACAGAATAAAGCTTATTTTGAAGAAAAATTATTGCTCTATCGATTGGCGATATACACTACGCTGAATTAATAACGAAAAGCCCGCTAAAACGTATGTAAACACAAGCATTTCCATCACGATTGTTTTTTTTTTATAAATAACTTCGCCGTTCAGCATAAGTCAGCTATGTTAAAACTGAAACGTCACGGAATTACGTCGATCCTGGCTATACAATTCACCACCACGAGTTATTGTCTATTGTCTTTACTTTAATAAAATTATTGTATATTGGCATTGTAATAATCCATGTGTTGTGCGTAGAAAGTCAGTTTTGTCGCAACGGTGCAGACATTGCAGCGGGTACGATTGTCAATGCCCTAGCTGAAATAGCAGGGCATATTTACTGTTGTGTGGGTAATATAGTTTATGATATGAATAAAAACATCACCCCGTGAAAATAAGTTCATAAAGATCGTTAACTAACGTAAACGGCAAGCCAAGCTCGACCGCTACCTTGATACCCCTCACAGCAAAGATCGACTAGTCCATGCGCTCATCGCGATGCTGACATCTAGGTCAGCCTATTTTGTTGTAAGGGCAAACTGTTCGATTGAGCAACAAGCAAATACACGAATTATTCACTATAAAATTATCTATAAAATGCAATACGTTACCCATGCGACAATTACTAACAGTTAATTGCCGTGATATTATAGAAATAGCTGGCATACGCATGAAATACAACATTAGCGTCTTACCTAACAACGCGTGCAGCGATCTGCCTAAGTATTGCGATTCGGGAAAAAAGTAACATCAACTTTCAAAGGCATGCGCCCCCACAAATAAAATGTTATATTAATAAAATTACATGTACTGAATAGCAAATTTCACGCCGGATGGTACCACACACTACGCGATCTGATGCGGAACGGCGACGCTGCTCACGAAATAAGTTCGTACATAAGTGGTCATGTTTACTTGCGTTTTAGTGGACGAATTATTATTAGTTCAGCGTAGTGTGAATCGCCAATCGATAGAGCAATCATTTGTCTTCAAAATAAGCTTTATTCTGTTTGAATTGGTCAAAAACTGACATGGCGCAACGTTTGAGAAGAAAGCCTATTTTACACTTAAATTTTCACCCTGATGGTAAACGCGATGAGGCGCTCGCGCTAGCGTAACAACATAGCATCTTAGCACAGGCGGCATGTCGCCATAGGCAGATTTTTGTTGAGTAGGGGGTCGTTTTGAAATGCTCTGAACGCGTTATATTTGAGGAAAAAGAACGAAATTTTGTGTATAAAGAGACAACATAATGACGTTTTTAACCATATAAATTGTATTCTACAAAGGTTAATACTTCTATGTGTAAGTCATGCAGCAATATGGTTAATTTGAGTTTAAAATCCTTGCCCAAGCCTATTACATATTGAGCAAAATTAAAAAAAAAAATGTTTTCTTCAGCATTGTGTTATTTCAAATGATGCAACTTTTGTCTAGTACTTTTAGACCAATTGCTAAATGAAAACTGGCAAGTTTATGCCAACTGTTAATTGAAAACACATTTAGGCCTACATTTTTTGCCATTTATTGGCAGTTAGTGAAATAACATTTTACAATTTGCTTTATGTTTATCAGGAGACCAGTATGTCTTGAAGATGAGATTTGTGGATCATGTCTACGACGATCAGGTCATCGAGCACATGACCTTGAAAGTGATTCTGCCAGAGGGTGCCAGGTAGGATTGATTTGTCAGGGCAGAAAAGGTTGATCGAAAGTTACCCAATGTTTAGGAAGCAGAATCTATTTATGAAGCAATCGTAGGTGCTGTTACACTTAATATTAAACCAACACAAAGATGTGAAATATCAGGTTGTTGACAAGTGAAAAAGTATTACATTGACAATGAACATACTAGGTGTTGACCGTGGAATTATGAGTGAAAGTATCAGGTTGTTGAAAACTGAGTATGGGGTTGTTTGGTGAGTGAAAATATTTGATTGTTAAAAAGAAGAAGGGTAGATAAGCAAAGGTACAATGTCTTTGACGAGTGTGAATGTGATTGCAGTAACAGTTGTTGCTACGTGAGATTGTTGACCGTGAGTGGCTTTGCAGGGACATCAAACTGATCACGCCATACTCTGTGAACCGTGGCCGCAACTCCTTCCACTACACCTATCTGGACACTGTCGGCCGCCCCGTCATCATTGCCAGCAAGGACAGTCTGGTGGAGCAGCACATCCAGGACTTTGAGGTAGGTTGTACGGTGTTGCTATGTGATCAGTGAAATAACCACGCATAGCATGCTGATGCTACGGCACTGATTACTGAGTGACTGACAGAAGTACTGACAGGTAGTATCTGATAATATTCTTATTGTTTTCATTTTGTTTAGCATTAATGTGCTAAATGATGCGTGCTTAAGTTATGCAAATTGCTGCTGTTTGCAAATGATGGTTGTTCACATTTATCAACATCCAGGAGCTTTTATTTCAATGCTAGTCAACAGTGGAAGCATGCCCATCAGCAAATGTAATTTATTCCTTGTTAATCCTGCTAATAGTGACAAGATGAGTGACTGGAGCTGTTGCCTGTTTACAGGTCCGCTACACATTCCCGAAGTGGATGCTACTGCAGGAGCCTCTGCTGGTTGTGACGGCCTTCTACCTACTCTTTGTTATTGTCATTGTCTATGTCAGGCTTGACTTCTCCATCAGCAAGGTAAGTACTATATATTTATGTCGTCAAGTGGGGTCACGTTATGATGGCTAGAAGTCTTTCAGTCAATTGAGTAGATAAAGTTATAACAGGAAATGTTAAGAGTTAATCAGTGTTATAAGAGGCAATGGGTGCTGCTTTTGATGCAGTGAATTTCTTAATGCTATTTTGAGATATGAAAATATGTGAGGTAGAAACGTACTCAACTTGTTTTTATTTAATATGTACCTTTTACTTGAATTTGCTGCTCTTGTGGTTGTTCTTGAATTGATGTATCCAATATGTCAAGGTTTGCATAATATTATTATTATGTTACAATAAAAATGCTGCATCATGATATAGGTCAAACATAACTGTTTTCACTCGGCATTGCCTTATTTTTTGTTTTAAACAATAATAATAAGTCTTCTTGCTGGCCATAATTTCAATCAAATGTCTGACAAAGTGCACGAATGCACGAAGTATTCGGCATCGATTCTTTAGTGGCTTTACAGAGGCTTACATAGGCAACAGGTTACAAGATGGCTATGTCGGCTGACATTGTATCACATCATTTTGTTGGTGACAGGACGAGGCGAGTGAGCGTCACATGCGCATTGCGGCACTCATCGAGGAGGTGCAGGGCGTGCAGGACCGCCGCAGCGCCCTCTACCAGAGCTATGAGGACGCCGTCAATAAGTTCAAGTCGAACAAGAATCAGAACGCCTTCATGACAAACCGCAAGAAGATCGATGCTGACCACAAGCAGCTCACTCAGCAGATGGCTACTCTGCTCTCAAAACTGAAGTCAGAGAACTCCGATGCTGCTGATAAGGTCAGTACAGTAGTGCTACATGCTGGGATAGGTAAACAAATGTGCCCAAAGGCAGTGTGGCCTATCAGTCTGGTTTCCCCCCAAAAAGTCTCTTGAATCAACTCCATGGGTGACTTAGTCTTTGGAAATGTGTTAGATACATTTGCATACTGTAAGATGTATTTTGCAATATAGAGTATATATATATATTAATGTTGTAACTATTCGATAGTAAGTTTGTGTGTGCAGTCATTGTAAAGTGATTATTCTTGTATAAAACTATTTATATGCTGGGCCACAATTGTGTTGACATCACTGTTTTGTTGTTGTGTCCACCAGGCGGGAGAACTGCAGCACCTCGACCAGCAGGTGCGCGAGCAGATCAACCTCGCCAACCAGTGGGCGGAGAAGCTCGTCGCAGGCAAGGTATCGAAGCAGCAATACCTCGACACGGAGGCGACGATCCGTGCGAAGAACGCAGGTCTTCTCCAGAAGGCTGAGGATATCCTTGCCTCATTCTAGACACCGTGTCAGTGAGGGGGTACCAACACCTACCAGAGATATTCATTGGCTCATGTTTGAGGTTTCTGTACATTCCTTGCTCGTGCGAGGTCACATGACCAAACATCGAGGCAGTTTCTGGGAGCAAGATTGATGAAAGGTTTTTGGAACGAATTTGGCATGCTTGAAACTTTTGAATGGCAACTTCTTGCCCTGCCTGGTCGCACCATAGGTTCTTTGTAGTAGCACCTGGAAATGATATTTCTCTCGACATGCCTGAGAAAGTGATAACTTTTATACAATACCGGTTAATCTAGCCAATAGTTTTGTAAAGGGTGTAGACATGTGCAACTCTACTTGCTGTTGTGCAAGCAGTCACTGTGATAGACTCTTAAGAAGTCTACTCCCATCCAGATGTTTTTAAGAAAGCATAATTAAGTGTAAGCTAAGTAATATAGGTATGATTCTTTGTTTCACAATTTGTGTGTGCCTGCACCCCTACCAACACAGCGTAGCCAGCTAGGATAAGCTGCAGATGTGTTCCTGATCCCTAGATTAATGCTTGTTGATGTAGATGATTTCCAAAGAATTTACAATAAACTTGTTACTGTGGTACAGAGCCTGTGTTGGTGTTGATGTTGAACAAAGCTGTCCTCGGTGATTTTGCCCTCTTTGAAAATTTTGTTATTCTAGTGGACCAGATAGAACTAGATAGAACAAAACAATTTGGGGAGGGTGGCGTTGTTGACACTCATTTGGGCTGTATGTGAGAATAGATATAATGGAAATGTGTTGTATATTTTTGTAGGACGTGTGTGGAATACTGGCAGTTTTATATAATGACGGTGTATTTTAGCAAGGAGAAAACTTACCTATTCTAAGATATTTATATGCAACATGCTTAGTTCTGGTAACCAAGAGATATACGTAGACAAGAGAATCATATATCAAAACAAGGCATACATTTTGAATGTAATGAAATTAATGCCAAATAGTCTTCAATTATCGGTCGTATAAAACTGTTAACATTTACCTGTATGTACTACCCTCAGGTAGATGGCACATCTTCTACCCCCGAATACTACTTTAAAATGTAAAACAATCAGATTGAACTAGATATGTTACAATACAATACAATACAATAAAACTTTATTGTCCCGAACCGGGAAATTCATTTTGCAGCGTTCGTCGTCATAAAAATATAAAATAGAGTAGAGAAATAAAAAAAATGCTAATAAATTCATTATTAAAACAGTAAGTGAACATCAATCATAATAAAATACAAGATAAATTCTATAATATAATTTTAAAGTTAAATTGTAATTGTGGTCTTCCTTTTACAAATAAAATACAACATACACACATAACGCCAGAGGTGATTATCGTTTTGAATTTAGGAGTCGTACTGACATTGGGATGAATGAATCTCACTTTCTGTTTGTTTTGGATGTTATTGTTCTGAACCTTCTGGACGAGGGCAGAAGGGCGTACTCGTTATATAGGATGTGTGTGCTGTCGTTAATTATTTTATTGGCTTTACGGAGAACCTGCTTTTCGTACAAAGCAGTGACAGAGGTTTGTTTGAGGCCGGTTATTTTGCTACTAATATTTACAACGCGCTGCAATTTATTCTTGTCTTTCTCGCTAACGTTCCCAAACCAACATATAAAAGAAAATGTCAAAACACTCTGTATACAAGATTTGTAAAACATGGATAAAATGGTGTTATCAATATTAAAGGATCGAAGTTTTCTAAGGCAGTAAAGACGCTGCTGGCATTTCTTGTACGTGACACTGCAGTGGCGGTCCCATTTCAACTTATTGTCAATTGTTGTGCCGAGGTATTTATACTCGTCAACTACCTCTACCTTGTTATCGTGGATGACAGTATCAGACTGGGATGGAGGGTATTTCCTAAAATCAATGCACATGTCTTTGGTTTTTGTTGCATTCAGACACAAATACGATCTATCACACCATGCAACAAAGTCGTTTAACACAGGACCATGGCCAACTTCATCGTTAGACAACAGACTGAGTAAAGCTGTATCATCTGAGAATTTAATAAAGTACCTATTCGGACGGATGCTCCTGCAGTCATTTGTGTATAAAATGAATAAAAGAGGGGATAAGACACATCCTTGGGGTGAGCCAGTGGAAACAACCTACACGCTAGAAGTTGTGTTATTCACTCGAACCTGCTGGGGTCTCCCCACCAAAAAATCAAGCACCCATAGCGCCAATTCAGATTCAAGCTTAAATTCGGAAATTAATTTCTTAAACAACAAGTGAGGCTGCAGCGTATTGAAGGCAGAACTCATATCCAGATAGAGAACTCTGGCATGGGTTTTGGCGTCCTCAAGATGACAAAGTACATAATTTATTAGAGTAGCGACTGCATCCTCCACCCCTCTCCCAGGCCGATATGCAAATTGCAGGGGATCTAAAAGATGGTCTGTCTGTTACAGTACTATCACACGACACATGAAAAGGATAAACATGTAATAGCAACCGTCATCATGATGGTTACAAACTTCAATCAAAATCACATGCGAACAACATGTTTATTAGTAGTTGGACCACGACACAACATTTTTTTGCACACAATGGATAGTTCAATGTTGGTAACTCTGAACAACGTCTTTCACAAAAACTCAGATATGATTACCAGAAATGATTCTATTCACAAAGATTGTCATTGTCTGTTTTTTGTATACTGGCATTCCTCATACATGCATTCTCAATATAAAAATCAACAGGTAGATGCAGTTATAAAAATATGCAAGACATCTGTACAAATAGTTGACCAATTTATTAACAAATGCTTCTCTGTCGCATGCATTCTGCTATGTGCCAACTTTTGGCCAATATTTCTGTTTAACTAGATAATTTGTAAGGGTATCAAAATAAATGCTCTCATTAATTGGTGATACAATTATGACATTAGCATTACAGGTTATCTATGGGGAAATTGTCATTTCTCTGAAAACTGCTGTTAATTATATCTTGGTCTGCCATCTGCATATCTTAAACACTTCTCATGTCTATTCATAGGAACTTTCCCATATTTCTTATTCACATGTGGATGTAGATACTACGACACAATCACATACTGCAGGCTATATAACACAATTTGTGAATCTGCTCTAAATTAACAGTTACTGTGGTGTGAGACTATTTTCACCCTCTAAAATGTTCTCCACTGCAAAACTGAAAATAAAAATTATCTTGTATCTAAAATCAGTCTTCATTTTTACTGACACATTGTGTCAAATATGTGATGAAAACAAAAAAACCAAATGAAGGTTTTAGAAGGTGAAAATTGTCACACCATGCAGAGATAATACATGATACACAGTTGGATTTGAACACAGCAGGCAAGTATACACAATGACAACAATGCTTCAACTACGTTGCATTCATAAACTACAAAAAATTGTTTGCAGCTACTCTTGAAAATGAGTTGAAATTGATTCATAAGTACCAGACTAACCTACAATAATTAGGAGACATGATTGCTATTATAATTAACCAATTACATGACATTATTGTCTATATATGAAGTTCAATGGACAGTAACAAATTATTTTTTTAGCTGAAATACATCTTCATAAAATCTTGCTTTTTATTTAACTACCAATTAGAAGATGGCATGTTAATATGGCTTTGTAAGTGATTTTAACTGAAAAGTGTCAAATGTCTGATAACAATAATACCAAAATAATGTTGACAGCCTATTGAAAATTGAGGCTAAATTTATTATAAGTATTAGTAAAATATAATTACGCACTTAATTAAACAGAAAAATACTCATTATTATGTTATAATCAGGACGGAGACAAACCTGTATTTTTAGTCGGCCTAACATTGCCTAATGACCTCTGAATTTAGACTACATCAATTGAAATTATTATTTATCATCCCCAGTTCCTCGACTTTATGTGCAATAACAGGCGCTCATAATAGGCGCTGAACAGTACTTATCTAAACACTGAATACAAACACACTGGCCAATTACGGTGACTGATAAGTTTGATTATCATTACAGCTATAAATTCTGTAACATTATTTTCAATTATGGTCATAGCTAATAACATGACCAGTTAAACTTAATTACGATTACAATTTGCACACAATCAAACTGATCAAAGTGCAACAACGACATTAAAACGACCAACGTACTGTCAAAAGTGACAACATGCCTTGGTGACAACCTCGCAAGCCTGGAGTGTGGCACTCTACTGCATGCCCCTGGCTAATCATTTCAAATCGTGGCAGTGAGCCGAGTCCAACTAAACAGTTATAGCAGAACAGAGCTAACACCCGCCCTAAATTTGAAGACAAATACATGACTGGTGGGAATCCCAATGTAATGACCCATTCACACACTACACATTACATGTAACATGGGCAGCGATTGGCTGAAATCACCCAAAATTATATCATATGACCAAAGGCCAATGACACTCCTTGTTAGCGATTTCATTTCATTACATTCATGACATTAAAAGAGGAGTTTTCAAAGGGATGTGCCAGGAGTGGTGAAAGCGGGTACTGATGTCATCAGCCACTGTGATCCCTGGCTTGTGAGAATGGTTGATGACATAGTTCATGGTGTTGTCATGACATGTAATATTGGCGAGTACATTATCAAATGTCAATGATAAATTCAACCTGTCATTGTGGGTGGGTGCGTAAGGTCGAAGTCTCAAAATATATTACCTATTATGTGGGGATGGGACCATGTATCAGATTGGTACAATGGCACCACCTAGCGAAAGAAAGATGCAAATTGTTGCTGATAGCCTTTTTGGATTGTGGAATTTGCAAGAGCTAAATGCATCAAATACCTTTGGTGGATTCATCCTTATGTTACCCAGTAGAGTTCATGTCATGTGCTGGCAAAAGCAACATGTCAGTGACGTCATATGCACTCATTACAGCTATGTGATGTGCTGCCAAAGTGTGTCGCGTTCACTTGGGGACGTTTAAGACAAGCTGATGCATGTTTGTTAAGTACGCCCTCTTGAGTCTGGCGTCTGAGCTGGGTGCGTCGTCCTCCTGCGAGGGGAACACCCGTCCCAGCACCATCTCGTGGTCACGCATGTGCTTGATCATGCACTTGCGCTGCACGTAGATGTGGCCACACAGGTCGCAGGTGGCCGCCTTCTTGTAGCTGTCGAGCCGCAGCAGTCGCACCTTGTGGGTCTCCCACAGGTGTTTTACCACCAGCAGGTGGGAGGCACACACCGTGCTGCACAGCCCACACATGCGCCGCATGGCCGCCACCGTCTCTGCCTTCATCTCTTCCTCCAGCGCCATCTGGTGGGGAAACTGCACGTGTCTCCCGATGTGTTGTCGGACGTGATGGCGACTGCGGGTGACCACAATGCGGGCGCCGTTTGGCTCCGGCGGACTAATGACTTTGACTTGTTGCTCCACCTGGTGAGGGAGGTCAACTTCAATTAGTTGCGCCATCTGGTGAGGGTGATTAGTTTTAAATTGTTGCGCCACCTCGTGAGGACGATCAATTTCAAGTTGTTGCGCCACCTGGTGAGGGCGATCAATTTCAAGTTGTTGCGCCACCTGGTGAGGACGATCAACCTCAATTTGTTGAACCACCTGATGAGAGCGATCAACCTTGAGTTGTGGCGTCACCTGGTGAGGGCGATCAACATTAACGGGTTGCGCCACCTGGTGAGGACGATCAACCTCAATTTGTTGGACCACCTGGTGAGAGCGACCAACCTTGAGTTGTGGCGTCACCTGGTGAGGGCGATTGATCTTGTGGTGATGCTGACACAGGAAGGTCTTGCAGACGCGCCCCTTCTTGCACTTGTAGTGCATCGCCCACTGCTTGGTGGCGCCACCAATGGTGCCCTTGCGCCGCCGCCAATGGAAGCTCTCAGGGATGTGGACCTGCCAGCTCGACATGGGCCCGGTGACGGGTGGTGTCAAAACGTTCGTCTGACCCACGTACGCGACATACGAGGCCTGGTAATCACCACCGCCGTTTTGGACGTCGTGTTTGCTGACAGGGTTGGGCGTGTCAGTCGGCTTCGAGGCCTGGGTCGAGTCGGTGTCAGTCTCCTGTGATTTGGTGATGTCAACGATGGAGATCTTAACAGGTTTGGCATCCTTCATCGCCATCTCGCTCTTCCTGCTCCCGTCACCTTCCTCCGTTGCACTGGTGCGTGTCATCGCACTCATCCCACCCCTGTCAGTGCCTGTTAGTGCACCGGTGCATGACGCCTGGCCTTGACCATTTTCCTGTTTCCCTTCTGCACCTGTGTCTGTGTCTGTGTTGCCGTCGTCCTCAGTGGCCACAGTGGGATGGCAACTTGAGGCATTCGGCTGGGGACGAGTGAGAAGACCCAACAGCAAGCCTTGCTTCGACTGCTGACCATTGGTCAACTTGCTGACCACACTGTTGTCATCCTGCGCTGTGCCGAGCGGAGCCACAATGTCACACTGCGTAGTCGGCCTCGTGACACTCCCGTAAAGTCGATACAGACACATGGCCTGCAGTGTGGGCCAGTCCAGATCTGGCTTCAGGTAACTCTCTGTCATCTCACTCAAAGCTGTCAACACATCTGTCACTAGCTGCTCGCCGACGCACTGTGACACGTCATCGACATCACTGCTGTCCCCGCTGTACACCTCCTTCACTGCGTAGTAAGCATCGAGTCTGCGACTCAGCGAGAACGCCGTCACCATGGCGGCACGTCGTATCCGAGCACACCAGGTGGACGCCGTCGTGGCGAGAACGAGGCAGCAGTAGACCAGTCTCGCGGTCGTCTGCTCCTGTCTCGCCGCATCATCCGTCGACTTCACCAGCTCCGCATGGTCGGTTCTCAGCACCGCCAACAGGGTCCGCATGTAGAAGGGATGAAAAAGCAGCTGTCGGTCTACCTGAAACTGTACCAATATCTGTCAGCTGATTGGTCAATATTATTTTGTGTTTAATCCCCACGGATGATGTTCTAAAGAAATGTACTCTGCAGTCCATTCAATAGAGCTTATACAAATTCAGTGAGATGTGTTATTAAGTGGTGCTAACTCCAAACGAATAAGAGGCTTCAAATACTAAGTTGAAAAGCAAAAATCTAAAATCTACAGGAAATACACTAATTCAGTTTTAAAATGACACAGCATATAAATACCCACAAATTGTCACGAAATGTTAATGATCAGCTTATGTGTTGGGGATTTTGAACAGTATTGGATTATAACAGAATCGCCACTTTTAGTGGATAAACAATGGATGACCATTTTTTTTTACATCATTTCTTAGTCTGACTTTCAAAGTCTTCAGGGCGTTAAGTTCTGTTCCTACATTTACTAGAGTCATAATAGTCCAACTGTACTTCAGCGTTTTCACAACAGTTAGAAACATAATTGATGATCTGTGCAATTACGCTACTTTATAAAACACGAGTTTACAAGAGACCCCCCCACTCTTGTAAGCCCACCACCTTAAAGGCAAAAAAAAGTTAACTGTTTCGTGGCATACACCTAATAGAGTTAATATAAAGTAACAATTTCCACATATACTCAATTTGTTAACGTCAGCGGTTTACTCAGAATGTGACTTTAAAGTCTAAAATTCTAACGAAATCCACGATGGTCTAGACGCCGCCATTAAGTGAAGGGTTAATTTGGCTTGGCCATTCAGCGCGCGGCATTCTATGTCTGACCCTTAACCTGCGACGTTGTTAAGGGTCAACAACTTCGAGTCTTCGACAGTTCGTTCAGTTGGCGTGACATCTAGCAGCTGCTTATAGACGTGTATCTAAATCTGTGGTTAAACCTATGGTAAACTTTAGTAATTATGCCTTACTGTTCGGCATACGATTGCAATAATAGTTGAAACAACCGGTAGTATTGAAGAAATTGATTCACATTTACGGGCGTACTGTTTGGAATCCCTCCAGTCCAAGTACAGTTCACTTTGCTCGGTCCATTTTTAGGAGAAATGCTTTGAAGTAGACATGTAGTCATGTATCATCAGTTGATGGGATGATTTCAGCGATAACAATAATAGACAACTTTATATTTACCGTCATCAGCATGTTACGCGCGTTGCCGAGTTGCAGCCATTTCATGACAACAGGCAAACCCCATGCAGTGAATCTGCGTGGAGAGCGCCTCGATCACCGTCGTGACGTCATTCTTCGTCTAAGATGGAGTAGCGCGTAGTATTTGGATGGCTGGGTGTTAAAAAATATTTTTCTGGTAAACCGCTGGCGTAAAAAAATTGAGTATATGTGGAAATTGTTACTTTATATTAACTCTATTAGGTGTATGCCACGAAACAGTTAACTTTGTTTTGCCTTTAAGGAATGGTACAATGGCCTAATAATGTTGGACACCTTTTAAACCGATCATTTGTTACTGGACTGGTATTAGACAAATACAGAATCGTATCAAATAATACAGACACAAAACCATTTCAAAAGGAAACCACAAGGAATGCCCCGTGCACCAATAAAAATTTAAGAAAGTGTATAATTAAGGATAATTCAGTAGTCGACCAACGCCTGTATGGTTATTAGGAAGCTTACTCACCAGACTGTACATGGTCTCAATCAGACTGACAGCTTGCCACGAGTTCACTGCTCGCTTGGCGAGGCACGCAACGCTGGTGAGGAACTGAGTAGAATGTGGTGCAACCTGCCACTCTATCTGCATCCAGTGTCGTAGCAACTTCTAGAGACGCACGACACAACAAAAGGCATCCACTGACATGTGCCCAAACTAACACGTATTGTATGTTGCAGAAGTAAAGGGAGGTGCCAGCTCCTCTGCCCAGAATTGACCGAGCAGTAATTTGTAACGGGAAGTCTGCTGTCTAGAATGTGGGACAGTTAAACATCAAAGGCTACTGTAGTTAACACTACTCGCCTCGGCTTTATTGTCAAAACATTTTGCTTTGAAACTGGATGTTTTGTTTACCATTTGAACGGGTTGCAGGCGGAATCTTTCAAACGTACTGCTTACATTTCTCCAAACTTAATAAAGTAACTAAACATATATTGGCAATCAGTAAACCTTCAATGTGCATATTGTAGTCATAAGAATGTGATATTAAATGAAGAAAAAATTCTACGAGCTGGCATCCTCAATCCCTATATGGATCGTCCCTGTGACAAAATAATTACATCACCAAGACATCTCCAGAGTAGACATACAAAACGTTCACTGACATTACTTTGTATCGGTATTCATGACATTTCCAAAGAAACAGTTAGAAACGTTCATAAATAGTGATGGTGAAATTTAAAGATAAGACAAATTTAAAGATATTCCTTGTAGCCACCAAGAGGAATCATATTTTAATAAATGTAACCAAAGTTGTGAGCATCAGCAAACCTTTGTGCAGCAGTAGGTAGAAGGCTTGAGCCAGTCGACGCTGAGAAACGTTTGCACCAGCACCAGAACATGGTTGTACTTCTCACTCGCTTCAATCACTCGCAGGCCGAGACAACACCGCATACCCTTGCACTGATGGCACAGACAGAACGATGACATCATCACAAGTGTAGTCAGTCACCATTGTGGAAGACTACTGTCAAAACTTACATGTGTGAATATTACAAGTACTGTTACTAAGCAAGGGTGACTATGATTGTAGCAGATTACATAAAATGACCCCAACCCACTGGCACATCAATTTTTTGACATTTCAAACAATCGTAAAAAATACATTAAAGGTACTTCCTCCACTCGTTTGCTAATCGCCAAACCGGTTCTTTTATGACCAAATGTGTAAAGTGTTAATAGTTTAACTACTATGCATAGTCAGATAATTTTTAGAATGCATATTTGTCATTTTTTAATCGAAAAAATAGAATCGCCGTTACACCGGGTATAACTGGCGAAACAATCATTAGCTGCCGACGTCCTATGCTTTTTGGGTCACGTGCTTTGTGCGAGATCGACCTACTACGGCACAATAACAAATCGCACGTGCTTTTGCGCTTCATGACTAAGATTCCAAAGGCAAAGTAATACTTATATGAAGGCACGCATTAAGTGCATTAACGCAGTTAGCAACATGAGCGAGTAGTTGGGGGCTAATTCACTCTTGACTTGTGAACGTCTACTCGACGCGGATTCTCTAACAAGCCAGTTTGAATTGACAGTCACCATCGCCATCGGCATCGATATCGCTCGGGCTCGGCATCACTCAGCCAGACACAACCTGTGTTGATATGTATCGGTATTGTATTTCATTACGCAGGATCTTGTTAATAAACTTAATAATTGCGAAAGTACATGTCCACAGAGAATAGATGACGTGAGGGACGAAATATTAAATACATTTTACGTGGGGAACTGGTAGTAGCTCTTCTTGTTGCCAATGTTGGTTGGGCAAGAAGCGTTGTATTTTTACGGGGAGCATCCGTTATCTCGTGTAACAGAACGTCAAACGGAGAATTATATTATATTTCACAATTATTAAAACAGTGTTTTGCGACTCACATTTCAATACTACTACTGAATGTTGTTGATTTCTATTATATATTATGCAAAATATTTTTTTTATAACAGCGATGATTGATAGTGATGAATTTTTTCAATAAAAAATAAACATGAAAATAAAATGTTAATAGTAATACAGTAGGTGTACATTATATCATGCAAGTATTACATATACCATTCTTGCACTTGTTTCCATTGTAGTCAATGCCTGGCTGTAGTCTATGTACCTGGTACCTTTCAACTCACACGTGCCAGCTGTTTTCAAATATTTATCAAAATTTTCATCACAGCAATACCTGAATGCATAATATATTCGATTTATAATATTGCTACAGGCCATACTACAATGCAAAAGTGAGACAAGGCAGAGGAGAGGCTAATATTAAGGCAGTCACATGGGTATGGCAGATGCAGTGATGATACGTAGTCTGCGGGAGGCTCACATTTGATCAATCCAGGTAATTTTAACAATCAACAATGTATAAATTATCAAAATAGTTTAATATGTCCATTTAAATATACATTTGTTTTCATTAACATATTATCTTGAACATGGAAAACTAGAATAACCTTTGCTCTTGTAAAATGCATATTATACCCAGTGTGTCAACACAGACATTAATGCACATACACTGTGTGAGTCATGGGGCATGGCGACATAGATCAATTTTTTTAATTACCTTCAAAATGGGGCATTTTGAAGGATGTTTTAACTTATTCCCTGGGAAATAGAGAGGAAACAAATGCACAGCTACAAGTGTAAACATGTTTATAGCAAGAAATACCTATGAGGTGGCCATCCTGGCATATTTTGTGCAAAATGGCTTAGAAAAACACTGAGGTGGTCCACCTCACTCATCATATAGCAGGAGAAATACTGAAGCGATGACTCAAGAAATCAATAATAAAGTTTTGAAGAAGGTAGATATACATATTATGAATGCTTGAATATTTTCTGAGGGAATATGTGCTGTTGGCATCACAATAACCTTATTTTGTCATTTCCAACATTTGCGTTGACCAGACAACCTCACATATTCATGTTTGACATAAAATGTCCAAAATGAATATGTGTACACCATGTAGTAGTTATTGCATGGCATCATTATTTACTCCCAACTCCACTACCATGATGCATGTTTTTTTTTAGTGAAATTGAATATATGCTTTTCTTTACAGGTCAACAAGAAACTGAACAAAGCTTACTACCACTAGTTCAACAAGTTACAGGACAGTTGTATTTGTGGACAGGACTATACAGCTATGAGCCGTGGAAGATGCTGCATATTAAATGTCAAGTATTCGGTTGTCGACCAAGTGAAGTGATCCCAGTTGTACTGCGTGTTGCATTGTGACAGACTCCGCAGTACTTGTGGTGTGTACACTGGCTTCCATGCCAGTCAGATACCCTGACTGACTATCATGTAGAATGCAGAGTGCTTGACATGCGAATATGGTGACACCTGACTAGCGTTGCAGTTGGTGATGGAACGGTGGATGCCATGGTCTGTCAAATATGGCATGAGCCTTTGGTCAACCTCTCTCGACACTAAGACAGGTTCGACATTCTTTGGTGAACTACATCAGCTTGGATATCGATGACATTGTGTGAGTCCACTCTCTTTGATGATACTGCATACCAGCTTCCTGACATTTTGCTGTACATCCACATCTGCCTATACAAGAAATAAAGTGACAATTAATATGGCTGTGACATTTACGAAATTTTATATGTGACGACACACGTAGCCAAAGTCAACATCATGGTAATAGTTCAGAGATGGAGTGAGTAGAATACAAATGTACTCGAGTACGAGTACTCAGTAAACAAATGTACTCGAGTACGATTACTTTAAAATGTACTCGAGTACGATTACTTTAGAATGTACTCGAGTACGATTACTTTAGAATGTAATCATGATTACTGGTACTTTCATGATTACTTTAATGAATATCCTGTTTCTACCATAAAGGCGACCTCCATGGAATCAGGTGTCATTCATTTTCTGTTGCTGTGCCAATATCTAGTGTTCTAACTGATTACTGCTATCCACTGTCCAGATGTTATTATTATTATTATAAATCATCAGATGACTTTCTCGTGTGTTGAATGAACCATTTAATACTGGATTGATACTCAAGATGTCCATATATCATGATACTACAAACTAAAGGTATCATAGTGATACTGTAACAAATAGCATACAAGTGTTATAATGAGTGTCAATTTAGTGGTGGTTCAACTATGTCAATGAAGTATCAAGAGGAAAATATTAAACTTCTGAATCAAATACAAATATGATGCATTTAAGAATTTCAAATGTCCCCATTTAAATGTCAAATACACATGATCAAATATAAATTATACAATAACAATATTTCAAATCCCATGGATCATATTAGCAATAATATCCAATTCAAATATGTCATATATCAGATGGGACAAACAGAATAGTTGGGGATTTAGACAGATTTACAGTTTACACTTACTTAAACATAATGGACAGGGATTTAGCAGCTAACTGCCCAGTCATTCACACCATACTGAAAGAGCAAACAGTACAGGTGGGGCTGTGGCATGGCTTCTAAAATTACAAAGCAAGATGTTAGGGGATGCTTATCGCCTGCAGTGCTTCCCTGGGACTGTCACAATATAACTTGTACTTTGTACTAAGCACGAGGGTGAGGAGATGTGGCTTCTCTGGGAAGAGAAGGTATTAATTAGGGAAATTTGACTGAATATTTATTTAACTGAAATGCTGAACAGTAATAGAAAATGAATGCCTTGATTATTATTACATTTATTAGATTACTTCTAATATTGCTATTTTTATCTGTCTAATATATTTGCTTGCAACTGTTCATATAAAAAACGTAATGGTGAGAAGTAATCATGAGTACAATTACTTTGGTAATGTACTCGAGTACGATTACTTTCCTTCGTACTCGAGTACTCATACTCAAAAAGTACTCGTACTCGAGTACGAGTACATGAGTACGAGTACACGAGTACGATTACTCCATCTCTGGGTAATATGATTTTTTATTCGTGTTATAAAATTTGCATGCCCACATGTTATATATACATCCCTCAGACCTGTTATATTGAACATTTCCACTAATGTGGAAACATTCTGCCACACTGAAATTAATATGTGAAAATATTAACTGCACAAACGAAAAGTATTCACCACTATCTCTAGCCAGTACTCTTCATAGAATTGAGTAACATATAGCAATTGCACATGTAACTCTCAGCCACATGGCAAGGACCCTGACTAGTTTACCCACTTTTTATGTGTAAAGATACAAAGCAGTGCTGTGAATATTTGTTATGTACATAATGTTATTATATATGTACATAGTATGTATATGTTATGTATTTACAGCATGTTTCTGTAACAATTGTGTGTGTATTATGGGTGAACTCTTTGAAAAGTAAATTTCCAGAAATATGTTTTCGTACGTACGACAATTCTTTCAGAATATTGAACAACTTTCCCATGACTTGTATCACTAAGCACAAGTTTGCTCAAGCTAATGTCTTCTCTGTGAAAGGCATAATTTGAAAGCCTAATGAATGGGATTAATGCTAATTAGTATTTGATATACCATGTGCTGGATGCTCGATGAAACGAATATTTATAAAAGTAACTGTTTTTTTACATTAACCTAACACGTTTTCAACTTTGTCCTAATTTTGTTATTGCTGCTTTGCTTGTTATCTGATGAAATAAATACATATATCAAGTGCAGTTATTGTACCTGTAGTTATACTTATATTGTGCTTGCCGTTATTTTGTAGTTAATTTCATGAAATAGAGTAAATTAATGCCCTATGGTGATGACACCTTAAGTTCTGAAAGTGTGACACATTTCAATTTTAATGTACTTGAAAAACTTGCAATGTTATGAACGATCACCTCCCAGGCTTCCAAATGCAAGCAATATTTTGTTATTTTATTACATTAATGTTACTAATAAATTAAAATAATATGTATATACCTATTTTTATGTATTAAATTATCATAACATTTTACTTAATGTATTAAATTATTATTATAAATGTATTAAATATTGTCATTATGAATAAGTATAACGCAGGCTACTAACGCAGTATAACTGTTACGGATCACTTATAATTCATTTACATTATGCCTAGCTACTATTAGGCTAATTAAGCCTAGTTAATTAATCTTAACGTTATGATATTAACCTGCTACCTACCACATGTGACATAAACATTACATAGTTACAGTATTATAATAAATCACTGATATGTCATATAGGCCATAGTCTATGCCTGGCGTAGTCATACTCATAGTATAGGCCATAGACATACCCTTCAACCTTGCTATTTTGTCGTACCATGACATTGGCTGAATAAGCGCCAAGGTTGAAGGTAAATAATAACATAAATTTAATAAAAACAACAGAAATATAAATGACGTATATACTCATATGCCTAAATATATATACGTGATCATAGCTGAGCAATTCGTAATTACTAACCATCTGCAAGAATATCTCTGCGAACGCTGCATGTGGACTGCATGTGTCTGGACTGTAGTCAGTGACAGCTCGCCGGCTCACGGTGCCCGTAGCTGGCAAAGGGCACTTTCACTGTTCCGAAGGCGAAGTCATTCTGTTCACTGCTTAGTACCATATTCTTTCACAATCATGCGTCGATGCTGTCTTTGTCTGCTTAATTTGCCGTGTTGGTGGCATATAAAAATCATATTTGTGCCTACACTCGCCGTTTCTAAACGTAAACAACTCGACAGGGTGAATTAAGGTCAATCTCGCCCAAGCCTCGTTCGCGTGAAGACTAAAGCGTATTCCGCTCAAAGCTCCATTTCCATAGTTACGTTTCGTATAGAGTTTCGACCGGGTTCGATCGAAACGAAAATCGAAATAGTTCCTATTTATTTAATTTATTTTAGAAAAAAGAAGTAACATGCATGCATAAACCAACTAAGCAATCATTAAGGAGTATTTGATACATCCGCTTTTTGTGAAATGACTAATAATCGCTAGGAGCAAACGATTTTTACGGGAATGAGTGGATTGAGTATCTTTAACCATCAGCTATAAAACCTTGCCCCATAAACACCACTAACACATAGAAATTCTATAAAAATAACTGCATTTCAGATATGGATAGGCGACCTCCTAAACTGTTTGTTGACCAACTTGTAATTTAAGTCTGAGATGAATATCATAATACATACACATATACCGTCTTTGTTTTATTAAGCTTAAATGCTCTAATTAGCATACACGTCTATGAAAAAATGTATCATACCTAATCTATCATTTATTGCAATTACTTCCCTGAAAAATATTGAACCAATGACATCATCAGAAACTTACACCTGCTTTTGCAACCTCTGCACTTTTTGGACCACATAACCATCATCATGTGGACAAACAAGTAATTTCCAGTCAGTTTACATGAATGTTCCATCCCAGCTGAACTGAAGTTTATTTTACGCGATGTCAGTGGAGCTATGCGGGTTTATAATGGTAATGGGATATTTGGTGTCTCCACCTGGTGGATGTCACTGGAGGAAACAGTAAAATTCTTCAAAGAAGCATATCTAAGAATTGGGTACTTTTGCAGTTTAGGCCCGCACCTCGAAAAAAACATCAAAATGTTCACCTACGATGACCAAACTTCGCATGGTGTATCTACTACACCTGTACTACGCGTATGCACTTGTCACGTAATCAAAACATAATAATTAATGCCTGAAATCGATCAAAATGTGTATGTAAATAATGAGCTTTCCTCGTCGAGTCACTACTGCCAGAGTGAACTCCGTCAGGTGGCGCAGAGGAAAGCGCGTTATTTATGTACACATTTTGATCGATTTCAGGCATTAATAATTATTTGTGGATCATGTGACAAGTGCATGCGCGTAGTTTAGGTGTAGTAGATATACTATGTGAAGTTTGGTCATCGTAGGTGAACATTTTGATGGTTTTTTCGAAGTGCGGGCCTAAACTGCAAAAGTACCAAGAATTGTTCTTAAGCGTACTGTACGCTTAATAGAATGAATACGGTATGCTAATTCAATTTTAGTTAGCTGATTGCATTGACCCTTTCCTTATATTAGCCAATATCTGTACATTTCTTTTTCCTGATTGTAAAGATTTAACGCAGCCAAAACATCCCAATAAATATAATATTTAATGGCACGTACTGAGCAACCCCATTCTGACAGCTTGCTTTGTTTTTTGGACAAGAACAACATAAATATTTACAAGAAAATTGCAATCGTGATTTTTAAAAAGATCTACAGTTACACATGATTTCAGTTTCTATGTAAATAAGATTATTTTCAACTGACTGGTGGACAGATGATATGTACCAGACCAGAATATGTTTATATTTTATTATGTAGATCAAATGTGTCATATATATCACAATGGGACAAACACAGCTGTATCATAACACATTTTAGCTGCTACCTGTAAGGAATTCTGAATCATATCTATAAAAATAAAACAATATTGTGGCAAAATGGATTAATATTTAGGATTCAGGAAGTATATCCTTCCTGATTCTTCACCTTATGATCAAGAGGGCAATTAACATATGATTTGTCAAAACAGTTCTTAAAGCTTCCCATAATACAAGACACAAAAACACTCCATGGAAAAGTTACCAGCTTTGTGAATTCGTCCATCTGGTTGAATTTATGAAGGAGACGGAAGTAGACGGTGTAGACAGAGACCTCTGTGGACAAGGAAGGAAGCTTAGAGCACCAGCGGCACAGATTCAGGGCATATCGTTCGCAGTCAGCAGACGCCAAGATCTCTATACGCAGCTTGAGTAACTCGGGAATCGTTGCCTCAGGCCAGGTGTTCACTAGACGGCAACATGATCATAATTTCTCTTAGAAAGTATGCATACAATCAGGCTTTTGTTCATGTATATTTGCATAAGTCTTATAAGCATTTGCACCAAAATATCTACAATTGAAATATAACAATCACATGCACCGGAATATACTTCTAATAGTCCAAGAATATATATCTACTCAGAACATATAAAATTGTTTGTTGAAAAACATCTACGGTCCATAATAGACTAATATGCTATGACTATACATGATAGACTAATATATATTCTGAATATTGTAAAAGTTCCTTTTTATCAGGAACCATGTCATTGAATGTATTGGATTGGCCGGATTAAAGGCGAAATGGTGGCTTGATTTGGCAAGTTACCCAAAATAATGACAAGAAACAATTGTTGGCTGTTTAAACAAACTTTTTAGTCAAATGCAGATATTAAATCAAACAAATCATGCATATGTCACATTTGGACATCAAAGAAGTGAATCAATGACAGGATAACGAATTCAGTTCACAAATTCAATTCAATTCATATAAATTAAGTACCAATATACTGGATTTTCACACAAAAACATACTTGACATAGGCTTGGGCAAGGATTTTTCACTCAAATTAACCATATTGCTGCATGACTTACACATAGAAATATTACTTTGAAATAGTATACAACAATTTTATTTAAAAAAAAACAGAGACAAGAAATAACAATTCTTGGAGACGAATTGATCGACCTAGCGTCGTAATTCCATAACATTATACTTTTTATATCTTTTTGTGTTAATTATTATTATAATTACGTATGTTGTCAAATCATTTTGAAATTCATTCACCCACATGATGGAATGTATTTCGGGATGTATCAATATTACATATAACAATATTTGTTATTAAACTGATTATTACTTCAATTTAACCCCAATTATTTTATTCATATATGTTATTATAATCTTATAATACTTTATTACATTTGGTCATATATGACAACATATGTAATCAAATTATATATATATATATTCAATTCAAAAATACCTACCAATCTACGAAACAACTGGCTGCTGCAACATGCTGCCAATGCTAAGCGAATGCATCCTTGCACGTAACATTAGGTCCAAAAATTAAGCGTGAAATAGGCTTAATTCAAAAACGTTACGCGGTGTGAGTTTTTGACCAATTCAATCAGAATAAAGTTTATTTTGAAGATAAAGAATTGTTCTACGTATTGGTGATACCCACTACGCAGAACTGTAAAATATATATATATATTTAATGGTTTCTAAATTATAGATTAGTTAAGTATGTCAAAATGTTACACAAAATAGAGAATCTTAGAAGAACTCTTATTTCACGTAAACAACACAATTATATGATTGATGTGATAATCATGCAGTAGATATACATAACAATACCTGTGCTAAATTAAAAGCTTGTAACTTTATTACATGTTTGGCTAGAGCATGGCCAAAATATACCTAATTCTCACTGTCATGGCGGCCATATTGGATACCTAATTTGCATGGTGGCTTGATTTGGCAAGTTACCCAAAATAATGACAAGAAACAATTGTTGGCTGTTTAAACAAACTTTTTAGTCAAATGCAGATATTAAATCAAACAAATCATGCATATGTCACATTTGGACATCAAAGAAGTGAATCAATGACAGGATAACGAATTCAGTTCACAAATTCAATTCAATTCATATAAATTAAGTACCAATATACTGGATTTTCACACAAAAACATACTTGACATAGGCTTGGGCAAGGATTTTTCACTCAAATTAACCATATTGCTGCATGACTTACACATAGAAATATTACTCGTTGTGGAATACAATTTATATGCATAAAAACGTCATTATGTTATCTCTTTGTACACCAAATTTCGTTCTTGTTCCTTGAATATAACGCGTTCAGTAGCATTTTAAAACGACCCCCTACTCAACAAAAATCGGCCTGTTGCGACACGCTGCCTGTGCTAAGATGCTATGCTTGTTACGCTAGCGCGAGCGCCTCATCGCGTTTACCATCCGGGTGAAAATTTAAGCGTAAAATAGGCTTTCTTCTCAAACGTTGCGCCGTGTCAATTTTTGACCAATTCAATCAGAATAAAGCTTATTTTGAAGATAAATTATTGCTGTATCGATTGGTGATACACACTACGCTGAATTAATAAGAAATCGTCCGCTAAAACGCAACTAAACATGACAACTTATGTCATGGTCGTATTTCGTGAGCAACGTCTCCGTTCCGCATCAGATCGCGTAGTGTGTGGTACCATTCGATCCGGCGTGAAATTTGCTATCCAGTACATATCATTTTATGAATATAACATTTTATTTGTGGGGGCGCATGCCTTTGAAAGCTGGTGGTACTTTTTCCCCGAGTCGCGAAACTTCGAGTCTTCGGCAGATCGCCGCACGCGTTAGTAGTAAGTCGCTAATGTCGTATTCCATGCGTATGTTAGCAATTTCTAAATATCACGACACATAACGGCTACCAATTGTCTCATGATCAACGTACTGCATTTTATTGATAATTTATAGCGAATAATTCGTCTATTTGCCTGTTGCTAAATCTAAGGGTTTGCCCTTGCAACGAAATAGGCTGACCTAGATATCAACATCACGGTGAGCGCCAGGACTAGTCGATCTTTGTTGTGAGGGGTGTCAAGGAAGCTGTCGAAGCTCACCGTTTATTTGAGAAACGATCTTTATGAACATATTTTTCACGTTGTGGTGTTTTACTCGTATTATAGATGACAACTATTACAACTGTATTGTTCACACAACAGTAATTGATACGAAATTCGGCATAATGCGCCGCTATTTCAGCTAGACCAACGACAAACATACGCCGCTGCAATGTCTGCGCCGTTGCGATAAAGCCGACTTTCTACTTGTATTCGTGCAACACATGGATTATTACAATTACAATGCCTTTGAAATAGTATACAACAATTTTATTTAAAAAAAAACAGAGACAAGAAATAACAATTCTTGGAGACGAATTGATCGACCTAGCGTCGTAATTCCATAACATTATACTTTTTATATCTTTTTGTGTTAATTATTATTATAATTACGTATGTTGTCAAATCATTTTGAAATTCATTCACCCACATGATGGAATGTATTTCGGGATGTATCAATATTACATATAACAATATTTGTTATTAAACTGATTATTACTTCAATTTAACCCCAATTATTTTATTCATATATGTTATTATAATCTTATAATACTTTATTACATTTGGTCATATATGACAACATATGTAATCAAATTATATATATATATATATTCAATTCAAAAATACCTACCAATCTACGAAACAACTGGCTGCTGCAACATGCTGCCAATGCTAAGCGAATGCATCCTTGCACGTAACATTAGGTCCAAAAATTAAGCGTGAAATAGGCTTAATTCAAAAACGTTACGCGGTGTGAGTTTTTGACCAATTCAATCAGAATAAAGTTTATTTTGAAGATAAAGAATTGTTCTACGTATTGGTGATACCCACTACGCAGAACTGTAAAATATATATATATATTTAATGGTTTCTAAATTATAGATTAGTTAAGTATGTCAAAATGTTACACAAAATAGAGAATCTTAGAAGAACTCTTATTTCACGTAAACAACACAATTATATGATTGATGTGATAATCATGCAGTAGATATACATAACAATACCTGTGCTAAATTAAAAGCTTGTAACTTTATTACATGTTTGGCTAGAGCATGGCCAAAATATACCTAATTCTCACTGTCATGGCGGCCATATTGGATACCTAATTTGCATAATTTATGCAAAAAATTTGAAATAGCAAAATTCTATTGAAAACTAGTTACATGCCAAATTTGGTTGATCTGTGTTGAAAAGTAAAGAATTTTAGTTGAATCTATACTACCTACCTTGAAGTTTTGACATTTTCCCCCGAGGTAATCAGGGAAAAAAGTGAAACGTCATATAAAACCCAAACGACATGACATGGCTCAATGAAACTTGTTTTACTATCCGAATATAATATGTATCTTTCACAAATTCATATTTTTATCGCTTTTAGTGACTTTTTTTCAATTTTGTGCTTGTCAATTTTGGCAAGCCAAGTGTCAATTTGCTAAAATAACATATTTCCACATTTTCAATATGGCATATCTCTGGAAATAGTAGTCATACCACTCTAATAATTTATGTACATGTTGACCATGATGTTGTCCTTGGATGCATGTAATATCGAGTTATTCTAGTAATAAGTTAAAAAGTTGTGTTAAGTCAAAAATAGCATTTTATAATAAATTCCTTGCCCAGGCCTACTTGACATGATACGTGCCCTTACAGTTTTATATATAAATCTGAAATGACCTTTGAACTGCAAGGAGGACAACACACTGACCTGCGGCCTGGTCCACCTCCATTCCGGTCAGTACTCGAGCCAAGGTCGGGTGCGTCCAGTGACTTTCAACCAACCACAGAAGAACGTGGAACAAACTGCAGAATTCTGGGAAGGGCTTTGGGGACAGCTGCCGCGCTCCCTTCTCCAACATCGCGGTGAAGCTGTACCGTTGTGGGTTTTGGGAGGGGAGGGACTGAAACCCCAGCCCCAGGATGAGCAGGGAACACTGCCTACGTGCACAACAGACACAACAGCGAGTAACAGTAGATGTTCAATGAACACTTACTAAACATTTTATTATATATATATATATATATATATATATATATATATATATATATATATATATATATATGTATAATGCTATTTATCTTGTTTTATCATTTATCTATATAATTTATTATTATTTTTATTGTAATATATTTTTTATTTATTCACTATTTTTTTTATTGTTATTCAATTTTTTATTCAGTATATTTTAACGCATTACGCAATGTATAAGGTAGTCAATCAAATTGTTTAGTGCATGTATATTATGTTTTACAATACACTTGTGTTTGCAATCACGACCCTTAGGGAGATAAAATGTACATTTTATAAGGTTATCGTGAATAAATAATGTTTGTTATTATTATTATTATTATTAGATGTTCATTATAATCTTGTAATGGGTAGTTATCTACATGGTGCCTAGTTATATAAATGATATTCCTTCTTAATCATATATAATTCTTATAACTTCCATTTGATGTACTCTCTTGTGCAACATATTTGATTTATTAATGACATCGAACATCACAAGAGAATTTCCTTAAGTAACAGTATTTTATTTTGATATTCATGATGTCTAATGGCTCACTGAATCAGTGTTATTATTCTAGCTTGACACAGGTGATGTGTACAGGTTGCTTAACAAACTCCATCAAGCTATTAAAAATGGGCTGAACAAGTGACCCGCCACACCAATCAGCACCAATACACTTTATAGGCAGGCATGATCATCACATCGAGTCTGAGATGAGAGTGACAGGTCAGATGCAAACACAGGACGTAATAGCAGGCAGTGTATTTGAAAGGTTTACGCAGTGCGTTTTCATAAGGCAGACAAACCAGTCAATAGATTACACACTCATTACATTATTATTAAAATAATCTTCATATTAGATTGCCTTGCGTACTGTATCTTTAGTGGTGAGAGAAATTAGGTACCACTGCCGGATTTTAGCGCAGTGCTAGTCGGTAAAATTAAACTACCAAAAATACGCCATCACAGTCATGCATGAAATAATTGATTGCTACATATCTAAGACTCGCATCGCTGAGACCACAGCGAGCAGTTTCATTTAGAAGATAAAAGACAATGTTCTCCTTGCTTAAATTCATATAATAATACTGAAATTGTTCGTTTTAACAGTGAATTGTCAAGGGAAAATTTGCGTAAAAAAGACCGGAAGTTGATCTGATGAGCTGTAAATGACAGCTGGCCAATCAGAGAGCTGATTTTTGATTTTGATTTATGGAAAGTCTTTAATGAAAATGAGCACTGTCAGTGTCTAGAATATAAAACAAGCTTTCCGGGGGTACCAAACATAGCGCCATCGGAGACAATTTACTTGGATTATTCTTGAAGAGAATGTTGGTAGATAAACACATTTAAACACTAGTCATGACATTTAAACAACTTACATATATGTTAGATGATACTATTTGGAACGATTGCCGCTGGAAAGTCATTTTTGAAAATAAATGAGTCATAATGTTTTGGCTCGTATATCGTTATAACTTATAAGCTCCAGCGAGAAGCGTCTCATTTTGGCATGGCGGGTCACATATGTGCTTTTCATTGTATATTTTGTTGAAATTCTGGTTTCAGAAGATTATCTTTAATTGATAAACACCTAAGGGCAACTTGTTGACGTGTCAACTCTATTTAATAGTAATAATAATAATAATATAATAAAGCTTGATTTGCTATTTTCAACATGCAAGTACATTAATTTTGTATATATGTTAAATAGGAATGTGTTCTGGCATTGAGTCATGTAGTGCCTAAATATCATAAAATGAAATATGACAAAACACACAATAAATAACAAATATACAAATATATATATAATTATATTATGTGTGTCTGTGTGTGTTCTTCATTTGATAAATAAAAAATTATTATTTTGGTCTAATAAATAAATAATATATCTCAGATGCTATCTATGCAGTAATATATTTTCTGAGAGATGTCATACTATATGTAATTCACATATTTAACTGTTATCAACCCTGTTGGCAAAACTAAAGATTGACAGAAAATACTGGATACATCAACTGCATCAATGTCACTCATGTCTTTCCAATCTGCAAAATCACATTTACAACATTGCCAGTTGTCTGAAGTCAATTAAAATTACTGTTTAAACACCATTTAACTATAATTTATTCCTATTTAAAATGAACAATTTGATGTTGAAAATTGAATGCATGTAAAAGTTCAAACAAATGAAAAACAATTATTGTGTCAATTTATTCATGAAGCTATCCTGTTCAAATTATAAGATAAACTATATTTATTCGTTGTTCACAACATGTTAATATAACTCAGAAACTTAGTCAGAAAAAAACCTTGCATAATACCTCAAATAGGTTGTCATGCATTCATAAGCTAATAAAATTATTACATATTTACCGAAAAAACTGATATCTTGTTTTGTCAACGTTGACTTCTTCATTGGGTCGATTATCCGTCATCAGAATCCTGCCGATCTTTGTTAGCACGGGCAACTTCAGTTTTACATCCTGTATAACATGAGCTTTTTCCAATGCAGCCTGCAATAAAAGTCAGAACAAAAGTTAGCGCCATCAGAAGCCGCTTGGTAGTAGCACTTAAATTTTGTCACCGGAAAAAAGGTATGACTGATTTTAAGCCTCAGGTTTATGCTCAGATTGGGGGGTCGCCGTAAAAGTGCTCGTTCTTGAGCACACATCAAGTTACGTGACCAAGTTAGTGAGCATCAGAACGATTAATGAATGCCGTATTCACTTCATGGGCGCAAAAATATTTATACATAAATTTAATAAATAATTTCAATCCTAAAAACTAAAGTTTGTTCGCCTGTTTTCAAATTAAATACAGCTTAATTTTATAAATTAATAAATCTAGGTCAAGGTCAATATATAGGTCACTGAATGATTACACAATACAAAGATTAAAGCAATATGTATTACCTCTTCCAAGAGAGAACACTGACAGTGAATAAGGACTAGAAGATTGTTAACATGCAAAAATTGGGACAACTTTTAAATTAACTAGGTCAAGTAATACATGTCATTTAAAATTCCCAATATTTAGCCTTAAGGTCAGTATTTTGGGGTAATCAATATATTAATTAATTACGTGTTTTCATTTCCCAAATAATTGTTTAAATGCTCAGAAATTAGGTCAAATATAGAATATAGGTCACATAATTAGCCCATTTCAAGGTCATGCCAATGTCCAATTAAATCCACATAGCTTTTTACTTTGTATAAATATATTAAATGGCCCTATTATACACCATCAAATGTAATGTGTCAAATAATTAGGTCATTTCAAGGTCATACCAAGGTCAAGTAAATCAAATAAAATTGGGGTCATATCGTTTTATTTTGTATCAATACCTTAAGCTGTTTTGACATAATTATGAGTTTATTCCAACATATCTGGCTCACATGTCACTGTCATTTTACTAAATATAAAATACTGTCCCCGGAAGTGGGGCACACAAGAAATTGCATGAAATCCAGTAAAATCCAATAGACAACGCTGTTAGTTAATTTTTTCGAGATCAAGAAGTTGAATTTTGTTGGAAATAATGAAGATGTCAAAAAAGTTAAAGAAAAAGCACACCTCTATGGATACTGCATAATTATGTGGAACCATTTAAATGATCATTCGCGTGTTGAAATGATCACTGTCAGTGTCACTGATTTAGACTCTTACTAGTCTTAGACTTAGTCCTTAGTCTTACTCTTAGTCTTAGACGTCAGACGGTCAGTTGGTGACAACAGTCTACACAAGTAAACTAACATTAACAGTAGCATTCTATCGGTTTTATTGCTTATTATATTATTTAAAGATACATTTTCCTAGTTGTAGAAGAAATAATCTAAAGAAACATACGTTTATTTTGCGAAAATCTATAAAAAACAGACCATACAATTTTTCCACAAAACGCGCCACAAATTGCACAACTCAGGCCATGCCACGAGTGACTGTGACATGACATGACATTAGATCAGATTGGAATGATGATCAAGTCGAACAAATGCAATGTCGACAGTGAAAATCGTTTTCGTTATTACTCTTGGCAATAACATAGTTGTTTGACGATTAGAATGCACACTTTCATTCATACTTACTGTCAATGAAGGCGTGATTTCAGACATGATTATCTAATGTTGCACGCGGGTTCGCGGACGTGCGATAACGCAGGCCGCGTCCAAAACTGGAATGGCGTTCGGCCGGATTAAGTGGCGCCTTCTACCGACCATGCTTACTAAATGTTGTCAACCGCCACCTCATGACAGCGCCACCAATAGTCTTGGCAATTCGTTAAAGGGAATAAAATGGCAACGGTTTGGTGATATGGGCCTAATAGAGCTAAGAAAAACTAACACTTTCCAACCTCTATCACATTTTTAACGTGAGCGGTTTAGCAGAAAAAAAATTAGAACACATAGAATAGAAAGTCTATGGAAAACTCCATTTTAGAAAAACAGTGACGTATCGGAGGAGCTGCCACTGATAGGCCAGTGGTTGTCGTACTACTTCTTGGCAACTCCGTCGGGTGGCGCTGTGACTTTGCGCTCACAAAAGAGCGTGAATAATACGGATGATTTTCTGATTCTTCGTCTGACGGAAATAGCACGGATTCTGAAGTGGCTGGATATAGATTTAAGCCACAAAGACAAAGGCCTGTGCTGTCAGACAGACTAGATGTCCGTGGTGGTGAAGACCCAAGGGAAATTGAAATGACGAAAAGAGAAACAACCAGTCCAGAGAGCATCGACTGGTGTCAACAAAGTCAATGACATGTACTGTCCGACCTAACTATGAAAACGACCGCCAGCAGCCACCAAACTTCTCCTCACTTGTCTTACATACATATACATACACTATGTTATAAAATAAAATCACTTGCATTCCTCTAACGAAGAAATTTCACAAAGGTAACTCGATTGCAGATCCCAACGGCAACACAGGCTCTTCGACTTCGGAGACTGCGGTTACCATCAGTGTTGCCAGGTAAAAAACCAATTTCAAACCCAATGGCCCTCGAAAACTAGCCCAAAACTATCCCAAACAATCCCCACAAATAACTCAAAAACGGTAAATTTTAAAAGTTGCTAACGACACGCCCTACCGATAAAGAGGGAAATGTATTTCAATTACATCACGCACAAAGAATGTATCTAATAGTGTGTGGATGATTCCATAATTTCTTGCAGTTGAGTGCCTTCTACGGTGAACTGTATACAATTATTACTAGCCATGGACATGGCGTACTTCGTAACGTCACATCATTCCCCGCACATATTATGGCCCTCTACGTAATTACATACTCACGCACGCACTCTCGCTCGCACGCACGCGAGCGCCCTACAGGCTACATAGTCAAAACGTAATTTCAATTCTGACACTTTCACGGATGTGTCCAACTTCACCGATGACACACCAACATCGATAAGTGTGTGGATGTTAGAAAACGCAGCGCATATTTCCCCTCATACACACTGCACTTGCCCATTATACGCAATGGACTTGAAAACCAACTACTAAAGTGAATTACACTCAGGGATGTAAAGCTAACTTCGTGATTCCCGCGTTCCGCGTCAATACATAAGGATTAGTTTAAAACGAACTAACGCATTGGCCTATTTATAGGACTACATGTAGACAGTTGATGGAGAAAAAACAATTAGGCTCTACTTAATTGTTTTATTGAGAAAGGGCACTAGCTGAAAGCCTGACATGCTGTCAGTCAGTGTCAGTTGTTGCGGTTTCAGACGTCCATGTGAGATACGTCGTCTGTGCTTTATTACCAATTTGCATGACATAAAGCCACCACTTCTGAAACTTGCCCAAAAATAGCGGCATATGCCTAAAAAGAAGCCCCAAAAAACGCTACCCTCAATGGCAATTTTTCCCCGCGGAACAGATCTAAAACTAGCCCAATTCGGCGCGGTGGTGCGCGCGAATATTTATAAACTTTATTTACTGCATTCGCACGCGCGAAATATTTTAATTAATCAAGTAATATAGAAATAATTAATTATTATCATTACTAAGATCTTCAGAAAATGAAGTTTTCTTATAATATAATTATAATATTTTATTTCATATAGCGCCAAATCCATAATTGTTTGTGGCGCTTCACAATATAATGTTATTAAAATGCATGCTACCCACAGGTAATATTTAAAAAAAAATGCATGTGTCTGCATAATTAACTAACATTGTCTATTACCCGGGTAATCATAAAAGAGGTATGGAAATTACGTGTTGTTCGATGATGTCACATTGTTTATTTTAAGAATATTTCTACAAACATCCCGCGTGTACTGCAAGCATGCAACCTTATATTATATAAACGATGTTTTAACAATAATAACAAAACAATAACATATTAGTATTAGTATTTTTAAATGCACCAATACCTTCTTTTTCTACCACCATATATTTCCCATATTATATTCATATTCTGTTTAAATTTCAGTGATTTATTGTCCCGATAATTAATACAGTGTCTTGTCCAAGAATAATTATTATTACGTATTTGGTGGTGGAAATATAATTCATAAGTAGAAAAATATATAGCTTCAATAATATTTTCTTATGCATAATGTGTGTATGTGCTGAATGAAAATTATTGTTACGTCGTAATTATTTTACCATTTTAATTATTTATTACCTTTACATTAATTTATCACTATTGTTGTTAAGGAATCTTTTTAATACTGATAGGTCACTTAGTTAATTATATAGACACACATATTTTCATTATTTATTTTGAAATATTATGTGTGGGTAGTATTCTTCTTATTGTATTCTAAATAGCAGTATTTTGTGAAGCGCCATAACCAATTATGGATGTGGCGCTATATAAATAAAATATTATTATATTATAATAAAACTTATAATTCCTGCAAATCATAGTGATGATAATAATTAATTATTACTATATTATTTACAATGAATTAAACTATTTTGCGCGTGCGAATGCAGTAAGTAAATCTTGTAAATATTGGCGCGCACAAACGTGCCATCTAATGGCATTTTGTGTAGGCCTATAGCTAACTTATTTTAGCGATTTTACGGTACCGGGCGGCGGCAGACGAAATTGCCATCGACATCTGCGTGTTTGTTTTATGGATTTTCTTCGTTAGAGGAATGCAAGTGATTTTATTTTATAACGTAGTGTGTGTACATGTATGTAAGATAGGTGAGGAGAAGTTTGGCGGCTGTTGGTGGTAGTTTTCATGGTTAGGTCAATTCAACCCGGTCGCCTGGCATCCGCGCTGTGTCTGTCCCATCGAATCGACTGGACCACTGTTTCAGTTCTGGTCAATTCAAAGGGTAACAAAAAGACAGCTTACTGATACTGTCTTTCATTGTACTGTTGCTACAAGCGTATGAGGAACCGTGTGGTATATTGCTGTCGCGATTTTGTTGTAAACCGACGTAAGGCATGTGATGGTATGCGAATGTAAATGCATAGAACGACATATGCAGTCCAAGAGATCAGTCTTGGAAGATGACGAGACTCGAGGTCGATCACTGTTATCCCTCTCTCCGCGTGTAATCGTAATAAAGTGATTTGTTCAGTACTTCTGGTGTCGAATCAGATATGTATGAATGCGAGATGAGTCGGACAATCCGACTACACAGATGTCAGGCCAAGACGACACGTTTCATGGTGGCAGCTACGGTTGAATCCGGCGCTTTCGACATTCGTAAATAGGTCAACACGCACGCGGCACCGTCGAGTCGACGCTGGCCAGCTCCGATTTGTTCTCACTGAGTAAGTGATAGACATTGCCATTAATAGGCAGCCATGAACTGGTTAGCCACTGATCTACCTACGGAGTTTCGTTCATTCCGTCAATACTGTGAACTAATTTTCAGTGGGCCATTTGCGGAAAAAGGGCAAAGTGAACGAGTGACCTACATCCTGCTATGGGTAGGACAGGAGGGTCTGCGAATGTACAACACTTGGGACCTCAGTGAAACTGAGAAGAAAGACGTTGAGGTCATTTGGGCTAAATTCCAGGCTCTGATAGAACCCAAGTCTAATTACAGGCTGAGCCGTTTTCATCTGCAAAAATTCAGGCAGTTGAGCTCTGAGACAGTTGACGAATTCATGACACGCTGCAAGACGCAGGCGCGTAAATGTAAGTTCCGTGATACTACAGAAACCGAGGAGAGGTTGATCGAACAGTTAGTAGTGGGTGTCCGGCACGGGAAAGTGCAAGAAAAGTTACTGTGCCGTGATGAGACACTAACACTTGACGCGGCGATGGACGTTGCTAGAACGCATGAAGCAACACTGGCCAACATGCAGCAGTTCTCAGGAGACGCTAGCAGCATCAGTCACGTCAGCCGGTCGCGGAGAACACATGAGCCAAGCGGACGTCGAGAGGAGGCACCTACGTGCACAAAATGTGGACGTCATCATGCGCCCACAGATCGATGTCCAGCAGAGGGCAGTAGGTGTAACGCATGTGGGAAACTCAATCACTGGCAGCGAGTATGTCGGCAGGCTACAGGTTGGACGTCTGGCGCCGGAGGAAGACGACACTCTTCTGGGCGACCAAGATCCCGAGCTAGGTCAAGACGAAGGACCAACCGAGATGAGCGCCAACGGGGTGGTGTTCACTCCATCAGTCAAGACGCCAGATTCGATCAGCTCAGCGACAACTTCGAGCCGCTTGCATTTAATACCGTCAACATCAATGCCGTCGAGAGGGACGAGGTATATGCGACTCTCAGGATCACGCTGAAAGACAGGCCTGACATCCCAGCGACACTTCGTGTCAAGGTCGACACAGGTGCGCAGGAAAACGTAATGCCGCTGAGGACGTTCCAGCGCATGTACCCGTCAAACATCGACACAGAAGGAATACCTGTGCGAGGCAGCCTTGAGCATCGAGACACGATCCTAACTGCCTACAACGGACAATTGATCCGGCAGTACGGTACTACGCGACTGAAGTGTGTGCATGAGACAACCACACACGAAGCAGAGTTCTTTGTTGCTGACACACCAGGTCCAGTAATCTTGGGACTACCTTCCTGCCGCAAGCTCAACTTGGTGACCTTGAACTGTGCAGTCAGCGAACATCCACCGCCGTTGAACTCGAAGGAAGATCTCCAGCGGCTGTATCCAGATTGTTTTAAGGGCATCGGAAAGTTCCGCGAAACGTTCCACGTCACACTAGACCCTGCTGTGACCCCAGTCGTACATGCGCCCAGACGATGTCCGATCCACATCAAAGACGACGTGAGGAATGAGATCAAACAGATGGTAGAACTCGGGGTGATCGAGAAGGTCGGGGAGCCTACAGATTGGGCATCTAGCATCGTATACAGCAGGAAGTCGAACGGAAAGTTGCGCATCTGCTTGGATCCCAAAGACTTGAACACAGCTATCAAGCGTCCGCACTACCCAACACCGACCTTGGAGGAAATTACCCACAAGCTTGCTGAGTCAGTGATCTTCTCCAAGCTAGATGCACGTCACGGATACTGGTCCGTGCAGTTAGACGACGAGTCTAAGCGTCTGACCACGTTCAACAGTTCCTTCGGCCGGTATTGTTTCAGAAGACTACCGTTTGGCCTGAACCTCAGCCAAGACGTGTTCCAGGAGAGGATGGACTGCATACTTGAGAAGTGCCCCGGAACGATAAGTATTGCTGACGACGTGGGTGTGTTCGGGAAGACAGAAGCCGAACACGACAAACATCTGCACAACCTGATGAGAGTAGCACTGCAGCATGGGCTGGTGTTCAACATTAATAAATGCGACATCAAACAGGCGAACATGAAGTTCTTCGGGTTGGAATTCAGCGCAGACGGCGTATGTTCAGACCCAGGCAGAGCCGCAGACATCCAGCGAATGAAAGAACCGCAAAACGTCGCACAACTTCAGGAATTTCTGGGCATAGCCACATACATGTCGCCATTCATTCCAAACCTGTTGCAGAAACCCGCAACCCTGCGTGATCTAGTGAAGAAGGACGCCGAATACATCTGGACGGACTCTCACAACGCAGCGTTTGAAGCGACGAAGTCTCTCATCTGTCGTGATGTGACCCTTGCGTACTTCGACCCACACGCTGAGAGTGTCATCCAGGTCGACGCCTCCAGCCGAGGACTCGGCGCTGTTCTCATTCAACATGAGAAGCCCATCGCGTTTGCCAGCAAGTCCCTTAGTGATTGCGAACAGAGATACGCTAACATTGAACGTGAGATGCTCGCAGTCGTCTTCGGCTGCGAGAGGTTCCACATGTATGTCTTCGGAAAATCGTTCGTTATCGAGTCGGACCACAAACCTCTCGAGATGATTAACTTAAAGAACCTTGCAGCAGCACCGCAGAGATTACAGAGAATGTTCCTGCGAGTACAACCGTATGACTTTGTGTTACGCTACAAGCCAGGAAAGCAAATGATGCTGGCCGACGCCATGTCAAGACAACCGAGTAGCGAGTCGACGCAGATCGACCTTGACATACAAGTGTCATTCGTACAGTTTTCAACGCAGAAACTACAGTCGATCAGAGAGGCGACACAGGCCGACGATGAACTGTGTGCGCTGAGAGCCGTCATCGTGGATGGATGGCCAGATAGCCAACGCCACCTAGCTGCACCGTTGCGACCCTACTGGTCATGCGGAGACGAGTTGGCAGTTGAGGACGGTCTTACCATGAAGGGCGACCGTCTGGTGATTCCCCTAAGTCTACAGGCGGAAGTGTTGAGCAAACTGCACGAGGCTCACCAGGGCATAGAGAAGACCCGGCTACGAGCGAGGTCCTGTGTCTACTGGAAGTCGATCAACAAGGACATCGACGACATCGTGAGGAAGTGCGACGCGTGTCAACGGTTACAGAAACGTCAGGCGCACGAGCCGCTGATGCAGCATGAGTTACCGACACGTCCGTGGCAGATCGTCGGCACAGACCTGTTTGCCATACGAGAGGACACGTATCTTCTTATCTGTGACTACTACTCGAAATTCCCTTTTGTCTACCGCATCGAGGGGAAGGTGACGAGTGACCGCATCATATCGAAGATGAGTGAGGTGTTTGCGGAGAATGGATCGCCAAGCAAGGTTGTGAGCGACAACGGTGGACACTATAGCAGTCAGGCTTTTCGAAACTTCGCCGCCGAGTGGTGCTTCGACCACGTAACGTCCAGCCCACACTTCCCACAATCGAATGGATTCATCGAACGTCAAGTTCAGACGGTGAAGTATACCCTGAAGAAGGCAGCGATGTCGAGATCCAACCCGCAGAAAGCACTGCTCGCGTTGAGATCCACACCAATGATGCTAAATGCCCGCAAGTACAAATCGAACCTCCCCGTGATCATCAGAAATGAACACTGTTCGAGAGACGAAATCAGACGTCGTCTCGCCGAGAGGCAAGAAATCCAACGTCTTAACCATGATAAGCGAGCTATGCAACCACTTGCACCGCTAATACCCGGACAGGACGTTCGTGTGAGAGACACTCAGACAGACACCTGGCAGCCTGCCAAGGTGATATCAACTGATGTACAGCCGCGGTCGTACAACGTCTTGACTCCGACAGGCAATGTCCTTAGGCGTAACCGTCGTCACCTCCGTGAGACGACTGAGCGACATACGTTCCAACAAGACAACGTGGACGATACAGACGACTTGACGCGAAGAGACGACATGCAAGTCGTACCACCTCCGTGTAACTCCGTGTTACCCCAGAAGAAGTCAGTCCGTTTCCAGCTTCCACAACCGGAACAATACACTAGCTCCGGAAGACGAGTGAAACGCCCACAACGATTGGACCTGTAATTGTGTTCTAGTTTACACGAACATTATGGCTAATAGTTAGAATAATGATTTGATTTCTCTTACATACGGACATTAGTAAGTTAGTTATTTTGTCTTTATGTTTTGAAGAAAGAGGGATGTGATGGTATGCCAATGTGAATGCATAGAACGACATATGCAGTCCAAGAGATCAGTCTTGGAAGATGACGAGACTCGAGGTCGATCACTGTTATCCCTCTCTCCGCGTGTAATCGTAATAAAGTGATTTGTTCAGTACTTCTGGTGTCGAATCAGATATGTATGAATGCGAGATGAGTCGGACAATCCGACTACACAGATGTCAGGCCAAGACGACACGTTTCAAGGCACTTTTAGCGAACCGCATCGCTCTCTGTTATGACAGCTGAACCAACAGACGACTCCGCGACGTATTACTTTTCCAAAGTGCAGATAGAAGCTGGGTTGTGATTGGTTGCAAGGACGAAGATGGGCCCGTTCATGGTGTCGGTGATTTAGCTAGATTTTCCCACTTTAAGACCACTTTCTGAGGAAACCACTAATGTCAAAAATTTGATTGTAGATGCAAATGATTAGCTTGTGTAAACTCTTTTAGGTGCATAACACCAAACTGTTGCCTTTTTTCACTTTAAAATGTTATGCTCAATATTCCACCTGTTGTATGTTAGCCAGGAACCGGCATAAACATGATATTACAGAGCAAATATTGCAGACTGCTGAGTAATTAATTATTATACTGTTTGTAAATGTTTATGTCTTGTATAATGATTCACGTTTCATAATATGTATTTGTGAAATTGTGATCTTCGATGTACCGCGATATGCATGTGGTTAGGATAGAATGAATACAATTTAATTGTCTTCTCTTCTACTGTCTTATTATCTCATATCATCTCATCTGATCTCTCTTCTGTTTTGTTGTGTTCCGTTCCGTCCGTTTCCGCTCGTTTCGTTCCGTTCCCAACCGTTCTGTTCTGTTTATTCTATTCTATTTTACTCCGTTCTACATTACTCTATTCTATTCTACTCTACTATACTCTAATATGGTGTATTCTATTTGAAATGGAAGTGACATCTCCTCACCTAAGAGTTCATCTGTAAAGTTCGTCACTACCCTTATTGGTCCACCAAGGCGGACATAAGTGGATCCATAGACCTTGCCATCGACCACACGTGCAACTCGCCGTTGCATGGTGGTATTATATAAGAGACCACGAAGGTAGCGTGTTTTGCGAGCATCTATGGGGAGGGTGCAATTTAATTGGACGTTTTAGGAGAGCGTGAAGGTGGGTTTTACATGACGAGTCTCAAAGGGCGAGCTGCTGACTGATATTGACAATTAATAAATACAAACATATACTTACTTGCAATGAATGTGACCCAGTGGCGTAGCCAGAGCGAAGCCTGATCCATAGAGCGACAAAGTGCAGATGAGATTGGGATGTGTGTTTAAGATTGCCCTTCACATGCAGTTACCCTTTCGATTAATACGATTAAGTTACCCAAAGTGGAGGAATCCTCCATATGTGCTGTAGACGATAAGTACCCAGCTGGCAATAGCACAACAGGTGACACAGTGCTAACGAAAATGTCACCATTCTCGATGTGCATGATTGCTAATGGCTATTAATAAATCAACACGTTCAGCGATTCCAAATAATAATTAACTGCCCGGTTACTAAACTAAAATAAAATTGCATACTGTTGTCTTGGCATCCATGTCATCAGCGGTGACGTTGGCCATGGTATGCATTTCCGTCGTTTTTTTCTTCATATTATTTTCTTATTCTCTTTCCTCACGTTTCTTTCCGCCACCGTCAACATGATGGTACACACACAGTGTTCATTCGACGTGTGGCCTGCCAACACTCCCGAATGTTAGGGTGTTTTCCGTATTGTTGTGAATTTCGACGACAGCCGGAATAAAAGCAAATCTTCAGGATTTTCGATCCAGGTCGTCAACAGTTTCCACCTTGGAAGACCAATCAAATCCAGTATTTCAAGGGGCAGTATCGTGATAGACGTGAATTACAATATATAAACAAGGCAGAACTCGAGCGACCATGTAAAACTCAATCTCCAGTATTAAAAAATTCAACATTTAATATGTTAAGTCTGGTGGGTGTAGGAAAAGAGTAGGAAATTTAGAACACTGCCACAGAACACTACAAAACCTCATGCACCTCTCATAGACGTCTGCACGTAATTGAACATGTAAACACAAGGAGGCGCTGGTATGTTTTTTAACAGGTCATCCGCTAGATGGCACTGCACTTCCCTTGACATACTTCCTTGTCCTTGTCGGTTGTTGAGTGTCGCAGACGAGTCATAACTTCGAAGTTATTTGTAGCTATGGGTAAGTATTTCCACCCAGATTGCCTGTTATCTTCTTCGTTGATATGTTGTGGGTTTACTAACGAAGTTTAATTGTTGTAATAAGCAGCACAGCCTGATATACCGTAAACAATAAGAGGTCACCTAATGGACATTGTAATGTACAGCAATGAGTTGAATGACTAGGCTAATGTTCGATTACTTTCGTTTCATTTTCTCACAGGTCTTTGTCTCACAGGCTCGTAACCGTAAAGCTGTATCATGTGCTCCAAATGTCAAATACAATGTGAATGTGTTCAACATTAACACTCAATTGGGGATCATAAACCAATTATGTACCCATACATAGCCTGTAACTGATAATGAAGTGTAGCACAACTGCGCGTGCGTGTGCGTGTGCGCAAGGGTGAGTGCTTGAGGGCCTGTATATGGGTGGGGGGGGGGGGGGGGGCGGGGCGTTTTTATCCGTATGTGAATGCGTGCGTGCGTGCGTGCGTGCGTGCATGCGTGCGTGCGTGCGTGCGTGCGTGTCAGTAGCAGTGCAGATTTATGTATAGGCCTAGGTACAATAAAACTCGCATAAGTCTGATCTTTGGCTTTTTTGCTAAACTCAGAATTTCATGGAACGGTTGACATTGTAATGTATTGTTCACAAAAGGTTTCTACATCGAATTATATCAGTCAGATCTTTCATCTCTGGCTTTGCGTAACTCGATCTAACCGAGTTGGTCCATTTTTTTCAGTAGTTATGTGTTTTTTCTCGCTAAAGTCAGATTGCAGTTTTCGAAAGAATAAATCAATTGGTTGCGTGTTGTATACGTGACAGATGAATTAAAGTTGTGGAACGGAGCCTTATTCAAACCTAATAAACCAGACTGCCACAATAATGTATATAACGAATGCTTCCATTTCGCCGTGACGCACATTCTGCTTTATGGACACAAGACACTGGTTTAGCGCTCGACAACAGTGATATCGGACCAGAATATCTGTACTCAGTAGTGACACCATATTCGCTCACCCGTCCATTGACATCCACCGGCCAACGTCAGTTGACAATATCGCGGTACCATCTTGAGCGATACGGTCGGCGGTCTTTCTCAATGGCAAGACCGGCACAGTGGAACAATCTACCCTCGCTGCTGGAGACGCTGACTCAATGGCAACATTAAAACACCGCTAAAGACACATCTTTTCTCATAGCGTTGACAACACTGTCTGCCGTTGTGGCCAGCTGAAGCAACATTTCAATGAAGTTGACTATTTACATGTTTTTAATACGTTAATGTTATGGTTTACAGTTTGCTCGCCTTCTTAATCTGTATGCTTATACAATTTACAAAGCCAATTTAATATTGTATTTAACTTTTTCATTTAACTTAATTACCTTATTTATTTAACTTATTTTAACATATTTATCTAACCTATTTATTGGGGGGGGGGGGTGTGTGTGGGGGTGGGTGGGTGGGTGGTTGTTGTGTGTGAGTGACATAAAGAGAGAGGGCGATAGAGCGTGCATGAGTGTATATCTGACACATAACATATATAGGAAATAATAAACATTTAATGTATGTGTTTTTGTAGCATCTGCAGCAAGGAAGGTCCACAAGTTTGTTGACCAAGCATACAAGAATGATTTCATGAAGAGTTTGCATAAACTGCGCCAGAACGAGGAATACACCGACGTGACCCTGCAGTCGGGCGATGTCCAGATCCAGTGTCATCGCGTCGTTCTGGCGGCCGCAAGTGATTACTTCAAGGCCATGTTCAAGTGTGCTCTGAAAGAAAGCAAGTCGGACACAGTCCAGATGACAATGGAACCCGAGGTGTTGACCAGTGTCATAGACTATGTGTACACCGGTGAAATTGAACTAACCATCGACAACGTGAAGAGCGTGGTCAAGGCGTGCGACGTGTTACAACTAACTAGACTGATGGCGGGTTGTGAAGAGTTCATGGTAGCCCAAACCAACGCGGCCAACTGTGTCGGCTTCCATGGATTTGCTGCATCGTATCATCTGCATAAGTTGCAGAGGAAAGTCAAAGAAGCGATGCTGGCTGAATTCAGTTCTGTTGCATTTACCGACCACTTCAAACAGTTGTCCTGCAACGAACTTGTCGAATTAGTCAAAGATGATGAGCTTAATGTAAACGATGAGGATGTTGTCTTCGAATCTGTGCTGGGGTGGGTTAGGCATGACGTTAGCAACAGAAAGTCGGCTTTGGAAACCGTCATGGAATATGTCCGGCTTCCGTTTTGCACGAGTGACTATATGTGTCAAATGAAGCAATCGTTCGACTTGCTGACCCCCAAGTGTTTTGAATATGTGCAAGAGGCGTGGATGTTCCAGGCGGGAACTGCGCAGCAGCATAAACCCAACAGTTGTCGCACAGTACCACGCCGTAACTTCATGTCTTCTCTCTTGGTTGCTGGCGGGAGGATCAGTTCAAGTGATGCTTCGTATGACGTCCACGTCTACAATCAAAACACGAATCGTTGGGAAACACTGACAACAATGCCACCGTCGGTCGACCAGTGCAACAGCGTGTGTTGCGATGGTAGGCTCCTACTGGTGACCGGCGGCCTCAAGACATCAATGAGTTTAACAGAGACGGACGAATGCTGGCTGTACGACTTGGCCACAAAGAAGTGGGAGACGATGCCACCACTTAACACTGCACGGTATTATCACCGCAGTGTCGTGCTGGGCCAGTGTGTCTATGTGGTGGGAGGGCGAAACACAGCTTCCGTTGAGTGTCTGGACCTTAAACGGCGGAGCTGGTCGTCGTTGACTGCCATGCCAGAGCCGGTCTATGGCCATATGGTTGCCACCTATGCCAACAAGATCTTTATTTTTGGTGGCAGAAATGCGCAGGGACAAGTACTTGCGCATACGCAGGTATTTGACACTACCAACGGCCAGTGGAGCACTCGGTCAGACATGACGAACGTGTGCGACTTCGGTGCAGCAGTCACACTAAACGACTGCATTTACGTGATGGGAGGCATTAACAGCACGTATCTGAAATACGAGCCAGCGACGGACACGTGGACGAGACTGAGCAAGCCACGCGAAAGCCTCGTCAATGCACCAGCAGTGGTGTGTCGCGGGTGTATCTTGGTGTCAGGGGGAGGGTGGTGCCACCCAGAGTCGTCTGTCATCCAACAGTACGACCCTCGCACTGACACGTGGTCTGACTGGACAACAACACTACCTTTGAAACTGACAGAACACTACATGATGATCTCCTAGATCAAGATGTAAACTGTTGACGTCCATGATGTTAACTGTTGACATCCATGATGTTAAATGTTGACGTCCATGATGTTCAATGTTGACGTCCATGATGTTCACTGTTGACGTCCATAGTGTTCAATGTTGACGTCCATGATGATAAATGTTGACGTCCATGATGTTAAATGTTGACGTCCTTGATCTTAACTGTTGACGTCCATGACGTTAAATGTTGACGTCCATTATGTTCAATGTTGACGTCCACGATGATAAATGTTGACGTCCATGATGTTAACTGTTGACGTCCATGATGTCAACTGTTGACGTCTGTGATGTTAAATATTTACGTCCATGATGTCAAATGTTGACGTCCATGACGTTAAATGTTGACGTCCATGATGTTATATGTTGACGTACATTATTCAATGTTGACGTTAATTGTGTTAACTGTTGACGTCAATTATGTTAAATGTTGACGTCCATGATGTTAACTGTTGACGTCCATGATGTTAAACGTTGACGCCCATGACGCTAAATGTTGACGTCAATGATGTTTGTTAACTGTTGACGTCCACGGTGTTAAATGTTGACGTTCATGATGTTAAATGTTAACGTCCATGATGTTAAATGTTGACCTCCATAATGCTAAATGTTGACATCCATTGATGTTAAATGTTGACGTCCATGATGTTAAATGTTGATCTCCATTGCTGTTAAATATTGACGTCCACGATGTTCAATCTTTTCGTCCATGATGTGAAATGTTGGCCACCATTGATGTTACATGGTGGCGTTCATGATGTGAGATGTTGACCTCCGTTGTGTGTGAGGCTTGCCTATGTCTAAGCGCGATCAGCGCTGTGTTGGTTGTATCAACAGAAGTGCTGTTGATACAACACTAGTAGTGTACTAATGTTGTGTTTCGTGTATACAACGTGTTAGTTGTTGCACATGAAGCCTGTTCTCCTCTTACCCTGGTGGGGAGGCGTCCACTCCACTTGTTCTGTTTCGTTCACCCAGTGAGTTGTCTCTATCTATTGCGACTGAACTTGCTTCGGTGTCATATTTTCGCAGACCAAACAGTGCAGCTGTTTCTATGCATGGCTGAAAATGCCACGTGCAGCGGTTGTTGTGAAAGCCAAGAAGAACGGTGGTAGATTTTTAAACTGGCAGTTTATGCAGCTGTTTTGATACTATTATGAATATATTAATGACGTTTTTGGTAATCATATGGCATTGATAGTTTTTTCATTGACGAGGGTATGAATATTTAAAGCAAATGTATGTGTCGGCAGTAAAAAAAAACTGCCGAATGCCATGCAAGTATATCGCCATACGAAATGTGGATTTGTACACAAGTACTATATAAAAACTTGGGGGTCAAGGACTGCACGCAATGTTACACAACAATTATAACACAACTGACAAATCCTGTTTGCTTGATTTACTTTCAAGAACTAAATGTACGCAACGTTTCACGGTTCTATAGAACTATAAATAATACTGTTTATTTTATGTATTTTTGAGTTGGATTAATTGCCTAATATTTGAATAAAATGAACGTGAATATAATATGTAATATTTTGCGCCTATATGCACTCGACACACCCCTTGACCCTATTCGGGGTACGGGTGTGTCGAGTCCATATAGGCGTGTCCGTTTAACATCACCCCTGGACACGCCTATATGACCACAGCAAGCACAATGCTTGAATAGAACTAGGATATATCTATACAACAAAACGATTTTTACACTGATTTACATAAATAAAGTATTGTATCTGCAGTATCTCTGTATGTATTTCCAACCCAATAATAATTAACTCAGTCGCTCCGCGCACTCACCCCGCCTACTCGGTGTAGAAGAGATTCTCAACTCACATGTAAAAACAACACGTCTCATACACCGCGGTATTTAAGCACAGAGACGTCCGAGGGAATTTGTGCAGAGACTCTAGTTTACACCACACACACACACGCACGCACATACGCACTAGAAAACGTACGTATTGTGTTGCGAGACGACACCGGGCTACTGTTGGTGATGAGAGAGGTGTCTCACTCTGACGGCAGCATTGGCGGCGACACCTTTCTCTCAGCCTCCGCAGCCGCCGCCGTCAGCATTACGGTACACACACAGTGGTCATTCGCCGTGTGGCCTGCCAACACCCTGGATTTTAGGGTATCTTCCTTATTGTTGTGAATTTCCACAATTTCCGGAATAAAAGCAAATCTCCAGAATTTTCGATCCAGATCGTCAACAGTATCCAGCTTCGTAGGCCAATCAAAATGCAAATGCGTGTTAAAATCAGTGGTTACAATACTTTACGCTCTGTCATATTATCAAAGTCAAGGAACCGCTTGAGAGCCTCTGTGAAGGGAGCGTTTATTGGAATCAAAATCTCAGTGGACTATCCCTCTTTCTCAATTAAATGTCCCCCCTTGAACGTTGCGACTTGTTTAATTATTTCATCTAATTTTTGCACTCATTTATTCAATCTTCTTTATTTACCAATTGCGTAGTATATATTTATTATTGTTATTGTTTTGTGTAATATCAAAAAACCTTTTGAAGAAATATTGTCTGTTTATTTATTAAGTATTTATTCTACCTTATTATTGTACTTATTTATATACTTAGTTTATTAGTTTAATGTATTTTGTGCTGATTAGTGTTATTTGTATTTTAATGTGTCTTATCAACTGTATCTAGGTCACCAATCTTGTTACTGGCATTTTTAATATCTGGTTTTAATATAATGCAAAAAACGGACTACAAGTCCTAGACGGGTCTGGGCTTACATACACTTCCACTGAGTAATCTGTTTAGCGAATAAACGTGGACAGTCTAATGATTTCACACAAATGCTACGCTATGGGATCATTTTCTGCGTGATTTGGACGGTCTTCGTGGGAAAATTGAGAAGATATTTATTTTATGAACTAACTTGGAAATAAATAATACTGTTATACTGTTATAAAAGAAGACATGGATCAACGCATTTTCAGCCGGAAATATGAATGAACGGCGAAGGGAGAGGACAGATTTGGAACCAGTGAGAAAAACTAGGTCGGACTGGCTCTTTTAACCATCCAATATGTCCACACAGAGAAAGTCGAAAGTTTGAAACATCGAAAACTCGAGTTGAGGGACGAAAATTTAACATCGACGATTTTGCATATTCGAGGCTTGCTATGGGCTTTCTAAAATGGCATAGCACATGTCTGTAGGTATTCCAAATCGCTGGATCAATTCGTATCACCTTAGTGTTTAGGAAACTCTTAGCCAGTCATATTAGGAAGGGTACTGCCGTACCATTCCTGATAAACAGAGTTAAAACATAAGAAATCAGGTGTTTTATTTCACACGTGCAGTGGGACATGACTTTGAGGAGTGAGATTTAAGAAACTACATGGATACAGACACTATGGAATACAACTTGAAAGAAATCAACCGTATATTGTTGTTATGTAATTTATAACTTTTTAACATGTTAATGAAGCATTTAATTATACTATAAACACATTGTTTCTTCTTCTTCTTCTTCTTCCATATACTGGATTGGGCCCTTTCTGGGCATTAAAAGTCCAATCGAAGCTTGTGCGCTTGTGGGGGGGGGGGCGGTGTATGCTCTCTTAAAACAGTTAATATAAAAACAAAATTTATATTAACTAATTAAAATTAAAACGTTAATAAAGTTATTCTATGGGCCTCTGGTGATTAATTTTGTTTATTAGTATGATGTACATAGTGTTATGAAGAAATTAAAGCAGAGCCCGAAGGCCAGCTCTGAAAGCCTCTGGGCATGTGGTGGCTGATAGGCGTGTGGGAAGCCTATTCCACTGTCTAAGGGTTTGATTCTTTTAGCTATATGGAATGTGTAGAAGATCAACATAGTAAAATGTGATATTCACCTTAGTAAATTATGATGAAATGTAGTATTCACTTGCTGTAGTAAACCATGGTAAAGCATGATATTCACTGTAGTAAACCATAGTAAAATATGGTATTCACTGTAGCAAACCATAGTAAAGCATATTATTTATTATAGTAAACCATAGTAAATGGTGATATTAACCATAATAAACCATAGTAAAATATGGTATACACTGTACTAAGCCATAGTAAAGCATAGCATTTACTATAGTAAACCATAGTAAATTGTAATATTAACCATAATAAACTATAATAAAATATAGTATACACTGTAGTAAACCATAGTAAAGCATAGGTTACTATAGTAAACCAAACTAAGTTGTGATATTCACCATAGTTAATCATAGTAAATATGGTATTCACTGTAGTAAACCATTGTAAAATGTAGTATTTACTATAGTAAGCCATAGTAAATTGTGTCATAAACCATAGTAAACCATAGTAAAATATGGTATTCACTGTAGTAAACCAGAGTAACATGTAGTATTTACTATAGTAAACCATAGTAAATTGTGTTATAAACCATAGTAAGCCACAGTAAAATGTGGTATTCACTATAGTAAACCGTAGTATTTACTATAGTAAACCATAGACAATTGTGTTATAAACCGTAGTAAACCATAGTAAACGATAGTAGATTTACTGTAGTAAACCATAGTAAATATTTAGCAGGGGAAATAAAGGGCGTCCTGTTTCAAAATGGTTTGTGGAAAACTGAGGTAATAGAATTTATCACCTTTTCCATGACAAGTGTACCAGTGGAGGATAAGCATGCTGTGAAATTTTCGATAGCAGATATATTCAAATTTCGTAGGAAATGAAAGAAACGTTATAATGGCTGCCTATGGAAAAGTCAAATGTGACCGGACATCAGCAGCCAATATAGTCACTAGGGGGCGCCATAAAGGCTGCACATTCGCTAGATGGCACTATACGTCCCTTGACATACTTCCTTGTTGTCGTTGTCGAATGTTGCAGTCGAGCCATACATAACATCGAAGTTGTATTGACCATGGGTAAGTATTAACATCCAGATTACATGTTATTTGTCTCGGTGAGATGTTGTGGTTGTACTGAAGACGTTGCATTTTTGTAATTAGCAGCACAGTCTGACACGATAGCGTAAAGAGTAAAATGTTACTCGCGTTATATACCCAGTCACTGACGTCACAGGCAGTGCCCACAACGTTACGCATGACCACTGACCTCTATATAACTTTATGTAGGTCAGTGCGCCTGACTCTGAGGCCAGACGCAGGGCAGGCCCAGTATAACAAAAATTACAAATGTTGAATGACGTTCAGTTACTTTCGTTTCGCAATTCACATTAATTATCTAACCAAACTGTCACAGACTCATATAATATTCATATATATTCCCCAAACTAAAAAGGCTATACTGTCAATCACTGAAGAACAAGAGAAGGCTGAATTTGTATCACTCATTGTCACATTGATAGTACAAAACCAGACATAATTGTTGGCACTGAATCCTGGCTTAATAATAGCATATCAGACGCTGAATATTTCCCTGACAAATTTATGTTTATAGAAACGACAGAAGTGTAGACCAGAGAGGAGGAAGGGTACACGTATTTGTTGCAGTGAATTCTGATCTGATTAGTGAAAAAGAATTTGAATTAGAGACAGACTGTGAAATTATTTGGATAAAGATCTGCTTAGCTGGTTGTAAACTTAGAACAGTTCGAAATATCATTAAACAGAGTAAAACAGAACCAACACATATTCATTAGAGGAGATTTTAACTTTCCAGAATGGGATTGGCATAATGAACTGTTAAAATGAAACTACCAAAATGTATCACTTCATGAACAATTCCGAAACATTCTTGATGACTTTGGCCATATACAAATTATACATAAGCCAACAAGGGGAGATAACACCCTGGAGCTAATGATAACGAACAATCCTACTAACATAAACCGAACAGAGGCACTACCAGAATTTCATAGCATGACTGTTGCTACACAGACTAGACATGACCAATGAAACATAAACATCAACCTAGAAATATTCCCCTTTTTAATAAGGACAATATCAGACAACAAATGAAAGAAGTAAACAAATCTCTTCAAAATTGCTATGAACAAAACAGTGCAAATACATTATGGTGTATATTTCGGGATACCAGTTTTCACATGGCCTAGTTATCAATATGCAATCTGGTGCACAAACGGATGTAATAGTGATGGATTTTTCTAAAGCAGCCATACCAAACTAATTGACACACTACATCACTATGGCATCCAAGTCAAAACAAATGCTTGGATTAAAGCATTTTTAACCGACATATCCCAAAGAGTCATAATAGAGGGCAAGGCCTCCTCTGAAGTCCCTGTAACATACAGAGTCCCTCAAGGTTCTGTTCTTGATCCATGCCTATTCCTTTTTATATTAACAACATTCCAGGCAATATTACTTCCACAGTTAGATTCTGCTGATGACACCATAATGTACATAGCTCTTAAGCCTAAGAAAAACACAGCTGCACTCCAGGAAGATCTTCACAAACATGATAAATTGGCAAAAACTGGAACATGAAACTAAATCTGGAAAAGTGCCATGTAATTCTTGTAACAAGAAACAAAACTGTCAGTAATAAAACCCAGCACATGCTTCATGGCCAAATACTTATATCAAATACAAATATCTCCATTCTTGGAATAACCATAACATCAGATGGTGGAATGCCCACATAAATAACGTTTCTTTGAAAGCAAATAGATCACTATAGGCTTCCTCCGCAGAAATCTCAAAGTGTCGTCAATTCAAATAAAAACTCAGGCTTACTTCACCTTTGTCAGACCTATCTTAGAAAACAGCTGTACTGTCTACACCTTTACACAGATAAACCAACTAGAAATGTTCCAACGTCGTACAGCTCGACATGTCCTACATCGCCACCATAATACCTCAAGTGTAACCGATATGCTCCAGACATTAGGATGGAGATCCCTATCCGACCGAAGAAATTATGCTAAACTATGCAAGATATATAAAATAGCAAATGGCTTTGTGAGTATACCAACAAAAACATGTCTTATTCCTGTAAACACAGTTACTAGAAAACAACATTCCTTGTCTTACCTTATCCATCACTCCAGATGTAATTACCACTAGTATTCTTTTTCCCCAAACTCCCTCCCTCAACATGTTGTAAATCAAATCAGCCTTGATGAACAATATCCAGACTTTGCGTTATTCCTCTTTTTAGACAACAAGTTATGGTGCATGCATTACTGCTTACATGCACTAATTACTGTTTTGACATATTGCACCCTAAAAGAACAAAAATATTTTTCCTGTTTGCCTGCCTGTATCCTCAGCATGTTGAGGCTAGGCTATCTGGAAGAAGAAGTAGAAAAATAACATGTTTTTAAACGGAATTTAACAAAATTGCTGTCTAAAGCTATTTCAAAGCTTCAGATGGCATGTGGACAAGGAAGATAGTTTTAGTACTATACATAAAATATAAAATAACATAAATTGTAAAATGCTAAGCTACTAAAAAAATAAATCTATATATTACAGTAATAACAATGCATTCACTATGATAATAAATAAATAAAAGTATAAGTAAATAATTATGATTCAATATTAAAATAATTTATAAAACTAATAAATGTTCAACTTACGTGTAACCAGCCCTCACCAGATAACTGTCAATTTTATTTATTTACACTGCTAGTGTTAGCATAATCATTACTTAATTTATTCCAGTCATTTTAAGTCAACTTCTAGTGCGCCCAAATCCTTCGAAAACCAATATCAGAGGCTTATCAATAGAAAAGGGTTAATTGATCTCAGAGTCAATAAACAATTCCATTTCTCAACAGATTAATTAATGCACCAGGGAGCTATGGTGGATAGGCAAGGTATGTTTTTAGATGAGGGGGGCAAGTAGTTTTCAACTGATCTGACATTAGAAGGAAGCGTATTCCAAAGAGTAGGTGTAGATATAGGGGGAAAAAACTAATCCGACTGTTGGTATTGACTTTAAGGAAAACAAAGTAAATCAGAACTAGATCGAAGCTGGATACGTCTTCTTATGGGAGTATGCAGTGAATATAAATATGATGGTTGTTTACAGGAAGGTGCTTGGTAAATAATAGTACAGATCTTAAAGTTGATACGATATCGGACAGGAATGCATTCAAGCCAATACAAAGACTTTAGAAGCACGATAATATAATGAGTAAAACATGGACACCTAGTTACAAACCTTGCTAAGCAATTTTGAACACGTTGTAATTTTGCGATATCCTTAAAAGATATATTTAAAAAAAGTGAATTATATATATATATATATATATATATATATATATATATATATATATATATATATATATATTAGTCTAGTCTACTAGTGACTAGCACAGTTGAATTGCTGTTGAAATCGTTTTTGCTTCAGAAAAATGCAAGTACTGGTAAATGGTGAATATGATAATAACGTGATAGACAAGTTTGAGAAATGTGTTAAATTAAATTTATCATTAAAAATACTCCCAAATTCCAGGTTGAAACTGCAGGCAAGGTGTGCTGACTAAGTAGGGGTTTAGGGAAAACATTCTAAATTTGAATGTGCTGCCTCTGTGTGCCAGTAATTAGAAATTTTTTCTTATCTGCATTTAGCTTTAATCTACTCTCATTCGTCCAATGAAAAATGTCATCAAGACAATTTCTAAGTTCTGCGAGGAACAATTAGCATATGGAATAGATAAGGATATATATGCACGTGTATCGTTTGCACATAGTCGATGAATAAATAATGACTATTAATAGCTGAACTAAGTGGAGTGTAAAAAGTTATGGTCCTAAAACTGAACCCTGAGGAACACCACATGGCATAATAAGTGGTGACAAAAACAATCCACAATTTTAATTCTCTGGTGTCTACCGATAAAATAAGATCTTAACTTACTTAAAGCTACATCAGATAAACTGTACCACAAAGATAAACGATCCAGTTAATAAGACTAGTATGATTAATAATAGCAAAGGCAGTTGACACATCAAGCAAGGTTTGCAGAGTAACTTTGCCATTATCCACATATAAAGTGACACCATTGTGCACTTTTAAGAATAAAGAGAGCAGTCTCCCTTAGAATGGAGATGCTTATATGCAGATTGGAATACCTTTACAAGATTACTGCAACATTATTTGAATTAATATGAGATCCAAGGCGTTTTGCTACAACCTTTTCAAATCTCTTCGAAACAAAGCTGAGATTAAAAACACCTCTATCATTTGTCAAGTTATCTTTCAACAAACCAAAATAAACATCTGCTTTTTTCAAGTCTCGGAAATGAAGCTGAGATTAAAAACACCTGTATAATTTGTCAAGTTATATTTCAACAAACCAAAATAAACCTTGATTAACCTTTGCACAGTTACTTTTCTGCCATATCTGCAGGGCAGTGAGTGGTGGAAGTTGGAATGCAAATAAGACTGGAAATAACATTATAGTTTATAATAACAATAATAGTAATAATAATAAAGAACAGTATTTGTCTACGCCAGATATCTAGCAATAAAACCATTCAGAGGCGCATTGCACTTTACAGGAATATACAGTTTAATGTTTACATTTTTATACATGTATATAATATAATGCATATTCAAAAGTATGTTTAAAAGGAGCATGGGATATATATATATATATATATATATATATATATATATATATATATATATATATATATATATATATATATATATATATATATATGCCCCATGGCAATCCAACAGCAGCTTATTTAGTATTTTAGTAAATTTGACCTGTTGCACCAAGTCGACCTTTTGTATTCATTTAGTTAAAAAATGTAGTTAAAAAATAATAATAATAGTACTGGACTAGAAATTAGTTGTCTTCGTACTAATCGTAAAATCGACCAATAACAGTAATTTGCAGTATTTATTTCTGGGTTCTACTTTATAATTTCATGAATAATATATAGTATGCTCTCTATTTCTTGAATTATAAGTTGTTTTAATAAACCATACAATGTAATATATACCACTTGTAATCAGGATAATTAATTTAGCGTATTTATTAATTAAGGGTAGGTTTATGGGAATAGTTATATTGTTTATTATTTCTTTTAAATGTTTCTTGTTTTTAATATTTCAACAAAACAGCTGTTCATTAGGATCTGGTATAATGAACTTCTTCTTCCTCTGGGATTGTTCAGTATTAAAGTAGCAACAAAAGGCTGTTTTTACACTCTAAATATATTGACGTAATGAAGAGACCCTGTACATTTTACGTAATTTTGTTGTACACTAAAATGAATGGGAAAAGTAATGTTGCATCTTAGCGTTAAAGTAAAACATAGTGGTTTTGTCTTTTGTATTAACGGTGATGATGCCCGATTCAAGGTAATTTACATTAGGGTAAACACAACGAATTTTATTATTACGTGCTAGGTCGCCGTGCACATAGACAGGTGGGCACAATTGTCAGACAGACTGTACAATGAGTAGCAAACTGGCCAGCTTTAAACGTAGTTACAAAACACGAAGTGGGACGTGGCGATTTAGCAAACAACATTTCTACTTCTCGATCGAATATGTCCGAAATATAGCCACTTTGATTACATTGCATGTCTCATGCGAGTGTTTATGAAGTCATACATGTAATAGGATGCATACAATCTATAAATTCTGATGTACAATGACAATGGTTGATCATGGGACTGTGTATAGGAAATAATACGGTGCAGTGTGCGTGTTTGCGTGCGTGCGTGTGCATGTGTATATGTGCGTGCGTGCGTGTGCACATGTGTATGTGTGATTGCGTGCGTGCGTGTGTGTGTGTGTGTGTGTGTGTGCACATTTTCAAGCGCCTGTATATGCGTGTGTATATGTAATTATGTGTTTGTGCGTGTGTGTATTTGATACATACATAAATTATTAATACGTTTTACTAAATAGATACAATTGTAAACATTTTGTATATCTGCTTTTTGTAGCATCTGCTCCAAGCAAAGTGAACAAGTTTGTTGACACGGCATACCAGAATGGCTTCATGAAGGGTATGAACAGGCAGCGCCAGAAGGGGGAATTTACGGATGTGACGTTGAAATCAGGCGACGTCCAACTGCGGTGTCATCGTGTCGTCCTGGCGGTCGCTAGTGACTATTTCAAAGCCACGTTCAGGCGTCGTCCTATAGAAGGTACGACTAACACATACGAGTTGCCGGTGGAACCGGAAGCACTCACTAGCGTCGTGGAATATATTTACACGGGCGAGGTTGAGTTGACAATCGACAACGTAGAGGGCTTGGTCAGGGCGGCTGACGTCTTGCAGCTTCCTGGCTTGAAAGCTACCTGTGAGAATTACATGGCGGCACAGATCGAGTTGGGTAACATGGCCGGATTCAACAGACCTGCCTCGTTCCACGGAGGGGCCTAATGTGCAGACGAACGCCGCGTGGTTGAAGCTGCCCATGTTCTCAGCCTTTTGACGTTAGCGACTAGACCAGCGAGTAGTTTTGCAGCGAACTTGGCGAACATATTATAAGTAATGACGTCAGTGTAAATGAGGAAAATACTTTCTTCGTGTACTGGATCAGGTTCGTTATATGAAATCATTATTGGAAACGACCATTGTGGCACACGAAGATATGTTTTTAATATCTACATGCACCAGCTATCGAACGTAGTCTTCTGCTGGTGGTTGATTTACTGACATATTGAAACGAAAGGACATCGCTAACGTGGCGTATAACTGATGCCAGTGAGCTGTAACGAAAACACGACTTTTGGGGAAACGCTGACGGAAATGCCGTAGTCCATTGACAGTTTGTGTAGTGTATGTTACTCCGGCACAGGTTGCTTTGTGTTAGCAGTCACACGTGACGTTTGGAAAGTCCCAACCAAAATGCTATTGGTTGCAGTAAATTTCTATGTTGTATGGAAAACGCATTTGTGTTGTGTTTAGGCTTCAGCTTTAAGAGGATAAAGTTGTAAACGCTTTGTATTAAAATCACATGTGTTTTCCTTACACATTATTATCGCAACGACCAGTGATTCGGTGAAGGTTTGCTACCAAACGGAAACATTTTGAGGCTGATTTGAATACGCCAGAAGGACGGCAGCTGGTGTTGTCGACGTGGTCACTTGCTGACGCCTGAAGGACGGCAGCTCGTGTTGTCGACGTGTTGACTTGGTACGACGACTTGCCGCACAACCACTTATTTCCTCGACATCATAACACAGACAGTACATAGTTTGTTTAGAATGAAGAGAAGCGTAACTCATGGCCAGAATGAAAATAAAAATGAAGCGAGTGTACAGTTTTGCATGGTCAATGTTAATTTGCTTAATGAGAATAATATATTGTGTAAGTCGCAAGCGAATCATAATGATTTTTAACAAGATTTAACAAGATTGCCACCTAGAGAATCAACTCTAGATGGCATGTGGACAAGGAACCCATTTGGCTTATCGAGAGTCCAACCTATCTATCTAAATGTACCCAGCCCTTCTTAGGTACATGTCAATTTTATTTTTAAACATATTAACACTACTAGCACCTACACAATCAGCCGGTAATCTGTTCCATTCATTTACTGTTCTTTGCGAAAATGAAAACTTTCTAATATCTAGTCTACACTGCTTCTTTGCTAATGTAATTCCATGTCCTCTAGTCCTTCTTTCTTCCTTAACCGAGAAAAAAATATTTCTGTCAATATTTTCATACCCATTCAATATTTTAAAAACTTCTATCTGATCTCCTCTCAATCTCGTGGTTTCTAGTGTTGTTAATCCACATTCTTTTAGACGCATTTCATAAGTAATATTCCTGAGTTTTTGTATTATTTTGGTTGCTCTACTTTGTACTCTTTCTAGTATATCAATATCCTTCTTGCGATATGGCCTCCATGCCTGTATGCAATATTCTAAATGAGGCCTAACTATTGTTTTGTACAGCGGTATTATTATTTCTTTTTCCTTGTACACTATATTTCGTCTAATTAATCCAAGAATTTGCTTTCCATTTGCTGCTGCAATTGCACACTGTTCTGATACATTCATATCCTTCATTTCCATGTCCTGTGTGGAGGCACTTACACTTCCCATAATTAAACAGCATTTGCCACTTCTCAGACCATTCGTTCAACTTATTTAGATCATCTTGTAATTGCTGTCTATCTGCATCACTTTCAATTTTTCGAAACACTTTTGTATCGTCTGCAAACTTCAACGCCTTGCTTGTTATATCATCATCCAAATCATTGATATATATTAAAAACAAAATAGGTCCCAATACTGATCCCTGCAGTACTCCACTCAAAACCAATTTCCAGTTTGAAACCTCCCCATCAACGTCTTCTATCAATAAGCAATTTTTCTATCCAGTTAATCATACCATTGCCTATGCCATGGGCCTTTAGTTTAAGTAGTAATCTTTGATGTGGCACTTTGTCAAAGGCTTTTTTAAAATCTAAGTATATTATATCTACTGGTGATCCCTCGTCTACCTACTTTGTGACATCTTCCAAAAAACATAAGATATTTGTTAAGCAAAGCATGACCTCCCTTTTAGAAACCCATGTTGAGATGGGTTAATCAAGTTATTTTTAACAAGAAAATCAACCATGTGATCTTTGATTAGTCTTTCTAATAGTTTGCAAATCACCGATGTTAAACTAACTGGTCTATTGTTCTCTGACTTGCTTCTTGATCCTTTTAAAAATAATGGTATGATGTTTGCTTCTTTCCATTCTAATGGAACTACTCCTTCTTCTATTGACAAATTGAACACTGTTGCAAGTGGTATGCTGATTTGTTCTACAATTTCCAGTAGTAATTTGGGAGGAATCCCATCCACGTGACTTATTATCCTTCATATCCCTTATTTTCTTAGCTACCATTTTTTGTGTTACAATTAGTTGTACTAAATAGTCTTGACTCTCTCCCTTCGAATTTAGTCTCTGCACTAGTATCTTCCCTGGTGAACACCGAACTAAAGTATTCATTTAGGTTTTCTGCCATTAAGAATCCCTCTGTTATTATGTTTCCATCACTACCTTCTAGGGGTTCTACCTTATCCTTACCTTATCCTGAACTTTCTGTTTACTTCGAACATACGCATAAAAACTCTTGCTGTCATGTTTTATATTAAAAGCTAATTTTTGTTCATAGCTTCTCTTTGAATTTCTAATTTCAGCTGTAGCTTGGTTAAGTGCTTCTTTACAAATGGCATAGTCTTCTTCACTTCCATTATGTCTATATGTCTTCCACATCATTTGCTTGTATTTGATTGTTCTAATGGCTTATTTTGATAAGTGTTTTAAGTGTTTCTTTTTTGACCGTTTCCCCTGTTTTTTCAAGGGGACAAATTGTTCGACAATGCAGTCAATTTCACTCTTTAAGATATTCCAACATTCTGTTGCTGTCTTATTCTCCAGTGTGTTATTCTAGTCTATCGTTGCTACATGTTTCCTCATGTCCTTATATCTTCCTTTGTGACATTTTTTCCTGTACCGTATTTTACGATTCTGTTCTCCTTTTACTTTGATGATAAAATATACCTGGTTGTGATCACTAGACCCCAGTGGCTCACATATCCTGACATTATCAATAAATTCCTTCTGTGAGCTCAAAACTATGTCCAATACGTTCTCACCCCTGGATGGTTCTAACACATGTTGAGTAAGCAAACTGTCTTGTAGTAAATTTAAAAACTTCTGATCTTCACTCCCAGTACTCTAGAGATTTCCACTGTATGCAAGTGGTTAAAATCACCCATAATTATACAGTCCCGTTTACTGACTTCCTTTATACCGTTTTGTATTTTCTCATTCTCATCTGTGCTTATGTTTGGACTTCGATAAACTAACCCAACAGTTAATGTTGAGTTTCCTGTAACTATGTTACACCACACAGCTTCTTCACATTCTGCTTCTTTTTCTAATTTTATTTCATAAGCCTGGATGGATTCTTTAATATATAAAATAACGCCACCTCCCCTTCTCCCTATTCTATCTTTCCTAAACATGACGTATCCTGTCATTCCTAATTCGGCATCTGATATATCGGGGGTGGCCCAAGATTCAGCTATACCTAGTATGTGAGGGTCATTATCTTCTACCATAATGTTTAGTTCATTTCTTTTGTTTACTATGCTCCTTGCATTTAAACACACACATTTATAACAAAATGTTGTAGAGTTTTCCAGACTGTTCTTTGCCGTTTTATCTGTGCTGTCCTTATCTGTGCCTCCAGTATTTGGCTTCTCTGTGAATCCCCCCTGCGAATCTAGTTTAAATAATTGCAACCTGTTCCACTGTCCATAGATTGAAGCAGGTTCTCAGAGAAAACTGCTGCGCCCTTTCCGCTTAGATGGAGGCCATCTCTCACGTACATGTGTTCTTTCCCAACAATGTGTCCCCACAAATCTAAGAATCCTACTCCTTCTTCTTCACACATCTGCTCTACTAGAGCATTGATTGCCATCCTCTTGCAGTTTTTATAGGTTGCTCCCCTACCTCCGATTACTGGCAAGATTCCAGAGAGAATAATCTGTTCAACTCTTGTCTTCTTCAGTTTCCCTACCAACTGTCTGTATCTTTGCACTATTCTAGTTGTCCCCTCCCTGTCTGCATTGTTCGTCCCTACATGTACTAATATAGATCCTCCCTGGCCGTGCCCCAACACGTTCTCTACCCTATCTGTCACATGCTCTATCCGAGCGCCCGGAAGACAAACAATAACATCTTCTCCTTTGCTTAACGTCTTGTCCGTCTTTCGCAAAATTGAGTCGCCCATAAACACCCTTTCTGTTCTCAATGCCTCACCAATCACTGCTTCAGAGTAACTCCTCCGTTTTGCATCTCCCTGGTGGCTGACTTTTCCCCCTGCCGTTTTCTCTGTTCCTTTCTTTCTTGCCTCTTTTATTCCTGACACCATCCTTGTTATTGACTTCCGTTTGGTCACATCTACTCTCAGTTCCTTTCTTCCCTTCGTCTTTCCTCCTGTCGCATCTGCTTCTATCATCTCCTGTCCCATTGTCACCTCCTCATCTACTGTCACTTTCTCCCCTGTCACCTTCCTGCATGCCATGTTTTCACTTGTTCTTTCTCCATTTGCTTTCCTTGCACTCGCCCTCCCTCCTCTCAATATACTGTCCTCACCCTTCTTGTCACTGCATTGCTCCTTCCAACCTCTTCCATCTGTCTCTTTGGTTATTCTCATCTCCATCCCCTTCACAATATAGGTTAGCCTAGCTAACTCTGCTGTAAGACATTCCACTTTCAAACACCATGTGCACTGGAAAGTAAAGTCTTCCTCCATTGTCTCAGCCCATGACTTTGTGCATCCGGATAGAGCAAAATCTACAAAGCTGTGACAATGGTCACACACTAGGTGCCTCATTGCCTTCACTTGCCGCTTGCAAGGGGCCATATTATGACTACCCAGGTACTCAAAATTTACTCAGTCGGTATACCAATTTAGTCTTTAGAAAGACTGTTTTATGTGGACAGTAACTGCAGCTCACTTTATGTTATACACAACTGACAAATGTGGTATTTACTGGTACAGTTCCCTAGCGGATACGATGGACACTACCTGCATAAACAAACTAAGGTTTCTACTAAAAAGCTTGCTTATTTGTTTTAATAACAATGCTACCTGATCAAAGTATTATCTTACGTATGTAGCTGTTATGCTTGTTATTTTATATGTTATATATTCTATCAAATAATCAGATTTGCTAAATCTTGTAAACAAACTTGTCGATGGCTAGATTACCCTATTATCACCAACTATGCTAATCTGCTCAAAAATACTTTTAACTAACAAACTTTTACCAAAACTTGATTAATAATCTTCACATAAGAATAATACTGTAGATGTTATGCTGAATATTTTATCTGTTAAATATTCTATCAAATAATAAGTTTTGCTAACTCTTGTTTACAAACTTGTCGAAGGTATTACCCTATTATCACCCACGATGCTAATCTGCTCAAAAATACTGTTAACTAGCTGACAAACTTTTAACTAAACTAATACCCAATATATGTCTAGTACTACTTTATGAATAATCTTCACACATAAGAATAATACTTATCAGTCAATATTTCCTCTTGTTTTTCAACCTTTATGCACCACCAAATTCAAACATCTGCTCCCGCCAATGTTCCCGCCACCGTTACAAAGTATTGCTCTGCCAATTGGCATAGCACAAACGTACAACTATTTGACTTATCAGTGGTGGTTATTGGGCAAGCCGTCTTTGATAGCGAGACACTTGAGACGAAGCATTGTTCAAGTACACGTGTATGTACGAACACTGTAATAGTCGTACTTCCTAGGACGATTCAGAGGTCATAAGACCAACCGTTTGATAAAGTTAACAGTGGCATTTTTAATACCCTATACAACTATTAGTATATATAAATGAATGAGAACGCATGTAGGTCAATAAGAAGGAGGAAAATGAAGAATTTAGAGAAGACGGTTGGAAAAACCACCAGTGGACAGTAACTGCAGCTCACTTTATGTTATACACAACTGACAAATGTGGTATTTACTGGTACAGTTCCCTAGCGGATACGTTGGACACTACCTACATAAACAAACCAGGGTTTCTACTAAAAAGCTTGCTTATTTTTTAATAACAATGCTACCTGATCAAAGTATTATCTTACGTATGTAGCTGTTATGCTTGTTATTGTATATGTTATATATTCTATCAAATAATCAGATTTGCTAAATCTTGTAAACAAACTTGTCGAAGGCTAGATTACCCTATTATCACCCACTATGCTAATCTGCTCAAAAATACTTTTAACTAACAATCTTTTACCAAAACTTGATTAATATAATCTTCACATAAGAATAATACTGTAGCTGTAATGCTGAATACTTTATCTGTTAAATATTCTATCAAATAATAAGTTTTGCTAAATCTTGTTTACAAACTTGTCGAAGGCTAAATTGCCCTACTATCACCCACGATACTAATCTGCTCAAAAATACTGTTAACTGACAAACCTTTAACTAAGCTATTACCTAATATATGTCTAGTACTACTTTGTGAATAATCTTCACATAAGAATAATATTTATAAGTCAATAATTTTTTATTTCTTCTTGTTTTTCAACTTTTATGCACCACCAATTTCAAACATCTGCTCCCGCCAATGTTCCCGCATGTACCGGTAGGTAGGGGTCTGAATGGATGATTGTCGTGTTCCTGGTTAGAACATTCGAAGAACTTGATAATGTAAGTTGTTTACACATACAGAGCTGCATGTATATCAAAGGTTGTCACATATGAAATAACTGTGATTAGGTGCAACTTGTACCTGAAGTTGGATGTCAAAACAACTGTTCGTCAACGTGTTGGCGTAAAGTATTTACACATATCAAAGGCTGTCGTATATGAAAATTAATAAGCAGGATTCTGTGCAAGTTATAACATCACATAACTTGGATATCAAAACAACAGTTCGTCCCCTTCACCTTTATTACGTCACATTTACACATGCAGGCATCACTGTGCGTGCGTACTTAATTATATAGAGACAGAGAGTCACAGTGCAACTGACATTTCCACTCAGCACATTTTACTTACCAAAGTTATATTCCCTCAACTAACCAAACACTGCATAAGACATCTTAGATTGAACAATGAATCACACGTTGTGTCAAACCGACAACTGCTACAAGTCTGGATATCTAGAATACATCTACTAGGACAATCTATATCAACACTAAAAACTGCTCATGTTTAAAACAGCCTTTCCTGGACAATGTGCGCTTATTTTTCAACTGGTCACACAAGTTGGCCATTTGTTAATAATTACGGAAAGAGATATATCGTTATTTTGTGATTGCATAAATACATGACGTGCAACAAACCTCAATAACTATTACCGAACAACAAATCGCAAACTATTACTCAATATAAATGGCAGATTTGTTTGCAAGTCAGCATATCTGTTTGATATTACACCCATCCATTGCAAACCAGCGAACGACATCCGCCATATTGGAAGACTAGCCAGATCTGCGTTCTGCATATGGCCGCCGTCTCTAAAGCAAACAAAACCACCCACCGCCCGGATAACGACACACTTTGACGAACAGATACATGTAGGTCGACCTCGGGGGCTGTCCGCCGTCTTTAGCGTGGATGACCATCGTGTAGAACCGAGATACGGGCGTTCCCCGCGGAGTCACCACTCCCGATTCTTTATCGATAACGAAGGCGTCTGGGTCGACCCTGATCCTCGACAGGGAGTAGCGGACGGTGCCGTTGTCGCCGCTGTCGGCGTCGGTGGCTTGGGCGCGATAGAGGGGTCTACCGCTAACGAAGTCGCTCGTCGTTACTTGCACTGATGTGTATTTCTTGCCGGCTAAAACCGGACGGTGGTCGTTGATGTCCACCACACTGACCAGCACCTCGGCCATCGACGACATCGCAGGCGGGCCTGGAAAAGGGATGGTCGGAAGATATCATTTACACATACTAACATTATGAATATGGAACTGTACTTTTGTCCATACATACAACATTATCGCAGTGATTTTGTTTTAAATTTACCTTAAGATACCTTAGGACGGTTCTGATCGTAGGATCCTCTATGTTCCTTTATGGGCAGGTCTTCATTGTCTGAGTCTATTAGTATAATATCACGTGTTCCGGTTCAATGATTATTATTATTAAGGGTGCTTCTTAGTCATATACAATATCCTCGGTACACCAGAAATTGTCTAGTTTGATTTTATATTATTTTAATGATTTTGCTGATACCACTTTTTAAGGTAACTGTAATTGGAAATACATTTATTCTTAGATTTAGTTTAGCTCTTTGGGTGACTAATTTTAGACAGTGTTCCCTGTTTCTTATTCTTTGCAACTTTGTTATTATTTTGCATCGTAATCAATTTCAATGAGTTATAATATGCGGATGACAACTGGTCAAAAGCAGTCCTCCAGTGACACGATTTAAAGTAATGATAGTTACTTTAAATAGAGTCATTTGATGACGGCGCTAAGCCCCTTGTAGATAGGAGGTGAACAATGTAAATCAGTAAATGCTTTGTGATCAGCTGTATACCATGTTTGTGTTTACAACGAATCTGTCGATTGTGTTAACAACACCTGACATTACGGGAGCTAGTGGACTGCCACATCGGTCTTACCGGTGTCGGTGGCCTGGACCGTCAACCTCACGTCCTGTACGCTTTCCCGGTCAAGAGCTTTGACGAGATCGATTTGTCCCGTGTTCGCGTTGATAGCGAAGTGTTCGTTAGGGATCGTGATCGAATATGTGATGACATCGTCATTGCCATTAGATGCCGAAACCTACCACAGATAAATGTCACCGATGTTGAACTACGTATGTGTGTGCGCGCGACCGGCATACATACTTGCGTAAAAGCGTACAGGTACGTATGCATATAGTTATGTAAGTGATAGAAAACAGAATGAGAGATGGAGAGAGAGAGAGAAAGACAGAGGCAGAGAGAGAGAGAGAGTATTTACTTTAACAAAACGAGAATAATAGACATTAACAGAATGTGTTATTTATCCGCTGTATAAAACTCACCCGCATCCCAAACGTCTATCATCATTCATGATACAGACAGTTAGCAACAAATCAAATATATCAATGATTATATCAACTCCACTTTTGAATCAAACTGCGTTATATATTTACCGTGACGATGTTAGTGCGTGTGCTCTCCTCGGTGACGTTCACCCTATAGACGCCGTCGTTGTCAAACTGAGGCGGGGAGGTGGTGGTGTCAACCACAGTGATGTTGACGGTGGCGGAGGCTGAGAGGACGTTGTCACCGTTAATGCCGCCGTCAGATACCTCAATCACCAACTCGTAGCTCGGAGTCGTCTGGTGGTCAAGACCGCCCAGTAACACCAGTTCACCTTCAAACAACAAAAAGACTCATTGAGTCTGCTGTGGGATTATGACACAGTGTCTTGTTCTTGGTTGTGTTGGTGAAATAATACAGTACATGCATAGTCAAAATGTGTGCTCAGTTCAAGCTCTATAATATAGACTATAAGCGCCATAATCTATCACAAATTCACAATGTACTGCCCGTGTCAATGGGCTTCCAAATGTCTTAATTTACATTCTACATTCACAATTTTCCTCTTTCTTATTGATTTAAATAAGTTCCCATATATATATTATATATATATATATATATATATATATATATATATATATATATATATACTAATAGTTTCATAGGGGTATTAAAACAACACTGTTATCTTTTCTTTGTCAAATGTTTGGTCGTATAACATCTGAATCGTCTTATGAATTACGCCTATTAATGTGTTCGTACACACACGTGTACTTGAAGAATGTTTCGTCTCAAGTTTCTCGCTATCAAAGACGGCTTGACTAATAACCACCAGAGAGAAGTCAAATAGTTGTACGTTTGTGCTATGCTAATTGGCAGAGCAATACTTAGTAACGGAAGGTCTGCTGTCTAAAATATGAGAAAGTTAAACATCAAAAGATATTCCTGTCAATCAACTTTCTTTTGAAACAAACTGCGAATACTTGTTCCTAGATTAATAAAGTATCTAAACACAAATCGGCAGGCAATAAACCATCAACATGCACGTTGTTACCATAAGAACGTAGTATTAAATAAAACAAATAAAACCTAGGAGCTGACACCCTCGCTTTACTTTAATCCGAGTACCTAACATAATTGTGCTCATGACTAATGATGAGTAACCCCGTACCTGTAAGTGGCGTCAGAGAGAACGCGTTCGCCGTGTTTCCTGACACGATGCTGTACGTCAAGACGGCACTGTCGGCGTCAGAGGCGTTCACTTGGAGCACGGTGGTTCCAACTGGCGTGGACTCCGCCAGGGACAGTGAGTAGAGTTCCTGTTCAAACTCGGGGACGTTGTCGTTGACGTTTGTTATGGTGACAACTACTTGTGCACTCGACGACTTGGCCGGCGTGCCTGTATACAGGACCAAAACGAACGTAAAACACATACTAAACAGAGCACACCGGGATCTGTTAGCGCAAGTTTAACTTAAATAAAATTCAGATTTTAATAATGAAATACTGATGTGACAAATCTGGTTGGTAGTGTAATATATCATATATTGGTGTGTGTAATTAGCGATTTTCGAACTGTTATCATATTTATGATTTTGTTCATTATCGGCGCATCCAATTAAATTACCAAACAGTTACTTTATGGCCTATTCAATTAATCTAACTGCAACATAGGGTCACCAGCCATTAGAGTCATATTTGAGGCTTCGAGGAGATAATAATAATAATAATAATAAATAACTGTATTAAATTTGTCTACGCCATATCTCTAGCAATAAAACCATTCAAAGGCGCATTACACTTTGCAAGAATATGGAGATTAACTTAAAGTTAAAAAATACGGAACATACCGTTGTCGGAGGCCCACACAACCAGTCTCATTTCCTCTACACTCTCGCGGTCGAGCGTCTTGACGAGGTCAATCTGTCCAGTGCTCGCGTTGATAGCGAAATGATCACCAGCACTCGCGATCGAGTAGGTGATTTCGTCGTCATCGCCGTCAGAGGCCGACACCTGCCACAATCAGACTCGACATCTTGACACGAAAGTACGAAATGTCTACATGCATCAACGATTAATAAAATGTACGTTAAGTTGCTTTGTGTAGAATCGTCTTGTTTCTGCTGTTCTTTATTGTGTAATTGTAAACAACTTCACGTAGATATGCATATAGTTATGTAAGTGATGGACAACAGCATGAGAGACGGAGAGAGAGGAGAGAAAGAGAGAGAGAGACAGACAGACAGACATACAGACAGAGACAGAGAGAGAGAGAGAGAGAGAGAGAGAGAGAGAGAGAGAGAGAGAGAGACAAAGAACAGAGACAGAGAGAGAGAGACAGAGAGAGAGAGAGAGAGACAGAGAGAGAGAGAGAGACAGAGAGAGAGAGAGAGAGACAGAGAGAGACAGAGAGAGAGAGACAGAGAGAGAGAGAGACAGAGAGAGAGAGAGACAGCGAGAGAGACAGCGAGAGAGACAGCGAGAGAGACAGCGAGACAGACAGCGAGACAGACAGCGAGACAGACAGCGACACAGACAGCGAGACAGACAGCGAGACAGACAGCGAGACAGACAGACAGCGAGACAGAGAGACAGCGAGACAGACAGACAGTGAGACAGACAGACAGCGAGACAGACAGACAGACAGACAGACAGACAGACAGACAGACAGACAGACAGAAAGACAGACAGACAGAGACAGAGAGACATAGATAGAGAGACAGAGACAGAGAGACATAGATAGAGAGACAGAGACAGACAGAGACAGAGAGACATAGATAGAGAGACAGAGACAGACAGAGACAGAGAGACATAGATAGAGAGACAGAGACAGAGACAAAGAGATATAGAGCAGAGAGACAGAGAGACAGAGAGACAGACGGACGGACGGACGGACGGACGGACGGACGGACGGACGGACGGACGGACGGACGGACGGACGGACGGACGGACGGACGGACGGACGGACGGACGGACGGACGGACGGACAAAAAGAGAATAACAGACACTAACAGAAAAAAATGTGTTGTTTATTCGCTGTATATCTATGATTATATCAACTCCACTGCGTTCTATATTTACCGTGACGATGTTAGTGCGAGTGCTCTCCTCGGTTATGTTCACCCTATAGACACCGTCTTTGTCAAACTGAGGCGAGAACTCGTTGACATCGAGGACTGTGATGTTGACGGTGGCGGAGGCTGAGAGGACGTTGTCGCCGTCAATGCCGCCGTCAGACACCTCAATCACCAGTTGGTATCTCGGTGTCGTCTCGTGGTCAAGACTGCCCAGTAACACAAGTTCACCTTCAAACAACAAAACAACTCATTGAGTCTGCTGAGGGATTATGACACAGTGTGGTGATATTATACAGTACACCCATAGTCAAAATGTGTGCAAAGTTCAAGCTCCATAAAAGGCTATACACCATCGATAACGAGGTCTGAAATTATATCGCACTGGCCGATATCATCCGAACTTATATATAACATGTAGGCACCCTAATATTTTAAAGCAACAATCAGGCGCAAACAACAAAATACTTCACACACATTAAAACAATATATTGTTTGAGATTATGTATTCCATTTGTAGCCACCCTTGTTCTGTTGTAGGGTGGGTTCATACTAGTCTTCTGTTGTGCATGTTGTCTCGTACTGCCCATCTTAAATGTATCGTTCTTCAGCGATGGTCATACATCCGTGGCCTTTGGAACATGCCTTCTTGATACATAGATTTACGCTGTCGTTCTACTGCCCGTCTCAACGTGCTTCCAAATTTTTTTATTGTGCAGGTGGTTTTTCCAACCGTCTTCTCTAAATTCTTCATTTTCCTCCTTCTTATTGACTTACATGCGTTCTCATTCATTTATGTATACTAATAGTTGTATAGGGTATTAAAAATGTCATTGTTAACTTTATCAAACGGTTGGTCTTATGACCTCTGAATCGTCCTAGGAAGTACGACTATTACAGTGTTCGTACATACACGTGTACTTGAACAATGCTTCGTCTCAAGTGTCTCGCTATCAAAGACGGCTTGCCCAATAACCACCACTGATAAGTCAAATAGTTGTACGTTTGTGCTATGCCAATTGGCAGAGCAATACTTTGTAACGGTGGCGGGAACATTGGCGGGAGCAGATGTTTGAATTTGGAGTTGAAAAACAAGACGAAATATTGACTGATAAGTATTATTCTTATGTGAAGATTATTCATAAAGTAGTACTAGACATATATTGGGTATTAGTTTAGTTAAAAGTTTGTCAGTTAACAGTATTATTGAGCAGATTAGCATCGTGGGTGATAATAGGGTAACTTAGCCTTCGACAAGTTTGTAAACAAGAGTTAGCAAAACTTATTATTTGATAGAATATTTAACAGATAAAATATTCAGCATAACATCTACAGTATTATTCTTATGTGAAGATTATTAATAAAGTTTTGGTAAAAGTTTGTTAGTAAAAGTATTTTTGAGCAGATTAGCATAGTGGGTGATAATAGGGTAATCTAGCCTTCGACAAGTTTGTTTACAAGATTGAGCAAATCTGATTATTTGATAGAATATATAACATATAAAACAACAAGCATAACAGCTACATACGTAAGATAATACTTTGATCAGGTAGCATTGTTATTAAAAAAAATAAGCAAGCTTTTTAGTAGAAACCTTAGTTTGTTTATGCAGGTAGTGTCCATCGTATCCGCTAGGGAACTGTACCAGTAAATACCACATTTGTCAGTTGTGTATAACATAACGTGAGCTGCAGTTACTGTCCACATAAAACAGTCTTTCTAAAGACTAAATTGGTATACCGACTGAGTAAATGTTGAGTACCTGGGTAGTCATAATATGGCCCCTTGCAAGCGGCAAGTGAAGGCAAGGAGGCACCTAGTGTGTGACTATTGTCACAGCTTTGTAGATTTTGCTCTATCCGGATGCACAAAGTCATGGGCTGAGACAATGGAGGAAGACTTTACTTTCCAGTGCACAGGGTGTTTGAAAGTGGAATGTCTTACAGCAGAGTTAGCTAGGCTAACCGATATTGTGAAGGGGATGGAGATGAGAATAACCAAAGAGACAGATGGAAGAGGTCTGAAGGAGCAATGCAGTGACAAGAAGGGTGAGGAAAGTATACTGAGAGGAGGGAGGGCGAGTGCAAGGAAACCAAATGGAGAAAGAACAAGTGAAAACATGGCATGCAGGAAGGTGACAGGGCAGAAAGTGACAGTAGATGAGGGGGTGACAATGGGACAGGAGATGATAGAAGCAGATGCGACAGGAGGAAAGACGAAGGGAAGAAAGGAACTGAGAGTAGATGTGACCAGACGGAAGTCAATAACAAGGATGGTGTCAGGAAGAAAAGAGGCAGGAAAGAAAGGAACAGAGAAAGCGGCAGGGGGAAAAGTCAGCAACCAGGGAGATGCAAAACGGAGGAGTTACTCTGAAGCAGTGATTGGGGAGGCATTGAGAACAAAAAGGGTGTTTATGGGCGACTCAATTTTGCGAAAGACGGACAAGACGTTAAGTAAAGGAGAAGATGTTGTTGTTTGTCTTCCAGGCGCTCGGATAGAGCATGTGACAGATAGGGTAGAGAACGTGTTGGGGCATGGCCAGGGAGGATATATATTAGTACATGTAGGGACGAACAATGCAGACAGGGAGGGGACAACTAAAATAGTGCAAAGACACAGACATTTGGTAGGGAAACTGAAGAAGACAAGAGTTGAACAGATTATTCTCTCAGGAATGTTGCCAGTAATCGGAGGAAGGGGAGCAACCTATAGAAACTGTAAGAAGATGGCAATCAATGCTCTGGTGGAGCAGATGTGTGAGGAGGAAGGGGTTGGATTCTTGGATTTGTGGGGGCGCTTTGTTGGGAAGGAGGACATGTACGTGAGAGATGGCCTCCATCTAAGCGGCAAGGGCGCAGCAGTTTTCTCTGAGAACCTGCTTCAATCTATGGACAGTGGAACAGGTTGCAATTATTGAAACTAGATTCGCAGGGGGGATTCACAGAGAAGCCAAATACTGGAGGCACAGATAAGGACAGCACAGATAAAACGGCAAAGAACAGTCTGAAAAACTCTACAACATTTGGTTATAAATGTGTGTGTTTAAATGCAAGGAGCATAGTAAACAAAAGAAATGAACTAAACATTATGGTAGAAGATAATGACCCTCACATAATAGGTATAACTGAATCTTGGGCCACCCCCGATATATCAGATGCCGAATTAGGAATGACAGGATATGTCATGTTTAGGAAAGATAGAATAGGGAGAAGGGGAGGTGGCGTTATTTTATATATTAAATAATCCATTCAGGCTTACGAAATAAAATTTGAAAAACAAGCAGAATGTGAAGAAGCTGTGTGGTGTAACATAGTTACAGGAAACTCAACATTAACTGTTGGGTTAGTTTATCGAAGTCCAAACATAAACACAAATGAGAATGACAAAATACAAAACGCTATAAAGGAAGTCAGTAAACGGGACTGTATAATTATGGGGGATTTTAACCATGGGCGTATACAGCGGAAATCTCAACAGAGTACTGGGAGTGAAGATCAAAGGTTTTTAAATTTAGTACAAGACAGTTTCCTTACTCAACATGTGTTAGAACCAACCAGGGGTGAGAACGTATTGGACATAGTTTTGAGCTCACAGAAGGAATGTATTGATAATGTCAGGATATGTGAGCCACTGGGGTGTAGTGATCACAACCAGATATATTTTATCATCAAAGTAAAAGGAGAACAGAATCGTAAAATACGGTACAGGAAAATGTTTCACAAAGGAAGATATAAGGACATGAGGAAACATTTAGCAAAGATAGACTGGAATAACACACTGGAGAATAAGACAGCAACAGAATGTTGGAATATCTTAAAGAGGGAAATTGACTGCATTGTCGAACAATTTGTCCCCTTGAAAAAACAGGGGAAACGGTCAAAAAAGAAACACTTATCAAAAGAAGCCATTAGAAAAATCAAATACAAGCAAACGATGTGGAAGACATATAGACATAATGGAAGTGAAGAAGACTATGCCATTTATAAAGAAGCACTTAACCAAGCTACAGCTGAAATTAGACATTCAAAGAGAAGCTATGAACAAAAATTAGCTTTTAATATAAAACATGACAGCAAGAGTTTTTATGCGTATGTTCGAAGTAAACAGAAAGTTCAGGATAAGGTAGGACCTCTAGAAGGTAGTGATGGAAACATAATTACAGAGGGATTCTTAATGGCAGAAAACCTAAATGAATACTTTAGTTCGGTGTTCACCAGGGAAGATACTAGTGCATTACCAGTACCAGAGACTAAATTTGAAGGGAGAGAGTCAGACTATTTAGGACAACTAATTGTAACACCAAAAATGGTAGCTAAGAAAATAAGGGATATGAAGGAAAATAAGTCACCTGGAGTGGATGGGATTCCTCCCAAATTACTACTGGAAATTGTAGAACAAATCAGCATACCACTTGCAACAGTGTTCAATTTGTCAATAGAGGAAGGAGTAGTTCCATTAGAATGGAAAGAAGCAAACATCATACCATTATTTAAAAAAGGATCAAGAAGCAAGTCAGAGAACTATAGACCAGTTAGTTTAACATCAGTGGTTTGCAAACTATTAGAAAGACTAATTAAAGATCACTTGGTTGATTTTCTTGTTAAAAATAACTTGATTAACCCATCTCAACATGGGTTTCTAAAAGCGAGGTCATGCTTAACAAATATCTTATGTTTTTTGGAAGATGTCACAAAGTGGGTAGACGAGGGATCACCAGTAGATATAATATACTTAGATTTTAAAAAAGCCTTTGACAAAGTGCCACATCAAAGATTACTACTTAAACTAAAGGCCCATGGCATAGGCAATGGTATGATTAACTGGATAGAAAAATGGCTCATTGATAGAAGGCAAAGAGTGGTAGTTGATGGGGAGGTTTCAAACTGGAAATCGGTTTGGAGTGGAGTACCGCAGGGATCAGTATTGGGACCTATTTTGTTTTTAATATATATCAATGATTTGGATGATGATATAACAAGCAAGGTGTTGAAGTTTGCGGACGATAAAAAAAGTGTTTAGAAAAATTGAAAGTGATGCAGATAGACAGCAATTACAAGATGATCTAAATACGTTGAACGAATGGTCTGATAAGTGGCAAATGCTGTTTAATTATGGGAAGTGTAAGTGCCTCCACACAGGACATGGAAATGAAGATGCACAATATACAATGGGTGATACTGTACTAAATACTACCGTAAAGGAAAAGGACTTAGGGTTAACTATTAGTGCTGATATGAAGGTATCAGAACAGTGTGCAATTGCAGCAGCAAAGGGAAACCAAATTCTTGGATTAATTAGGCGAAATATAGTGTACAAGGAAAAAGAACTAATAATACCGCTGTACAAAACAATAGTTAGGCCTCATTTAGAATATTGCATACAAGCATGGAGGTCGTATCGCAAGAAGGATATTGATATACTAGAAAGAGTACAAAGAAGAGCAACCAAAATGATACAAAAACTCAGGAATATTAGTTATGAAAAGCGTCTAAAAGAATGTGGATTAACAACACTAGTAGTACTGTAGCACTGTAGGTGCTAGTAGTGTTAATATGTTTACAAATACAATTGACATGTACCTAAGAAGGGCTGGGTACATTTAGTTAGATAGGTTGGACTCTCGATAAGCCAAAGGGCTTCCTTGTCCACCTGCCATCTAGAGTTGATTCTCTAGGTGGCAATCTTGTTAAATCTTGTTAAAACGGGAAGTGTGCTGTCTAAGATGTGAGAAAGTTAAACATCAAACGTTACTTCTGTTAACTCTGCTCGCCTCTGCAGTATTGACAATCAACTTTGTTTTGAAACAAACTGCGAATTAATGAAGTCTTCTTCTTCTTCTCATTGTAGCTCAGCACTCTGTAATAGCCACGAATGTACGTGGCTAGAGTATTGTCGAGCTTTGGTCGGTCGCAAGTAGTGGGTGGTGTTGCGCGGGGGTGGGGGATAATAATACATAAATATGTACTTATGTAGGCATTGACTGCAGAAGCCTTCTAAATAAATTGAGTGACTGTTTGCTAACTAATTGTTGTGTGCATTTGTTCCATGATTTGATGGTGCTTGGAAAGAAGGAGTGTTTGTAGGCTTCGATGCGGGTGAATGGTTGTAAGTAGCGGTGTATGTTGCCTCTGGTGCGTGTAGGAGCGGCTGTGAGTGCGGATGTTGTTACGTCTACTAAGTTGTTTGTAATGCGATACAACATTACGAGCTTGGCTTCCGCCCGCCTGCTCGCAAGGGACACCCAGTTCAAGCTTTCCAGCATGGTGGTTACACTGCTGCGTCGTCGGTAGTCGCTCTTCACGAAGCGTGCAGCCTGTCGCTGCACGTTCTTCACAGATTTGATGTTTTTCTCTGTGGACGGGTCCCATACCGTCGAGGCATACTCCACGATTGGCCTGACAAACGCTTGATAGCATAGCGTTTTGATAGCCTCGGGGCATCTGTTGATGTTGCGCTGTAGGAAGGCCCTGGTGTTGTTGGCTTTCTTTGTCACACTGTTGATGTGTTCATTCAAAGACAGAGTTCTGTCTGTGGTTACTCCAAGGTACTTGGCGCCTTTAACTTCCTTTAGTTGATGTTCATGTATGGAGTAGTTGGTGACAATTTTCTTTTTCCTTCTGTTAGTGATTCGGATGATTTCGCATTTATCTGGATTAAACTCCATCAGCCAGTCCACTTCCCATGTTTGCAGTTTCTCTATGTCTTCTTGCAATGTCTCTGCGTCATGTGTTGTGTTGATGTTGCGATATAGGAGACAGTCGTCAGCAAAGAGTCGTACAGTTGAGGAAACTTGGTTAGGTAGATCGTTTATGTAGCATAGGAAGAGGATAGGGGCGAGCACAGATCCCTGTGTGACGCCTGAGGTCACTGGGGCCGGTGAGGACTTGTTCCCTTCCAGGATTACTTCCTGTGTGCGACTGCTCAGAAAGCTTTGCATCCATTCCAGCATCTTCCCTCGCATACCGTAGTGATGGAGTTTGGTTGCCAGATGGTGGTGGGACACTTTGTCAAACGCCTTTGAGAAGTCCAGCAGCACAGCGTCGATCTGGCCACCCTCATTGAGGCATTTCGCAAGGTCGTCGACAGCTTGAAGGAGTTGCGTCTCACAGGATCTACGTTTACGGAACCCATGCTGATGGTCGGACAGGTTGTTGTGACGTTCCAAATGGTTCATTAGGTTACTATGTATGATGTGTTCCAATGTCTTGCAGGCGATGCTTGTGATAGATATAGGTCTGCAGTTCGAATGTGAGTTTCTCGCTCCTTTCTTGAACACTGGTATGACCCAGGCATGCTTCCAATCTGCTGGAACTCTTCCTTGGTTTAGTGAAGCCTGGTAGATGTGTGAAAGCACTGGTGCTAAGTCGGCAGCATAATATTTCAGGAGTCTAGCTGGGATCCCGTCTGGTCATGTGGCCTTGTGTGGTTTGATGTCTTGCAGTAATTTTCTCACTCCTGCTACGGATACTGTGATGTGCGGTAGTTCGCTGTATGGGCTCACTCCCAGACTCGGAGCGTTGCTCGCGTTTCCAATGGTAAAAACTGATGAAAACTGCATATTTAGGATGTCAGCTTTAGCTTGGCTGTCGCTATGGACAGTGCCATTCTTAATGAGTGGGGCTACTCCGCTGTTTTCCTTCTTTTTACTTTTGATAAAGGACCAAAACTTCTTTAGGTTTACCTCATTTTGATTGTTTTCGTCTAGCATAGAATTTATGTACTCGTAGTACGCCTTTCTGCACTCTGATTGGGCTAGCTTTTTCATTTCACGATATTTTGTCTGGTCGTGGGCACACTTAGTACGTTGTGCCTTCTTGAAATACTTCTTTTTCTTTCGAGACAAATTTCTAATTTTTCCGTTGGCCCAGGGTTGGTTGTAACGTCGTGAAGACAGTTTAGTAGGGACGTGCTTGGCTAGTACTTGTTTGCACCTGGCAACGAACAACGCCCACAGTGTTTCTACTGGTGTGTCTAGGTTGTGGTCCTTTTGTATGTCATCAGCGAATGTTGCCAGCTCGTCGTGGATCAGCCTGTTATCTGCTTTCCGCCAGACGTGAATCGTCCTCTGGATAGGTCTATGTCTTTTTGGCAAGATGTCCGAATGTACATAGACGGCTGCATCATGGTCACTGATCCCTGGTAATGGTTCGCAACTGTTAACGAGGGATGGCCGAATCGCGAGGAAGACATCTAGGGTGTTGTCAAGTCTTGTTGGGAACGTGACCATTTGGGATAAGCCCAGCATGGAGAATGTGTCGAGGAAGTGTTCGTTTATTTGTTTTGTGTACTGATATTTCGTTACTGTGTTTGTTTTCCACTGGATATCCGTGAGGTTTATATCTCCAGTTTTCCATAGGGGGCTGTTTGGGAATTTCCTGGCTGTGTTGGATATGGCGTCACACATGGAGGTTGAGTAGTCAGTATTGTTATCTGTAGGTCTGTAAATTCCAATTACAATGAGAGGAGTGTTTGGGGTTTTGAGTTTTACAGCAACCAATTCGCACGGCGTCGGTATCATTAACTGTTCAGCGGTAAGTCCAGTCTTTATAGCAATCATGACCCCTCCATAGCCATCAGCCCGATCTTTCCTGAAAGCAGGGTCATATCCGGATGGCATGAATTCACTGCAGTTGACGGCAGGCTTCAGCCATGTTTCACATGCAACTATGACGTCAGGTTTTGTGTCCTCTGCCATGAGCTGAAATTCTAGTTTCTTTGCGCAGATTGACTGCGTATTAACGTTTATTAGGCTAATATTTTGTTTGCTTCGGTCCATAATAAAAATACATAAAATTATAAATATATGATTGTATTACGAGTGTAGAAAACAATTAAAGATATTTGTCTTAAAAACAGTAATAAAATGAATTATTAATCTGAGCTAAATTGAATGTGTATTAAAATGTGAAGTAAAAACACTGATAAAAATTATATATGTATATAATAAATAAGGTATACAAATTGGGTCGTGTTAAAAGTTAAGATATGTAAAATCCAGTTATAGTAGAGCGTTCAAGCGGCGTGGGGGTGCAGGGATGACGCTGTGTTGTGCAGGATAAGGCGGGCTTTGAGGTCGCAGTTGTAGCGATCTAGGGCGACTCTAGATCATGTAGCTAAGCGTTCGGTATAAAGCCTGGTTAGTAAAAGTCTGGTTAGTAAAAGTCTGGTTGGATTCGTTGCCAATATTACGTTGATGTGAGATGTGTGGGTACGTGTTTGCTACGCGATTTCGATCGTCTGCGAGGTAATTAGCGTTAAGTATGGTGCGGTCGATTACGTAATTGTTTGTTTTCTTCTAGCTCGGGCGTGGCCGAGAAGGCGGGAAATGCAAATTTAGATCTCAGGTTTAGATGCAAATGTTTACTTAGCTGATTTCATCATTTGGTTTTCAAGTTTCTGTCGTCCGGTTCTTTGTGTGCTATAATATCCACAAACTGATTTGTACTTCAGAAAAGTGCTTGTAAATTACTAAATACAACAAAATTTGCCGGAGCCCGAAGCAACAACACCACCGCTTGTATCTAGTATCTAAACACAAACTGGCAGGCTGTACACCTTCAATATTTTAACAATAAGAACGTACTATTAAATAAAACAAATAAAACCTATGAGCTGGCACCCTCGCTTTAAATTAATCCGAGTACCTAACAGATTTGTGCTCATGATTAATGATGAGTAACCCCGTACCTGTAAGTGGCGTCAGAGTGAACGCGTTCGCCGTGTTTCCTGACACGATGCTGTACGTCAAGACGGCACTGTCGGCGTCAGAGGCGTTCACTTGGAGCACGGTGGTTCCAACAGGCGTGGACTCCGCCAGGGACAGTGAGTAGAGTTCCTGTTCAAACTCGGGGACGTTGTCGTTGACGTTTGTTATGGTGACAACTACTTGTGCACTCGACGACTTGGCCGGCGTGCCTGTATACAGGACCAAAACGAACATGACACACCTACCGAACAGAGAACACCGGGAACTGTTGGCGCAAGTTTAACTTAAATACAATTCATATTTTAATACGGAAATACTGATCTGGTTGTTACTGTAATATATCATTTGTTGGTGTGTATAGTTAGCGATTTCGAAACTGTTATCATATTTGCGATATTGTTAATTACAGGCGCATACAATTATAATGCCAAAACAATTACTTTATGGACTATTCAATTAATATAACTGCAATATAGGGCCACCAGCCATTAGAGTAACATTTGCGGCTTCGTGGAGATAATACTAACAATAATAAATAACTGTATTAAATTTGTCTACGCCATATATCAAGCAATAAAACCATTCAGAGGCGCAGTACACTTTACAGGAATATAGAGATTACCGTTAAGTTAAAAAATAGAGAGTACATAAATACACGGAACCTACCGTTGTCGGAGGCCCACACAACCAGTCTCATTTCCTCTACACTCTCGCGGTCGAGCGACTTGACGAGGTCAATCTGTCCAGTGCTCGCGTTGATAGCGAAATGATCATCAGCACTCCCGATCGAGTAGGTGATTTCGTCGTCATCGCCGTCAGACGCCGACACCTGCCACAACAGACGCGACATCTTGACACGAAAGTACGAAATGTCTACATGCCTCAACGATTAATAAAATGTACCATAGGTTGCTTTGTGTAGAATCGCCTTGTTTGTACAGTTCTTTATTGTGTGATTGTAAATAACTTCACGTAGAGATTTAGACACGTTCTTTCGGAAAAACTTCAAAAACGTGTGTGTCACGACTTTGACATGATGTGAACACCACAGAATGACTGTGCAATCATATTTTCAGTGTCAGTCAAATATCCTCCAATTATCTTACACACACACTAAGTTAGACGTTTGGATCAAATGCTACATATGCCGTATACACATTGCTATTTACCGTGAGCACCGTGGTTCCCACAGTCGCTGACTCGGCGAGGACGAGTGGATAAGTTTCTTGATCAAACTCGGGGACGTTGTCGTTGATGTTTGTGATTGTGATGAAGACTTCTGCACTCGACGACCTGGCCGGCGTTCCTACACCCGGGAACAGAACACAGATCACACGTCATACAAATAAGTGAACATAGATAAATAAGTTGAAACTTCAAGGCCACTATGCGGATTTGAGAGGATACCCTCGAGTAACTGGCATCATTTGCTGTGACAGCTAAAAGAGAACGTAGGCCCCTACTACACAAGACATTATTTAAACATTACACGACACAATCATTTAAATATGCATTAAAGTCACCACATTTTATGAATTATAATCTAAGGTCAAGAAGATGAACATCACAATTTATACACTGAACAACTGATTACTATATTTAATTTATTTACATAAGGGGTTTATCTGAGTGATCACGATCATCGCTGTTCATTTTGATTACTCTCGTGGTACTGCATGCGCAGCTAAACCGGATACCACGGTAGGGTTACGCGAGTAAACCGACTAGGCCAATCGAAGTCGGCCAAAGGATTTTATCGGGATTTGTTTATGGTTTCATCATAGTAAGAGTGTTGACACCTTTTGCATTGCATGACGAAAAACGCTAAGAACATTATGGGGCTAACACCTCTTACACACGGTCACTTCACAGCTTAACTGTCGGACAGTTGGCCTATTTTGGTTATTTTAACGCATAGATTCTTCATATTCACAGATAAAGCTGTGAATCACTCTTCACTTATAATAATCATAATAATACTAGTAGCAAAAGTATCCATTAGAAATCCGTCATCTGTCTACGCTACTCTACTCTATGTATGGTGTGAAAAACCCAAAAAACATAGGTCGTGCGTGGCAGGCTGGTTTATCAAACGCATCAATGGCTAATGTTTTATCGGAAAGGGTAGACATTATATGTGGATTTAAGAGATGTGAGGTTTTACACGATGGTGATATCAACATTATTATTACGAATATTATATTTTTGTAAAGAATTGTACACCTGCCATTCTAATATGCGACAAGGAAAACTGTAATTATTATCGGCAGTTGTATGTATGTTTCATGGTCATATATAAATCTTAGGAAATTTATTCAGATTAGACAGTTTTTGCATGTTTTATCTACTATGTTTTTCTATTGTCAAATTATTGTCGAAAATGTAGCTTGGAGATCATGCTCAGTGCTTCAAGACGAAAGGTTTGGCCAACACGATAATCAATATGCAGTATTCTTTGCTATACTGAAGCGAACAATGTTATTGTTGTTACATTTTACATATCCCTTCTATTAACTATAGAAACTGGATTAAAATCGTAGAAACAAAATCGACACATTGTCAATAATATAGTTATTTGTTGCTTTACAGCGACCAATTTTCTTAATAATTCAAATAAAACTAAGATGGGCATAATTTAAGTAAACTGCTTATAATCTTAAATGGCTCTATTGTGAACCGTCAAATATATATCGTTTTGCCAATCGTTCTACATGATGATTTTTGTTTATATTTGAACGTAGCAATTTTACAAATCAAAAATAGTAAACTATGCAAATAAATGAGTTAAAGTAGTGCATTGATGAACCACGGGGGATAAGCAAGGTGATATATGTAAGATGTTCAATTACGCCAGTATTGTGTACTGTGTTCAACTGATCTAATATTAAGAGGAAGAACATTCCAAAAAGTGCCAGTGGTTACTCTAGTAACAACACCTAAACCATAACTACGTCTTCGTATATATAAACAATGAAATAAATGTACTGGTTGCTGACATGTAAGCACATAATAAGTAACAAAAAATAGCTATATTATCTGGTAGGTAGTAATATAATAATTTCATCTGGATATATTGCACTATTATCTACAGGTACAACTGCGCTATTAATTCTGGCAAAATTAATAATGTGTTAATTTGCAGCGAGGTGCTGTACAACTTCTCATATTCAGTACATCCAAGCCTTTGTGGCGGCAACAGTTTTAGAAAGATCAATCAGTTATAATAATATGACGGTGCGCATTAAAGAGAGTAGATACCACAATAACGGAACCCACCGTTGTCGGTGGCCCAGACTTCCAGTCTCACTTCCTGGTCGGTCTCGCGGTCGAGCGACTGGACAAGATCGATCTGTCCAGTGCTCGCGTTGATGGCGAAGTGTTCGTCAGCGTTCGCGATCGAGTAGGTGATGACGTCATCATCTCCATCAGAGGCCGACACCTGTCACAGTGATATGTAAGTAATCAAAGTATTACTATTGCGACATATTAATAGACACATATGTTCTTATAAATTTCTCGCTCAGGGAATAGAAAACAAAGACAGCTAGCGGGAGTCGAGGGAGTAGAATAGAAGTTGAGAGGTGTCCGGCTTCGCTGGTATGGACACATTCACAGAGGAGAGAAAGAGCACTGCCTGAGAACAGCACCAGACTTGCCAGTTCCTGAAATAAGGAAAAGAGGCAGACTAGCAAATAGATTAATAAAAAAAAAACAGGATGAAGACAAGGGGTTGAGGAGGCTGAAAGAATAAGTCATGCAAGACCGAAACAAGTGACAACAGCCCCTACACCTTAAGCCGACCTCGTGAGGGATAATGGTGACGGATGGAGTTCATACTAAAATGTAGCACATTATTTACGTGGTTTGTTAATCCTTACAAAAACAAACAAAAACGCGGTTGTCCATCACATATCCCTTGCTACTTACCGTGACGATGTTGTCACGCGTCGCTTCCTCTTCCACGGCTATTTGGACCACGACTCCGTCGTCGAACTGAGGCGAGAACTCGTTGACATCGAGGACTGTGATGTTGACGGTGGCGGAGGCTGAGAGGACGTTGTCGCCGTCAATGCCGCCGTCAGACACCTTAATCACCAACACGTAGCTCGAAGTCGTCTCGTGGTCAAGACTGCCCAGTAACACCAGTTCACCTTTAAACAACACAAAGAGTTAATAGGTCATCTATGTGACCACGATGTATAGTGGTATGCTTTTCGTGTTATAGGTGAACATTTGGGAGAATAAATGCATTATATTTGTGCAAAATGTGAAGCACCAATCTTCAGCTGGGTCGGCTCATCAAAAATAGATCCGAATGTAGCATATGTTATAAGGATGCCATACATTAATAAAATTATTAAGATGGGGGTATGTGTCCAATACTCATGACATCCATATACCACAACGATATATAGTATCAGCAACCAACAAACGCTAGCATAATGCCAATGATCCGTTTGGAATCGTGTTGTCATTTTTAATGTTTATGAAAGTATTCGATACACGAAAGTTTTCAAATAGTTATAATATTTATTAAGGTCTACTGTTATTTATTAAGATATACTTCTAGATAGCCAAGAATCTGTTACACGATGCCTTACCTGAGAGTGGCTTCAGCGAGAACACGTTGCCCGTGTTGCCAGACACGATGCTGAACGAGAGCTCGGAACTGTCGGCGTCTTCGGCACTCACTTGTAGCACGGTCGTCCCTACGGCTGTCGACTCCTCCAACGACAGAGAGTACGCGTCTTCTTCGAATGCCGGCGCGTAGCGATTCTCGTCTACGACATGCATTGCCAGGTGTGCAAGTTGGTCATGTGACCCGTCACCGTCTGACGCCGTCACGGTCACGTTGACTAACTCAGAGGTGACAGAAGACAGTGACGAGACCAGTCGAAGGGCGCCCGTGTCGTGGTTGATGACGACAATGTCTGGCGGGCTGGCAGACAACACGCTGTACGACACCCGTGCTGCAACGAAATTATATCGCGAATTTGAAGTAATGTAGATAAACTTCCTTGTAGTACCTTATCTCTCAATCCAGATGTTCCGCCCAAGTACTTTCGAACTCCCTACCTCAACGTATTGTACATCTGAACATTTAGTAACCACATCCAAACTGAACTATTCCACTTATAGATATAACTAATTCTTATGCACGCATTACTGGCTACATGGATTAATAAAAACAATTACATATTGCATAAATAAAAAAAGTAAAAATGTGTCCTGTTCGCCGGCCATGTTCTTCCGCGTGTATCCTTAGTAAGTCGAAGTTAGGCGAGTAGAGGAGGAGGAAGAAGAAGAAGGTATAATGAGCAAGCATAAGAATGTAAAATATAACTTAAATAAAATGGTGTCTCCAAGAATGCATTCAACATAAATAGGAAGGAGACTATTTATAGACATTTCAAGGATACCAGTCAATGTTTAGTTGACCTGTTAATACCTTACCAAAGGTTCCCAGCTGAAATTTTTAAAAACGCTGAACTTACAATACGCGTCACTGACGTCGGCGTCGGATGCGGTGAAAGTAGTAATGAGGGAGTTGGTCGCTGTCGCGCGAGGCAACGATATCTCCAGGTCGGTGTCACCGAGCTGTGGTGAGTTGTCGTTGACATCCGTCACGTCGACACTGACCAGGACAGACGTCGTCATCGGCGGGGTGCCTCTGTCGACCGCCACCAGGTGGAGGTCGTAGCTGTCTGTCGCTTCTGCGTCGAGTACCTGGGTTGTTCTGATGACGGCGACGTCGCCGTCGACGGAGACAGCGAAGGGGGCTGACGGCGGCTGTAGAGAGTAGCTGGCGATGTCCCCGTTGCTTCCGGCGTCCACGTCCACGGCCTGGGTACGCAGCACCTCAGTACCGACTGGACTGTTCTCTTCCACGGACACCGAGAACTCTCCCGACGGGAACGAGGGAGCGTTGTCGTTGACGTCAGTGACCGTGACAGTCACTTTGGCCGTGGCAGTTTTGGAACCAGTCGGCGGAGCTCCGTTGTCGATGGCCAACACGTGGAATGTGTAATTGGCGGTCGTCTCTCGGTCTAACTTCGCTGTTGTAGACACAGTCCCTGTCGTCGCGTCAACGGCAAACGGCAGTGACGTCCCTTCACCTACTGTGTAATGGACGACACTTCCATTATCACGATCAACGGCTTCCACCCGTCCCAGGTTTGTTCCTACGGTAGCGGTCTCAAGTACGTCATACGTATATCGAGGTTGGTCAAACTCGGGCGCGAATATGTTGCTCGCTACCACGTTAACCACGAGCGTCATTTCTGTTGATAGTGGAGTCGGCAACCCATTGTCCGAGGCTCTTAGCAATAGCACGTACTGTCCAGTCTGTCCTTCTAGAGACGCTGCTGTCGTCAAACGTCCAGTGGTCGTGTTATAAGCGAAGAGCGACGTCAGATTCACCAGGTCGACGTCAACAACACCGTTGTCTCCGGCGTCCGCGTCTGATGCCGTGATCATGGCCAACTCGTAGCCGACTGTCGCCGTCTCATCGACGTCCATTTCGGTCGGAGCAGAGTCAAACACGGGGGCATTGTCGTTGACGTCTGACACCGAGACCAGTACGGCGGCGGCTGACGTACGGACTGGCGTGCCATTATCAGACGCGACCACGCTAAACGTGTACGAACCAATGGCTTCTCGGTCCAAAACACCGGCAACTCGCACGACGCCACTCGTGGCGTTTATCCCGAAAGGTGAGGGAACCTCAGCGTTGGTGTCCTCCATCGAGTAGGTTATGACTTGGCCGGGGTCGTTGTCCGTGACGTTTGGCCGCAGCACCACCATTCCAACTGTCGCATCTTCCGATACGTTCACACGGAACTCGGTTTGTTCGAAACGCGGGCTGTATTTGTTCGTTCTGGAGACCGTGACGTCGTATGTGTAAGACATGCCAGCCACGTCGATGTAGTCGATCAACTGCAGGAACGTTTCGTCTTCGAGCTGGTCAATCCACAGGTTGTACTCGACGTTGAGTGACCGACCCGTGTCGGATCTGACGGCGGACACGGGGGTGACAGCTTCGTCTCCAGTGTAAGCGCCCCGGAAGTATACCCACCCCGTCTCGTCGGGACTGACGCGGACCTAAGTGTAACATACGGCGTTGTTAACCAAGTAACCAATTATTGCAGACATGCCTACTGTGTTATTATGTATGTACAACGCATGTCTATTATGTGCTATACTGTGATCTGGTTCTTCTATTCTGGCAAGCAAATTGACATGGCGTTTAATTTTAACATTGTGGGTGACACTACAGGTAAGCTGACATGCTACTATTGATCTTAAATCCGACATTTAGAATAATTTTTACTGGACTATACTGATCAATAATATATACAACATCCTTACACTGCATCTATTGCACGTATGAAGTGACATATCGTTTCTGTGGTGGCGACTTACCTCCATTTTGAACGAACTGACATAGCTGATGCTGGTGATATTAGACGCGGTCACATTGAGTGGATGTCGACCGTCACTGCTCTGGAAGATGCGGTCCGGAAGCAGGTCGACTTTGTCCTCGCTGAAGACGAGGAAGTCGATGAGTCCGTCATCCTCGGGAACGTCGACTCGTACAACGTGCAGGAGCTCGTGGAAGAGAACCGACTCCATCACCGACAGCTGCGGGTTGCCTACAAGAGAGAGGCACGGCGCATCACTTCGCTTCTTGTTATGTACATCATGTGACCGCCGCCTGTGTCTGTAACTTGTGTTTTATGTTTCTATTGTGATGAATGAGTATTTTGCTTAACGAAATTAGCATGATTGTAGCGTTTCATGTGTTTATATCTTCTTGTGATACTCATAATTATCATGTTCAGCGACGTGAAATTGTAATAAACGTTCATTAACTCAATCGGTGCCTTCAAGTATCGGGCTTGTCTTTATATTACTTTACTTTTTGCTAATCACCGTTTCATTTCGTATTGTTCTTTTTTTAATATTAATTATTCACAAATACACGACAAAGTGCATGATGTGTTCATCTTCAGGCTGCAGACCCGCAACGTTGACATTCGCAAATAAACAGCAGCAACGATGGCCTAAACGAAACGATACAATGAAATATTATTTTGAATATCAGAACATTTCTTTACCGAGTGGATTGATATTTTCGAAGGTCGCGCTGTAGTTGCTGAAGGTCCCTTTAAGTGTTGACGTCATCATCCAGCGAGAGACACGTGTCGTGTGTGGCTGAATGTCACCAAACGTGACAGTCAACGACGGTGACACGGGCTGGTCGTCGACGTGAGCTCCGATGATCTTGAAGCTGATCAGGAGACCTTTCTCGTTCTCGATGATTTCCGGCTGGCCGGAAGTGATCTTCGTGTTCCGCGCCGTCCCATATCCGTCGTTGGTAATAAGCAGCCCCAGAGAATACGGTATTGTCGGCTCGACGACGTCTGTTTCACAGAAATAACGGTTACTCTGACGACACGTATAACGTATATGTAAAATATTGGTTTTTCAGTACGTAGAAGAGTAATAATAATAATAATAACTAACAATATTTCAAAACAAGAACTGTTATCTTGACGATATATATATATATATATATATATATATATATATATATATATATATATATATATATAATTGCTACAAATCCTGTACATATACAATTTTGGTTTTTCTGTACATAAATGTAAATTCAGGCTGATAGTAACTGTCACAATGAAATTATGTATAACAATATACAAATAAAATGAGCCTCAGATAGAAACAGTTGTAAAAGAAATAAATGTAATAAAATGTGAAATTTAGACAAATCAATGCATTTAATAACAAGTTACGAAATACTTAATAATAACTAATAAATCATACAGTAGCTTAAAAGTAAACACCCAAATAACTAGACGTTAAAATCAGTTTTGATATGATGAATATTAGGGCACGAATTAAACGTAATGCGGTACTTCCATAACTACACCAACGACGACAAAAATAAATGTGTGCATGCATTTTAGTGTAGATCTGTTACACCATAATGTATTCGGACACACCACTGTGGAAACAGACGGTTATCTGTTCTTACCGCTGGTCTTAATTAACTGTCCAAACTCAATGTACAAAGTGAGGAACACAATGGTGACGCTTTGGTGGAGAACACAACTGTACCTTCCGTCATCGGGTCGTCACTGCGGACGTTCCTCTCGAGGAAGTAGTTGAGGTAGAGCCGTGGATCCGGAGTGACGGTGATGGTCTCCGGGAACAGCGGCACCGTGATGTTCTGTCCGCCGACCGAGTAGTAGAGCTCGCCACCGATGTCGTACTGGACGTCGTGGGTGGGAGCCGCCTCCGAGTACGGGATGATGAGCCAGGTGGCTGTGCCAGCAGATCCCGTCTCCAACACGCCGCTTCCGTCGACACTCCCCATGCCCGACACTTCCGGGTCGCCTGACGACATAGTTCGATGGGAAAGTTAGCAATGTTGACGGAGAGCCAACACTTCTGCAGAACGTCTTTGAACTTTCATCTATATTATAACTAGTCGACATTGTATAAGTTAAAATAATAATTTAAAGGAACAAATTGAGTTAGCAACATTTTATTTTACATCGGCTCTTGCTAGATTTGTTATCACTGTAATCAAACATTACTATTACAATAACATAACTTAAACACTAATTACTACATGTTTTATATTAAGTTAGCTCCACACACGTATGTTTCCTACCCAGAGCAAACTTGTACTCCGCACTCTCACGAGTCGTCGTGTCACGAATGATGACGACCACCCGGATTCTCTCCAGTCTGTCGGACTCCCCGTTGTCCAGCTCCAGCGTCGCCTCGAATGCGTCACGGGTGATGGCGAGTCGTTGCTCGATGCGGATACGCACCATTGCACACACACCCTCGTCGTCGTCCTACCGAAAGACCACGTCTCTAGACATTGATCATCTGTATGCAAGGGTTTGCATCAAATGGCCACACAATGCACACATACATAAGAATGCATGCACGCACGCAAGCACGCGAGTCTGGACGAATACACACATGCACATACACACATATCAACAAGATACTCTCACTCGTTCTCTCGCTCACCCACCCAACCACTTACCCACACACACATATACGCCCACCACACACAACCACTTACACACACAACCACCCCCACACACATCCACCCCCACTCACCCACCCATCCAAGCACGCACGCAAGCACGAGACATACACAGTCACAATTCACATGCATACGCATGTATACATGTCCTTGCACACACACACACGCACGCACGCACGCACGCACGCACACACACACGCACACACGCACTCACGCACACAAATTCCGTAAATATAATTATATATATATTGCAAAACGAAACATATTGTCATGCCTTTCCTGCGTTCTTGTAGGCATTCGCCCCGTCTTCGTACCAGTCTGCCAGGGAATTGAATCCATCCTGGATAACACATTAGCAAACAATGGAAATAATAACTTCAACAACAATTATATTATACTTTTTATAAAGCGAACTAGGTCTTAATGTAAATTGTCATAAACAAGCAATGTTAAACAGGCGAACAGTCTTAATGTAAATTCCTTAGCATTAAAGAACACATAATATCATTGGTACTTTTATGTAATTGTTTAACCAATGGACGGCGTATATGGGAACATTTTTATATACGACGCATATTATGCCAGAGAAGATGTGTCGAAATCACTTCCATTGCTCAAGTGTCACAACGTCGTCATCTAGTAACAAATTATATATTTGTTGGATACTAGCCATTTACATTGACGACAAATATGGGGGATTTATTTTTGTTTCATGTCAATAACACGGCATAGCAATCGCCGATGTCATAGTAAAATAGGCACCAATTTAGCAATTGTTTTGATAGTTTATGTCCTCCCATCTGCGTCGCCACCAATGCAGCTACTTCGAACACTAACCTGTTTTGCTGTTGCTGTATCGGACTCGATCTGTTTCGCCATCGTGTCGAACTCGGTGTAGTCGACCATGTTGTCTCCCTGCAGCGTGCCGTGGTCCCAGTTGTAGTAGGTGTTGTTTAAGCGCATCAGTAACGTGTCCGCCATTGTCCTCGTCACGTTGACCGGAAGCGGAAACCTGTGTATCTCGTCGTACTCCGCCTGCGTGATGAGCTTTCCACCGTCGCTGTTGTCGGCCATGCTCGGCTGCACAATGTTTTCCCACCATACCAGCCCGTCCACCCCGAACCTACAACGGCACTTTGGCTCTGTGTAACTAGTCAACGGCTATGCAGCCACACACACGTCATATTCGGTTAAAAGTTGCAAAATAAATGAAGTTACTGTATACAGTTGTAAATCAAGCGTAATGAGTCATTTTTAAATCTAAATTAGTTGAAAAATCCTCTTGCTCTCGCTCTCCCCTCGCTCTCTCCCTCGCTCTCACCCCTCTCTCTATCATCCCTCTTTCTCTAAGTCTCGTAATATCGAATATCGATGTCTCCTTATTAATACTGTATTTGTTTTTCCGTACAGTTTGATTTTGTGTTGGTTAGATCTGATATGTTTTTAGGAATCAACTGCACACCTTGAGCTGAACGTTGACATGTGTTCATCTTCAGCTAGACTGAATACAGTCGAGATTGCGGTACGTGTACTTAGCTACATGTTATATGCACGATGTATCAACCATTTAATTAGCTCACCAGTCGTCGTCATTGAACACCATCTCCACCAGATGGGCGTGGTTGGTGGCAGCAATGATTCGTCTCGACAGTTCAGGAGCGAGTTCATCCTTGGTCAGCAAACTACGTCGACGTCTGGAGCCGCCTTGTAACCCGATGTAGCAATTGATCAGACCATAGATACACCTGAGGAAAGGTGAGTGAGTGAGTGAGTGAGTGAGTGAGTGAGTGAGTGAGTGAGTGAGTGAGTGAGTGAGTGAGTGGAATGACGGACGGACGGACGGACGGACGGACGGACGGACGGACGGACGGACGGACGGACGGACGGACGGACGGACGGATGAAGAAGTGAATGGACGAAGGGATAGATATGTGGATGGGTGGACGGGCGGAAGAAGTGAATGAGTGGTTGAGTGGATGAGTGACTGAGGGAATCAGTGAGTTAATGAGTAGCTTGGTAAGTGACCGAGTGAGTGTGTGAGTGGGTGGGTGCACGGGTGTGTGGGTGGATGCATGGGTGTGTGTGTGGGTGGGTGCGTGGGTGCGTGGGTGCGTGGGTGGATGCGTGGATGGATGGATGGATGGTTGGATGGATGGATGGATCGATGGATGGATGGATGGATGGATGGATGGATGGATGGATGGATGGATGGATGGATGGATGGATGGATGGAAGGGTGGATGGGTGGGTGGGTGGGTGGGTGGGTTTATATTCCACAACAACAGCATAATAATACCACATAATGCAATACATTAAATAATAAACTAAAACATTTTAGCGTATATTCTGGTGGACTACTGGAAGTATGTGCAAAGGTGGGATATGGCGATTAGTGCAAGGGATATCCTGTGAAAGTGGCGACACATGAAATAAGCTACAGGACACTGATCCAAGCGTTCTGTCTGTTATTACGAGAGTATGGGGATGCGCAGCAGGACGCAGCCGACTCCCACTCTAAAGACGTCCGAGAGGGTCGGCTTCATGGTGGCGATGTCTCGGATACAGAATATCAGACTGGCTGTGTTCGAGATGCACCCGACGCCCGCCTCGATGCAGTTCTGTGCCTGTTTACACGTCAGTTCCGTCGTCACCGATATCGAGTTGCGGTTCGAACCTAGAGACACAACATAGAAGACGGTAGTGACGCGGGGCATGGACAACTACACGCGCCGTCTCTTAAATGTTGTAAGCGCATCGCCTCTCGAGAACCCATGTCTAACCGTTTCTTCTTAATGCTTATCATTGTTGGCCTCTGATCGATCTGCCAACTGACGATGTATTTGATAAGAAACAAAGGCAGCCGTTTATTATTTACTGGTGGCGCAGCAGAGGTTGTCATGGGGACGACATTAATTTAAATGTACTATATTTTGTCAATTTCGCAGACGAGTTGTTGGTTCAATGGTGAGTGTAGGGTAGTGTAAAATATGAATGTATTTTTCTCTGTCCATGTGTCCGTGTGTGTATTTGTGTGTGTGTGTGTGTGTGTGTGTGTGTGTGTGTGCGCGCGCGCGTGCGTGCATGCGTGCGTGTGCATGTGCGTGTATGTATGTGAGGGTGGATGTGTGGTTGTACGTATGCGCACGGGTGTGTGTGCGTGTGCGCGTATCCGTTCTCGTGTGTATGCGTGTGCGTGCGCATGTGCGTGTGTGTCAAGCTGTCAGTCTGTCCGTCCCTCCGTCCACTCACTTGCGCCACCGCCACCTCCTCCTCCTCCTCCGCCACCCCATCCTCCGCCGCCACCGCCGCCCCAACCGCCGCCGCCACCGCCGCCGCCGCCGCCTCCACAGGCCGACTGCATCGCGTTCCTGATCGGCACTTGTATCTCGTTGAAGCGGGCGCGGTCGCAGATGTACAGGTAGCCAGCATACAGTCCGAGCGCCAGACAGGCGATCCTAGGGGCACGACAAGAACACGTGAGAACCTTTCCCCACGACGGTACCTATGGGGACGAAATTGAGCAGCCGAAGACTTAAATATATGCTCGGCGATGAGCGCTTCCTGTAAGGGAATCCGACATCGTTAAACAGTAAAAATACCGTTCCATCACACGACTGGTCCGAAGAGGTATGTTACAAATAGGAAAACATATAGCTACTGGATATTTCATGATGTATGTCAGGCAGGTATCACTGAGTTGAAAAATAGCATTGCTACTACGCTTAGGTATCAATGCTATTTTCTGACGAAATAACATTTGCTAGGTCACGTCAAATATATGGTCATCTTTGCTGTCAGATGACATATTCTTTTTTAATAGCTTTTTATTCTAGAATGGTATTTTTGACACAATGATCATACCGTATACTTTGATATGTAACTAGGTGATCAATTCGTATGCCTGAAATCAATATGGCCGCCACAAATCACGAGCATCCCATATATTATATTAAAAATGTAAACAGTACAAACATGACATCGGACGCACAGAAATATATACTCTAACATACCAAATAATTCGTTAGATTGACTTATTTCTTTTTATTTATCCACTGATCAGCTTGTAAAAATGCATGTTATATATTCCACTCACGGATTGCTGCGTTTGGAGATGGTTCCATACTGGGCGATATAACTCTCTTTCTTGGCCTCATCAATGACGACACGAACAGGAACTACCATCGTCGTGTTAGCGTCGATACTTCCGAGTTCGCCACCGTCCTGTGTGCGCACATCACGTGATAATCAACTTGTGGATACTCGTACAACAGGAAATGAAAAAGTAATATTTCGAACGGTTTTATATTTCACTGTAGCTTTGTAAACAGCTCGACGAAAGAACACTCCCTATCGGTTTGTTTCGAGAGACAAATGTTAGCTGGTGAACATGAAATGTCAGTTGACACAGATACTTTTAATTATAACTAGTTTAGCTGACCTTAAATAAGTGTGTTCTAACTGTACAGCATGCTGAAAAATGGACATGCAAAAATTCCTTTCGAAAACGTATAGTAATCAATAGAAAAATGAGGACAGAAAAGACGAAGAAAAAGACAATGGTAACAAGATTCAAAGATTCAAGATTCAAAAAACTTTATTATCCGTTTAAAAACATATTAAAAACGGAAAATTTTCTTTAGTCACACATAAAATGACAGTAATAAAAACATTGGTGAATCATATCTACAATTGTCAATACAATATAAAATGATAGTAAATATAGTCATCACTAAAATCGGTAAAGTATCAAAATAAATTACGAATAAAAATAGCTACTAAGATAAATAAATAAATAAGCATTTATAATTTCTTAAAATGGGTCTCTGATTGGAGACAATAACATTAGCAATAACATAATACTAAAATTGATAAATAAATAAGATTAAATAAAGAGTTACCATAAGAATATGAGACACATAAAATGTAAAAATTAATTAATGACTCGTTGAAAACAGCATTATAATTTAGCATTTAAAATTAAAATAGAAGAGGGTACAAACGATTTTTTGAAGATATTTTTTTTGTCTAATGGCACTTTTAGGCGTCTCCCTGATGGCAGTTTCTGAAAGGCTTGATTAAGAGGATGAGCAGGATCATAGAGAATTTGTGTTGATTTCCTTTTCAGTGCATCTTTATATATGCTGGACAGCTGTTTTTGATTGTTGCCAATTAACTTGCTTGCTGTGTTAACTACGCGAGCAAGCTTTACTTTATTTTTTCCACTGACATTGCCATACCATGTAATTATATTAAAAGAAAGAACGCTCTCTATCAAACTTCTGTACACAAGTTGGAGAATGTGCTGGCTAACATCAAAGCTTTTCAGCTTTCTAAGTAGAAAAAGTCGTTGTTGGGCTCTCTTATATACATAATCGACATGTTCACAGAACGACAGCCTCTCATCTAGCACAGTACCTAAATACTTGAAGCTTTTGACTATTTCAACTTCTTGATTATTTATCAATATCGGTTCCGGTGTCTGACTAATCCTTCCTCCTCCAAACACTAACTCTTTCGTTTTCGTTGTATTCAGTTTAAGAAAGGTGGAGGTAAACTGGGAAGCTAGCGCATCAATTTGGAGACGGTATTCAAAAAGAGATAATCCATCCTTAAGGCGGCCTACAAGTGCCATGTCATCTGCGTATTTGATTAGGGTGAGAAATGAGTTGTTACATGATATGTCATTCGTATAAATGGAAAAGAGAATTGGTGAAAGGACACATCCCTGTGGAGCTCCGGTATTTACTATAACCTCATCTGACAACACGGGATCTCTGCTCAGAGAGCCGTTCAATCTGACGCGCTGTGGCCGATCACATAGAAACTGCCTAATCCATAGAATAAGGTCAGGATTTACCTCAAGGTTCAACAACTTCTTAATCAGAACATGTGGTTGTATAGTATTGAAAGCTGACGAAAAGTCCATAAATAAGACACGGACGATAGTTCCAGATGTGTCTAGGTGACTGGCAATTAAGTTGAACAGAGTTAATGTTGCGTCCTCTACTCCTCTCTTAGCTCTATATGCAAACTGTAGGGGATCCATGTGATTGGCCACAGACTTAATCAGTTGATTACATACAAGTCTTTCCATGCATTTAGCAATGATAGATGTGAGCGCCACTGGTCGAAAGTCATTAAATTCCCTAGCGCCAGGTTTTTTGGCAATGGGCATAATAGTGGATTGTTTCCACGAGCGAGGCATAGAATGTGTGTTTAAGAGCAATTGGAAAAATCTTGTAAAAAAAGGACCAAGCTGATCCGCGCAAACTTTCATAACACGGCCCCTCAAGCCATCGGGCCCGTGTGCTTTGTTTGGGTTAATACGTGAGAAACATCTGACAACATCACTTTCGACCAGTGTTACAGGGCTGGAGCTCATTGTTTGACATAGTACATCACATTCATTACTATAATCGGTATTGTCGTATCTGGCATAGAACCTGTTTAAATCATTTGCAAACTGTGCTGGATTGTCAGATACCAAAGGTTGTTCTTTACGAGTTCTGCCCATCATCATGTTAAGACCCTTCCATGCATCGCTGGCATTACCACATAAGAGTTTACGCTCAACTTTGTCTTTGTACTGCAGCTTGGCTAGTTTCAATTTACTTCTGAATTCTTTGTTTAACCCTCTAAATTCTAACAGTTTTTGTTTGTATTACCATTTGTTCGCAAAACTGAATATAGGACGTGACAGTGTCAGCAATGTCATCTACATTGTCAGAGCAGCCATCAAGGAAGACCTGCCAATCAGTACAGTCAAAACACCCCCTCAGTGTCTCTGAGTTGTCATGGTCCCAGACTCGTACGCTGTGAGTCCTGGGTTTCTCACGTTTAACCAGCTGTCTGTATTTGGGCACTAGGTGGATGACATTATGGTCCGACCGCCCGAGAGCAGGCCTACACAGTGCCCGGAATGCGTCAGGGATGTTGCTGAAGCACAGATCGATCGTCTTGTTGAGGCGCGTCGGACACGTTACGCTCTGGGGCAGATCAGGCAGGAGACCCGTGATGTCGCAACTGTTGAAGTCGCCCAGCACAAACACAGCCTGGTTAATTGACCTATGGATCGTTCTATTGTAACACTCGGCGACACGCTCTGCTGCACCTGTGTAATCTGGGCCAGGAATGTAAACAAGTATCACCGTCACTTGGCCTAGTTCGCGTGGCAGGTAGTGTGGTCGGAACGAGACTGTCAATATTTCATACGAGCGTGTGCTGACGCGCTCTCGTATGCAAAAATTGGTAGCCCATTTGTTGTTGACCATCATGCACACACAGCCCACCTCCATCGCCAACATCATCCCTGACGACAGGGATGCCAAGAGGAGAATAACAACGTGTATAGAATAGAACAACTTAGCATGCGAATGCAAAACAACCATAACCCCGTTTGATGACGATGTTTTATACCGTACCATCTCGAAGTGCATGAAAGGATGACTGCCGCTCGAAGGCAGTGTGAAGGTGACATTCTCCGCCCGGATGAGACCGTGGTTGGTGAGTTCAAAGTTGATGACGGGCATCAGTCCTCGCTGAAGCACCTCAAGGTCGAGCTCCCGCGGCGTAATCGTGACGACGGGCATGGGAACGTGCGTCTCAAACGTCGCTTCGAGCGTGATCTTATACACGTCCTCGTATGTCACCCGTTTCACAACCCAACTAAAACGTAAGACACAAACGTGTTGCATGCTTCAAAATGGCTTTTAAAAATTTGGTACATGTGATGACGTTGCAACGTGTTATGGCGGAAGGTTTCAATTGCATCCTGCCGCGCTCTTGTTGAAAAAACGTTGTGATAACATTATATAAAAAGCGCTTGATGTTGATTCCACGAGGAGAGAAAAACATCCCCGAAATGCAACACGGACAGTCACGTGTCTGTACATGCTTCACCATGTCATATTGTGCAATGTTGTGCTAACAATCGCATAAGAAAGTACGTGACTCGCGCAATGTCACCAATCACCTGTACGTGACGGCCGTTCTCTGCAGGAATACTGTCACGTCATTATCGGAGGGCGTGGCCAGTATCACTCGAGTGTCACCGATGTGTTTGGTGGCGCTGGTGTACAGACCGTAGTAGTCCTCTCTGATGTCGGAGAACACCGCGATACCTGTGGTGGACATCATCAACGTAACGGCTATAAAACGATAATATTTCGCACAGCGATCTTCCTACAGTTGTATTGATTTCTAAATCCGACGCCAACAAACTGTTGATGAATCTTATTTCACCTTTCATTAACTGTCCAGATATTATCGTTTATGATCGCCAGATATGTATCACTTATGACATTTAATAATGTGTAACGCTACTACAAATGAGTAATAAGACATTAGGAATGTTTTACTTCAGTGTTTTTCCTTTCAAATTGCCATAGCAAATTTTCTGTATTTAATTTACATATATTTAATTATCACGTAGTAATTCATTCGTGTAACTTTGACCTTGTTGTGGGTTTTTTATGTCAATAATGTAAATAACTACCGACTGTTTATTACTACAACCGAACTCCATTGGTTACCACAAGTCCATGTGTGTTCGTGTGTACCTGACTCGTTGGTGTACTGGGTGAGTGAGACACTCCTGAGTCGACTCCTCAGCGTCACTTTGGCCCCGGCCAGCAGCGGGCGGCCGTCGGCGAAGTAGGTGAACTCGTCCTCCACTCGCACCGTCAGGTCGAGTTTGTCCGACGACACCAGAACGAACCTGGAAAACAGGAACACCCCCATACAATACTGACAGGAGTGTAAGTAATAACAATAAAATAATAACAATAATAAAGTCTTCTTATGAGCCAATATCCTCAAAGATCAAGCTCAGTGGCGCGACGAAACCAAGTGATTAAACATTGTCGTTATCGTAAGCAATATGCGAGTGGTCGAAGGATGGGTGAAGGTGCTAGGAAGCTAAGGCGGATACGCAGCATTAAAGAGATTGGTATATATCCTTCTTCTAATGTAACACTGACAGGAAGCGAGTTTCACATAGATGGTGCGGCAACAGGGAAAGCTCGGGTTCCATCGTTCGTTTTCACCCGAGGAATGTAACGGTTACTACTGGTTGATCGTTGATGTCTGGCATTTCCTGCTGGAGTGAACATCGCATTCAGATATGCTGGTTGTGTAGCTGAGAAGGCTTGATAGGCTATGATAGAAGTCTTGAAAATAATGCGATAGTGCACATGGAGCCAATGTAGTGATCTCAGAAGCGGCTCTGAGTGAGAAAAACGAGGAAACCGTGTGACTATGTGATAATAATCCTGCGCAAACGAGTGAAATTGCGTAGTTCATTTCATGTTTTGAACTGAACTAAATTATGAAATTATTGTGATTGATTTGAGAAAAAGTTCTGCTCCTTTTGTGATGAATGGACAGCATATTTAGATTGTCAGTTCACAAAAATGTGGTGTTTTTGACAGGCGTGGTTGTAGTGAAAATACGAATGTGCGTACAACAAGACTCACTGTCAAGAGGGCACTGAAGGAAGCTGAAACTCCATCGAGTGTCTTAAATGTAGCGGGTTTTTTTTATTACGTGTCACTCAAGACCCGTACTGCAATATATTTTACCATTCCGGATAGTCATATAAGACATATGCAATGTAATGCAGGTTACCTGTATGAAATAGCGGCGTTGATCTGCAGCGATCGAATCATGAGAGTGCCAGAACGTCGTCCCAGTGGTTCCCGATCTGACGTCGACGCAGCCAGCACCAAGACGGCGCTGTCGCCGGGTGCCAACGTCATCGTGCCGTCTCCTTCGCTGTCCTCCCCCGTCGTGCCGAACGAGACAAGAGAAAGCATCGGTTCGTTCGGTAGCTCAACTCGAACTCCAGTTGCAGGACGGAGACCCACATTCGTCACGTTCACCTGTGGTTATATGAACTGTATTTTTACGGCCAAGCAAGTATTAGATGGATTTTATTCGTATATCTCGCTCTCTGTCTTTCTGTTCTCTCTGTCTCTGTCTCTGTCTCTGTCTCTGTCTCTGTCTCTGTCTCTGTCTCTGTCTCTGTCTCTGTCTCTGTCTCTGTCTCTGTCTCTCTCTGTGTGTGTGTGTGTGTGTGCGTGTGTGCGTGCGTGCGTGCGTGCGTGTGTGTGTGTGTGTGTGGGCGCGCGCGCGCGCGCGCGCGCGATTTCGTGTGAGCATGTAAGGCGTGGGTTTAAATGGAAGGCGACGAAAATAAACTATGTTCGAAAGGGTTCAAGTGTAAATGAAACTGTGTGATACATCATTGCATTTAAATGATTTTATTTCAAATGCACACTGCAATGAATTAGAATTATTCCGGTGCAATAAAATGTTTGTCAATATCTGAATTCAAGTTTAAGGGTTAGTGCCTGAAACAATTCATGTGCAAATATAAGCGTTGTAAATAATTAAAATGTAATTACGCACATTCAAGAATTAAAATAGAAAGAAAATAATGTTTAGTAATCACCGTACGGGTATATTGGTTTGACAAAATGTTTTTGGATGTTCAGTTCATATCAATTTGGCATTGGTGTGACTTGGTTCGTTCGCACGTATTGTTTTTTATTGAATGTCCCCAGACGTTACGTGCACGTCTCTACGTTATATTATTATAAACAGCAGTGTCGTACCACAAACGTATACTGCTTCCCTCGAGTCAAACTCGCGCTGATGCTACTCGGAGTCATAGCGAACTTTGGTCTTCTTCGCCGGAAGTTCCCGTATATGTCCACGTAGCGACCCAGGCCCTCTGCACATGTCACAGCGAACCGGAAGTTTCCTCGGAGAGGCTGATCCACTGATGAAGAAGAGTCGGTTTACTATTAGTCTACTTGGTACGCCGGTATTCTGTGTATGTACCCGGTGTTTCTAGACAATTCTTACTTCTAGCAAATGACACTAGAAACGAGTCAATTTGACGCGATAATCCTCAACGGATTATGAGATATGTACTAAGGATAAAATACGTGAAACAGGAACGTTTAGGATCAACATTTCAACTGTAATTGGGAGGTGGTGGACATTTAACAATTTTAATAACTGGCGAGAAACGAGCCGTCCATAATGCAAGTGACAGGCAATTTCGCATACGTTGACGTTTAGGTAATGCCTTATTTACTTAAAAATATGTAACAAGATATGTTTATACAAATAATATCATGTACAGTTGTTCGCAAAACCAGGCAACTGTTCCAAGCTACTTAGTTGTCGTACAGGTGGAGATAATTCGCCTAAGTAAAAAACAGATTTATTATGAACGCAGCATACTTAGCAGTGTCGATTACCTCCTAGTTGTACTGATCAAGACAATTCGTTTTCTTGTATCGTAGAAAATTAATAACAATAACATTAACATTATCGGCCAAAATGTTGACGGAAGTGTGAATGACACCACTCAGTTTCCAAGAGATATGCGGCGAGAATGAAGAGACAAGTTAACCTACAAAATGCTTGTAATCTACATTCATTGATACTTAGTATAAATAGCAATAATAATAATAATGACTATCTCATAAGGGTTCAGAATCATTTTACCTCGTCCAATCAGAAATCAACAACTTACCAACAGCAGTAACGTTGAATCGAATTTCGGATCCCGGCGCCGGCGGTGTGTTAACAGGGCAGTTCGTCACGTGAATAGGACACGCTTGACTCGTTCCTTCCTCTTCAAGGGTCACAACGAACGGAGCGTTGACTTTCTAAACCAAAGACAAATAAAGGCCGTCAGTCAACTGCAAATAGACACACACAGACTGTGACCATTTCAACGTTTTGGCAAGCACAAGTAGAAACAGCAGCTGAAACAACAACAACGGCAGCAACAGTTTTACTAGAAGTAGGTAAGATTAACCATTCCAGTAGCGAGTTTGCAAAACGAATAGCACAGTAGCTGTGTTTCAACCAACGCAGAAGTAACGGAAGTCTGACTTACCTGAATCACAACTCCAGTCAATGGGTCTACCCCTGTGTTCCTGACGGTCAACGTCAGATGATACGTGTCCAGGTAACCGGACAATGACCGAGTCGACGACACAATAGCCAGTCCATAAACCGTCCACGACAACTGAGCTACGAAACCTTCGTCAACCGGATGTCTGGCGTCCTGTGGACAGAGAGTACAATCAATAAAGTACAGCAACCGCGTGTTATGATTGATGTGTGCTGGTTGAACGGTTGTAGTCTGTTTATACTAATTGCATAGGAAGGATGCTTTTGCAGTGATCTGCCGAACTTTGACTTAATAAGCGTCACACGTAGAACTACATAGAACAGAAGGAAACACAACACAAATGTATGTAAATGTAAATCAACTGAATATATATAGTTCGTTTACATGTGTAGCATTATTCAGTAGGTAAACGAATCAAACAGACTAGCATAGTGGTAAAGTGAAAAGGCCATCATAGGAGAATATGGAACTGATGAATATGGCATGAATATAAGTTTAACAACATAGTTGTATTTGCTAACCCTAACCCAGTGACATTTTGGAAATATGTAACATGTCGTAGATTACATATTAATTATACCCTACCACTTCGAAGAGGCCAGTTTCGCTCGAGTAGGGGTAAAATCGTTTGAAGAAAATATCACTTCCATATTGTGTCGTCGTGTGAATTGTTCGAACTCCAACGGCAGATTTAATTCTATAATATAATAAAACATGCTTACATGAATTGCCAAAAACTATGTAAAAACATGGAATAAGTGCACATTTTCTAGTTTTTCTAATGCATTTATGTATAAACATTTCTTTGACTCCGTGTACGAATCATAGTATACAAATATGCCTAGGAATGGACTATCCACGGATATATGGCGTCATAGAAATGAAAACAGTGAAAGGTACTTCCATAAATCGTTCTCCAAAACTCGGCATTCTCCCAGTAAGTAAACATAAACATCACGTGGCAATAATAGTGATTAACACACTTGCTTCCTGGTCAAATGTCAATGTCTTATGACAGTAGATGTGGAAATATCAATAAATTATAAAATAATATGTTATACAGAAATGCTGAAAGTATATTCGTATATGATTTAAGTGATAAAGAAAATCGATAGCAGCCTGACTTCTAAATAGTACTGTCGTTCACTGAGATGTATAACACACTTTCGCATACACACACACACACACACACACACACACACACACACACACACACACACACACACACACACACACACACACACACACACACACACACACACACACACACACACACACACACACACACACACACACACACACACACACACACACACACACACACACACACACACACACACACACACACACACACACACACACACACACACACACACACACACACACACACACACACACACACACACCTAGCAGTTGCTTACGTTATAGTGACTGGGATGTCGGTGCCAATCAAGGAGCTGTTGCTGACGAGAAATACGACTCTGCCACTGATCATGACAGCCGAGGCTCGCAGGAAGGGACCGGAGGGCACGGGGTCTAGGACGGCCGTGTACAACGGCTGTACAGTGATGGTAAATGTCGTCTGGTCTGACCCGATACTGTTTGTGGCCTTCACGACCACTGTGTACGGCGAGGCTCTGGCTACTGCCGTCCACGTGATGACAGCGCTGGACACGTCGATGTCCATTCCTGACGGAGCCGACACGAGGCTCCACGTCACCGGAACTGTGCCCTGTTGGAAGTAGTGGCACATGCATACACAAACGGAGGCAGATATTTTGTATGAAATTGCTAAAACGTTAACTATCGCCCCAACAATATATAACAATACTGTTATTGCGCTTTGCGACGTTCCACCTTCGTCCCTGTCAACTTCACCTACCTCAATTTACTTGCCAAGTTCCCGTCATGTCTGATAAACACGGCGATCAAATCATATACACAGCATTCCTCCAATGACGCTCATATATAACTACACGCTAACTCAGAAGCTCGGACCTCAGAAGCTCGGACCTACCTCTGATGTGGTCATAACCTTATGGAACATCGCCCCCTCGTCCACTGTCTGTGGTGACACCAGTGTGATCTTGGGCGCCAGACCAAGGACCTCACAGTCGGAGCCGAGCCACGGCAGGGAGCAGAGACAGCGGCCGAGGGAGCACACGCCGTGGCGCGGTGTCTTCAGACTGCCGCACGCGCTCGCCGGACACAGCGCGTAGTAGCTGAACGTCTCCTGGCAAACCAAACAACGTACTTTGCGTATGAATATATATATATATATATATATATATATATATATATATGCATGCATGCATGCATACATACATATATATATATATATATATATATATATATATATGTATATATATATATATCATGTACACATGCACACACACGCACGCACACGCACACGCACACGCACACGCACACGCACACACCTTCTGCTAACACCAACTCCCCTGAGTTGCCATACCTGGTCGTTGCTATACGAGTCCTCCGGAGTAGGCGCTATTTCCACGTAGACACTTCCTGGGGCGTGCTGAGGAGACGAACACAGAACCTCCGTTGACGACAGCCATGTTCCCGTCACGACGTCCTCGCCAAACCTGATGGTGAATCGTATATTCCAATTAGTTTTCGGTTGCCATTTAGCAACATTAAGTGCTGCAGTGAACGTCTTCTGATGTACTCGGTAATATGCATTGACTTAATACAACAGTGGTGCCCTGTTTATTAACAATGGTCACCTCTAAACGTTTTCCCATGTAGCTTACCTGCAGTGGTATTCGCTAGAGTTGGGGAAGTTGTGTCCGAACACATGGACGACTGTACCGCCCACGTCAGGTCCCGTGTCAGGCGCCACTTGCAGCACTTTGAGCAGAGGAAGACAACTTGGTCCGTAGAACGTCTCACTGCACACGTCACACAGTCGCCCGGACCAACTATCGCCGTCACAGACACATTCACCTACACATCAGACCGTCACGTTTAAGTCAACAAGCGTTCTGTGTATTATCAAGAATACTGTGTGTCAGTTGAAATGTAGGATTCTTTGTATTATGTCCTATGCCTTCATATTCGTGGAGTACCTTTCACAGGTTACGAATGTTAATTGCAATAATTACAACGATTATGTTTATATATATATATATATATATATATATATACACACACGAAGAAAATACATAAAATTATTCACATGGCAATTATCACTAACGTTATTAACTTCGATTGCAATAATGCATCGTAGTAGACCATAGTATATCTGCTGAAATAATTTCAGTCTTATGTTTGTACAGTTATGTAAAGGATGTGCACCCCATGTGCTGGCTCTGTGACGTACCCGTGTTGTTGTCACACTCGCCGTTCACACAGCTCGGACACAGCAGACAATCGGGTCCCCATCGGTTGGCATTGCACACGGCACACGTCAGACCCGTGAACTGCGCGAAGCAGGTACAACTGCAAACGTCAGATGTATGCGTGGATATTGCATAACTATGCACCTTTACGAATAAGATATGTGTCATGTATATTCAGAGGTGCATATTAAGACGTTGGTCTGTTAATACTAGCAAAGAAACGCTCCGTTCCGTTCGATCATAAGTACAATTATTTGTATGGCGGAAGGCGGGGATAATGTGACAGTTTGAAGAAAATACCACGAAGCCGGCGTTATGGCTAACATATGTTTTCTCTTTGGTCAAACTAAAAACGAACATGTAAGACTGCACACATAAATTATAGCGATCACGACAATAATAAAACATACCGATAAAAATGCTAACCGTTACAACTCTTAACAACAGCATCAACAGTCGACACTAGCAATAATAAAACAAAATATTAATACCAATAATACCTATCAAAACACCATACTAAAAAACGACAATAACAGGAGTAACTATAACAACAATCCAAAATGTAAAATAACAAATATAACAACAAAGAAATACGAAGTAACTACTACATTAGTAGCAAATGTAGCCATTATTAGGTAAATTAAAAAAGAGTACATTAACTGCAATAACTACGATTTGTATGTTCACCTGAATAAGTTCAGTAAGGTTAAACCAAAAAAACTACAATATCAACGATAATAATGCACTTAATTATAATTAATTATTAGAACAAATGAAACCATCCAGGCTCTGCTGTCGATCCCATAAGGGCAGCTATTACTCGCGTTGCATCCTCCGATTTAATCGTTTTAGCGATGTGTCGTCGTGACGTCAAATACAAGTTTTCTTCAACACTGCTGTTGTTTCAAACGCAGCATGTGGCCTGATCACATTCACTTGCGCTTGTTTGCCACCAGTTTGACGAATCAGTGAAAGTGCATTGCCTGATAAATGCACGTAGACCCTACGTCATCGTCAGCAACGTTACCTGTTTGGCGCTACACACGTTCCGTGTCCGTTACAATCGTTCAGGTCGGCGCAAGAAGCTTGTGCACAGTTCGGTTGCAGCCAACCTTCCTCGCATATACAATCACCTGGGAACGGAAATCGTCGTATAAGATGGAGATTAAACTTTGTAGTGGTCTTTGTAAACGATAATAATAAGTACAATGGTAGCGTAAGAAATAATCATGGTTAAAGAAATAGTGTGGTTCAATCTTGAGGAGAGGAGGACGAACCTCCATTTATTACTCAAATTCAAAATCGTCCACAGTCAAATTGCTGTCCTGTACAGAAACATTTTAATACCTGCACACAGTCACACAAGATCAAATAAGCAGTACACATTTAAACATATTACAGTCAACACTGAAGAGTTTCGAACATCGTTTCCCCTCGCACTTTACCTGTATGAAACGTTATAGAAGCATCACTGGTAAATATATAGGAAGCACAAAATTCAAAGAACTACTAAGGCTAGGCCGTGTGCAATGGTCATATAGTATCCAACGCCACTGACGCGATTCCAGGCTCGGATTTGCCAACTGTAAAACAGAACATAAACTAAATAGATGTAACGTTCAACCCGCGAAAGACTCGACGAATCCGTTGAACTTGAAGCGTGCCTGCACTTACTATCACACGCATAGGCGAGTCGTTTGTAGCGAGTGAAAAGGCAGTTTTATCTCGACTTACCAGTGTCTGCGTCACACACTCCGTGGCCGCACTCGGGACACAGCAGGCAGTTCGGGCCCCAGTAGTTGTCGATGCAAGCGTCGCAGGCGGCGCCAGTGAAATGTACAGCACAGCTACACCTACACAGCCAGGAGTGGGGTTGTTATTGGATGCGTTCGTTTGAAGGAAACGTAATCAACAGTAACCATTTCGATGGCCCATAGAAAATCATGATATACCATGTGACATGATTACTTCATAAAAAAAAAACATCTGCAATAATAACCACCGTTCGGCGGTTTCACCCTCCAATGACAACCCTTGGCTGCTCCTTCACAATTGCACAAAATGATTATTGTATATTGCACCTCTGAGCTTGGTTTTTGAGGATTTAAGTGCAGCAGACGTTACCCAATTATTAGTAATAATTAATTTTTCGAGGTTGTAGGCGCTATAGAAGATATGCTATTAATATTGTTGTTACTATTATTATTATTATTAGTATTAGTATTATTATTATTAGTAGTATTAGTACTAGTAGTAGCAGTAGCAGTAGCAGTAGCAGTAGCAGTAGCAGTAGCAGTAGCAGTAGCAGTAGCAGTAGCAGTAGCAGTAGCAGTAGCAGTAGCAGTAGTAGTATGTACATTATTTAACTAATAACAATAATCAATAATAATGGTAACAATAGTAGTAATGAAGCCGTTATTGTGGGGCGCAGTAGCGCAGTAATTAGAGTATCGGAATATCCTGCTGATTCGAACCAGGAGCAAATTCGTTCGCTCTTCGTTGTTCCATTCCACTCATCATCAAGGAGTTTCTGGCTGTAGACACTGGTTACAATTTGTATACGAACAACGTTCGCGCAGTAAATGCAGCCAGATTTTCCGGATACATTCACATGGTATTCGATTGAAGAGGTCTGCCAGTGAGTAAGGTGTAAAGTTACTCCCTCACCTGTTGGGCTCCACGCACACGCCGTGGCCGTTACAGTCGTCGAGGTCGGCGCAAGAGGCTTGTTCACAGTCCGGTAGCAGCCAACCTTCCTCGCATACACAGGTACCTGGAAATGCAGAATACTGAATCAGTTTGTGTAACATTAAGTGCAAGCAACTCGTCGAGATGAAGCGAATTATGAATTACCATACGCCTGGTTTTTGAATGGCTTTATTAGAAATGGTACGCACGTGTTATTACGATATGTGAATGTGTGCTTGAAAACAAATAAAAGCGATACTGATCGTTCAATTAGGTAAATATTAAACTTTGTAGTCGTCTTTGTAAACGACAACTACTAATACAATGGTAGTGTAAGAAATAATCATAGTTAAAAAAAAAGGTTGGTCCTATCTTGAAGCGAGGAGGACGAACCTCCATTTATTACTCATATTCAAAATCGTCCACAGTCAAATTGCTGTCCTGTCCAGAAACATTTTAAAGTTGCATTCTGACTTCCGCCATGTTTAAAATAAAATTTCCCAGTAAACCAGCATTCCCAATACACTATATATTGTTTTCCTCAACTACCTATCAACTTATTTTCACATAATATGCCATTTTAAGATAAAAAGCAGCAAAAGACGAAAAAATGTCCTGGCGAGCCTCGCCAGTTAGAATTCTCTGTTTGGCTTAGACCTCGATGAATGGAATTCCAGTGAAAAGCGGTGTCAGGAGGGGGCCACACTAAAAGGCGGACCACAATTGGCAGACCGCACGGAAACGGCATACCACATTCACAAAGATGCCACCTCTCGATACGCTCCATATTTACGGCATGTCCAGTTGCCCACATACAAACTATCGCTGGCTACGCGCCTGTACGGTCAATGGCTAATTGAGGATGATTTAAATAACTAGGGTATTGTTGCCTAGTGGCGCCTCTAGCGACTAACGTGGATATGTGGAACCGCCTTTTAGTTTGCCCCATCGTTTACTTACGTTGACCGGAGAGTTCCGATGGTAAAAATAGATCGACTTTTGGGAAACTCCAGAGCCGTTGTTTGTTGCAAACTTATATTTGATCAAATAACGTATAAATCCATGAAGTGAGACATGTGGTAGGAGGTATACTAATAAGCAAATATCGGTCATGGTGTACATTGACTTTTCTAAAATGCGTTAAAAAGGAGAAATTATGTCAGAATGCAACTTTAATACCTGCACACAGTCACACAAGATCAAATCATCCGTACAAATTTAAGCATATTTAGAGTCAACATTGAAGAGTTTAGAACATCGTTTCCCCGCACTTTAGCTGTATGGACCGTTATAGAAGCGTCACTGGTAAATACAAACGATGCCCAAAATAAAATATAAAAAACTGTTAGGGCAAGGCCGTGCGCAATCGTCATATAGTATCTAACGCCATTGACGCGATACCAGGCTCGGATTTGCCAATTGTAAGATAGAAACAGAACATAAAGTAAATACATATAACGTCCAACCCACGAAAGACGATCGACGAATCCGTTGAATTTGAAGCATGTATGCACTCACTTTCACACGCATTGGCGAGACGTTTGTAGCGAGTGAAAAGGCAGTTTTATCTCGACTTACCTGTGTCTGCGTCACATACTCCGTGGCCGCACTCGGGACACAGCAGGCAGTTCGGCCCCCAGTAGTTGTCGATGCAAGCGTCGCAGGCGGCGCCAGTGAAGTGTACAGCACAGCTACACCTACACAGGCAGGAGTGGGATTGTTATTGGGTGCGTTTGAACGTAACCAAAGTAAACATTTCGATGGCCCATACAAAACCATGATATATCATGTGACATGGTTACTTTTTTTTTTTAAACCTTCAACTATGACAACCTTCCAAAGAATCTAGACATTTGTTTGATATCGTGTTCCCACCGTAAACGTTCGGCGGTTTCATCCTCTAATGACAACCCTTGTCTGCTCCTTCACGATTGCCCGAAATGATTATTGTGCGTTGCGCCTCCGAGCTTGGTTTCTGAGGATTTAAGCGCAGTAGACGTTACCTACTTATTCTTAATAATAAATTTCTCGAGGATGTAGGCGCTATAGAATATTTGCTATTAATATTGTTGTTATTATTATTATTATTATTATTATTATTATTATGTACATTGACATTATTTAACTAATAATAATAATCAATAATACTCGTAACAATAGCAGTAATCAATTTGTTACTGTGGGACGCTGTCGCGCAGTAATTAGCGCATCGGAATATGCTGCTGATTCGAACCAGGGGCAAATTCGTTCACTCTTCGCTATTCCATTCCACTCGTCACTATCAAGGCGTTTCTGGCTGTAGACATTGGTTACAATATCTATACGAACAACTTTCGCGCAGTAAATGCAGCCAGACTGTCCGGATACATTCAGATGATATTCGATTGAAGAGGTCTGCCAGTGAGTAAGGTGTAAAGTTACTCCCTCACCTGTTGGGCACCACGCACACGCCGTGGCCGTTACAGTCGCCCAGGTCGGCGCAAGAGGCTTGTTCACAGTCCGGTAGCAGCCAACCGTCCTCGCATACACAGTTACCTGGAAAGGCAGAGCAGTGAATCAGTCTGTTTAACACTAAGTGCAAACAACTGAAGCGAAATATGAATTACCATACGCCTGGTTTTTGAATGGCTTTATTAGAAATGGTACGCACGTGTTATTTCGATTTGTGAATGTGTGCTTGGAAGAAATAAAAACGTCACTGATCGCAGGGAAAACCTTGGGAAGAGAGTATAATAATGCAGCGCTTTCGTCAACAAAAAACACGCACCAGTTGGCAAATGGAACCGGATGCCATTGTACCATCGCTTGTGTTGTGTTGTAGTGCATTATATTGCATTGTATTATAATTTTTTATTGTGACATGTGGAGCAACGAAGCAACTTCACCCTGTCTTTCATTACCCGTGTTTAGGTCACATTCCCCGTGTCCGCACTCAGGACACGGCGCACAGTCGGGTCCCCAGCGGTTGTCAGCGCACGAGTCACACGACGCTCCCGTGAACTGCTCGGCGCAGTGGCATCTACAACATGTCATCACAGAGAGTGGCCTACACTCATTTGAATCAGACAGGTATGTCTCGATCAGGAAGCAGAATGTTATAAAAAAATCAAAGCAAGGATCGGGTCCAGCTGTCGTATTCCTCTCTCCTCTTACGTTAGCAAAAGAACACAACAGTTACTTAGCAAACAAACGTTTAGAATGCACTTGCTTTCAATGCCTACATAAATGAATCAATGTTTTTTACCACCACCAGCGCAACACCGTCCACTACTTGCGATCGACCGAGCTCGACAATGCTCTAGCCACGTACGTGGATATTACAAAGTGATAAGCACAAATAATAAGAATTAGAGCTATGGACTGTATATTATATCCACGTGTGTGGCTAGGGTATTATCGAGACCGGGTTGATCGTCACAATAAGCGGATGGTGAAGCGCTGCGTTAGGTCTATTCGTTATTTTGTGAGCACAACAGAATTGTCTCTGGCAGTGAGGCTTTCTAAATAAGTCAAGTGATTCTTTGCCAACTAACTATTGTGTGCATTTCTTTCAAGATCTGATGGTGCCGTGCTTGGAATGTATCGGATGTGCGTGGGTTATGCATTTGAAATTAGATGGCCGCATATAACAAGACAGAAAAAATATGTGTGGCATGACGCAGCCAGAATATAGAAATACGTGAAAAGAACGATTAGATTCGGGGTCGAGATGGCGGTGCCAAAAATCAACAAAATATACTACCATATTCTGGTATTTCTGAAGTAATTTGTCAGCATGTCAGGCACAGTGCCAATAATGTGATGTAGTAGAGACATACCTATTCGGTCCGACACAAATGCCATGGCCGCTGCAGTTGTTCCTGTCGTCACACGAAGTCCGCACACAGTCCGGCGCCATCCACCCATTGGCGCAGTCACACACGTTGGGGCCGACGCAAACTCCGCGATTCTGGCAATCGCCGAAGTCGACGCACGAGAACTGACTACAGTCTGAGCCTGCCCAGCCGCTGTCACACTCGCACGTGTTGGGCCGGACGCACAAGCCGTGTCCGGTGCAGTTGGCTACTTCGTCGCACGGCATCACGCTCTTCAGGAGGAACGGCTCGTACAAGACGCGGCCTAACTCCGGCACGTCGGCGTGGTCCCAGATCCTACGACGGACGTGGTCTTCGTCCGCGCCGCCCCACCAGTTGTACGGAGCCGACAGGTTTTTGCTTAGAAATGACACTTGCAAGTCGTAGGGAGACAGCGCGTTGGAAAACATGTTCCCTGTCACTGTGCATCGTTCTGTGTTCGTCGCTATGACCGTCTGGGTCGCTGTGTTGTCGTAAAACAGGTTAGACTCGACTTCCAGCTGGAGTTGCGTATAGTAAAGTCTGTACAAGGAAACCTGGATAACATTCGTCCCACTGTTATTTCTAAATTCATTCATGCGTACCCGACCAGACGTTGCATGTCTGAATTCCATGTAGATTCCCGCCGTTCTGCTGCCTACCCAATTGTTTATGAACGTGTTTTTCTCCACGGTTACGATAGCATAATCGGAGCGCGTTATCTCGAGTGGGGTTCCTTTGATGTTACTGTACGTATTGTTACGTATAATACTAGGTTTATTGCGATTATTGCTGGAATGATATACCTTCAGCGCTCCTTGTGGCAAATCGGCGAACGTGTTATTTTCCACGAGCAGGTTCGTTTCGTACCTATTAATTTGCACAGATGGCCCATACCTGTCATTCTGGAAAGTGTTTCCATGAATACGGGTAACGTTTGGGTAACCACCGTAAAAATCTATTGATCGGTAATTTCTTTGGAACAAATTGTTCTGAATTGTGATGCTGCCCCTTTCCCCTCCACTGGTGATTCTAAACGCCATATTCGTATTGTCGATGAATCGGCAGTCGAACACTCTCAGCTCTGCGACGTTACCTCCTCCAATGCCGTACGTGTTGCTGCGGATATCGCAGTCCAAGAAACTGAGTCTGGCCTTTGTCGTGAGCCACGTAATAGCATTGGTGTTTCTGGTGAAAGTGCACCTCTGTACGTTAACATTGCCGTCACCGTGGATCGTGAGACCCTTGCTGTTGCTGATTGTACAGTTCGCCAGTTCGATATCGTCTTGGTAAATTTGTAGCCCTTTATCGGAGCCGTCAACGTCAAAGTAGCTCATTTCGTCTGCAATGACAACGCATTGCTTATGAAACGATGCACAAGTTTTGTATAGTACAGCGGCTAAGAGGCCGCAAATTTGACGAATTGTGCAATTTTTGCCAAAAGACAAAACTGGCACATATGTAGTTTATGATATATATATATATATATATATATATATATATATATATATATATATATATATATATATATATTATATTTATATAAATATATATATATATAAATATATATATATATATATATATATATATATATATATCATATTGCCAATTTGTATTGTTTTGTCAAAAATTGCACAAATCGTCAAATTGTTATTCTTTTGGCCAAAAAAGCAGCCCCCCATCGGTATTGACAGTGAATCTAGCCGACATCTTTATTTAAAAATAGCCGCCACGGAAATACATTAGCACATTTATCATGGCATCTAAGCAACAAAGAAACACGTTCTTGATGTATGTACCATCGTTATCAAAGTCAAGGAACCCATTTCAGCCACATGTCACATCTTCGGTTTACTGCGATCGATCCGTGAGAAAGAAAAATGATCAAATTTATTAATTTATGTATCCAATGGCTACTGCAAATCATCCAATGGCTCGTCGCTCTCGACATCAATAATGGTACACTGCACCAAGTCCGTCTATGTCCATATCCGTGGATATAGGTTTTTTACTGCCAATCTCAAACTATCAATCTGAGGATGCTCAATCTGAGGATCTTGGGTAATGAATGGGGTTTCATGGCGGGCACCGATAATTGCAATATGGCGGTAATTTGGAAATAATATGCTTCAAAATAAATACTTTTGACTCTACAAATTTAGACGCAAAAAGAAATATGTTTCAATGTTAGGTAGATGCCGAGAGAATTGGCTCAACGTTTCCATGTCTTCTATGTTGAATGTCAATACGCCAGTCATCTGAGTACACGGCCACCGACAGAAATAGGTTCATTGACCCTCAAACTGATAGATTAGACACACAAAAATATGTTTTTATTTTGCTTAGAAGCCGATGAATTTGGGTAACGGATTTCCATGGCAGCCATTTAAAAAAAATCAATGGGCACATTGCTTTACATGAATATGCATATCATATACTACACGTGTGACAATTTTCAATCTTTTCTCAAAAAGTGCGCAATCATATCCACTAATTGCTGTACCAGAATAACAAAATTACATTACGAATACATTACAGAGCTGTATAGGAATGAACTTAGTGTCGAACGGGTGTTGCCTACGCGAACCAGTTCTTTAATTATATTTACCTACCAAATTAAGCTATACATGTGAACACAAGAAACTGACGGTTTACCTGTTGCTGATGTTTTCTCAAAGTACACTCCGACCCATTTGGTCGATGTGGATGTTGAGTTCAAGGAAATCCGTTTTTCTGCAGTTCCAGTTAGATCCATAGCGCCTGTAGTGACAACGTGTATGTCTTGATGTTCACTACATAAATGTCGTTTATGTAGTGAACAGGTAGACTAACATGTCGATCAACGTGTGAAGAAATCAATTAATATAACTCTCTAGTTCAAGCGAGAGTACAGTATAATTTCACATTTCAAACGTAAAAGGTTACGTTTATCAGTTTATATTTAATAATGTGAGAGAACGGAAAGTTGTGAATATTCTTGAGTCGCTCATGCTCTGTATGCGAAAACATATCTTCAGATAATTATGAGACATTTCTAATAATCTCCACAGTGCCGGTGTCTGTGAACATTCGACTACAAAGAACAGTATATTTAGTCATATTCGTTTGTTCGTTGATTTGCAAACCTTTCACTCGGATTCCTCGTCCGCGTTCAAATTGGAGATTTACGCCGGCTGCTATCTTCAAATATCCGCCTCCTCTGCAAATAAACGTGAGTAATATGTAAGCCTGCATTTGGCAGCCTAGATAATGTGTTTGTGTATGTATATATATATATATATATATATATATATATATATATATATATATATATATATATATATATATATGATAATCATAAGATACACGATGTATGACATATAATATACACTGTATAACATATAACATGTAATATGTATATGATACTATATTGTATATAATGATCACAATTTATCACGTATGTTTATATTGCAATATATATATATATATATATATATAATATATATAAATTGCAACATAAAATAGCGATCACTTAATCATAATATAATATGTGTGCATCATGATGACAAATGGTTTTATATATATATATATATATATATATATATATACATATATATATATATATATATATATTATGTATGTGTGCATGTATGCATATATATGCATACAAATACATATCATATTATATATATAAATATATATATATATATATATATAAACATAAATATATATCCACATATGTATACACATATGTATACACACATATATGTTATATATATATATATGTATGCATATGTATATGTATATTTTTACACACACACACATACACACACACACACACACACACACACACACACACACACACACACACACACACACACACACACACACACACACACACACACACACACAACATAATGAAGTAGTTAAATAAATAAGTTGTTAATTCAATGTTTCATATGACAACGTACCCCTCAATATATATGCTACGTTTGACAATGTACGGCTGTTGGCGCTCGGTGAGACTCAGCTCCCCGCCAACTACACCACCGATCTCGTTCGAGAAGAATCCATAGTCATCGGGTCGCGCCACCAGCGGCGCGTCTGTGTCAGTAGATGTGCGGAATGGCCAAACGTCAACGAGAGCCAACTCCATGTTGTTGAAGAAGGAGTTGGTTCTTGGTGTTAAAACAGACGCAAGTGGTATCGTTGTTGAAAGACGATATTAATACAATATGAAATACATGATGTATTATATATTCACTGATCATTTGTTAATTATGTTTAATGTTTCCGTAATTCAGAAAGACAGAACGATAATATATGCAGTAACAGTGTAAGTAAATGAGTGTACTTTGGATATAAGCAGAGTATTTCATTCACGCAGAGTAAGTTAAATGTCTGGAACACAGTGTCTCTAAAATATGTGTTGTAACTGTGTAAAACAAAAGTTGAGAAATATCTATCAAACTTAAATAACAAAAATGGTATATTCCTTTATATATGCCACGCGCGCGCGCGCGCGCGCGCGCGCGCGCACACACACACACACACACACACACACACACACACACACACACACACACACACACACACACACACACACACACACACACACACACAAAGACAGAGGGGCAGAGAGGGACAGAGAATGAGTATAACATATAAATAATATGATACACTATTATATAAGTTTTGGTAGATTGGTGTTACCATCACGGGGCAGCCATCTACAAGAAGATGGTGTCTTACCTCAATATGACGTCAGCGTATGACGTAACTCCCCAGTAACAGTACGTAGCGTTTATCCACTCGTTGTCCAAGTACTTGGGGGCAAGTATCTCATGAGAAGCCTCCGGATTGTTAAATACGTTATTCGCGAGCGAAACACCGAAGCCGCGTGTTATGTCTATGGTGTTCATGTCTAAATTGGTCACGCGCGAGTTGTTAAGGAACACGTTGTCTTCAATGCCACCCGTCACACGATGCGATGGGCTGTATATTTGGATCACACCTGCGCCTGAATTGTTCTGGAACGTATTTCCAGTTACCTGAAAACACAAGTGTCATGAATTTTAAGTCAAAGATGCGTTAACGCATTAGTAGCTTTGTGTTTATTATAAACAGAAACATGCACGAGTCGTTTCTTTGATTTGTATTAGCTACTACTCCAAACTTCTTACCGACTTCAAATGTTTGTGCATTCTCTATTATATACAAAACGTGAGTTCAATCTATATTTATATTCGATTCGATTATATTAGATGATATATTAGGTGATATATATATATATATATATATATATATATATATTCCTGGTTTATTCCACCATACTTGTCTCCGTGTCAAGAAGATATCTCTGTTATAGAGTCCAGTGTTCATAAAAGCTTGTTCTTAAAAGCTCCCACCACCCAGGTTTTAACATTAAGACTGACCTGTATTGTTGCGGCGTTGTATCTAAATCCAAAATAGATCGTGTATGAAAGTCTATATCGGCTATAATACACTGAGTATTTGTAGTAGTTGATGTTGTCGGTGAAACTGTTATTCCGCATGCTGACGTCGACACCGACGTAGGATTGATCTAGATGAAGCGTTGCGTAGGCGCTGTTGACGCCAAGTAGGTTTCTTGAGAAGTCATTGGAACTAATCGACATCTTGGCTGCACAATGCGACTTCAGTCCGTGCATTCGATTCTCTGATACAGTGTTACCGCTGAACAGTATACATCCGGGTATGTATCTGCTATCTGTGCCGCGACCGTAGAGCATGCAACCGGATTTTGAATTTTTCCGGATGCTACTTCCAACGATGCTGATGTTGACGTTGCTTTCAACGTAAATGCCCGCGTCGCCGTTGTTTTCCAATGTGCAGGCATTCAGCTGGAGGCTGGCGTTAGACAGGACGGCACTACTTCGAAAGTAGAAGCCCCGCCCTTTGCTTGCCAACACGGAACACTCGTTTAAGGTAAATTCGCCGTGTAGGAAATCGTCGAACTTAATTCCATCGGATGACGAGTTCAATACGGTCACGTGATTGAGGATCGGTGGTCGTCCTATTATGACGATCCCTTCTGTCGGTTTGATGACTGTCACGTGGGTCATCACCGACGGTGCCATTGTAACCACCGGAGTCGGGGTAGTGGTCGGTGCCACTGTTGGCTGGGGTGTAGACGTGACGTCATCCCCCGAACCTTCCCCTTCATATCCCTCTCCGCTTTCTCCTTCATATTCTTCTCCCTCTCCACTTTCTCCTCCATCTTCCTCTCCGCCTTCCCCTTCATATCCCTCTCCGCCTTCTCCGCCTTCTCCGCCTTCTGCATCATATCCCTCTCCGCCTTCCCCTCCATCTCCCTCTCCGCCTTCCCCTTCATATCCCTCTCCGCCTTCCTCTTCATATTCTTCTTCGCCTTCTCCTTCATCTCCCTCACCGCCTTCTCCTTCATTTTCGGAGCCTTCTCCTTCTCCTTCTAAAGAACACAACACGATTACAATTAGCTACTGCCGTCATTCAGCTCTACAAGTGAGTATTGCACAACTCTAACCTTAAAATAACGGCAAACATGACGCTAAAGTCATTAATCGCAACCCTAAAGTCAAGCCTAACACTAAGCCTAATCCTAACTCTAAACCTAACCATAACCCTAATCACATCCCTAGCCCTAAACCGAACCCTAGCCATAACCCTAAACATAAACATAACTTTAAACCTGACCGTAACCATAACATTAAATGTAATAGCCAATCATTAAATAGCGTTAAGCATAGGTTGGGGGTAGTTTATACTGGTATATTATTACCCAGGTAATATTATGCTGGTATACTATTACCGAGGGCAGGAATTCGAATGGGAAATGTTTTACCGCTACACCAATGAACTGGTATTTTTATGTGGAAAAAATTACACCTGTTTGGGTGATTTAGGCGTCTAAATAGTTATTGAAAAACTAAATTTTTAGCAAATACACTAAAATAATTATTACGAGAATGGTCTATCGTCTTGTGGGGGAAAACATCATTTAAACGATGCCTGCTTTTCCGATTTTGCCAGTCATCAAATTAAGAATAATTTTATCCCTCTTCTTTGCGTGGCCGAATTGGTTCTTTTGACACATAGTTACCGTGTACCAGTACTAAATAGACAATCAATCTTACCATAAGATGACTCTCGCTTCTTTCTCCTGTTGGTGGCCGATACGGCAGCAAAGCTAGCGCTCTGTTTGAAGTCCGACGTGCCGTCGACATGGCGAATGTACATGCCTTGAGTCCCCTGTTGCGTTATGTAGGATCCCGGATAGTTCACTGACTCGAACGAGACGTAGCCGTCGTAGAAACTGTTTAAATGCTCCGTGAATGACGCATCGCTGTCAAACAGCTGTGGGTTGCGGGGGTTTGTCTTCGGTTCCAAGTACAGGCGACTGTTGTAGTGGCGTAAGTACCAACCGGGCTTCTCGAATGACATCAGCGAAACGGACCCGGCTGCGTTTGCAAGCCCTGGGCGAACGACAATGAAGTGTGTGGGTCTATCCTTCATGGTGGCTGCCTTGGCTTCGTCGAGTCCGACGAATGTGCTGACGTTGTAGCCTTGCAAGAAGTAGTTCGAATCTGCAACCATACCTATGTTTAAGAAGACGTCGTCTAAGTATTTGTGTATGTATGATGTATGTGTGTATGAGTGAGTGTGCGTCAGCGTCAGCGAGCGCGAGAGCAAACTATTTCTTGTTGGCGTAAGCATGTATGTTCCTTCATTTACATAATGACATATATTACATACGTACTTTCCAATTCCACTACGTTTGGTTTGCACACAACGCCAGCCGCTCGAGATGATCTTGATGTGTACAGGTTGCATTCCTGCAGCGTCGTCTGACCATTGCATGACGCTCGATACGTGATTGGTACATTGGCATCAATGCCAAACCTACAACCATCAGCGGAGAATGACATAACATGCATGCCAATATTGTGTAAATGCGTCAATTCATCATGAGTTGACTATATCTCCTGATGCATAGTTATTATGTGTGATACACGTTACACGCTAGTAGAGGTACTTGCAATAGCAGCAGGTATGTTGTGTTCCTTAAAAACCATGGCCTTTAAATAAGGCAGTGTAGAGGGAGATAGAAAGGCCATTTGATCGGCGGCAATGAAAGACCACCGCTTGCAGAAGAAAGAGAAAGGCGGAACATATTAGCAGCAACAACATTCATATAAAAACGGAGCACGGGGAAGAGAAAGAAGATACCTGTTCGTAGTGACAACTTCATCGGCCCCGTTGCTGTAGCCCAACTGCTTGCAAACCACGTCCGCTCCATTTTGATTCCAGTAATAGGTAGTTAATGCTACCCATTTTTCGTTCATTATCAATTCCACTCTTCCTTCGCGGGGAGTGCTACCGCCACGCAAGCGTACAAGGTCTGAAATATAAAACATTTGCATGTTGCTTATAACAGTTAGAATGGGCTGAGCGGATCTTTTGGGGCATAAGCTACGACAAAAAATATAATTATCTTAGAATGAAATGAAACGTGGATGTAGTAATTACTATATATATATATATATATATATATATATATATATATATATATATATATATATATATATATATACACGCACACACATACACTTTATTAAAGACTGCATATTGTGTATTGTATATAATATATAATTTCAACCAATCTAAATATATGACTTAGGTAAATTTAATTACTTGACCAGCGTCCACGGAACCGTATCCCTTTAAAGTTGCCGCTGCTGTGGGGCTGCATCACCACGTTGTCATCTTCCTCGCCGAGCAGGTTCAGTGTACCTGTCGAGCGTCAAAACATGCATCATATTAATTGAAACATTGAATTGCAAGAACATCGGTGAGGTTCACTTAAGATACGGATATTGCGTTCATTCGTAGTTCATAAATGCACTCTCCTGCCTGTGCGCGAATAAATGAATATTATACACACACTGTAGACACACAGCACACATGCGTAAACACACATACACATACACACACATACACACATGCACATACACATACACATATATACACATACACACATACATACACATACATACACACATACACACGCGCACACGCACACACGCACACACGCACACACGCACACACACACACACACACACACACACACACACACACACATACACACATACATACATACATATATATATATATATATACACGCACGTACGCACGTACGCACGCACGCACGAACACACAAACACACACACACACACACACACACACACACACACACACACACATCACGCAACTTTTTATCATTCGCTAGAATGAATACTCTAGCGAATGATTAACAGGTTAGTTTGGTAAAATACACGGTAAAGACAACTGCACTTTTGAAATAACGAATTAATTGCGAACATAAATAAAACGGACCTGTTTCAGAGAAGAATGTGCTTAATGTAACACATATCAATGGAAAGAATTTCTTTAGAAACTACACTCCCGTCATCAAACTCTAAAATGCTACACCGTTTTATGTCTAGTAATCGACCAATGATAATCACAATAAAGTAAAATAAATTAATTTCGTCATCCTTATCAGTTAAGAATAATGAAACACAGATGAAGTATAACGTACTGAACTGGTAGCCGATTAAGTCAAACTCATAGTGTGTACACAGCAATGTATAATATTACATATTATAAAGGTTATAAAATGCATCAATTGTAACTGCTCCAGCTTCTTCCAGACATTAAAAATAAAGATGATGTATAAACCTAATAGAAATCACAAGCGAATTGCTGACATTAGATAATTAGACTCATTTTATTGATGCCAATTACAAAGCTCCTAGCTTTATGCCTAACACATTTTGTGATTTCGATTATTTAATGTCTACACGTATAGACTTTCAAGGAGTTATCTCCAGTTTTATAATTATATTTGGATATTACTGTATATGTAAATTGTTTTGGAACTTCTACTTATTGAGCCTATATTTAATTCATGAACTTACATTAAATACGATGCAAAGCAGTGGCACTAGCACGACGATTACGATTTGATAATGGTTTAAGTAATTCATTTTGAAGAACATGTATTCCATTTGAATTCGTTTTATATGCTGCCCGATATAATCCAATCTTGATGTGAGAAACGCATAGGCATAATATATTTGCCTAGCCATATTAGAATGTGTGAATGACGCCAGGTTATAAAATACCAATGACACCTTAGCCAGCTTTGCTTTGGAAAGAGTACGTTAATATGGTAAGAAAAGAATCTAGTCGCTAACACCAGAATTACAATACAAGATAACATACTACGTACAAACAAGCCCAGACATTCTAAGTTACCTAGACATCATTTTATCCAATTATGGAATAACATTGATTATTAGATTACAAATTTCAAATCCAGACATCAGTTCAAATGTGTACTATCTAAACAATATCTATCTAGCTATCTTAACCATGTACATTGCCTAAATCACAGACATACTTTGGAATGTCTGATGCCTAATATCGCGTACCTTACGTGAGCACGGGAGGCCACGACGAGAGCAAAGTATGGGCTTACCTTCCACGGTGATTCCACCGCGACGAAAGAGCAGCACCACCCCGGCTTCGACGGTAAGCGTCACACCCGGTGGAACAACGATATCTTCCTCAACGATATAATTGGTGTCTTTCTTCGCTAGGACCGTGTCTTGTTTTACAGTGCCCCCGATCGTTGTTCCGTTGCCACGGATGAACCCACTCGCCGCCTGACTCAAGTCGTTCGTCTCCCTCGACAAACGATACGGCTCGTACTGCACCTGTGCCTTTGACGAGTCGGAGACGTGGTCGTATATGCGGCTCTGAACGTGTGAGATCGACCGATCGCCCCACCAGTTTCGTACTGCGTACATTGTGTGTCCCTCCGAATGAGGAATGTTCACTTTTACGTCGTAAGCGGCTGACGGATTGTCAAAGAAATTGTCAACGACAGCGACGTTTTCAGCCGCGGCGCTGTTGACCACGTACACCATCGCGGCATCGTCGCCGGTGTTGTTCCTAAAGACGTTGCCCCTCACGTCCGACGTGGCTGGATAGCTCGAGAACTGTAGCTGCACTACGGGTCCGCTAGTGTGGTCGAGAAAGCGGTTGTTCACAATCGTGAGAGCATCGTTGGGTGCCGAGTTGTAGAGTTGGACGAGTAGGGCTCGTGCGGACTGTTGGAACGTGTTGTTGCGAACCATTATCACCTCCGGGTTCGAATGCATAATATCCACAGCCGTGGCGGCAGTAGATGTAAATGTATTCCCCTCCAGCCACAGACGGCGTGTTGTCCTGATATACAAGCACTGTTGCTGGCTGCTGTTAAACGTGTTTCCATTAATTTTAACAAAGCCATCTAAGTTGCTATCTAGACCATTGATATAGAGTCCCTTGGTTGAGCCGGAAAACGTGAACGTCGTTCCCGTAACCATTATGATCTGAAAGCGTAAAATAACCTATCAGCGTTCATGTTGGGAAGAAACGGGTGTATAGAATCAACATAAACTTTCAAATACAAATGCAAGCCTTTCCGCGGCGACACAGATCATACTTGAATGACCAGAAATAGACCTTCAATGAGTTTATACTAAATCGTCCAAAGCAATATCGGGTAATGAAAAAAAAACTTTTTCACATTATCATCAGAAAAAACAACATGTACATTTTAGATGAAAGGCGTTGCTGCCGCTTAGTATTGTTATTATTCCTTGCTTATTAGTATTTAATGACGACAACAATACAAATTGATTAAATGAAAGGTAATGCAGGGACCTGCTCCACAATAATTAAAATAATTGATTAAAATATGAGTGTGTGCGTGTGTGTGCCTGTGTGCGTGCGTGAGTGAGCGAGTGAGTGAGTGAGTGAGTGAGTGAGTGAGTGAGTGAGTGAGTGAGTGAGTGAGTGAGTGAGTCAGTGTGCGTGCGTGTGGTGGAGCGGGGGTGAGAAAATAGATGAAGTCCGGGTATATTGGACCATCCACTAAACAGGACAACTCTTCTCCAATACTGGTTCTGCAATCCTAGGGTATTGTGACACTGTCTATAGGATACCCATTGACTTAAAACGGCCACGCTATCAGTAAACGGGCGATCAACTCTAAAATTATTGGTTCAAATCTATAACTAATGCTTCATATCTACCCTCGAGGATTCATACCAGGTGTTGGAATTTTGCACCCTAAGGGTGCAAATATGCACCCTTTTCCTGGGGTGCAATGTTAGGGTGCATACTAAGTGTTGGAATTTGGCGCCCTAAGGGTGTAAACCAGCATACCAGGTGTTAGAATTTTGCACTCTAAGGGTGCAATTCTGCTCAAATGAAAATCTGTACGCTTTTATTAGTTTGTACGCTATTGGGTGCAATATTGTGCACCTATAGGGTTGAGCCCTATAGGGTGTTGGAATCCTGCATCCAGAGGGTGCATATCTGCACCCTCATACTGGGGTGCAATGTTGTGCACCCTATCACTGGGGTGCATATTATAACTCCTTTATATGTGGAGCAACGTTGCACCACACGGGTGCAAAAATTAACCTTTTCAGATGCAACTTATCACATTGGAAAGTTCAATTCTGCACCATTTGGAGTCCAAATCTGCAACATTGGATTAAAGTGTCTTTCTGCTGACCTGCAACTTTAAATACATTTCTTTGACGGCCTATAACGCCTAATTCCTGTTGCAAAGTAGACAAGGTGCCCCATGACTAAGAGGGAAGAAACAGAACAGAAAAATCAGCATCATACAAGTCGATTATAATTGCCATTAATGTTTTATTGCATCGCAATAATGATAAATACAAATGTTTTATGACAATGCAAGTATGAACTACAATTAAATTGCATAAATTATGGAACTTAACGAGGAGATCAACAACACATGCCACAACTGGCAACAATCACCGCGATTAATAACAAACACCTTTAGATAAATAAATTATAATTGTCAATACAATTTATACGTTACACGTGGAAGCATGGAAGTATAAGATGTACAAAGTTGAAACAGAATACTTATAGATACATATAAATTGTGGATTAACAAGGTACATTCTATTAATTACAAATGAAAGAATTAAAATTGTAGTCCAAGAGTAAATTCAAATACACTACTAAACATATACTCAATACATAATCTTGAAACAAAATAGTGTAACAATTAATTAAAATACAATAAAAAATCAACACTAGACATAAAATTTCGCTTGGCTTTACAATAAATAAAAATAAGCTTACAATACATTAAACATGCACTGTGACTGCTTAGCAATTCAATACACCATAATAATACCGAATACTTGTTGTTATTATAATACTTTAAATGATATGACAAATTATTAAGATCCCGTTATATAAAATTAACAGCAAGATATTGCAGGGTATGATTGCCAGAATGATACGGGTTAGAACTAATTAAATGCTAACGCATATTCTGCCTGGATTACTAGGCATTGCATTAACAACAATTAATTACTGATGTTGTTTGGAAAATGCTGCAGATTGTTAGTCAACGGCTTATGGCAATGAAGCCCTACAATGAAGTGTTAAACATGTGAGTGTGATCTTGCCAAGCCTAGGATATTCTACAGTATTCCTGTGAAGGTCGCAGCAAACCCACCAGAAATGGAGGTGCACGTACACACCACCATGTCTTCCGTCTGGACAGTCATACCTGCTGAAACAAACAGCCTCCTTTCATGGCCAGACAGGGTTGGCACAGTGGGGTCATGATTAATACGATCTTCCTTCTCTTGATCGCATCAAATTAAACTGTCGACAACTATGAGTGACCACTTAATGTCACCACTACAAAAAATAAATCTACTGAATTATCAAATCTGCCTACCATGTCAACGACATACATGTTGTCTTTCTCCCCTAGTACACACCGTATAACCAGACAGCATGCCGCGACAGTCATGTGTACTCATGTCTGAAAGAGAATTGAGAACATTATGCAAAATGAATTACCAAAATTAATGTACATGGTGGGGGGAACAAAACGGAAGCAAAATAACAGTTATTTATTTCACCAATAAAAAAGAAAGAATACCAAGTAAATTATTTTTGAAAGTTCGATATTGTTTGCCCAAACAAAGTACAATATATTTAGCTACTGCTTCCAGGACCCATTTCCATGTTAACAAATAAAATATCTGCCACCTTACAATTAATGCCATATTTTGTTCTGTAAAGAAAATACTTATTATAAATACTGCAAAACCAAAAATGTCAAGCCAAAATCAGCTAAATTAAACAATCAAAACCTTACATGGCTGGCATAATTGCACATTCTTCAATTTTATGGCAAATTAGGGATTTAAAAAACCACTTCACCCATTGCATTAAAATGGAAAATGTTCATATGTTACACATTGAAATGACAATAAGATTTGTAAAACACCTAAGCCTAAGTTTCTAGCATGATGCAATCAGAGGATGGGTGGAATCATACAATATTTTGGTGGCCAACTTGTTATGTACAATATTATATAGAAAAGACACCTGTCTCTGATCATGACAGATTCGTTTACCAGCAATTTGAATACTACATCCATGTTCAAGAAGGTGCTGCCTGTCAACAAAACTTTTCAACTTCCTCAGAAGAAATAACATCACTGGACGTTCTTATATACACATTCTTTCTTGTGCAGGAGGAACACATAAAGGAAGAAATAAGATTTTCCCTGCATTATTCTCATCTGAACACTCTTCTTTGTATCTAGCCAGAATTTCCTTACATGAAACAACATTTTCAGCCAGGCCTAGAATTTTGCCTGAAGTTACCAGCAATGCTGTCTTCAGTTTCTGTTGGAAACGATTTGTCCTGTATGCCTGCTCAAATTCTCTGAGAAACTACAATAATAAATTATCGAAAGCTATAATGTGCAATGAAATTATGTGTAAAGATTCTTACAAATCTATAATTACATAATGTTTCCATTATTTGTAAACAAACATAATTAAAATGCTCTGTTTTAATGAATTATCATAGGTCTACACATTATATTCACAATTCCCTGTCACAATAACAATAACACTTCTTTGCAGGAATATATCAGTTTCCATGGACTCGGGAATTTCCACCAAAATTGCTTCATTATTATAAAAAACAGTTGATCATTCAGAAAGATACTCACCTGCAATTCTGATTTTAATGCTAGAAACTCAGTCAGGATCTGTCAGCTCATGACTTGCCAAGTAGGTCAGACGGTACGCCATTGTTCGGTCCATCTTGTCACATGATGACAGCCTGGTTTTGTTTCTTTTTGAGTTCAGTTTCTTGCACATCAGTTTTCAACTGTTCACTTTCACCCAATTCCTCATCAGAATCTGTTACAGAAAGCACAGTGTCCTAAATCAATGTTGATGATGCTGTTCTTGATTCAACTCAAACAATTAACAAAGACAAAGTGTGATGTTTACAATACAAAATGACGGCGGTACGAGTGAAATTTTGAAAATTTGCGACTGCACCAAAATTGTTGTCTCCCGTCACGACTATATCTAATAATAGGTAATCTTATACTTAACTAATAATAATATGTACCCTTCTCCTTTGGGTTTGTTCATTGACAGTGACGTGTCATTGTTCAATTTGTTGGTGTGCTGTACGCAACATTTTAATTTTTCTTTGTAACATATTATTACATTCATGAACTACAGTCCTAAACTTGCCGGAAGCTAAACTAAAAATGCTAAGATAATAATTGTACATTACATAAGACAAATCTTTAGGCATAATTACTAATAAATAAAACGGTAAAGCGCTCACTTGTCACATCACTTGCAAGTCAAACCTCGCTACTCTTCGGCGTCTGCGAGAGAGGGAAGAAAGGACTAAATATGTTACTGGTGTGTTTGCAAGTTACCCGATATAACGCGATGTCCGGGGCAATAATTTTATTATAATGGGAACTACCTAATTAATTTTATAAATATAATCAATTGTAATGGTGCAAATAGGTGTTTCGCACTAGTAACTCTTTTCATATGTCTACACATGGTAATAATAGTCTTAATTTGTTTAAACATTATTTAACATACATACGGTAAATTTAGAATCACGTTCTCGTTGACGGTCCCTATCGTATCAAATCTGATTTGTGATTATTGAATTTTCCGAAAGAGGAGGCAAGCAGAGGTAAATATCATGGAAGTCCTGCAATATAAATAATTGGCTTCCTTTAAAGCATAATTGTATGAAATATTTAATCGTTTAGTGATGTATATTTATTTTACCTTAATATAAATGCTTAATTCCTATGATATGCAACAATATAAAATAATTATTATTCTTACCTTTAAATTGTGGCAGAGAAGTTGTCAGCTATACAAAAATCCTGCAAATGCACGCGTGATAATCTAGGAGAATCCGCGTACAGATATGTCCGCGTATGAATACATCCGCGTATGGATATGATTTGCCATTTTATCAACCACTGAATACTAACTTAAAACCACTAAGATTTATTTGAACCGTCGTTGCACCCAACAGCAGTCCAATGTACCCTAAAATAGTTTGTGGTGTGACCATTGTTATGCAAATCTGCACCCTACAATCGTTGCTGCTTACATGCACCCTATAGGATGCAACTGAGCATCCTAAGGGTGCAGTTATATAACTGAACCCTAATTACACGCTATCAGCACCCCAATTGCACCCTAAAATATTTCGTCACGTGGTCAATGAGGTGCAAATCTGCACTCTACAATCGATGCTCCCTACATGGACCTTATAGTGTTCAACTGAGCACCCTAATGGTGCAATTATGTAATTCAATCGTAGTTGCACCTCGCCATCATCCCAATTGAACCCTAATTTCTTATAGAGTGAAGGGTTGAGCTGTAATTGGTTCTATTACCTTTGATCTAATATCGTTATGCAAATGAATACAATACGAAAACGGTGGAACCAGTATCAAAGGTTCACGTGAAACATGATATCGCATTCAAATAGAAATGACAGGGACCCAGAGTACAGATGGTCCAATAACGGTTATGAAAATATACATTGATTGATATTTGTTTATATATATATATATTTATATATATATATATATATATATATATATATATATATATATATATATATATATATATATATATATATATATATTGGAACGCCCGGTTCAATACATCAGAATTGGTGGTCCAACATAGATATCTAACTGTGTATATTGGACTATCCGGCAAATTTTGAAAATGTTCTCAAAAACAAATCGTCTGAGAGTCTATATATTTCTTGTGGTGGTTTCCGTTGATAATGAAAACATGCAGCGTAATGAATCATATCTCTATGGAACGTCTTCCATAAAGTGTTCGGTATGTCCGACCTTGCCCTAAACATGTATAGTTGCGTTTTGTTTCACCATCGTACTTACCTTTGATTTGGAATAGCTTCTCATCGATATAATAGCCGTCCACGCCGACCATCTGTACGAATTCTGTCCGATACCACAGTCTCGCACAGCGACTACGCCAGAATTCGGATTCACCATAAGGTTCCGTATATTGTTTTGCAGTAAACAATCGGTCATATGAAATCGCACATCTCCACCGTAAATATAGACGCCATAGTTCTGATTTGAGGTGAACATGCAGTGGTCAATGTCGACGTTGTATGTTCCGGTACCGCCCTTAGCGTATACGCCGTGTTGACGATTGCTTCCTATGCTACAGTTGCGCATGTGCAGTGTTTGATTGGCGGCTAGCACGGCTTCAATGCCGGACGTGATGCTATTTTCGATTTTGCAGCTGTCAAGAATCACCGAAGCGTCCTCCGTTTTAATCCCGACGTTCGCTTTTCGAATGACGAATTTCTCAAGATACGCGTCTGAAACAGGGATACCCGCTCTGTCGCAATATTTCGTTTACATGCAAATACACAACGTCAGGTATTTACAGTTATTTACTTATACGTAGGGCAATTAAAACGTTATTAATAACACGAAAATATATGTATAGAGATATAACTATTATGACGACACGTCAATAGCATTAACATGCTACTGCCATTGATTAATGGCAATTAGTTTACTTTTGAATTGCTAACGGATTATCATATAAGTATATGAGTGTTATAGTAGTAAGGTTTTATGTAGATGGGGGGATTTACTGGAGTAACCTTTAGTTTCAGTTTTTCGGAGGGTGTGGTGTTCTTATTTATTTATGTCATAGCCAAAATGTTGCAAGTGAACTCCGTCAAGTTGTACATTTGCCACCAATGTTGATAGCGATTATGTATACGTGAATTATATTACTATTGCTTCATTGTGTCTTGTGAATCAAACATTCACGAAAACAGACGAAAAATATTAATGTTTGGCTTTTGTTGTGCCGAATACAAAATATACGACGGAATGCAATAAGGTGTTTGAAGGCTTAAAGGAGCTAATGCATGGAAACAGGTCACGTGATGGGTGTATCATTCGTGATACATGGTTTCGTTTGTGTGTGGTCTCCGTAATGTTTTATGACTGTTGCTTTAGGTACCATTTTCAAAACATATCATTATATGCCTTTGGATATGTTTGTTAAGGTACACTCGGGCTGGTAGATTAATGGCAAAATAAACCAACTAGTGTTATCGTATTTAGTAGAAAACATCATATCTTTGGATGGTGCTAAATCATCTGTTTGGTTAATTGTTTCGGTATAAACACGTTTCGCACCAACACCATTCACTGTTTTTAAACAACATCAAATCTGAAACTGGTAACACAAGTGTAGAGATATACCTGTAGACTCATGGAATGTGAGACCTCTCCACGAGGTGGAGCCTTCGACGGATGTGAACACGGCAGGGTTCTCGCTTTCTCCAACAACGACGAGACTTCCTGTATAGAAAACGAATATGATATTCACATTTAATTCCTGGTTCTGTTATTTTTAGAATAGTGCCAATGATATGCTAATCGGCCATTGTTAACACAGCTTTACGAGATGCACAGTGAGAAAGGTAGGACAGTGCAAACACAAATTGGGAACCTATGTCCCTACCTGTGTTTGCGATGTATTTTATAACTCTCGGAGACAGTGGAAACAGCGAGTTAAATTGATTGACTTAGTTTATTTGGTAAACATTATACACCTGACAATAAACATTGTTTAAATGCAAAGGAAAATAAACAAAATAAGCACGCACACACACACACACACACACACACACACACACACACACACACACACACACACACACACACACACACACACACACACACACACACACACACACACACACACACACACACACACACACACACACACACACACACACACACACACACACACACACACACACACACACACACACACACACACACACACATATATATATATATAATATTACCGATGATAAACACATTAAAGCACACGAACGAACACTGGTTTCCAATGTGGTGCTCATAAACATTATATTGTCCTCCAGGGAGCACCACTGTAATGCTACGTTAACTTTATAGTTTAATCATAATAATTGTTAACACATTCAAAGAATTATATTTTTTTAAACACACAATTATTTTATTGACCGGCATCTTTCTGCAAATTATATTGTGGTAATTCAATAATTAACTATATTTAACACAAGGCAATAGCATGCCACCATGCATGCGTGGATAGATGGCTGTATGGATGGATGGATGGATGGATGGATGGGTGGGTGGGTGGATGGACGGATGGAAGGACGGACGGACGGACGGACGGACGCACGGACGCACGGACGGACGGACGGACGGACGCACGGACGCACGGACGCACGGACGCACGGACGCACGCACGGCACGACACGGCACGGCACGGCACGGCACGGCACGGCACGGCACGGCACGGCACGGCACGGCACGGCACGGCACGGCACGGCACGGCCGGCACGGCACGGCACGGCACGGCACGGCACGGAACGGAACGGAACGGAACGGAACGGAACGGAACGGAACGGAACGGAACGGAACGGAACGGAACGGAACGGAACGGAACGGAACGGAACGGAACGGAACGGAACGGGATGTGTGCGTGTGTGTATGTGGGGGCGGGCGGGCGGGCGGGCGGGCGGGCGGGCGGGCGGGCGGGCGGGCGGGCGGGCGGGCAGGCAGGCAGGCAGGCAGGCAGGCAGGCAGGCAGACAGACAGACAGACAGACAGACAGATAGATAGATAATATCGACCTAATGCAATCTGATGATAATTTGACAGTTACCTTCCACCAAGATTCCAATATTCTCCTCGAATTCCAACGTGTCATTGGCGAGTATGGTGAGCTTCTTGCCCCGCGGCACATGGATGGTCAACCCAACTGTGGTCAGACTGTGTACGGACAGCACGGTGTCATTTGTCAGTCGACCGCCAAGTTTGTCTCCGTGATAGCCGAAATCAGTGCTAAAGTTAGCGGTGTTCATCGAATCCATAGAAGAATCCTCGTATATTGGCGAAAGCAGCACCTCTGCACGGGTCATGTCCAGGAAAAAGTCTCTAATTCTGCTGCGTATCGATGTCATGTTGTTCGTGCCCCACCAGTTGTTTCTGGCCCTCACTGCGTAGGAATCTGCCCAGTTTGATTCTATCCTTAACTCGAATGTTGCCCGTGGGTTGCTGAAAGCATTGTTTGAACAAAACAGTTGACCCAGGTTCCCGTCATAAAACACCACTGTTGTAGTCGCCGTGTTGTTCACAAACGTGTTGTCGTTGATGAAACTGGTTTTGTCTTTTTGGCTCCACCTCACAACATGATCGCCTGCGTTCGCTTCAAACCTGCAGTTTCGCATCTTTAAACCTCCACCTCGGTTCCACGAAAATGTTATTGTGTTTGCACCGTTATCCAAGAACGTGCTGTCCAGAATTTCAACTTGTGTGGAAACGTAAGGGAAATTGATTGCGTATGATGTGTGACGAAGCATCGTAATGTTCCCAAGCAAAACTTTGCTCCCAGAATTGCCGTAACCGCTTACGGTGATACCTCGGGTGTTATCTTGAAATAGGCAACCCAGTACGCTCACTCTGTAAGCACTGCTGCTTAAGCCCACGTAGAGCGCTTCATTATACCGCTGGCGGTGCTCCGAAAACGTGCAGTTCTTAATAGTGATGTTGTAGCTTTTTCTGTGGTACTGCATCGCCAAGTACAATCCATGGCTGACTCCAGAAAAGTTGGAATTGCTTATAAGTACGTCCGAAAGTACGCCGGTGGTATAATGCCCATAATTTATATTCTTAAACGCACAACCGTTGATGTACAACTTCGACAGGGTGCCGCTCCGAACTCCCATGTTGCTGTCTTTGAAGGACGAACGAACAAGGACGACCTCGCCCTGAGCTTGCACGTACACTCCTTCTTGGGCGTTTGCGTTGACCGACGAGTCTTCAATGCGCAGTTTGTTAGAACCATCACCAGTCGTTCGCACTCCTCGAACATTTGACTCGATTGTTACGTTTCGAAGCACTAAATTTAACGCAGCGGAACTTACGGCGACCTCGGCACCGAATATACGGACGTGGCTCAATCCCAGATCACTGCAAGCTGCATTAAGATCGACTGATTACAAATTCAGGACTTATATACAGCGATTCTACATTTAAATGTCATGAAACATACTTCAAAACATACTAACATCATTGGTGACCTACTGTGAAGATACGCTCGCAGATATAGCGCGTCTGCTATTCAGTACAAAGTTCACCAAGTTGTCTGGCTTCAGTTAGCAATGTATTTCCTTAATATTCTGATGTCAATTAGTATGTGTTTTGCATTAAATTGTTAGTTGTGACGTCCGTTGTCTAGGTTTACCTATACAATAGTTGTATATATCATGCCGTTGCTATTCCATGTTTACATACAAATATAAATGTTTACATTTAAAGGACAAAAAAAGTTAACTGTTTCATGGCATACACCTAATAGAGTTAATATAAAGTAACAATGTCCACATATACTCAATTTTTTAACGCCAGCGGTTTACCAGAAAAATATTTTTTAACACCCAGCCATCCAAATTCTATGAGCTACCCCATCTTAGACGAAGAATGACGTCACGACGGTGAGGCGCTCTCCGCGTAGATTCCCTGCATGGGGTTTGGCTGTTGTCATGAAATGGCTGCAACTCGGCAACGCACGTAACATGCTGATGACGGTAAATATAAAGTTGTCTATTATTGTTATCGCTGAAATCATCCCATCAACTGATGATACATGTCTACTTCAAAGAATGTCTCCTCAAAATGGACCGAGCAAAGTGAACTGTACTTGGACTGAAGGGATTCCAAACAGTACGCCCGCAAATCACCAACGCTTCAATACTACCGGTTGTTTCAACTAGTATTGCAACCGTATGCCGAACAGTAAGGCATAATTACTAAAGTTTACCATAGATTTAACCACAGATTTAGATATACGTCTATAAGCAGCTGCTAGATGTCACGCCAACT
>OZ024854.1:63327974-63352974 GCA_964017155.1 Oasisia sp. SBJ-2009
TCCAGCTTAGACGAAGAATGACGTCATGACGGTGAGACCCTCTCCACGCAGATTCCCTGCATGGGGTTTGGCTGTTGTCATGAAATGGCTGCAACTCGGCAACGCGCGTAACATGCTGATGACTGTAAATATAAAGTTGTCTATTATTGTTATCGCTGAAATCATCCTATCAACTGATGATGCATGTCTACATGTCTACTTCAAAGCATTACTCCTCAAAATGGACCGAGCAAAGTGAACTGTGCTTGGACTGGAGGGATTCCAAACAGTACGCCCGCAAACGTGAATCCATTGCTTCAATACTACCGGTTATTTCAACTATTATTGCAACCGTATGCTGAACAGTAAGGCATAATTACTAAGGTTTACCATAGATTTAACCACAGATTTAGATACACGTCTATAAGCAGCTGCTAGATGTCACGCCAACTGAACGAACTGTCGAAGACTCGAAGTTGTTGACCCTTAACAACGTCGCAGGAAGCTGACCGGCTTCAGCAGAGACATAGAATGCCGCGCGCTGAATGGCCAAGCCAAGTTAACCCTTCACTGATGGCGGCGTTTAGACCATCGTGGATTTCGTTAGAATTTTAGACTTTAAAGTCACATTCTGAGTAAACCGCTGACGTTAAAAAATTGAGTATTTGTGGAAATTGTTACTTTGTATAAACTCTATTAGGTATATGACGCGAAACCGTTGCGTTTTTTTGTTCTGTAACATCCTACTATGTATTACTGAGACATCTTATGTTACCACTTTGTGATGACGTTAAACAGGATATTCTTTGCTAAGGTCACATGATGAATGTGTTGTTTCAAAGCTAGTTTACTTATACGCCGGTAAATATAATCGATAAGTGATGGTAAAAATGTTAGTTATGTTTATTTACGAAACCTCCCCCGCTTTCAGGGTGGCGTTTCAAATTGTTTCAGATTTGTTCAATTTTATTATTTCGTACATATATTCTGTTCAATAACAAAGTATACTGCCTGGTCTCCGTACCTTAATCGGAGGCTGGAACGTGAATGCGACGGTCCGGTAGCGGTCCGAATTAGCCTGTTGGATCCGTCCTGACTCGTAGAACTTCCACACGAGGCCGTCTATACTGTAGAGCACTCTGAAGGTGCTGGTGTAACAGTCGCACGCACCCCCTCCGCCCTGGACCGCCAGCTTCGTCAGCTCGTGTGGCCGTAGCAGGTCCACTTGCAAGACCTGATGTTGGTCAGCCGTATTCGCGACCCACGCACTGTCACCGCCTGATAGATAAATAAACTCAGCGTGACTGCTTGTATCAGTATCATAAATAACACATCGTTCTATCATGCACACCAAGTCTGCTTATTTCAAATAACGATGTCCATCATGCTAACAAATTATGTTGGCATTGACTTACTGGAAACCCTCACCTAATAACAAAATAGGTTTACTGAGAATCCATTCACTTATAAAACAAAATTAAAACACCCAAAAAGTTTGGAGTCTAGACAAGACAAAAGCTTCATAGTTCACTTGTTGTCTGTGTATTTACATTTGGGCGACAATCCTGTTATTAAGACGTTAAATATTTAATGTTGCGCTATAGGGGAGAGGCTAGTTGTAACAAAATCAATACATTTCAGGATTGCGGGTAGGTTTCTTAACCGATCGAAACTTTTGTTTTGCCAAAGGGTACTCACACATCTCCTGAAGATAACTGGTGCATAATCAAATGTCTGGCTTATTACATATCTGTGGCATAATAAATTATATGAGGTGTCATAAAGTGTTACAAGTTACCCCGGTATGGTAGAACTTCTTTTCTTTAAAATTGCGTAACTTTACGGCGTGTCAACGGACTCACGTAGTATTACACAGGACATGCTCAAATCTATTGATGAACATGCTCTCGTCTTGCAGAATACTTTGCATTAGCAGTTTTGTCTCCCATCCCCCTGTTACAATTTCCCGTGTTTAGACTAGCCCCGGTCTCCCCTACGTTCGTATGGATTGTGACAAAACTTATCGGACAGTCGGTCGGCCACAGAAAATAGTACACGGTATTGTAATGTTCGCCAATATTCGCTGTTGTTAGCTGAACAGTTTGGTGCCGACTCACCTGCACGATAGTGATTCAGTCTCGCCCGATATGCGTATCGGTTAGACCACGTCGAAGAAGCAGTGAACTGAGCGTCAAGGATCGTCCCCTTCTCTGCGCCTAGAGCCGCGTCGCAGCCAGTGGACGAGTTGCCTAGAACGGGACATTGTGTTTCAAAATATAAAATTATATACATGTGTATATAAATACATATACATAATATATATATATATATATATATATATATATATATATATATATATATATATATATATATATATATATACATGCATGCATGCATGGATGCATGCATGCATGCATGCATGCATGCATATATAAAGGCATGCAAGTAGTACGATGGATAGATACGAGCGAGCGAGCGAGCGAGCGAGCGAGCGAACGAGCGAACGAACGAACGAACGAACGAACGAACGAACGAACGAACGAACGAACGAACGAACGAACGAACGAACGAACGAACGAACGAACGAACGAACGAACGAACGAACGAACGAACGAACGAACGAACGAACGAACGAACGAACGAACGAACGAACGAACGAACGAACGAACGAACGAACGAACGAACGAACGAACGAACGAACGAACGAACGAACGAACGAACGAACGAACGAACGAACGAACGAACGAACGAACGAACGAACGAACGAACGAACGAACGAACGAACGAACGAACGAACGAACGAACGAACGAACGAACGAACGAACGAACGAACGAACGAACGAACGAACGAACGAACGAACGAACGAACGAACGAACGAACGAACGAACGAACGAACGAACGAACGAACGAACGAACGAACGAACGAACGAACGAACGAACGAACGAACGAACGAACGAACGAACGAACGAACGAACGAACGAACGAACGAACGAACGAACGAACGAACGAACGAACGAACGAACGAACGAACGAACGAACGAACGAACGAACGAACGAACGAACGAACGAACGAACGAACGAACGAACGAACGAACGAACGAACGAACGAACGAACGAACGAACGAACGAACGAACGAACGAACGAACGAACGAACGAACGAACGAACGAACGAACGAACGGTATATCCTCACCTGGCGTGAAAGCTGCTGGCCGCACTTTCATCGTCACTTTCTTAAGTGACGTGTAGTACCCCGTCCAAGTGTTCCATACAAGTCCTGTGGCGTAAGGGACACTTTCGCCTTGCTGGTAATAACGTCCGTTGAGGTTCGAGCTATGGCAAGCAGTGTACCACCAGGCCCCATGAAACAAGCTCGAACAGGAGTCGCCATAGGTGTCGTGATCCCCATCTTTGGTACTGAATGCGTGGTCTCTGTGGCCTGTCAAGGAATCCCCTGAAAGCAACAAAATCTGCTTTAAAGTACGAGCAGTGTTCACGAACTACTTCTATTTTGGACTGCAGTAAAAACTACTGAAGTAAAAGTATATTTAAAATATTTGAATAAAAAGTAACGATAATTTCCAAACGTACTTGAAGTAAGAGTAACCACAAAAGTTCAGTTCGTCGTTTTGGTATGAAGATTACAGCTTGCCAAAAAAATGCAAAACTAAAATAATTACAATTACTCTACACTAACCGTAACCCAATAATAGTCAACTACTTGTTATGCAAATTAAGACCGCGCCGATTAATTGCTAGGATTACACATTTTGACATGACGATAAGATCCGCTTGCTACACGGGTGTTACTAAACACGGAAATATTGTAAAGATAATATTTCGCGGAGTAAACGAACGTAACGGAGTAAAAGTAACATTACTTCAGATAAAACTACATCGTTACAAATAAAAGTACTTTATATAAAATTGTACTTCGTTACATGCCGATTACTTGAAAAAAATATTGTAAAGAATAAATTTGTACTTCATTAACTATTTCGCCACAATTGAATATGAATCTTACTTTATTTCCACAGACCCCAGGCCCGTTAGCCCTAACTGAAGGGTGGGATGGATGTGACACTCACTCACGGAGAAAATAATCATTTCGCTTGAGGAGGTAGTTAAGCTTGGATACAAAAAATAGTTTCATTTGATTTGAAACAGTGACGTAAATGCATGTTGTTGTGAATGCCCAATCTCAACATGATATAACCCTGATAGCACCGGAAAAAAACATGGCATGGCTGTTTGTTGGAAATATGGCTAAAAACGCATCTCATAAATAGATTACGCTACGGACAGTGATGCAGTTGAATTTTATGAGTGTGTTCACTAGTTGAAAAACAATCTGTACCTTTACAGTGTATTATTACATCCCCATCTCTTCAAATCACAAACAAATTAATGTGTGCACTCACCCGCAGTGCTCGAATCGATGTAAGCTACTAATCGCAAAGCGTAATTGGTCGATTCATCGTCGATGGAGAAGCCAACATATTCGGCGAATCTCGTTTCTCCGTCATGCGCCTCCATGTCAATCCTAAGAACAAAGCTGCCCGTGCTCGTCAGTGAATGAATGTGGTCGTTTCCCAACCAAAACTCGCCACTCGCCTCACCAAAGCCGGTCTTGTACTCGCTCCAGCCTTTGTAGAAGTCCACGGATCCGTTAAAACGTCGTTGAAAAACCTGTGGAGTACCGTACGAGGTCAGGCCAAACAGAAAGCGAAACATCATAAATTTAGTCTACTACACTTTTCATTGTTTTAGTAGAATATATGAATACAATGACCATACGAAATATCGGTTATATCAGTAACTGTAGCCACCTTTCGCAAGATGTGTTTATGTGAAATCGCATTCTATAAAACGTAGGACTAAATAGCTTGTGAGAAATGCGCCATTCAGCCGATCTGTTGCATTTAAGAGTATAATAGTATAACACAATTGTTGTATAAGAGCATAACATGATTCTGAGCTGGAGTACACCAATATCAAAGGAACGCGAGAGTTATAAGCAATTCATTTTAATCAAATCTAATTATAAGTATGTATTATTTACAGAACCTTATTGTGTGTCCTCCATAATGTGTAACCTGAGTGAGTCTTTCACACATATAATCTCTTCAATACGTCAATGTAGCCTCTACGGCGATTACTCTTTACCGGTTTGGAAGACGAATCGATTTCAAGGACGGGCATATGACAGCCGAGATTTGCTGTTACATGGTTAGACTGTACGTCAAAGTTAGTTTGTTATACTGTACATTTATTTCGCTTTATTTGTCATGATTCAATCGTGTTAAATGGGCCGACTGTGACGATAGAAAACACAGGACACACCTAATGTAATCTTCAAGGTAACTACTAGTTTAAAATGACTAGATTAAACCATCAAAGGTGTTAAAACTGCATTGACCTTTCGAAGTAGCAGTCTGATGATAAAAGTTACGGTGAGCAGAACGGCAGCCAACATTGGATGATGATAATGATTAAGGTAGGTAGATCCCTGTATGTTCGATTCCCGAATGAAAAACAACACAGTTTGCAGGATTAGAGTACAGACAGCCTCGAGTATGCTGCAGAACGACTGCATTATATTATTTTTAGTAATGTTTGCATTATTGATTTAACTTACTTGCTATTTTTAAATGCATTTTAACATGTATTATACTTCAGCTCTGTTAACTTAATAGTTGCAGTTGATCCAATGTCCTGATCTTTAATTAGACAACGCCATGTGACATACTAATAGTGTTATTAGATGCAGTTAGAAGCTCAAAAGATCCATTGTATAACAAGGCTAAGTCCATGTAAAATATGTTACTTATTCAAACCGTCTATGCGTCTCTTCCTGTCTGGGGGTGGTGGTTTTCTGGTGCGAGTTAGGGCACGATAGTGATTCTCGTTTCCAGTTCTTTTTGAGCGATACTTAGCGAGACTACACACAACTGGTTCACACCTCATTGTCTGTAAGCGTATTCAAAGTCAAACTTACTGTAATATATGCAAATAATTTGACCTCATCTGTATAATAGTTCCTATCTTCAAGATGAAGTTTTGTTGTTGAGGGAAATGTATACACTTTACGATGGAGGTTTCTGCTGTGGGAGTTACGCGTAAGAATACATCGCTCATTCGAGTCGTTGAGAACCGTGTCATGAATGAAAATTGCAAAATAGCTTAAAACAATATGGCGGCAGTCGAGACTTGCGAGCACTATTGGGATTAAGTTTACCGAGGAGGACACCGTTTCGTCATCACTCGTGACGGCAGTTGTCCAAATGTTCATGATCGTAAATCGATAGCTGCACGGATCGAGTTACCACATTTTGCTGAGGTTATACTATTTATGGACTCTTGTTAATTACAAATGCTATCAGTGGACACATTCAAACATTCCACGACGTCCATTATGGGCTACTGACTGTACTTGTGCGCGCGCGCATGTGTGAGTGCGTGCGTGCGTGTGTGTGTATTGTATCCTAATATATATATATATATATATATATATATATATATATATATATATATATATATATATATATATATATATACACACACATATATATATATATATATATATATATATATATATATATATATATATAATAATAATAACTGCTCACCGTCCATCCACCGTCGCGTGTGGTCAGGTCACAATAGACTTGCAGTGGCTGGCCAGTTGGGTAGATGGTATAGACGCCATCTGTCTCTGCACCCCCATTCTGTATCTCTGCACAATTTGCTGGTACCGATTCGTCTACAAACCGAAATGTTCTGTCGATCAAAATGTATTCTCAATTTCTAAATGTTACTTTATTTGCACTTTAATAAACCATAGAACGTATAGAGCGTTGTTGTCGATGTTCCAGTTGCTGTTTTATATAATTATAATGCAATATATAACTTATATATAGTATAATATATAACATATAATATATACATACATATATACATATATTATACTGATTTGTATTTGCAAACTTTCTATACAAATATTATTCAAGAGTATTTGATGTTTATTTCACATAGACTACATCGTTGCACCCGTTACGAAGTTGGTTATCATTACCGGAAATATTACTTATTATATGGTGATCCAAAGAGGGAAACGTTACATATTATACGCATATACATTCGCACATACACACGCGCACACACACACGCACACATACACTATCTCACACGCACATACATACACAGGTGACAATAAACATGAACACATACATACATACATACATACATACATACATACATACATACATACATACATACATACATACATACATACATGCATACATACATACATACATACATACATACATACATACACATACATACATACATACATACATACATACATACATACATACATACATACATACATGCATACATACATACATACATACATACATACATACATACATACATACAAAGGTACATACAAAGGTACATACATACCTACATACATACATACCTACATATCTACATACATACATACATACATACATACATACATACATACATACATACATACATACATACATACATACATACATACATACATACATACATACATACATACATACATACATACATACATACATACATACATACATACATACATACGTATATACATACATATATGTATACATAACTAAAGATGACATTTAAATGTGATAATCGGGATATGTGTTTGATTTAAATATTCAGGTAACTTCTACGTCGCTCTGGTTTCCATTCTGCACACACCTGCTTAGATCACACCGGTGTGCTTTTTTCAGACTCTGTCCGGACTACTTTGCTAATGCTACGGATACGTTGCTGTGTGCAATGCAAGAAACTAGAAGCTAGCAGCCTGAAGTAGAACTGAAGCAATAATCACAAACAATAGGTATGCCGATGTTTAAATCAGAATTCGTGAGTTGATATGTTGAAGCGTTTTATTTACAGCAGTAATATTTCTCATGTCGCCTTCGTCCTATTCGCTGTCCCCGTGCGGGCCGTAACTCATTTGCATCGCCTCTTTCATTGCCTGCTCTGCGTCCGTCACTTCGTCCCCCTGTTTTGTGTTTTTCTAAACGCCTTCCTCCTCCGCTTCCTCTTCCTTACTCCACCACTCACGCACACCTTAACTCCCTCCCTGCGTATATCTCTCCCTTCCCTCCCTCTATTTCTCCCCTCCCTCCCTCGCTCCCTCCTTCCCTGTCTGCCTACCTACCTAGATACCTCACTCCCGCCCTCATTCCTTCCTCCCGTACTCCTCTCTCTCTCTCTCTCTCTCTCTCTCTCTCTCTCTCTCTCTCTCTCTGTCTCTCTCTGTCTGTCTGTCTGTCTGTCTGTCTCTCTCTCTCTCTCTCTCTCTCTCTCTCTCTCTCTCTCCCTGTCTCACTTATCATCGTGCATACACATCATTAGCATGTTTACAACATACAATATCGTCTGCTATAAATGGTTACAAATGTACGAATGTATGTTTGAATGTAAACCTATGTATATATCATATAATAAACCATCAACAACAACACATATACATGTACTTTTTTGTACTTGAGTAAAAGATTATGTAACCCACCTAAAAATTACTTAACTAAACGTACATTAGAAACCTTACATAAATAAAAAGTAAAAGTAACTTTCAAAAGTACTTGAAGTAAGATTAAAAGAAAAGGTACAATTCAATGTTGTGATTTCAATATTACAGATGGCACAGACATGCGAGACTAACAAAACTATATAACTCAACAAGTACCATGACCCAATGACAATCACTAAAATGAAATAACTACTTTGTGTGCAAATACGATTGCGACCTGAACGGCGAATCGCAATGATGGCCCTTTATTAATATATCTCGATAGAATCCCCCACCGACTAGTCACATCAATAGTTATAGTTACCTTAGTAATACACATCTTTCATCTGCTTGTTCTTATCTAAACTGGACCTGTGCGATTGACTACACAAAGAATGTCATTCGATACAAACTATGATAAAGCAATCAGTTCTGACACATTTATAAACATACGTACAAAACGTTCATCCATCCCTCCCTCCCTCCCTCCCTCCCTCCCTCCATCCATCCATCCATCCATCCATCCATCCATCCATCCATCCATCCATCCATCCATCCATCCATCCATCCATCCATCCATCCATCCATCCATCCACCCATCCATCCATCCATCCATCCACCCATCCATCCATCCATCCATTCATTCGTCCATTCATTCGTTCGTTCGTTCGTTCGTTCGTTCGTTCGTTCGTTCGTTCGTTCGTTCGTTCGTTCGTTCGTTCGTTCGTTCGTTCGTTCGTTCGTTCGTTCGTTCGTTCGTTCGTTCGTTCGTTCGTTCGTTCGTTCGTTCGTTCGTTCGTTCGTTCGTTCGTTCGTTCGTTCGTTCGTTCGTTCGTTCGTTCGTTCGTTCGTTCGTTCATTCATATTACTCACTTCGTTCAGCGATGCAGGGTCGAGGGACAACATCCAGTAGCGATGCGACCAACACACAGCTGGCGTAGAACCCAAACCTCGGCATCTTCTCAGAAGTTCTCTTTCTTTTTCAAATTTCGTATTTTCGGTAACTGTGGCCGAAGTCGTCACGCCGTTGCCGCCATCGTAGCCGAGGCGACTTTAGTTGTCAACACCAGTGCCCGTCCCATATATAAAAGTAAATTGCCTACGCGGATGTCGACACTGATAAGTGATTGACCGTTTTGGATCACAAAGGTGTTAATAGGAGCACGGCTATGCTCTTCTTAACACCTGTGTGGACCAAAACGCAGTCACTCCTAGCTAGATGTAGCTGTATCACCGTCAATAGGTTATTTTTAGTATTCTGGAATGACTTTCCCTCGTAAACATGTCGAAACTTCATTGACTCAATAATTTACATTTATTGAGATCTGCCGATGAAGCAACAAAAGATATAATTGTTAGATATGAGGTGATATTTCTCGCTAATGAAATGTTATTATAAATTAAATTCAGTCGTTTATTGACACCAACATAAAACAACAGTAACAAATATGCCTCGAACGTTGTCAGGAAAAGGCGTATTGTTAATTACGACTGCCGTGTCATCTTGAGCCATGTCGGTGGGCATCAGCAGTACCATATTATTGTTTTCTGATATTATATCATGAAAAGCCGTTAACCAGTGATTGCATAAAAAAAATTCTTGAACGCATGCACACAGGCATGCTCGCGTGTGCGTGTGTGTGTTCATTAGACAGAAGTTGCCAAATTGCTCACGTTTCGCCCGATTCGGACGATTCATGCTGAAAATGTATTCTAAATTAGTTGCAATTCCTTAAAAGGATAGAAGGTTTTGGATTTATATACTGCAGATATTTACCTCTCAAGAAGCGTGTTTTATTGTCAACTTATTCATAGCGCCATCCACTGTCGGCCTGGGAGGCAACATACATTGACCATTACCTGAACTGTGAATAGAAGCATCACCTAGACACAACCTGTGAAATATTAGAATAGTCATCTACAGGACAGAACACCTGAGTACAGATGTGGCCAAGATCACAAAAGTGGATCACATTAAAAAAGTATTGGAAGGTTACAAACGTTGGATATGTTACATGTCTTTCATACTTCATGCTCACTACCCGAACGTTTGGCAAATATTTGGTAAGTCACACCACATACATGTGTACCCCAAATTTACCACTTTCCTGACGTCATTGTTGCTTCACCTAAGGACAGAACAGGAAGAGATGGCAGTACAGTGTCCAGAATTTGGCCGAGCACTGTACTGGAGAAACAGCAACACCTCTTGGCGCAATAACCAAAGACCAATGTGTCTCCTGGCCACCACTGTCAGCTAGAATCGACTACATCTATAATAGTATGGCAAGTGTATAATGAAGACATTGCTTATCAAATGACGACTCTGCTTGTCCAAATTGTTTAATTATGTATATCCCCCCTTCTGAGGTATATGCTGAGATAGGCAGAGATAATGACTTAGGTTATGAGGCACTACTTGGAGCAGGACTCGTGGGAGCTCAAGGACAACATCTCTCTTGAGAGAAGAGACTTATCTCTGTGCGAAACGATACATTTCAAAATTGTTCATGAAGAGAAATGGCAGGAGAAGTTAAAGGAGGCAACCATCATCCACAAACACGCTTCTCGAGAGGTAGATGTGTAGAATATTTGCAAATCTTTTAAAGCATACATATATGAATTATATATGCAGCTATATAATTTTACGGTAGCATTTACAAAATCAAAAATGTTGCCTAATAATATCTTCTCCATCCGTAATAATACAAATGATGTATTTCTTTAGGTATAGTCATCCTGAAATTGACAACTGTGAATATGTCAATGTTGACTCAATTCAAATGAGCAACAACAACCTATGCTATTCGTTATGTCAGATGCAGATGGCGTCGCTGTATTGTAAGCACGTTTCGTAGTCAGTGGTGGTATGTAACGAAGTATAAATAATTCGTTACGTATTTTACTTGTATCGAGCTAGTTGCTACCTAAAGCAACAATACGTTTACTCCGTTACTTTTGTTTACTTTGGCGAAATGGTTTCGTTACAATATTTTGTGTCTAGTCGACAGAGGATTGTATTGCCTTATTAAAATATTATATTAATGGAACGCAATCACGACGAATCACAGTCGCAATCGTATTTGCATACAAAGTAGATATTTTATGTTTGTGAGTGTTACTGGATTATGGTTAGTGTAAAGTAATATAGTTAATTTTGTGTCGCGTGTTTGTTGCGCCTGTTTTAATGTTGAAATTACAACGTTGACTTGTACTTTTACTTTCCGTCTTTTGAAAGTTACGTTGAATTTTTACTCAAGTAAGTTTATTTCAATGTACTTTTACTTAAGTAGGTTTGAGGTAAGTGGTCGTACTTATTCTGAACACTTTGTACGAAATAAAAGTAGTTCTGTCAATAGTGCTCTTAAATAGGTTAACAAATGTTTCATATTTCGTCGGCGACTGATCACGAATAACAGAGTGATCCTAATTAATAAGTATATTTAGTTACACGATATTGAGATATATATATGTGTGTATAATAATAGAAAATCAGTCGTTGGGTGTTGACACGTTCTTGTCCAATATATCAATGGTCCATCCCCTACGACCACCGGTCTTTGTAAACATGTCAACTCAACCTGATCATATGTCAAGCTGCCTTCACTCCGAGCAACCTTGATGTTAGTCGGGACACTTATTTGGACATAACCTTTTACTTGGCCATGTACACAGTAGCTCTGGTTACGAACGGCCAGGCCGCACCTCGTGGTGTTGGTATTCGTCTCTAAACTCGGATACATATTTATTCAAATTTGCGTCGTTTTGTGACGGAAGTTAGAGATCCAATAATTAAGTGAGTACGTAAATGCGAGCAATGAACGCCATTGCCACTTTATTATGTGCACGTCACTATAGGAATATTACTGACCTGATATAGAAGTATTACTGACCTGATATAGAAGTATTACTGACCTAAATATAGAAGTATTACTCACCTTGATATAGGCGCATTACTCACCTAGATATAGAAGTATTACTCACCTAGATATAGACGTATTATTCGCCTAGATATATAAGTATAACTCACTTAGATATAGGGGTATTACTCACCTAGATATAGAAGTATTATTCACTAAATATAGAAGTAATATTCACCTAGATATATAATTATTATTCACCTAAATATATAAGTATCACTCACCTAGATATAGGGGTATTACTCACCTTGATATAGAAGTATTACTCACCTAAATATAGAAGTATTACTCACCTGGATATATAAGTATCACTCACCTAGATATAGGGGTATTACTCACCTAGATATAGAAGTATGCCTCAACTAGATATAAAAGTATTACTCACCCAGATATAGAAGTATGACTCGCCTAGATATAGAAGTATTACTCACCTAGATATAGGGGTATTACTCACCTATATATATATATATATATATATATATATATATATATATATATATATATATATATATATATATATATATAGGGGTAGTACTCACCTAGGTATAGAAGTACTACTCACCTAGACATAGAAGTATTACTCACCTAGATATATGAGTATTACTCACATAGATATAGGGGTATTACTCACCTATTGAAACAAATATGTTACGCTTGAACTCTGACTGTTTAATTTTGTCGCTCGATTGGACTTTTATAATGTTTTGATGAGTGTATATTACATTTTATGTTATTTTGCACATCAAATTGTATTGTGTTTTATAAATGTAATAATAATGATACTAATAATAACATGTTTTTATTATCTTGTTTTAGTGCAATGTCTTGTTGTTTTTACAGCGCCTTCGAACAGGATAACCCGCAGCTACGGAGTTATAAATCTTCTGATTATTAGTATTATTAGTTATATATGTCATCATCTTTACAAATGCGATGGTGACTAGGATAACATTCAAAGTCTTTTCTCCGTAAAACATACATTTTGACAGAAACATGACAGTTCCGAGTGATGCATTTTATAGGTATGGACAACCTTCGTGTTGACAGCCACCATTTTATAAAATGGCGAATTATTAAATTGATTAAGTTCGATTCGCAGTCCATATACCGCTTTTTTGACATCAACAAAACAGCGCTACGTGAAACGTTTCATAAGATCTGACAATATTAGTCTTGACGGCTGTCATCTTTAACAATATAGATATGCATGTCCGACCAGGTCAACGATAAAAACAATTGGAATTGCTGCATCCCCCCCCCCCCCCGGAAACATATATTTTGATAAGATATGGGAAAAAGTAATTTAATAAGTTGAAGTAATTATTTTTAAGTGATATCTATTACATCTACGTGTAAAGCTTTGAATACTTTTAACTAGATTTTAGTGCTATATAAGTATATTTATTTATTTATTTAAAAACAGATTTTGACGCTCATTTAAACAATTGCTGCCACGGGCGTCCATATTAAATTTAGAGATGCCGAGGGTTCTAAATAATATTATGTCTGTATTTGTAAGTTATTATTATGTGCCAAGTTTCGTATGTTTTCGTAAGAGAGTTCGTGATTTTCCATTTATCTTCAGTACTAGTAGGCCAACCCCCATTTGCTGACATGTACATCTGAGATTCAGTGGTCAACGTTTATTGCGGCAACGTGTAGGGATTGGCGCGCGACTGCGTGACAAAGGACACATACACAACATAACAACATATCCGATACCTTCCGCTAACTGTCTGTCCTTGTTTAAGTACCAAGTCACCTCACACCTGGCGCTACGCACTACATTCCGGATAACAATACAAGTTCAAGTGGTTATACGTCAATCCCTCGACAACAACGCAATTAATTATATATATAGGAATATACACATTTATGTTTCATCCTCAACGTTTCAATAAAAGGTTGTAAATCAAGATGTTGTATATTAAGAATATAAAATTATAGATAATGGTAGAAAAGCCTGAAACGTATATATATATATATATATATATATATATATATATATATATATATATATATATATATATATATATATATATATATATCATGCTGCAGTCATAGGACCCTACAGCTTAATATATATATATATATATATATATATATATATATATATATATATATATATATATATATATATATATATATATATATATATATATATATATGGATATAAAAAAGACGGATGGCGCTTAATGCGTATTTATTGAATAAACCCCTGTGGCCTGTAGCGCACGTCGTTTAAAGTGCGTAGGGTACAGGTAGATAGCAAGAGCAAACCCAGACAGCTAGGGTAAAGCAGAAACCGCTCTAACTGCAACAGCGAGGCTCTAAAACCACTTGACGGAGAGCCGCTGAGAATCGAAACAAATGTCTTTTTCCAGAAGGTGTTGCACGACAAATTTCTTTGTCCAATCAACGCTGTTGTGGAACGCCTCGACTGGACATCCGGTGTTTGGTAGTTTACATGGCCGGCAGACCGGTGCAGGAACTTTATTTGCTGGACTGTTAAAATATGCGGATGATACAAAAGTATTTAGAATGATTAAAAGCGACGAAAAGAGATCGAGAAAGATGATCTTGATAAGTTGATCGAATGGTCTGAGAAGTGAAAATTGTATTCGACTTAGGGAAATGTAAGTGTATCCAAACAGGACATGGGAATGAAGTTAATATTATGATGCTTAGGACTCGCATACGCCTATCTGACATATTTAAAAAGTTATTTAAGGCTTGTGTGCTACGTATGTAGCAAATATATACCGTAAGCTGCAAGCTGCTACAAAAATAAAATGACGAATTGAAAATCGTGAAATAGATGCCACTGTCAAAAACCGTGCGTCTTATTTGCGCCACATGTAAACAACCCTTCGATGACATTTAAATGACACGGATTTTTGACCTGTCAAATAGTATGGCATAACCAGTAATACAATAAGTCGCGACGCTCTTTGATGACGGATTCACACACTTTGATTATGTGCCGTGAAGTTTTAATCACTTCCTTGTCTTGTTAATTAGCCAGTTTGTGATACAGCCAGATTATGCGAGACACCCACAAAAACTCAGGCCTTTTAACATGAGATAATGGCGGCACAACACAATTTTGACGAGTACAAAATGCACAATGCGATGCGACAGAAGGGCTTCTCCATACAATGACGCTATAGTGCACAACGTCCATAGCCGAATTCAGTAATATTATTTTACGAAATCACAAACTTGTGCTGTTTAGATCGGGTCAATAGAAAATGTTGCTTCCTGCAGATAACTAGATATACATAATCTGCGTTAGCTTCGGTTACCCAGACTCCGTGAGGTGGCAGCACTTTTAAGCCACTCAACTTCGCTTGGGGGAAATGTGGGTCTGCATTTTCGAACATCCGGGCGGCCTTACCCCAGATTAGGGTAGATACGCTGATTGGCTCTCAGGCCAACTATGAACTAAAAATTAAAATAACGATATACTTTACAAGATAACAATGGCATATGAAAACTATTCAACACTGAACTAAATATTAATGCAAAAGTAAGTAAAAATTCAAATTTACAGTTGTTTATAAAATAAGAATTACGGCAGGATTAACCAGTATCCGTGAGGTGGTAGCATATGCCATTGTCTAACCCGACACGGATAGCATACACATTTAATAAGGATACCTTTTTATCAGATAATACTGTATTATAAACACTATTCAAAATTAAACTTATATTAACACAAAATAAATAGAAATACAAATTTGCAGTTGTTTATAAAAATATAAATTACGGCAGTGTCCTTGAGGTGACAACATTGTATAGATCACGCGGATAAACAAACAAAAGCCGCCAAAAGTGAGCAGACTGTCTTCTCGGCGTAGTTCCGCAGCCGACCGACAGTCGGTTATGCGAGACTAAATCTGCGTGGGTAGGTTGAAAAACGCGATAATTAGTTTTAATGGGGACCCTACACAAGAATATTACACGTGCGTATTTATATAACGCACACACTCTTGTATATGGAATGTTTATTAATGTAATAAAGTAATTCACTCACTCACTCATCCACCCACCCACTCCTTAATTAATAACCAGCCAGATGGCGCTGCGTGCTTTCAGCCGTGATTCTGAAACATCACACTTAGCTAAATATGTATATAATCTGTCAGTGTCCGTCAATGTGAAGGCATACTATCTACATTAGAGTACATTTACAGCTTATGGAACGTTGCCGTCGGTGTCCCGACAGGACGAGTATTCTGGAACGATTACTAAACTACAGCTCGCCTACTGCTACTTCACAGATAGTGAACTATTGATAACGTATAACATGTCCGTTAATATAAAAGCGCAATGTCTACGTTAATGTACATTTACAGCCGATTCTACGTCCGGTAACGTTCGATCGAATTCAGAAATCCAAACTTCTAAAGACCATAAGATCCTTCAAACAGACCTAAACAAACTTTCTGAATGGCCAATATTCCAAAAGTCACCTCATCAGTATTACCCAAAAACGGATGCCTAGCCACTTCACCTATACCATCTCAAACCAACCAATCTCGCAAGTTGAGTCACACCCTTATCTAGGCATCACAATAGACTCAAACCTATCATGGTCAAAGCATGTCCACACCACTGCATCTCAATGTGCTAGAACACTTGGCCTCCTCAAACGCACCCACCTCCCTTCAACATATTTAAAGAAACAACCTACAACATGTTAGTAAGACCAAAACTGGAATACGGAACCGTAGCATGGAATCCATACACATAAAATAACATTGATATCCTTGAAAAATCCAGAGAAGCGCAACCAGATTTATACTAAATGACCACCGCCGCAAAACAAGTGTAACAGGACTAATAAACAAACTTGGTTGGGATACTTGAAAGACGACGATTAAAACACCAATTCATATTCTTTTACAAAATCAAACAAAACCTCCTAAATATCACGTTACCACAACACATCATAACTCCATGCTCCCATACACGAAACAGCAGGCCCAACAAGTAGACCCTTCATACAAATCGATGCACGCATCAATGCATACGCATACTCTTTCTACCCGAGAGTCATAAGAGCCTGGAACCTACTCCCCCAGAAATCATACACTACACCCATTCTAACAAACCCTTAGTACCATCCACTGTATAAGGCTTGTTGCTCCAGCCCACCTCACCAGACTCTAGCTTAAAATTAGATACAGAGACTGTTTTTAATCTACTACACTTGTTTACACAGTTAGTTGTAAGTTTTAAGTTTTATTCTTCTTCTTCTAAATTCACTTTCATGTACACGCAGTGCCGTGCACCCTTAGCGTTACGCACCGCGCCGCACCGCGCCGCACCGCACCGCGCCGCGCCGCACCGCGCCGCACCGCACCGCACCGCGCCGCGCCGCACCGCGCCGCACCGCACCGCACCGCGCCGCGCCGCACCGCGCCGCACCGCGCCGCACCGCGCCGCACCGCACCGCTTCTATGTTGGCTCCAGACGGGGGCTGTGTGGTATGTGGAGTCCAAACACCAAAGGTGCTATGTCTAAGATGGCGTTGTTTTGGCTGTTCCGTCTATTGAACACACCTACGACGTTGGCTTCTCAGTTCGAGCGACCCAATGTCTTTGCAGCTCGACGAGTTGCGCTCAACTGAGCAACAACTTAGATCAAGGTTGAGCTCAACCTAGCGATCCTGTAATTTCCCCATAACTCTACTTATCCAAGTGTGACCATAATTATACAACATACCTTGACCATTAAATAAAATAAAATTAATTAAATTGAATATATGCTAGCGTCTGCACTATGCACCATAATCCTGTGACCTAACCATAGTCTAGGTCGTAACCGCAAACCTCTGACCTAATCGTAGCCCTAATTCTAACCCAGTCACTGCGAAATTGAGAGCATATAGTTCATTTGGCGCACGTTCCGGTAAAACCATTTACGTCAATGGGTAAAACAAATTTTCTCGGTGAAATAATTACGCTGCACGCGGTAGTGACGTCACAATTAGTAATTGACGTCACCGGTCATTCGCTGTTTTGTTACACTTACAGAGAGTTCCGCAGTCGGTTTATTCTTCGCTTCATTCGATATGTTTATTTTGGTGACATCCCTGTTGTTGTCAACAACTCTCGGTGCCCCGATTGGAGGTATTTATATTCGCTACTTAATTGTGCTATTATAAAGCTATGTTGGTAATTACATGAAACAGAATGTTGAAATTAGACCCCCGTGTCTAGCTGACGTTAAAAATGTGGCTAATAATATTAGTATTAGCTATTCACGATATTTTTATTAGATGACGACTGACCAAAACAGTTTCTCCGCGTCAAAACGAAAATTTGCATTGCTGTTTATTAATAGTACGCCTGATTTGTCTTCGCGAAGAAAAACAAATGTAGTGAATAAAAGTGATGTTGTTGCAATGAAACCGGTACTCCCGGTAGTATAGACTTTAGACCAGGCCCACGGTAAATAAGCCCGTAGGCAAAGCAAAGTCTAATCTGTTGCTCAATGGCGTATTATACAAAGACGACACTAGAACTTACCACATTTGGCAAGTTTCATTGTTGTTTACCGTGTCACAGTTTTACATGAAGAATGATGTCAATTTATGATGTCGAGTTTGTGGATACAGTTGTTCCATTACCCCTTGCTTGGAGTAATAATAATTATTGTATTAATAACACTATAATATAACTTCTTAAGCCGAGGTAGTCTTGCGGTAACTGATGACGTTCGTACATCCCCGTCGAAGATGACCAGCATGATGATGTGATTCCATCTCGGTGGGTCCGGATATGAGGGGTCTTTTCTCCTAGTATTGAAATTGCTTATTATACAAAAATAAGTGCGAAATAGCCTTTATGCCCCCCGCGTATATACCAAGATCCAAATTACCAGCGACCTTATAAAATTAAAATTGAGTGACGTCACACTGACGTCACAGTGGTAGCGCGCTCTGTTTGCTGGCGAGAGTTCGCAACTGTAAATCCCCGAAAAGTGGATAGAGTTTATTTTATTAATGCCATAAACTAGGATCAAATAATTTGATTGATCGTATTTTCATAAAAAAATATATTTTAATTATATTTATAAAAAATAGTTTTGTTTAATAATCGTAATTGTAATGCCATGCTCAAGCGGTAATGTTCTGGGTTGTTTGACGGCGGCAGTGCGATCGCTTCAGTTGCATTCCCCGGCTACGGCGATGGGCGTGCTGCCGCGAACAAATGATAAACAACAACCGAGAACTGTTACAGTGCAGACTCGTGAAACTGAAAACGCCACAGAACAAGAATACAGACAGATCTAACACAGCTATTCGGCTGGATAAAAGAACAGTTTCACTGCCCAGTGACTTGTTGGTCTAATTTCGTTCGTATCTGTGATGATGTTAGACGCTGTGTCACATTGTCATTGGTGGCGACCACGCAGTCTTGTCTTCTAATCGACCCCGTTCTGTTGTAGGGCCCGATCGGACGGCTCCACCAGGTAAATACGTTGTGTCTCTTTATCTAGTGCGTAGAAGACAGGATTGGCTGTTTGGAAACTCGCGAAACTAATAAAAAAAACAAGTCTCTTCTGCTGCCGTGTCGTTTTTGTGCTATTTTGCCGTTTGTATTCATGATCAGATCCCAACGACTTATACATTATTTCGCATACGGGCGTAATTGCCACAGCAAAAACCTCCGTTATAAATTGTATAGGCTTCCACCAAACAAAACCCAATCTAGAAGGTGGGAACTATTAAGCAGATATGTTCAAATTATTTGCGTATTGCAGTAATTTTGACTTTGAATACGCTTGCGGACAACGAGGTGGGGACCAATTGTGTATGATTTCGTTAAATATCGCTCAAAACGGACCGGAAACGAAAATCACTTGCATGCTGGGTATTACTAAAACGAACACATACCAAAACGCACCGTTGACAAACCTTTTGGTCACTGACAACATCATTGTCTCTTGCAGTGGCTGGTGGAGGCGGGGCTCTCTCCTTCGCCGAGTTGGCGATGCTGCTGACGGTAGGCGGCGTGGTTGGCATTGCCACCTGTTGCCGAGCGCTGATCGTGCGACATCGCAGACAGCGCGACACCGCTACACACGAGGAGGAGATCGAGGATTCGGAGTCGGAGTCGGACTCCGGATCCTCGGCGACATACGTGACCATCGAGGACGACTCCTCGGACGAGATTCACCGTGTCCATTACGGAGGGGTCCCCCTCACGTGTGCATCGTGCATATTCGGCAATAGTTTCGCCGGCATCAGTTGCGTGAAGATCCCGCCCTATCAGCCGGATGATTTGTTGTCAGAGTGAGCGGGAAGGTCATCGTTGTGTCGTCTCGTCAACGTCACGTCATCGTCTCGTCAAAGTCACGTCACCGTCTCGTCCGTTTAATCGTCGGAGTGCTGCGGACAGTGAGCGGGAAACGGAGGGCCGCCGCTCATCCCAGCACTCCCGTCACGTCCATCGTCTGTGTTGCATGTGTCGTCGCCGTGATGTCAAGGGACCCATGGTAGAAGCGTGCACGTCGCGGGTCCTGCCAGTTATTCAACTGCAATTCTACCACAACCTCCACACACTGACCAACCAACGTCTTGAGAACACACGAATGACGAGTGTCACAACCGACGGAAGTGACGAACTGATGCGGTCGTACGGGACGAGCGCCATGTTACTCGCTCTCGGACTTGCGCTGCGTCGAAACTGGGAACAACGAAAGTACCGGAAGTGGTGTGTCGCTTCCCAAACGATTGAATTTCAAACTGCGGTTAATCAACCAACCGATAACTGCAATTCTACTAAACCCTCGAACACTGACTGACCAACTCACGAACGGTTACGATACGTGGAGACCACGTGAAAGACGAGTGTAACAATTGGTCGTGCTGACGAGAGTCGAAGGGTCCGAGCGACTTCTCACTTACCCTCCGAAGTGTTTGGCGATGAAACCGGAAAGAAGGACGAGGAAAGCGGAAACAGCGAATAAATCGGAAGTAGAACGAGCTTCTACCGTGAAAACAGAACAACACGTGAAGTGAAGAACTGGTACGATGGTACGGAACAAACGGCCTGTAGCTCGCTCTCGGAATTTTTCTGCAACCAAACCAGAAACAGCGGCGCTACCGGAAGTGGCGTATCGTATCGAAAACAGCGGAATCTTGGTATGATTAATCATACAGAACAAGCGACCTGTAGCTGTCGCTTATAAAACTTCGCATTTCAAACTGCGGTTATTCAACCAACCGATAACTGAAATTGTGCGAAAACTTACACCACTGACAACCTCACGAACGGCTGCGATGTCTGGAAACTACCTAAATGACGAAGGTCACAATCGATCGGGCTGATGGCAGTCGGAGGGGTCGAACAACCTCTCACTTGCTCTCGGAGGAGAAAGTCAAAGAAAGCAGAAACGGCGATGAAAGCGGAAACGGTGATTAGAACGGAAACAACGAAGAAACATACTAACATGTAACATCTAAAATGGCTATGATGCAAAATGCTGAGTGTGAACTGATCGTACAGAACTTGCGGCCTCTAGATTCCCTTCTGAAGTGTTCTTCGACGAAACTAGCAACAACGCGGCAACGGGAAGTTGCATGTCGCGGACAATACGTTCGGATTTCAAACATTGGTCTGATTCGATCGTCCGCAGCAAGCAAACTGTGAAACGGCGAGAAAAGCGGAAACGATGAGGAAATCGGAAACGGCGAGAATAGCGGAAACGGCGAAGAAAGCGGGAAAGGCGAGGAAATGTGGACAACGAGGGAAACGGAAACAATGAGAAAAGCGGAAACGGCGAGGAAAGTGGAAACGCCGAAGAAAGCGGAAACGGCGAGGAAAACGGAAACAACGAGGAAACATAATAACATGCAACTTCCAAAGAGGTTTTGGTGCAAAACGCTGAGTGTTGAACTGATCGTTCAGCACAAGTGTTCATTCTCGAAACTGTTGTGCGACGAAACGGGAACAACAAAACTACCGGAGTTGGCGTGTCGCTTCCAAAGCGTTCGAATTTCAAACAGTAGAGTGTTCGTCTGATTCAATGGTACAGAAAAACCGGCCTGTAGCTCGCTCTTGGACGTGTTCTGTGACGAAACCGGAAACAACGAAGCTGCCGTAAATTGCGAGTCGTTTCGAAAGCGTGCGAATTTCAAACTGCAAGTGTGTGTTGCGATGATTTCATTGTACGAAAGAAGCTATCTCCAGGTCGTTCTATGTAGCGTTCTGCGACGAAACCGAAAGAAATGAATTTACCGGAAGTGATGTGCTGCTATCAAAGTGTTTGAATTTCATACAAGTTTCCGATTGTTGGTCTGATTCGATCATGCGGAACAAGCGATCTGTAGTTCGTTCTCCGAAATGGTCTGCAATGAAACTGGAAGCAGTGAAGCAACCGGAAGTGGTGTGTCGCTTCCCTACCGGAAGTGGTATGCCGCTTCCCTACCGGATGTGGTGTGTCGCTTCCGCAGCACTGGTATTTCAAACTGCGGTGTGATGATCTGATTCGATCGTGCGGAACAAGAAGTGGTCGTTCGTGAAACCGAGAAAACACAGACTGACGAAGAAGTAGATGTCAACTACAGTGCTACCAGAACAGAATGTTTACGTCAGTGTGGATCGTCGGAAGTGATCGTTGGTGAACACGAAACCGCACAAAATAAGCGTTGCTTGTGTAAAGTAGTAGTTTATAATGACAATTAGTGTTTGTGTCGGAACTATGTTGACTTGCCAATTTCAAAGACATTTGTTATAGTGTGGTGTTGCATCGTGTCTGCCAGAACATTGCTATGTATGATGTGCTGTGAACAGACAACAATAGCCCCGATAATACGTGCCATTTACATATGTAGCCCTCCACGCTTTATACCTTGTTAATTAGTATTTTTTTCAAACAACAAATGATCCGAAAGCACTCAGTCAATGCTAATTCCTATAAGAAAACCTAGCCAACTACGATCACCTATCTCTGATTTACTTTTTGTCCGTTGCCAAAACGTATTGCTCAGTTCCGATGTCATCAAAAACGTACATTTACAACGTCGTTTATTCACCACAGGCCTTCAGTCATTCAGTGACAACTGAAATATTGATCGACTCCGAGGTTGATTAACCCTTTTGTCTCGATGCGCCTCTGAGCTAGGCTTCCAAGGATTTAGGGGTAACCGACGTTATATTACATGTTTAAAACAAGCTGTACTATGATATAGGCATTACGTTTTTCAAATTGTCCAATCTTTTAAGTTAACAGCGACCATTATAGCCGCCGGATATACAGTGACGTCGTCCGGAAGGTGAATAATGTATAGTTCCTGCTAATAATGCAGCTCTTTTAACACGAACTATAACATATCATAAAGTTATTGAATCTTAAATCTAAACATCACACCTGATACAAGATGGATGAATTAATATATTTGCCAACATTTATGTATTCACTAATCTACATTATCAACTATTATTTCAATATCACAATAATGAACTGAATTATTAAAATACGTGCCATGTTTCCTACGTACTTTAGATCCTACTTACATCACATGCTATTGAGATGGGTTCAATTCACAATAAAAGTGATACATTTCCCTGCTGCTGCATATACTTGTCTAAAGTAATAATGGTTTACATAATTATCCAGTGCGAGGTTAAATATCACAACTGATAGTGATATTAGGTCACTCAAGTGTTCTTCTGTACGTCACACGCTTCCATTAGTTTACAACACCTCTGCCCCTGCCCCTGCCCCTGCCCCTGCCCCTGCCCCTGCCCCTGCCCCTGCCCCTGCCCCTGCCCCTGCCCCTGCCCCTGCCCCTGCCCCTGCCCCTGCCCCTGCCCCTGCCCCTGCCCCTGCCCCTGCCCCTGCCCCTGCCCCTGCCCCTGCCCCTGCCCCTGCCCCTGCCCCTGCCCCTGCCCCTGCCCCTGCCCCTGCCCCTGCCCCTGCCCCTGCCCCTGCCCCTGCCCCTGCCCCTGCCCCTGCCCCTGCCCCTGCCCCTGCCCCTGCCCCTGCCCCTGCCCCTGCCCCTGCCCCTGCCCCTGCCCCTGCCCCTGCCCCTGCCCCTGCCCCTGCCCCTGCCCCTGCCCCTGCCCCTGCCCCTGCCCCTGCCCCTGCCCCTGCCCCTGCCCCTGCCCCTGCCCCTGTTTGGACAGTTTGTAATCATTCATAGGTCTACATATCTTTACATATCATAATCTATTTCAACAAAAAGCACTGGAAATATAATGTAGGATAGTTTGTAATCGTCGGTAGATATCTACGCGTGCCGCTGTTTCAAGCACGTCTTGATACTAGTGAACATGTTGTCATCAAATTGACACGCGCTCCAACTAGAAAAACAAACGGTGTTATCTGAGTTGGCTTTCTGGTAGTGCTGGTTCGATACCAAAAATATCGAAGTATCGCGATACTTGCGAAAGTTCGATACCGATATTTAGTGGTATCGCGATACTTCGATATTTTTGGTATCGAACGCCCACTATTCGATACCTTCGATACCTTCGATACCTTCGATACCTACGATACCTTCGA
>OZ024854.1:63357974-63390474 GCA_964017155.1 Oasisia sp. SBJ-2009
ACAGCGTCGTCGACGTTGTTGACAACGTCGCATTGCCTTTGAGTTTGACTCGAGAACGTATTCTATCGAAATATTCGACAGTGAGCGAGCAATGGACATCTAGTTACAGTCGAAGCGAATCGCCATCGGTTGCCGAATCTACTAAGTAACTGCGGCAAACATCGCCAAGAAGTGACATACACGACGTGACGGATTAACGATGACGATGTGCTTACTGCATCTACTGTCACTCTCACTGTGACACTGCCAGTCACTGGCACTGGCCAAACAGATTCACCACTGGCAGAGCCAGAGGTAGAGGAAGAAACTGACCGGTTCTTGAAAACAGTTGCAAAAACATTATGGGGCTTGTTATGTGTACTTGATAACGTGGTAATTTGAGTTTTATATAAACAAAATTGGTGTGAACTGGGAAGTGCAATTGAAATTTTTATTAATATTTTTTTCTATTATTAATTAGTGTTATTTTATTGTAATCGTCAATTATCTTTACGATTAATTATAAAACAGTTATAACAGTGAGTGTGCAGCTGTGCTGGCAGTGGCACTATTATAAGTGATAGGTGTATTTATATTTAATATAATAATAACATATTAGTTGTATGTTATGTTTCAGCTGTATTTGTTGATGGTCACTTTAGGAGACACAGTGAATTGAAATTAAGCTACTATATTATAGTGTATTTACAAACAGCTGGAGTGAAGTACTGTTATTAATTTAAAATAATTCAGTGCAATTTATGAATTTATTTGTCACTAGGTATTTTATTGCAGTTGTCTTTATTGTTTTAATTTTATATTACAGTTACCTTTTAGTTTTACAACAGTAATCAATTATATTGAAACTGTTGTTTGTTTACTTACATAAAATGAAAATTGCATTTTAATCATTGTTTGCATGACTATAAAAGTATCACATATCTACTTGTAAGGGGAAAATTTTGTGTGTTTCTGTGGCATTAGTCTAAGTGGATAATAGTGTGTTTCTTTGGAGATCTCTACTGTACTGAATTACACTTACAAGGTTAATTTTGAGTATCGAATAAAAGTCTGGTATCGATTGATATCGAAGAATTATGGTATCGAACCAGCAATATATCGATCGGCATCGAAGAATTCTGGTATCGAACCAGCACTACTTCTGTTGCATACTGTTTCTACTGGGAACTGTGTTCTCTGTGAATATTAGACTTGCAACGTAAGTATCGAGTATCGAGTATCGAACAAAATTCAGGTATCGATCAGTATCGAACAAAACCTGGTATCGAACCAGCACTACTTTCTGGTGGTCCGCAGCAATAGAGACACGTTGCAAGTCACCGAGTGCACTGCGCAACATTGAGTTATATTGGTTGTGAAAGTAAACAGCATATTAACTTTTGCGTGAGTTACCGACATATACTTCATGCATTTGTCACTCGTAAAAACAATTTAAAACACAACAGTTGCTGAACAGTAGCAGCATGATGTATAATAATCCCTATTTACCTACGAATATGGTATTAACTCAAAGTTTGCAACGTTTATACATTTGGCGTATATAATACGTATAAGTAGGCATATTCGTGTATTTCTGCTGAACCCACCCTCCCACACCAGGGGTCGCTGCCGCTGATGACGTCAGTATATGCTCTTCTTTATCCTTGGGCTTGAGACATACCTTTCAAAAAGTTATCTTTTAACATCAACCAAAAACACCACCCACGGGGAGTGTGGTCGGCCCCCAGTGATGTGATATAATGTTTTTGTGTGATTTCAGGAGCTGGTGGTGTCACGTGCAGTGTTTACGATGTGAATGGGTCATTATGCACGTGTATTGGGATTCCCACCAGTCGTGTATCCATCTTCAAATCGGGCGTGCATTTGCGGTGGTCCTACGGCTGATACAGTAGCGACTGGCGAAGTCAATTGCTATAACAGTATAGTTCGACTCCGCACCCTCCCTAACTTTACGGAGATGATCAGCCAGGGGTATGTCGCGTAGCGCAACGACCCCTGGCTGGCGAGGATACTGGACCTGTTGCAACACAATCAAATTTAGTTTTAGCCGCGCAGCAGCCGGTCGAATAAAAGGCTTTATACTGCCAGGCAGGCATGTTAAATAGGACACGGTGTGGGAAGCATTCAGCCATGTTGTGATAACTATGCGAAGACAATGTGGACGTACACATAATCTATAGCCACCGGTTCATTTATACAACTGAGTGAATTGGAGCAACGCGGTCACCTCTTGACAGCGGTCGGGGACCGACGCTCTAACCCACTATCTCTAATGTCACGATACGTTACATGAGTTAACCGTAAACGCGAGAAGACAGAAAATATGAGGTATAGGAAGACAGATTTGAATTGTTTTCTATTGATTTAGCTTACATTACAGTATTGGTGTTTGGCACGGGAAAATATCTACAGTGTTTTCGACTTTAAATTGCAAAATGTGTAAACACTGATGATCATAGGACCTAACTGTATCTAGACGTGTACAAGTGTACAACTAGACTAGTCATCCAGCACCGCTTCAACCATTGGGTTGATCGTTCTTATTGGCATTTTATTTATGCAGCAAATACAGTTACATACAATGAATACAAATCTATCGTTAACCAAGTGTCAGTTTAATAAGTTAAATACATCGATCGGGCATGGATGACGCATGCGCCAACAAGCTCGGATAAAAAGCGCCAATTTGCCCCGACCTGGCTGTACATATATATCACGTGACACAACTAAAATCTATGCAGGGTAATAGGATTGTGTTCCATTCTACGTATGTTCATGTGTTATGTCTTCGCCATGGTTTATTATAAATTAAGCTTGTGACCAGCCGATAACAACGACGTGGACGACACTGATCACCTTTCAATGTCAATTAGTGTTACTCGACGTAGTGAAAATTGGAAAAGTTATAATTTTTCTTCCTTACAATATTTTCAACAGATAGCAGGATCTACTGGACCCCTTTCCAAGGCGTAGGCCCTATACAGTTCTTGTGACCCAAAGACATCTCCGATTCCGTTGCTGAGCAATGCTGCAACACGTATAACATATACAACATTTAAAAATGGTGTATATGTTTAATACGTAATTCCAATGCATTTCTATTAATGTATGCGGAGGGTCTAAGTCCACCTTCCCTGGCATAGCCTTAGGAGTCTTGAAACCCTTTAGCCGTCATCTCTCATGGACCTGGTGGTAATCTCCTGCTTCGCGGCGGCTTTCAGTCAAACCCACTAGGGTTAAGCCTGCGACGGGAATCGGTAGGGTAACCTGGGGCAGCCCGGCCCCCCTAAGGGAAAAGTAATTTTTTTTTTATCCATAACTTTTTTATCCATAACTTTTTTTTTTATCCATAACTTGTCGATGCATAATTGTGCAGTAATATTGTTGAGGTATATATACTTTGTGTATGACACATGTCTCTGAACGATTGAATAACCAAACGTCAGTTATAACAAGTTTAAAATGTGCTTCAATAAAACCGTTTTGCCTGGGGTAAAACGGTCCCTAGCCTATTTACTCTAATATTAGGTTTAACCGTGTTTTATTCATTATTTATTTAACCCGTCATTAACTACTACTATTATCATCATTCATCGTGAGCAGAAATAATCACCAATCCGCATCACTCATCATGAATTACATTAGACTCATCATTGTTATGTCTGTTTTCTATTGGTTCTTCGACAATACAACGCGGTCACATAATACTGATAACATTTGTTGCACGTCTACAGTTCTCCCGCTTTATTGGTCTTACACCCGGGACATTCCGGTTTCCTATCAGCTGCTGTCTGTATTACTAGACACTACGATCACCTTTGGCATCTGTATCATCACAGGCCTTAAAATCATTATAGTGTTGAACATATTATACTAAAGTAATGGCATGCAGATACTTCGCGGCAGATACAACAACCTAATCATCAGTTGAAACCATTCATCATTAATTATAATATGTCAAAAAATTACAGTTGTCATTAAAAGCAATATTCTGCATTATCATTACACTCGTCACTGAACATACTCATCAGCTTTGGAATTTGCGTCAGCGTGTCGCCTTACAATCATTAACATATTGTATTAACAAATGGCTTGCAGATAATCTACTGTCTAATCACACTCTGACTCGCAGTTGGGACACACGAAATACGGGAGCCCTGGTGTACACTCACTGTGAGCCCAATGTTTGCATTCTTGGCATTGAACCCAGATTCCTCGTGGCCGACTGCAACTGAATGGTTCTCCCCACACCAAACAAGGCCATTCCTCTTCATCGCTGCATTCGTCGACTATCTTGCACTTTTTTATTTAAATCATTGTGTGTGCTATAAATACATCACAACTTTATTGCGTTTACATACCATATTCGTACTGCATGGGGTTTTGCCCCGTTCTGACAGGGCCGTCTTACCCCATACACACCAGTGCCAACTTTTTTCACCTTCACATGTAATCCTTTAATATCGCACCCATTTCGATGAAAGTCATTGAAAACGTGTATAGATGCGAGTGCATTAGTACCAGTCGCTGGCTAATCATCACACGGTGGACATATTAACATCGATTTTACAAAGGCGTGATTAGTAGATCACAGGGTATGCAAAACTGTAAAAAAAAATGGTGAACTTCGTTTTGGTAGTGTTTGGCCTTGCGGTCGCTATGAGTATTTGCTAGGTAGCAGCATCATGTTCCACAATTCAACGTTAGTTTGTGTTCACTCGTTTGGCAGAAAAGACGGGGGGCCGTATTACCCCCAGGGTAAAAGTATAATGTTTTAAAATAACACGAATACACAGAGAACTACGCGAACGCATCCGCAAACATCCACGCACAGGAAATATACGAATAGGCGCAGGCGCAAACGTTCACTGCTTTGCCAGGAAGTTGCGCATTGCGCAACTGCGGATTCGCACAATTAGTGGTCACGTGATTGCGGTTTCCGCCCAACAACGAGACAACGAGAAGGGCGTAAGATGTATGTAAGATGTAATGTAAGGCGAAATGGATCCGCTGCAGGTAGGTTTTCTCAATTCTTTTGTCGTTTTCTTACTCGCCGTCTATAGCTGCTCGTTATCGATACACTTACTACTAAATCGCTTCAATGTTGTTGTAGCAAACGGCCACGGTGACATCGAGATGTGGACTATAGAGTCTAGGCCCTGCAAACTATACGACGCGCACGATACGGCCATCGGATTGGAACTCGAAGAGGCTTTCATATTGAACTTCGGTCGCACGGGAAGAGACATCAGATTCAATTCAAGTTATTGAAGCGGCTGCCGACTTTATTCACAATTATCGGACGTTAAATGTTAGCGTGTTATAGGGTGTAGATCGGTGTAATTTATTTTCGGTAACCATGGTCGGGAGGAGAGTAAACTCCTTTCGCTGTTGAAGCATTGGGAAATCAGACTTCCTCCTCCCCGAAAGGGGTTGGAGGTTCGCCGGCTTGCAGATTCCTTCCTACATGGCTTACCCGCCGTCTTCAACTGTCAGTTATTTTAACCAGATATGTATCATATCTAATCTAAATGACTGGTTGATTGTCGACGGTGTCTTTCTCGTCATTCGATGTATCATTTTGTTACGTAATAAAACAATACTTCAAGATGGTCGACGATCTTCCGTGTGGCGATTGAGAATTCTTTCTTTTTCGGCTTGGGATGCAGATTGTTGACGACGAAGAGGCCATATATCTAGGGTGTGTTGATCGTCGCAATTGTGCCTCGCAATGTTTTCATTAGAATAACGTATCTCCTATACGCTTCGATGGTGAAGTGCGCCTAAATATATATATATATATATATATATATATATATATATATATATATATATATATATATATAGACGTTCCGCCATGAACATTCTTCAGTTGTGAACGTCGCCGCGAACAGGTATCAAAACACTACCCCCCCCCTCCTCCAATGCAGCGCCCCCGTCTTGTTTTCCGAGGTCAATATCCGACGACCCAGAAATTGCGAACGTCACCGCAAAAATTGTCAACACGTCCCATTTCGATGTCGTGTCATGATGAAGATACGGCTCACGCAGCTCTCTTCACAAGACAGCGCCGCCCGTATGTGCAGTCACGCCACGCACACGCACGCACGCACACACACACACCACACGCACGCACGCACGCACGCACGCACGCACACACACACACACACACACACATCACCACACACAAACCGCACACACACCACACACACGCACGCACGCACGCACGCACGCACACACACACACACACACACACACATCACCACAGACACGCACACACACGCACGCACGCACACACACACACACACACACACAAATTTCTCATACACAGATGCAATTATTAACCACACATGAGGCATTGCTATAGGTTCTGATTTGATACATGTAACGTAAACATTGTAAGAAAAACTTGATAATTTCATTACAAATTTCATGTTTGCAGAATCATTGATTTTATAGGCAGAGAAATAAGTTTGTAAAGTAATTCATGACATAGTTTGTTGTATCCTGACCAAACATTCACACAGTCGAAGGGTCAAGGTTTGTAAGTAAACTGATGAGATATTTTGTTGTTGTTCACATGTCTCCACTCAGCCAGTCATTGTGTTTCCTCTTTCTGTCCTAGTACTGCAGCACTGGTCTGATGCCAGCATCTTTCAGCTTGGAGACATCGAACCATTTCAACAGCCTAATCGGTGTTACAGTTATTTTAAGCATCAGTCTGATGTGTGCGACAACAAGGTGGTGATCGCTGCCAACATCCGCTCTTCTTCTAAAACGTACATCTTGGAAGGATCGTCGCCACTTGCCACTGATGCGAAGGTGGTCAATTTGTTTCATGTCTCTGGTTAGGTGAGATCCAAGTAAGTTTGTGTATTTCTTTGTGTGCAAATAGGATGACAAAGTTGTTTATACCACAGAAGTCTATCAGTCGAGTATGACACAATGTAAGTACAGCATATAACAGTCGAGAAAGGCATAATGTAAGTATGTCATGTGACAGTAACGTGACAATAAGTATGGTCCAGTGTGAATACATCATGTGACAGTAATGAGAGAGTAGAATACGGGAAAATGTGACTATGTCATGTGATGGTAGCGTGCAGCACACTACAAGTTCATTATGTGATGACAACCTTTTCTGTTATTACTTGTTCTCTGACTTTTCTTGTATGCAGCAGACATGTCTGTCCTGAGTGTTGTTGTATGTAATCGATAGGTTTGTCCTATATGAATATAGTTGTATGTAATTAATAGTTCCATCCTAAGTTAGAGTTGTTGTATATAAGAGATAGGTGTGATGAAAGTGAGTGTTGGTGAGGCTGAGGTGCTTGGCACAGGGGGTGTAGAATAGGAGGAGTCTCAGAGAGTGCTTCAGTTCCTCCATTGAGAGGCGAAGAAACAAGTAGTGCTCAGGATGAACAGAGAACCCATGGTGAGCTGGCAACAGACTAGTCTCTCTGTCTCTCTCTCTATCTTTCTCTCTATCTCTGTTTCTGTCTGCCTGTCTCTCCCTGTCTCTCTCTCTCTCTCTGCATCTCTCTCCCTGTCTCTGTCTCAGTCTCTGTCTCTCTGTCTATGTCCCTCTCTCTGTCTAGCTTTGCTCTCTCTGCCTCTGCCTCTGCCTCTGTCTCTGCCTCTGCCTCTGCCTCTGCCTCTGCCTCTGCCTCTGCCTCTGCCTCTGCCTCTGCCTCTGCCTCTGCCTCTGTCTCTGTCTCTCTTTCTCTCTCTCTCTCTCTCTCTCTCTCTCTCTCTCTCTCTCTCTCTGTCTCTCTCTCTGTCTCTCTCTGTCTCTTTCTGTCTCTCTCTCTCTCTCTGTCTCTCAGACTTTTCCTACCACCTGCCTGCCTGCCTGCCTGCCTGCCTGCCTGCCTGCCTGCCTGCCTGCCTGCCTGCCTGCCTGCCTGCATGCCTGCCTGCCTGCCTGCCTGCCTGCCTCCCTGCCTGCCTGCCTGCCTGCCTGCCTGCCTGCCTGCCTGCCTGCCTGCCTGCCTGCCTGCCTGCCTGCCAGACAGACAGACAGACAGACAGACAGACAGACAGCCAGCCACTGACTATGACAACTACAGAGATGTCAATGTCATTACACTATGCATGATAGAATGTTGCTATGGTGATAAACGTTCTAGATATTTTGTTACTCATTTAATAACAGAATAATATACTAGTGCCAATTAATCTACAAAACACAATACTAAAGGAAACAGATTCTGATCATCTTGTAATCTATTCTCTTTTGACCAATCCCAAATGTGACATTAATAGTGACCATGATAGTGAAAATGAGCATACATGATATAGCTCATATATGACAGATCCTAGTGGCATTAATGACTTAGCCATTGTCAGTGCATTGTGTATAATTTCCTGGCACATACAATATAACTAATTACAGTGTATTTTAAAATATCATAACGTTTTCATTATTATAAGTCTGTTCCGTGTTTGTGTCAGCTGAGCAACTGGCAACATCACCGGTCCGTTGGCAGCTCTTACCAGCTCTTTATCATCCTGTGTCAGAGCTCTAAAAGCACATTACTTCCATTATAATTTTGTTTTCCCATTTTAACTCCACTTTCTTTTTTATGACACCAGAAATATTATTGTGAGGAAACTTTTTTTAAATGCCATAGCATAAGTGATGAATGTATTCAGTAGGATATTCTCAGTTATTAACAAACACATGCATGTGCATACACACATGAAGACATGCAGGCACACACATGTACACAAACACACACACAGCACATGGACATGTACACATATATACACACACAAGCACATAAGGCAAGTACATGCACACACATGTAAATTAATACACAAACAAACACACAAGTAAACGTAGACATAATCAGTTGTTTGCATATGGTTTTTTTTTCTGGAATAATTTGATTGTGGTGATGTACAGATTCAGCTACCTGGTAAATTTCTAACTGTGGCTCCTCAGTAGCACCTACCACTGTCTTAGAGGAGTCACTGACGGTGTCAATGTGTTTCAGGCTCTAACAGTGTCAGTGTCATGTAGGCTCTATGTGTCAGTGTTACAGGCTGAAACAATGTCAGCATGTTGACGCTTTAAAAGTATCAGTGTTTTGCAGGCTGTCACAATGTCAGTGTATTGCAAGCTCTAACAGGGTCAGTGTGTTGCATGCATTAACATTTGTCAGTGTGTTGCAAGCTCTCACAATGTCGGTGTGTTGCATGCATTAACATTTATAAGTGTGTTGCAGGCTGTCACAATGTCAGTGTGTTGCAAGCTCAAACAGTGTCAGTGTGTTGCACACATTAACATTTGTCAGTGTGTTGCAGGCATAAACAGTGTCAAGGTGGGGTAGGTTCTAACAGGATGACAACTCTGACCTGTTGCCATGGTGATGTGTTCATCGATGCTGGGCCCACTTCTATCAAGGCTTGCTATGCAAGGTCTGCTATGCTGACATATTGCCATGGTGATTAACTATGTTTGCACCCATTTCCATGGCTGTCACAAAACTGGTATATGTATAATATATTCCTATTCCTGATTAGTTCTGTTGATTAGTTGCACATCTCTCATGTTATTAAGTAACATTGAAGTCTGAATGCAAAATATATATATTGTCCCATTATATTTTTGTGTAATGGGCTTCATGCTACAACCATTCTTTGAAATTATTAATTCTTTAACATTTGACAGTCCTAGTATTAGGGAGGTTACCAGCTCCTGGTTTTGTTTCATTTACTATTTTCTCCTTATGACTACAACATGCATGTTGAAGGTTTACTCCCTGGTTAGACTCTCTTTGTTCTGGTGGGCTGTATATTTTGGTGGGTCATCTGTATTCTGGTGGGCTGTCTATATTCTGGTGGGTTATCTTGATTTGGTTGGGGTGTCTTTATTTTGAAGACATGTCTGTATTCTGCTGAATTGTCGACTGAAATAGATGACTATTTTTGTGACTGGTTACAAATTGTTTGTCCACTCTTTGCACAGCAAACTTCAAAACATTTCTTTTATTGAGTTATCATGTCAACCCTAGATAATATGACCTGCCACAGGTCATTCATTGCTTACTGCAGTTGATGTGACAAGATGGTAGCAACAATAGTGTACGTTGATAAACTATGTCCAGTGTTTTATGCATGTCACATGTGAGCACATTTTCTGTTTATATTTATTGCTATGGAATGAGATCATAAAATTAACAGTTTGATATGTGTTTATGTATTAATCATTAACAACCCAACATCCATGTAAGCTGATACCTGGGTGAACATAAATTTGATGTGAACAAATTAAACTCGTTTTCCATGCAAATATAATAATAAAATTCAATGTGTTAACTTAATTATTACATTTTAACTTGCGGTCAACTTAAGTTGTATTCCTTATCTATTGATGCTGGTTATCTGCTTTCAGGGATTGTCTCTCACTCCCTCTCTCTCCCTTCCTCTCTTTTAAACTTTTGACATGTGTATAAAATATGTGTGGTGGCTGCTTCATACCATGGATGTGCACACATTTCACTGTACTTAGAATGCTGTTATAACCATGTAACACCTAATGCACCTATTACGTACTATTTACCATCTGTGTGCAATATGTTCCAGCGGTTGAGTTGTGACTGTAGTAATATAGGTTTGTGTGTAAAAGTACAACATTAACGTGCGTTGAACCCATACAAACGACTATTTCATAAACATGACATCCTGTTGCTATGTTACATTCATTCCCAAGGCAGTCTAGATCCCACAAATAAATGCATATCTGAACAGCTAGAAGTGTTCGCGGGTGTTGTGAAGTTAGAATTATACACAGGTGAGTTACATATAAAGGTGGAGGGGATTTAAGAATGCATGATCATGGTTTCATTTATATGGATATTTGTTATTTATATGTAACATATAGTAACTAAGAAATTAGATCGACAGTAACATATTACCATGTAGTTTTATATTTATTCTCTAAACTCTGTGAATGTTGATTGCTATTTACACAAATATTTCCATTCCCTTGGAAGAAAGATTGAAATTGAATGGAACATAATTGTCAAAACATTTCATAAATGGTAAGTACTTTATAGATACAAAAAAAGATTAATTAATGCATACAACAGTGCCACACTGTTATAAAGCCTTAGTAGCACAAAGCAGTGTACATACACACTGAGAAAACGATACATACTAACAGTTTTGAGCATATGCACGGGTTCACTAGTTTGTCGGCAGATGGCTTAAGCCAAGTTAATACAATCCATATTCTTAATATGTGCAATCACTGTCACGTTCACAACATCTTTCACTTTAGATGTGTTCACCATCTATTTCTTTTCAGGTACATTCTTCAATTCTTTCTCTTCACCAACATACATTCCCTACCGGTATCTCTCTACCTCATTATCTGGCTCTCTCACTCTTCATCTCTCTCCCTCTCTCTCGTCAGCCACGTTCACTGTCACTATTCAGATATGCACACTATCCTGTCTTTCTTTCGATCTCTCATTCTCTCTCTGTCTCTCTCTCTCTCTCTCGCTCTCTTTCTCTCTGTCTCTCTCTCGCTCTCTCTCTCTCTCTGTCTCTCTCTCTCTTTGTATGTCTCTGTCTCTCTCTCTCTCTTTGTATGTCTCTGTCTGTCTCTGTCTGTCTCTCTGTCTGTCTGTCTGTCTCTCTGTCTGTCTCTCTGTCTGTCTCTGTCTGTCTCTGTCTGTCTCTGTCTCTGTCTGTCTCTGTCTGTCTCTGTCTCTGTCTCTGTCTGTCTCTGTCTGTCTCTGTCTGTCTCTGTCTGTCTCTGTCTGTCTCTGTCTGTCTCTGTCTGTCTCGCTCTCTGTGCCTGCCTGCCTGCCTGCCTGCCTGCCTGCCTGCCTGCCTGCCTGCCTGCCTGCCTGCCTGCCTGCCTGCCTGCCTGCCTGCCTGCCTGCCTGCCTGCCTGCCTGCCTGCCTGCCTGCCTGCCTGCCTGCCTGCCTGCCTGCCTGCCTGCCTGCCTGCCTGCCTGTCTCTCTTACTCACTCTCATCAGCCACTCTCACCCACTTTACTCTCTTCTGTTGTGGACACCACCTCTGTCTCTCTCTATCTCTCTATATATATATATATATCTCTCTCTGTTTCTCTCTCTCCCCCCAGCCAATCATGATATGTCGGATTGAAGTCACCATTTTTCTTATAGCAGCAGTCTGAAACATGAGGTTTCTTCAGCACATGGTCCACCACTGGGATATGGGCTTTACTTACATCCTTGACTTCTTGTAACTACCATACTTTGATATGGCTACTGCAGTCCTCAACATATTCTACGCTATCCTTTACAAGAGTTATGATTGTTGTGTAACTTGATAACCTGGCAGAACTCTGACGCTGGCCATATGATGCTGCCAGCGCGAAACATGTTATCTGTCTTTTTCTATAGCCCACATGTAGATCTTACGTTGTACTTGTGTGAGTTGGATATTAATCGCTCTTTGTTTGGCAATCAAGATACACAACATTTACAAAGAAACAATTGATATTCCTGCTTATGTATACAAGTAGTTCATTGCATTTCTAAAATACCACAAAACCAGCTAAACTTATTAAATGGAATCAATGTGTGTGCACACAACATGTAGTGTTTGCATAGGGAACACCAGCAGGGTATGAACCTGCCACACACAACACTGAACCGACATTACCCTAAACAATGCAAGTGAACAAAATGATTTAGAGAAACACTTGACAGGGCTTTAGTGTTAAAACAGTATTTTTATGTTTGCATTGTTCTAAGTATTTTTTAAATATTGTTTTGAAATAATGGTCAAATAAAAACAAATTCTTCTTCTTTTATAATGAAACTGAAAATATGTAGGTATAAGATAACTTCGATATTTTCGTTATGTGTCATAGTGTTAGTTGTCTTACTGATCAATGCAGGTACTTTGTCACGTGTTGTGTACACGTATGAAAGTAAATAAATATTAATTTAACATTAATGAATATCTCATTGAAAAGATTATAACCAAAGGTTATACTAGATAACATATACATGTATAAATAAACGTAACCAAACTTTAACAAGTATCTTAACATTGAATGATTGCAATTATGTATTCATACATTGAATGTATTATATATATTATAGTTCGATTTATTTATTTAGTGACGATTAAAGATTTGTATCTTAGCTATTTATTATTTACGTACGTGCAACAAATTAACTAAAGCTTATCGTGAAGTTGAGATGTTGTGTACGATTAAAACAAAACAAACTGTGTTTTAAAGTTAAACATTAAAAGCCTTGAATTTAATTAATAAACATTAAAAGCCTTGAATTAAATTAAATTAAATTAATATTTTTCTTAACCCATTAGCACGCAGCCGATTTTAACGTGATGCCTGTGGCTCCTCAAATATTTGACCTAGATGTTTAAAAATATTGCTTGCGCCATTGTCTTTGCTCTAGCGCCTTTATTATTCAATTCTCGCAATAGCATGTTGTATGCAAGTTGTAGATAATAAAGGTACCTACACAATTGTGCCAAAACTGTTGTTATAACTTTAAAATATGTTGACCATTTCTTGGTTGACACTATGACATTTTGAAACCTTTTGTAAAATAACTACTTTGTTGCGGTGTAACTTTTTTATGCTTGGATTTCTACTGCTACAAGTCAGGTTTATTTAAAAGAAAATTAAATTATCTACACACTGGTATAAAATATGGTATAATATATTACATATCTTAGCTGTACACGTGGCCAATTCCTGGCTGGAGGACATTTTTAAATGTCCAAAAACAAAAACTATTGCAATTAAATTTCGAAAAAGCGGTAAATATGTTTGAGAACGGAAGTATCCAAAATAGTCACAAAGTAATGTTATATGTCTAGATAGGTGTCGGATTTATTGCATCTCTTAGTCACTAGATGCAACCACGTAAACCGAATTCAAACGCTGTGATGTATTCGCTGGCCGGCTATGGCCGACCTGAGGAGATTCCAGTTGAGCGTCAATGCCCGACTTGAATGCTAATCGGTTAATACCTTAAAAATAACAGTCAATGTCACACATTTACTGTTTTAAAGAAAAACTTTGAAAAAGAAAAAAAGAGGGAATAAGGAAGTGGGAGACACTGTGTACATAGCCTGTAGTACAATCTAATGTAACTAGTTCGGCCAGAGATACCTCATCGGTTGCTCCTCATAACGTTCCCTGGCACGGTTGGTCACAATCCTTACTCCCTCACAACTGACCGACTTCCGCCGGAAGTGTTCCTATGGGAGGGAAATTACCTAGCCCAAACCCCGATTCGCCAGATCGGTTGTGACCTCCATAGGATGAGCGTCACTGGTAACCCCTTCCGCCACGTGCGGTCGGAACACTCAGTTGCAATGGAGGTAGCCATTTTGTTTGCTTATAAACCCATGTCGAGCCTTAGCTGGTGTAATTGTGGTGTCAACTTGTAAGACACGTAAGCTGATACATCTGACGTTATTTATGTTGCAGCATTACTTTATAACTTGGCTTACATGGCATACTATATCATATGATACATCAAACATGTTAACAAGCATAAATATAATTATTAATGTTGACTTATGCAGATTCATGGTTCTATAGCGGAAGTTGGGCAACAATATGGCGCACACATTGCCGACGTTTTCTCCTTCATAAAATTAAATAAGGCATTATTTTTAAACGCAGATACATAATACAGTACACCCTGCAGTGAATAATATAACTCGCATTGGTATATGAGAATTCATAATTTAAGATAATAAACCGAGGTGGATTAAAACCTATTAGTTATTTGTTATTTAATTAATAAATAAAATGCTTACCTACGATTTATATCGACGCAAATCAGCAAGTGCATCTATTCGTTACATATCAAATATGTTCCCAAGTAATGCTTTGATTAACGAGAAATGGATTATCTGCGTAATTATATTCACAGTAGAGTGACGCTAACATTTATGCATAATGATAAAAAAATTAGTCTTAAGTATGCGTGCTGGTTTGACTATGCAAGTTAGCAATATAGAATGTCGACTCTGTACCACATGGCAATATATGTGATGTTCTACCCACAGTTGCATATTGCCGTTCTAAATACAATAACAACATTACACACATAGTCTACCTACCTTAAAGCAATTGTCTGTAGCAGTCGTCGTTTTTTTTGTGGCGTCTGGTTGTATATCCCAATGTTTGACAACTCCCAAACTGCAACATGTGCAGCTCATTCGAGAACAACTGCCAAAGCGTCAAATGTGTATCGTTTGCTGAATACCATATAATACGCTGCACCCGACCCAACACGAACCATCCATAAACACGTCAAAGTTGGTCTTGTATTGAAAACCAGAAGAACTGCATTTCGAATACAACTGCGCTTTGACGAATCCATGCTTTCGATCGAACGCTTAAGTCATTTGTTTGTAGCAACTCTCAGGTGCAACGCGACACATGTTACTAATCATACGTTGTCAATGTGTGCGTTCTTGCGCGGGACCAAGAACATACCATTGTCGGAGGCCGCATGTCAGGCTAAGAATGTTCATGGCAGTGAAGCTTTGCATTGTCTGTGCAAATTGACAATGAAACATGTCAGGTATTACCGACGGACAAAACCCGGTTGCCTTGCACAAGTAGTTTCATTCTTCTTGTCGAATGTGCAAATATCCATGACCGTACTGAATTGCGGCTTAATTAGAATGATGGGAGGGGTGAAAAGGATTGGTGGATGAAAGTATGGAGGAAGAGGGTTGTAGAGGGAAAGTGATAAGGGAAATAGGAGAGATTAAAGAAAGTGAGGGAGGGGGCAGGGGCAGGGGCAGGGGCAGGGGCAGGGGCAGGGGCAGGGGCAGGGGCAGGGGCAGGGGCAGGGGCAGGGGCAGGGACAGGGACGGCCAGGCAGGGAGGAAGGGAGAGAGAACACTTTTAGTATGTTTAAAGGAAGGGAGGTAAATTAGCAGGGAGACAGACAACCAACTTGTTCACTCTGACACATTGCTCATGAGAACGATAATGGATTGCAACGCCACTCATTTATTATTATGCATTTCTTTCATCTATTTGCTAAAATGCAAAAGGAACGGTTTAAATAATAATCACAATGGTATTCTGTGTGTGTGTGTGTGTGTGTGTGTGTGCGTGCGTGCGTGCGTGCGTGCGTGCGTGCGTGTATGAGTGTGTATGTTGAAACATATCCCTTTCCACCAATACTGTGATGTGTAATTCATAATTGTTATGGTTGAAAATAAAAAAATTACATCTTCCCAAGGGACATGCTTCGCAGTAAATGGTTTACAGTGGTGGGAGGTAATGCAAGCTTTATGAAACTTGTCACAGCCTGAGCCATTGTTACTGTTTATCGTGTAGGCCTAGTCGTAAAGATAAACAGGCATTGATGAAGTGCGAGTAGAGATGCTGGCGGTGGCTGAGCGAGTTGGAATATGATCTACAAAAAAAGTTGCTGAACACCTGCAAGAGAGAGGGGAAGTTCACAGAGGAATGCACACTGGGGCGGATAGTCTGAATATAGAAACGAAACGGAGATGTGCATGGCCCATGAAAAATAGAAGCGCTGCGTTGCTAAGGCATGTGTTGAAGTTTCTGGAAAGAATCGTGGATGGCATAATACGAGTAGTAGTGTAAGGGGAATCGTTGAAGAACAGCTGGAGATTAGAAAAGGAAGAGGAACAACGGATGGGATGTTTGCCCTGAGTTAGCTAGTTGAGAAGAAACTGTAAGGACACGAGAATATGGCAATTAGATTCATAGACCAGGAAAAGGCCTAAGCCACAATCCCAAGAGAAATGACAATGGGAACACTGATGTGGATGGGGGTCCCGGGGGGGGGGGGGGTCAGATTGGTGGAGGGGACACGAAGATCAGGGAGCTGTGTGGACCGGGAGTGTCAGGAGAGTCCAAAGTAAATGTTGGTCTGACACAGGGGAGCGCCTTGAGCCCATTGTTGTTTATCGCTGTTGTGGAACTGATAAGCAGAAATATTTGTATAAAAGTCTACTCCAAAAACTATTGTACGCAGGTGGCCTGGCAGTGGTAGAGAATGGGGAAGCAAATCTCCAATAACAGTAGTGCTGGTTCGATACCAAAAATATCGAAGTATCGCGATACTTGCGAAAGTTCGATACCGATATTTAGTGGTATCGCGATACTTCGATATTTTTGGTATCGAACGCCCACTATTCGATACCTTCGATACCTTCGATACCTTCGATACCTTCGATACCTTCGATACCTTCGATACCTTCGATACCTTCGATACCTTCGATATTTCGATACTCGACATCGAGTCCATTCGACGAAGTCGATGCGAAGGCGCAACATCGTTGTTGACGACGACGTTGTTTATGGGAGCTATCACTACAGCGCTTCGCAGCCTAAATTGACTTAGGCGTGGTTGTTTAAAAAATAATATAACATAAAATGTGAATTGTTTTCTAAAACTTTATTGTAGAATTAGTCTCTATAATAACTGTTTTCTGTGTGCTATCTTAGCGTAGGTCAGACTTCGCTTAGCCTCGTTACCCAAACCAAGGTTCGTATGTGACGATCTCGTTTGGTGGCAGTACCATGCCATCTTTCTCCCTACTTTATTTACGGTTACGCGTACAAAAACACACATCCTATAGTATTTGTATAGAGTGTTTATTGCACGCACTAGTATTTATGAAACTAGTTTAATAATAATATTATTAATATAAATATTTATTCGAGCGCGATGCGGAGGTTATGTTTACCCAGGTTCCGTTTGGTGGCGCCACCATTTGCCGTACACGATGCCCACAGCCAAGGCGAACGACAACAAGTCGCAACGTTCATCGGCATCGTTTATAATTTGGCAGTTTTCCAACAAAGAGTGTCTGGTGTGCTAGAGGCGTCTCAAAGATAGCGTGGGAAATACATCGAATTTGACGAAACATGTCACCATTCAAGAAGCTATCAAAACGTGATGATCAACTTTCATCGTATGGCGTCGTCGACGTTGTTGACAACGTCGCATTGCCTTTGAGTTTGACTCGAGAACGTATTCTATCGACATATTCGACAGTGAGCGAGCAATGGACATCTAGTTACAGTCGAAGCGAATCGCCATCGGTTGCCGAATCTACTAAGTAACTGCGGCAAACATCGCCAAGAAGTGACATACACGACGTGACTGATTAACGATGACGATGTGCTTACTGCATCTACTGTCACTCTCACTGTGACACTGCCAGTCACTGGCACTGGCCAAACAGATTCACCACTGGCAGAGCCAGAGGTAGAGGAAGAAACTGACCGGTTCTTGAAAACAGTTGCAAAAACATTATGGGGCTTGTTATGTGTACTTGATAACGTGGTAATTTGAGTTTTATATAAACAAAATTGGTGTGAACTGGGAAGTGCAATTGAAATTTTTATTAATATTTTTTTCTATTATTAATTAGTGTTATTTTATTGTAATCGTCTATACAGTTTTGATGTTAAATCACAATTATCTTTACGATTCAATTAATTATAAAACAGTTATAACAGTGAGTGTGCAGCTGTGCTGGCAGTGGCACTATTATAAGTGATAGGTGTATTTATATTTAATATAATAATAACATATTAGTTGTATGTTATGTTTCAGCTGTATATGTTGATGGTCACTTTAGGAGACACAGTGAATTGAAATTAAGCTACTATATTATAGTGTATTTATAAACAGCTGGAGTGAAGTACTGTTATTAATTTAAAATAATTCAGTGCAATTGATGAATTTATTTGTCACTAGGTATTTTATTGCAGTTGTCTTTATTGTTTTAATTTTATATTACAGTTACCTTTTAGTTTTACAACAGTAATCAATTATATTGAAACTGTTGTTTGTTTACTTACATAAAATGAAAATTGCATTTTAATCATTGTTTGCATGACTATAAAAGTATCACATATCTACTTGTAAGGGAAAATTTGTGTGTGTTTCTGTGGCATTAGTCTAAGTGGATAATAGTGTGTTTCTTTGGAGATCTCTACTGTACTGAATTACACTTACAAGGTTAATTTTGAGTATCGAATAAAAGTCTGGTATCGATTGATATCGAAGAATTATGGTATCGAACCAGCAATATATCGATCGGTATCGAAGAATTCTGGTATCGAACCAGCACTACTTCTGTTGCATACTGTTTCTACTGGGAACTGTGTTCTCTGTGAATATTAGACTTGCAACGTAAGTATCGAGTATCGAGTATCGAACAAAATTCAGGTATCGATCAGTATCGAACAAAACCTGGTATCGAACCAGCACTAAATAACAGTTGATTGAGTGGAAAGATATTTTCAGCAGACATGGATTGAGAGTACGCTTGGTTAAGACGGAGGTAATGAGAGTGGGATATAGAAGGAAAGAGCTATAAATAAACCAGGAGCCGTATTCACGTCGTTCGGTTAAGCCTTCCTACCCGGATGTAACGCTATCCGCCGGATAACGGCACGTGATACTGTATTCTTTTACTATCGGCGGTTACGTCATTTACCTCTGGGTAGTTTATCTGCTCGACATGAACACGGCTCTTGGATGGGAAGAAGCTTAAGCAAAGAGACAATTTTGCCTACCTGGGTGGAGCGATATGTGGGGTTAACAGTTCGCCAATCTCAAAAACGGAAAACCTTTAGGGTGTGGCTCAGACGTTGGCGTGGGTGTTCAGTTAACAAAAGGTAAAGGTAACTTCTTATATAGCGCAGTATCAATTCCTCAGAAAAATGTGTCCACTTATAAAGTATCACCCTGCAATCTGTGCTGTGCGGCTCCATTTGGTACACAGGGAGTCTTACCTCATTATCAAACAATTAAAAAAAGGTTGAAAAATTGAAAACAATGGCATATCCATTTCTTTAGAACAGTAAACCCGTGGCTTTGAAAAGAGAATCACTATTAAACACATTATGCTGACGTAGGTCTTAACATTGTAGATATTAGAACTAAAATATAATCTCTATCTGTCAAACAAGTTCTGCAATTAATTAAAGAGCATAGAGCCAAGTGGACCTTCTTAGCAGTGTATTGGCTGGGTATGCATCTTAAAGAGTATGTAGTTCTGCACCGCCTTTACCCACCTTAAATGTCATGGTGCTGGTTCACGTCCGGGTAATCTAGTCGGAGAGACAAGCCGTCAATCGATGCCTTTTCGAAAACTTTCAATGTTACTAGTAATCTCATTTCTTTCAAATTAAACCATTGCTTAGAACTGTATCAGCTTAGAACATGTTAAATGCGCTTCTTTCGAGTTTGACTTGCTCCCCGCAACATAATCGGCACATCCCATGATCGTTCGACAGACAGTCAGTCACACGTGCGTGGACAGCCAGTCTCTGCCACGCCCCATGACCGTCGCCCGGTACAAAATTACGCAACATGTACTGGAGCGCCAGCGACCGATGTCGGTGTATTGCGAAAAGAAACGAAATAAACGAATTGGACTAAGTGCAAGAAATCAACATTAAATCCACGAAAACGACTAAGTCCTACGATAAATGTGTACGTTATTACATTGTCAGGCGAAAGTTATTACATTATCAGGCAAGAGGAGTTTATTACATTATCGGTTGGAAATTATTACATTATCGGTTAACAAGTTTATTACATTATCGGTTGATGTTATTACATTATCAGGCGGTTATTACATTAACGGGCGATTTTATTACATTATCGGGCAGTTATTACATTAACAGGCGATTATTACATTATCAGTTGTAACAACACTTCTAAGCAGCCATATTTTATAAGCAAGTGTCGGACGAGAAACAGATCTAGAGTGTGGCTATATCCGTCATAGCTGGCTGGCGACAAGGCCCGCTGACTATTTGCGACGTGTTACAGCGGAATTACTTCACCCCAACAGAGCATCACACCGGCAGCGCAGTGTAGACACGCGACGACAGGGACACGTGTGCTCCCTCGATCGTCTTATAATATGCCCTTGCCCATAATAAGTTTATTTAATCACATATTGGAATAAATAAGTAACTGTCACCAAAATATGTTTGGAAATAGCATTAAGCCAAGTGATGCCTGTAGCGAATTGCAGGTGTCGTCCGTCCGACGACCTTACTAGCTATTCTTTGATTTCCTGCCAAGTTTCTCCTAGATACGACAAATGTGTCGGGCACCGTGACATGGTTGCACCCCATTGACCGACTACGACGAGGGGTCAGAAGAGATTTAGACTTCCTGGTCTGAATCATATGAAAGTGTCAGGCCTACCCAAAAGAATTGTGTTACTTAACATTTTGAATAGCCATTATCAAGTGAAATGAGTACAATAAAGCAGACACACCAGTATATTAATTGCTACGATGTATCTAGAATGTAATGACGCATGTTAGGCAGTCTTTAATTACCATAGCGATTTTTAACCTTTTTATATACGACCCTGCGGATGCAGAAATACGTGGTAAATTCCATCAATATTGACGTGCAACGCACATGCTTGCATTTCAAAAGAGCTAGAGGTATGTGATTTTGGCGAAATGCGATGAGCATAACATAACATTTCTCTGGTACAGTTTCTTTATAATCGACAAAACGTTAATATGGCCTCCAATGGGAAAACAATCATTAACATATTATATTAACGAATGGCATGCAGACACTCTACTATCTAATCACACTCTGTCTCGCGGTTGGGACACACGAAATACGGGAGAGGGAGCCCTGGTGTGCACTCACTGTGAGCCAAATTCTTGCATTCTTGGAATTGAACCCAGACATATCGTGGCCGACTGCAACTGAATGGTTCTCCGCACACCAAAACAAGGCCAATCCTCTTCATCGCTGCTTTCGTCGACTTTCTTTCACTTTTTATTTAAAATATTGTGTATGCTATAAATACATCGATCACAGCTATATTGCGTTTACATGCTATATTCGTACTGCATGGCGGGGCAAGACGGCTCCCGGGACCGTTTTGCCCCGTTCTAACACAACAGTGCTATCTTTTTCACCTTCACATGTAATCTTTTAATATCGCTCCCATTTCGATGAAAGTCATTGAAAATGTGTATAGATGCGAGTGCATTAGTACCAGTCGCTGGCTTATCATCACACGGTGAACATGTTAGCATCGATTTGACCGAAGAGTGATTATTAGATCACAGGGTATGCAAACCTTTACAAAAGGTTTGTGAACTTACTTTTGGTAGCGTTTAGCCTTGCAGTCGCTAAGCGTATTCGCTAGGTAGCAGTATCATGTTCCACTATTCAACGTTAGTTTGTGTTCACTCGTTTGGCAGATACGACGGGGGGCCGTATTACTCCCAGGGGCCGTTTTGTCCCAGGTTACCCTACTGCACGCGTCACACTCGGCAAACCGTAGTTCTATATCCAGGCCACATAACTAATTGAACTAGGCCCAGGTGGCCGTCTTGGTTGATCAAACAATGGCTAATCGATGCGAAGTCACGTGGTCGAGTCGATGCCTGCGTTGCATGTGTTTACGTCCATCGTTGTGGTTGGATACGTTTGGCGTCGGAAGTCTGAACACGCTGTCACTGGTGCTGGGTGCGTAGTTTTCGACGAATATCAGCTGATATATAAAGTCTGCCAATACATAATGCGAATGCTGGTCAGTCGTGACGCATGTCCAGACATCGTAATATTGTCAGAGCATAAGTGTAGCAGCGTCTAATTACCTATTTCCGTTGCGATGAATGAGTTTGGACTGCAAGCGTGTAGCTGACAGAATATATAGTGGGCGTAGGCCACCATTTTCTGGACGGGTGTGTGGGGGACAGACGTGTGTCGTAAGTGTTACGCAACATTAAACTATGTACGCTTTATGTGAACATGGACACTTTGACGTTGACATTCTTTCCGTGTCAGAGCACAATCCGTGTTTTTTACAAGCTGTACCCCAAGTATTTTGGGGGGATTTAGAAATAGAGATCTGGCCCGGAAATTCCCAAAATGTTAGTTTCATGTAGGTGTAGCAATGTATGGTTTTTGGTAAACCTGAACTGAATGGTTGATATCTAAATTAAAAGTGTTCAATGCTACCCCTTGTGACAAAAAGGACCAACACAAAACAGCCTTTCTTGACTGAATTTATTTGAATTTTTGAATTGAAATTTATTTCAACAACAACTACTACATTTTAAAATATCTCCAACATTTATATATCTCCTTCAATGCAAAAAGCTGCATCATTGTCCTCATAGACCAAAAGAATATCTTACACTCTCCCCAGAAAAAAATCTGTACAAGCAATGTCCCAATCATTTAGTACAGTATTTGTAGACCCAATACTATCTGCTGTTCACCAAGTTTTTATTTATGTAAAATATAAAAAAGGCAAAAATTAAATGTAATAAAAATGCAGAAATATGCCTATTAATATGTTAACATGCTATGCCACCAGTTATGTTTTATTAGGCATAACCATGTAAATAATACAAATCATTCACAGTGACTGAAATGTCGTACAATTCCAGATGTTGTCTAATTTCAGGTGAAGTGAAGTGTCTGGCGGTATGGGTTGCTCCTCTTCACAGCAACAGCAATATGCCGCCTTCAAGAACAGCCCGCCTTTAACGAAAGAACAATTTGAAGAGCCGGTGGCAGCAGCATTAGCAGAGAAAACAGCCAGAGTAGAGGCACACAATGCCAGCAAGATCGAGGCAACTAAAATATCGCAACGAGTAGCCAATGGAACTGCAAAGGTTGATTCAAACCCAGAGGTAATTGCATGAGATGTCTAATGGTAATTTTCTTGCAGCCAACAGATCTATTTTACACGGGATTGCACATGCAAGGGAAGGGTGGTATTACTACCCCACTGCTGGAAGAAATACATTTCTTACACAGTTATACTTGGATCTAGATCTGCCAGTCTGTCATGCCTTGTTGCAAGAATTACAATGAATACACTTCAAAAGTAGCTGAGTGACATGTATTCAAACAACGACTTGTACTTACAAAACATTACATGTAAAAATAGCCACGGTTGGCCCAAACAACAAGATATTGAATAGCAATGAGATTACAAGGTGTGTTTGATCTGATTAACTTGGTTTATATGACATGTTATTAGGGCATTTGGTTGTGTTATTAATACTTATTGTAATTCATGCAGCTACTTAGGTCCCCTTGTCTCTGCTCACATCCTGTTTGATTTTGGAGAAGTTTTCAGCAATGCTGTAGTTATTCCACAAAACTGTACTTCACACCAGGCTGCTCAGTACAGGTGGCTAAGCTGGGCCAAAATGGAGTGAATGAAATGGCTGAAGTTGTGGATTAGCAGGAAGTGCATTTTAATCTTTATCCTATAACTTCTGGTGTTATACAGTTATGTTTTTTTAATGTCTACATTCTCAGATGTGTTCCAGATCATAGTTTTAAAAGTTATTTGCTTTAAACAAATAATGTTCTGCTTTAGACTAAATCCAAGCTGGTTCCGAAAGAACATTCTTCAGACATGGATGAAGAGAAACATAGCACCCGTAACAGTTTGAAGAGCTCTTTAGTTGTGGAGGGCGAGAACAGCGGGGTTGTTGAGGATGATGTCAAGGTCACCACAAACACATTCACAGCTGACCAATCACTGCCTGAGTTGACAAGAGCCATTGCACCAGGTAATACCAGGCTGTTACGCGGTAGTAGACCGTGATGTGCAACTTCAGGTATTTTGTGAAGCACTGGTGCAAAAGAAAGGTTCTAAAACCAGGGACAATAGTTAAAATTGGTGTTACAGGAAGTGGAATATTACAGAAGACACATATTTTGGCTCCTTAATTGCTCATGTTTTATTAAGAGGCAATGTCTAATAAATAATTGCACTGTTTAAGTAGGTTGAGAATGCTTCCATCAGACAACTGGATTACATTTGACTGGCAGTTAAAAGATCATATATTTTATATCACTTTTGTGGTGTCCATAGCATGTCAGAGTCATGAAACACACATCTCACAGTTTGACAAAAAACTTGTGTAAAATATCTACATTTATATATTTGTGTTTAGAAACCATATGTCCTCTAGCACAATGATTACCTCTAGTGCAACGACAAATGTAAAATTACAGTGTCCAGTAGATAAATTTGTGTTTTACTTTTCAGTTGATTTTCCATACATCAGTGGCAGTAATAATGCAAAGTGGCCAATCAGATGCTACGTACGCCTTCAGCCGAGCCTGTTCAATGTGAATGCAGGCCAAGGTGGCGCAGCCTCATTGGTTCAGATTTCAAATAGTTATGGCAGTGATGGCGGACACACAACTTCAGAAGTTTTCCTTCTTAGGTGAGTAGTGTTTTTGCATACACAAAAACTGGTGTTCTATTACACAGAAAGTAACAAACTTTATACATTTTTTATTACACTTCATAACATTTAAATACATAAAGACAAATTTTTGTTAAGTGTAAAATGTGAATGTGATAATTATAATTCATTGTTATAATGCATGAAATATTAATGTTTTAAGAGTAGTACTTCAAGAAATCTCTTTATGGTAAGGAAAGGCATGTGAACGTTTACACACCAGACTATCTGAAGTGCATTGATTATGTATTACTAGGTTGTGTTATGTTACAAGGCTGTGATATATTACCATGCTTACATTATATACTATGAAGCCATTAGCATAGTTATATTCTAAATGATGATTTATTACTAGTGATTATATGATCGATGTGAGGTGAGATATGTTACTAGGTATGAGATGTATTACTAGGCTATGGTACATTTGTAGGTGTATTACTAGAACCAGGTATGATTACATTCAACGGAATTATATTTGCTAAGCCGTTTGCACCATATGTGTGATATCAGAGCCAGTGTTATCATCAGATAAATATATCGGTGAGCAACGTTAACAATCTTGATTATGTGGTTATTTCTATTTACAGATCTGGTTACGATGGTAACCACTTGTCCCAGGTGAGCCTAAGTCGCAGTAGTGCCGGACATTTTACACCAGCAAATTCGTTTGTGACGGATGAATACGGCAACCTTGTTCCTGACTGTCTGTTTGGATCTAACCACGTCGCTGTGCTGTCAAACGATGCCCGCTACGGAAACCTCAGTCACGGCATATTGGTAGAGGGTTTGCCAGAAGAGGGCACCACTGTGCTTCCTGTGAACGTGAACGGGAGTCACAGCGGGATTCACGGTGCAGGAAGTAGCCTGGTTCTATGCAGTGGGTGGGAGTCCGGAGTTGACGGGGCTCAGTTTGTTTCAGCTGTCTACATTATTCGATCAGGGTCGAAAGGAAATAATCTGCACAGTGCGCTGATGAAAGGAGAAGATAAGTGGACGTTTGCTGCAGGGGATGATGGGATACTAACGATTTCCGGGGTCGGGCGAAGTCGGTACGCCGTGTATCACAACCGCGATAATTTGGTGGAGAAAGCGGGGAATAGGTCAAGGTCGCTGAGCACGCAGATGCTGACAGGAGCGGAAGGGAAGGAATTGGTTGATATGTCTGCAGATAAGCACTTTGTGCTGTTAGTGCTCTGTTCGCACAGTTCTGGCATAGAGGACGCCACTGTAGCTTCGCTGTATCTCGTCAGTTGTAACAATGGAATCGTCAAGTCTGACTTCATAAACAGCACCAAGGGCTCCGAGTACAAATCCAACGTGACCGATTTGTGGTCCTTTGAAGTGACCAATCAGAAGCTCAGGATTCGTGGACCGGACGGACCATGTCGGGTCGCCTTTGTTTCCAATCTCCATGGTAACGACCTTGAGCGTTTTGACCAACGTGGCTGCTTAGTAACAGGAGAAAACGAACCAATCAGAGGGGCTGTTACAATCAACAACAATGACATAAGGGGCTGGGTGTCTCGGCACAGTGCGGTCTTAGTTACCGTCAACGAACACAAGGAGTTCTGGTTCCCCGGACCAGAGTTAAAGGCTGTGGGGAAGAAATGGGCTTTCCAACACAAGTGGAACAAGGATGAGATTAGACCAGGCCTTTCACTTGTGAGCATCTTCGCTGTCCGCAAGAATGTCTCGGGTAAGCCTTTTATGATTTATTACACTTCAGGAATAGACAGCCACAAAATGGTGCTGTTAAATCACAACACAGTAGCTAGTGGTTGCTCTGTCGGATTAATATATTCCTAGGTTATGTTCAATTTTGTTACATCTGTGTCATTAGATTGTGTAATTTGTTTTGATATATCTTAGCCTTTAGTACACATTGTCTGGAAAATATTGTATGAGGCTTTGGGTTTTTTGCTAGCATCAACAGCCAGTTTTGCTATTTGTCTGTGAATAAACAATGGCAGTAATCAAATCAACTTTGCGAGTAATCTTTACTGAACTTTACCTGCAGAACAGATATCTTACCTCTTTAATACCATTGGGTAATACAACTATCAAAAAATACCCACTGGCAAAAAAGAAGTATGTACAATACTACTAACATAAGAAATTTCATTGTATTGTTTATATTATTTTAATAGATATACAATGTGAATCCAACTCAGCTGAATTGCTTATAAAACTCATTGGTTTTTTACCCCAAAAATTTCTGACTTCATGTTAATGATATATTTTAACACGCACATCTTATGGATGCCACATTTGTAATTTATGACGTTGTTATTTGTTAATCTGATGCATGTGTTTGTGTGCCAGGGAGCAGCGTGTTTGTGCAGTTGGATGGATCGCCCCAGCAGCTCACCAGGCAACCAGAGGGTGTGTTGTACGCCCTCAACTCTGGCGGCCCGGCCTACACCGCCCTCAATGATGTTGTGTATACCAGTGAATTCTCCCAGTATGCCAGCTACACATATGACCATGTGTTTGGTGAGGACAGGACCATTGTATTTGCAGGACCATGTACTGTTTCAGTTATGCCATACAGTTATCATAGCCTTGTCATGAAATAAAATTATAAATTATGTTATAAAATAAAGATTGTCAGGTGACTGAATTAATATGTAATAAAGTATGCATGTCATAAAATAAATAAAACTGTACAATGTTATTATAAAACTGTTTTTGAACTGCTGTAATCACCAAATATATTCACATCCATGTTTTGCTCATATTTTCCAATCCTCCCATTCAATCCCGGATATAATTTTATTTTATAAATTACATTAAATCATTATTTTTGATTATTTCAAACAACATTAAATAATAACATATTGTCCGTCCTCTATTTTCCATGATATTAAGTTATTATTAATAAAACTATTAAACAGTGAATCCGATCTTCAGAAAATCCGTGTTGTTTCAGGTTCGCGCTGTCTGGCCCTAGGTGGCGTTAAGAGCCACGGGCGAGTGCCACAGATCGTGACGGCAACAAACGATGGCTTTCTCTACGTGTCGTGTCGAACGTCTGAGGTGGAAGCTGTGGACGAGAAAGGAGTGAAGTACGAGGTGAGACAGCTGGAGGGTAAATGGGGGCAGAGCAGAGGAGAGGAAAGAGAGGGCACTGCATGGACAAGAGAATGTAAAGTTTCACTACTTAAAGTTTGACCACTTAAAGTTTGACCACTAAAGTTTGACCACTAAAGTTTAGCCACTTAGAGTGTGACCAGTTTAAATATGCAATGTTGAATACATAGAATGGAAATGAAACATAAAACCAATTTTTAAAAATTGAAATCTCTAAAACATCCAAATATATCCTCTAATCACATGCAAAATATATCAGTCCCATAAACGCACAATTAACGGAGTTATGCATCCATACACAGATCAAGTACTGTTTATGTACATTTTATGGTTAGTTTTGTACTCTTCAATTGCATTTATGTAGGTATTGCTTTATTGTCTCTGCCCTTTATTGGTGTGCAGGTTGAACTTAATTTCTAAGTGAATACATCAATGAATAATACCTTGTGTTTCCTATTTGCTAGTCTGTCAACATTCTAAATGAAGAGATCGCGTGATGAATGTTGCTAGGCAACTGGCATACATAATGGCATAATAAGTTCCTGTGAATGTTAATACATTTAACAATTCTTAATTGTTGTGCTTCCGTTCAGCATGCCGGCTGTGATTGTCAAGTTGTATTAGTTTGGATGATTGGACAATTGCACATTCACTAATGAATTATTTAAGGCCAGTCTCATTGTAGGTGTCAGTTGTTATTCTGCGCACATTGCAATGTGCCTGGAAGTACAATTTGTAGCATCTTATGGCAGTTGTGAAGACGTCATACTTTTATTAAACCAGCAGCTTCTATGTCGCTTAGCTGAGGATTATACATGAATGCAGCTGTAGGTTGAAAACATTACCATAATACATGTCCTATTTTGGCCATGTCTTGATGCTTGTAGCAGGAATAAATTACATGCACGCACGCACGCACACGCATGCACACACACACACACACACACACACACACACACACACACACACACACACACACAATATGTATACATCAACAAAATTACAAAATATTTCTGAAGGACAAATAGATACAAAATGTTGGACTCACAATAAACCAAATGTTTGTTAAAATATTTTTGTTAGATATTGTGAAAGTTGTCAGACTTGTTCAGTTACCAAATAACCCATATGTTTGCCAGGTGGGGGACCTGCCCAACAGCAAGGCCATCCTGAGACTGCATTTTGTGCCTCCCAATGTAGGCAAAATCTCTGTCAACGGACAAAACATCACGGGCGCAGTAAGTGTAGCATACTCGGTGTGTTCTATATATGATATAATTTCATCAACCAGATTGTAAAATAACTGAAAGACAGAATAAAGCTTCCTTGCAAACCAAGGGTTGTTGTGCTGCCAATACACACCCCTGGCCTGCCGTCTCCGCAAGTATGGAATTGAACTAGAATATGATAGCAGTTGGCTTCACCAGTCACTACTGCAGATACCCATTCCAATTTGAAGATATATACATGACTGGTGGAAAATGGGAATCGCAATATGATGACCCATTCACATCCTAAACATTGCTTACAAGTTACAACACGAGCAGCGTGTGACTAAAACTGTGTCTGCCGTAGAGAAGGGCTGTTACTGATGTTGTTAGCTGCACCAACCGTTGGGACGTGAGGATGGAGGAAAGATCTGTGGCTAGACAACAGGGTTGGATTATTTATTAACCTTCACTCATTAGGACGAATGCCTGGTGGCGTGATTGAAGTTTAATCCATCGTGCCATTATGGTGTAGCTGTTTCATAATTGTAAATGCAAAGTGTAATGATTATTTCATATCACTGCATCCGTTATGTTTTTGTGAAATGGAGATATACTTAATGACAACGGCAGTTTCGCTGACTGGTGCTTAGACAATGTAATCAAGACTTGTAGTTTTATTAACTGAGTAGAATTATTTTCCATCATAATGCATCTTGCATGTTTTTATATAACAATCATTCGGCTTGGTTGTGATAATTATGCTAGTAAAAAATAAATAAAAAAATTTGTATTGTTTTAAAGTAAAGAAATTGCTACTATAAAACATCTTACATAATCCTTTTAATGTGTCTTAAATTTACACATTTATTTTTCAGATGCCTGCATTTATACTTAATTTCACTGACACATTTCAGTTTTATTTACACACACTTTCTGTACACAATAATTGCTGTCAATGCAACAATTGAGCAAAAGGCCAAATGATCCATATAAAAACTTGCATAAACATTTCTCTAGGAAATTACTATTTTTGAAGTTTTGTTCACCTCTTGTAATTTTTCCTAGATTACGGAGCAAGTTAAGAATCAGAAGAACCTTCCTGATTCCCACACTGCTCACCAGGTGGACATTCCTATTGTCATAAAAGACCATAAGTTGGCGCTTCACATGAATGGTCAGATGATCAGTGGGTTTGCACTAATGGATGCTGGGAAATACCATGAAAAGCAGAAATCGGCACAAGAACAGAAGGAAGAAGCAGAGGCAAAACAAAAAGTTAGTTTTTGTTGTGTCTGAACTTGATAATGTGTAATTTTGATTAGAATTGATACTCAGGCTAATATAAATGAAACAGATTTTATGAAGTATGCATATCATTGTTACTCAAACCCCTATTTGCTCAATTTATGTAACCACATACATACACAGACACACACACACACTCATATATATACAGACACATACACTCACACACATACAGACATATAGACTCACATACAGACATGTACACTCACACACACACAGATACACACACACTCACACACTCACACACACACACACACACACACACACACACACATACAGACACATACAAACACACACCCACACACCCACTCACCCACATACAGACACTCACCTACATACAGACACAGACACACACACACACACACACACACACACACACACACACACACACACACACACACACACACACACACACACACACACACACACACACACTTCACTTTGTTTTACAACATTAAATAATTTGTGCATTTAGTGTGTTATTGAAGTTATAGCTATCATGGCACAGTTATATGTTAACTACAGTTAGATGATTAGAATATTTCAGATGACGATCACACATTTTTTTAACTTAGCTAGCAGACCAGGTGGAGCCACTGTCACGGACACTGGCGAAGAAGGAGCAGGAGATCGTGGGATGGTCCCAGAACCTCCTTGTGAATGCATCAGGCGAGGTTCGTTAAACAAAATGATTGTAACGTCTCTTAAGGTTGGTGTTATGTTATAAAGGATATTTTCTCATGATGGAAGCATGATATCAAGGCAATTTGTATCTAACAGTGTAATATAACAATTTTGTTCTTGCAACCAGTGTACTTTATATCTATTAGTGACTAGATCTGTGACGAATTGAGGTATTAGATAATATACAATGTGATTTATTTAATTATTTATTTATTCATTAGCACACATATTACAACGTGGATGTAAAACAAAGAAAATACAAAATAATAGAAAATACTACTGATTGTTGGGTTGATATTTATTTGTGTCTGTGACACTTGGTGACGCTGACAGATGGGTGACATGTCACATTGGAACGTGAGTGGTGCATGGGCGACACAGGACGGAGGCCACGGCACGGAGAAGGCGTTTGTGACGTCTCACATGAGGTGTGTCAAGTGGCAGGAGGTGGACCTCACGGAGGCCTTCTCACACACCTACCTCGACACCTCACCCCCAGTACAGGTGGGTACCTCATGCACTGTGTGTGTGTGGCACTAGTGCAGGTGTGTATCTTCACTGTCTTCAGTACAGGTGTGTACCTCATACACAGGGGTGTAGCACTAGTACAGGTGTGTACCTTCACTATCTTCAGTACAGGTGTGTACCTCATACACAGGTGTGTAGCACTAGTACAGGTGTGTACCTTCACTATCTTCAGTACAGGTGTGTTCCTCATGAACACTGCACAGGTGTGTCCCTTGCCTCCAATACAGTTGTATACTTTATTATCTTACAGTCTGTACATATTTGTTTCTGTATAACAATAGACGTGTGATACACACAAATGTTCTTCTGCCCACCATGTACATAGACATAATATATGTATACAGTGTACATATTCACATACACATGCATGCACACATACTTGCACACATGCATACATGCACACACACATATATACAGTTTTA
>OZ024854.1:63392974-63402974 GCA_964017155.1 Oasisia sp. SBJ-2009
GTCCTACGGTGAGTCCCTTCCCTTGGGATCTCCCTCCAGTCTTACGGTGAGTCCCTTCCCTTGAGATCTCCCACCAGTCCTACGGTGAGTCCCTTCCCTTGAGATCTCCCTCCAGTCTTACGGTGAGTCCCTTCCCTTGAGATCTCCCTCCAGTCTTACGGTGAGTCCCTTCCCTTGAGATCTCCCACCAGTCCTACGGTGAGTCCCTTCCCTTGAGATCTCCCTCCAGTCTTACGGTGAGTCCCTTCCCTTGAGATCTCCCTCCAGTCTTACGGTGAGTCCCTTCCCTTGAGATCTCCCTCCAGTCCTACGGTGAGTCCCTTCCCTTGAGATCTCCCTCCAGTCCTACGGTGAGTCCCTTCCCTTGAGATCTCCCTCCAGTCCTACGGTGAGTCCCTTCCCTTGAGATCTCCCTCCAGTCTTACGGTGAGTCCCTTCCCTTGAGATCTCCCTCCAGTCTTACGGTGAGTCCCTTCCTTTGAGATCTCCCTCCAGTCCTACGGTGAGTCCCTTCCCTTGAGATCTCCCTCCAGTCTTACGGTGAGTCCCTTCCCTTGGGATCTCCCTCCAGTCTTACGGTGAGTCCCTTCCCTTGGGATCTCCCTCCAGTCTTACGGTGAGTCCCTTCCCTTGGGATCTCCCTCCAGTCTTACGGTGAGTCCCTTCCCTTGAGATTTCCCTTCAGTCCTATGGTGAGTCCCTTGCTAAGGGATTTCCCATATTTACAATTAATAAAAAATGATATATTTTATTTCTAAAAGAAAAGCATGGCACATTTTGTGGAGCAGTATGAGTGAACCAGATGTGAATCACGTGACATCTTCCACGCAGAAATACACCTGGTAATGACTATAACATATTCTATGACTGATTATCACCTGTTTTTGTGACACCACATCATAATAAAACATCAGCAAGTTACTGCCACAAACAGGCGTGTCTTTGTAGTTTCCTGCAATGTTTCTGAAGCTATCGCCACCATTTTCTCCTCCAGGGAAGGACGACAAGTTCTGGGCGGGCTCCTACGGCCCCGTCATATCTGACGCCACGATACGGGTGAAGAGGGAAACTCGAGTGGCGGAGGATGACGCCTTCGTTGACGTCAACCTGGTGAGCAACAGTTGTTCTCTTGTTGTCCCTGTCTTTGGGGGTCAGCTTGGCCATGTTTAGTGACCGCGACCTTATGCCAGTATGGAACGCTCTGCCTAACAACATTAAGACGTCAGCCTGTTTAGCCACCTTCAAGGCACGCCTAAAAACACATTTCTTTCTGACTGTTCTCACGGCTTAGTTTAATGTTTGTGTACAGCTTCAATAATCCGTGTTATTATATTTCTATTTCTATTTGTAATTTCTTAATTTTTTTATAATTGTTTATATGTGTCACTAGTATATTTATGTGTTTTTTCTTCTGGTGTGTATTTGTATTCCAGGATTTTAATGTACGTAAAGCGCCATGAACAATTTGAAATTGAATGTGGCGCTGTATTAAATAAAATATATTATTATTATTATGTTTACTGACGTCTTTTCTTAATATTTTCTTTCCATACTTTTCTTCCACTACGTTCTCTACCAACAGTCTCCAACTCCTTCTATCTTTTGCTCCATTTTCCTACCACTCTTTCCGACAGCGGACCCATTTATGACTTTTGGGATGCAGCATAATGCCTTAAATGTTTAAAAATTCTGTTTTGGTTTGGAATTGTATGCTTGAATACAACTGCCTAAATTTGTAAGTTATATAAATTAAAAAATAGGGCTTGTTCATAACTGGATGCCAAACATTCGTGCATTTATTTATGACTTTTTGGGTGAAACATATAATGCCTAATATGTTTCAAATTGGGCATGTTCATAAATTATACAAGTGGTTTAATTGTGTTTATTTATAGATTATGTCTGTTTGTATTCTGTGTATACTTATAGTTTTTACTTTTGTTGTTTTGAAGTGGATGTAAAATTGAGTGTTTGTAAACATAGCATAGTTGTATTTTGTGTGCATTTACAAGCAGCATGCATTTGTAAACTGTAATGGAGTTTTAACTGGCATGTTATTGTAGACTGGTGACAAAAGTGCAGTGTCATCGAGCCGTGAGAAACTGGTGTCAAAGGTGCTTAGTGACAACGAAGAGCTACTCAAAGAACTGATGGAAGACAAAGGTATGACAGCGACACCTAGTGAGCAGATTGGGAAGAATATGTGAAAACATGAGAGGAGACTGAATCGTTTTATTCCAAAAATATATCAGATTCATCTGTTTCGTAAATACAAGTTTTTGTAGCCACTATTTTCAGATGTAGATTGAGTGTGTGTTTTTATAAAAACACAAATTTGATTCTTACACTCAATTTTTCGATGCTCTGTTTGATTACTGTGTTTCTTTATGGAAGAAAGATACAATATGTCTTTGAGCAAATAAGAAAAGTGCACTTGAGAACCAAGACATAATGTAATATATTGGATTAGTGGAAGCATCACAGCATTGTTTTCATTTCCACTGACACAACAATTTATGTTTGGTTGCCAGTTTACAAATACTGCACCCATTTCACTGCCAAATCTGATGCATAACAGAATCAGTCCCTGTTAAACTGTTGTTTCTCAGTATCAAACTACTTAACTCTGTGGTACCTGTTCAATGTTTGTTCATTTGACCTATTCAAATGTGTCATTTAAAAAAATTCAGCTATCTAAAACTGTTTAGATGAAACCCTGTGAATTAGAATTAGCCATTTTTCAATTACTATTGCAAGCCTTAATTATTTCAAATGAATCAATCCGTTGTGTGTTGACAGTGCTGGTTGACATTGACCCCGTCTTACAAAAACAGCTCCAGTTCAGTATGGTGAAGCCCTCTGGTGAGCGAAAGAAGCGAAAGAAGCGAGAGATACGAGTGTTCGTGTCGAGTACATTTCGTGATTTCAAGGCTGAGAGAGAAGAGCTGATCAAGAAGACGTTTCGCGAGGTTTGGAACTTTGAACAGTTTTCTGGGGCCCCAAAAACAAATATTTCTGTATACTACAAAAATCACCTAAATCACAATAATGTGGATATCTGCCAAAAGGGTTTTTCAAGAAATGGTAGCATTCAAGTTTCACATGTGCTGTTTCATAACAAAATTAACAAGATTGACAAATTAGTTAATGTTTAGAACTTTTTTCTCCGTATATTTCACAGCCTTCTTCAGCAGACTGAATTCAGTCCACTGAAGAAGGCTGAGAGACAGCTGAAATATACGAAGAAAAAACGAAAGTTTCTTGAGAGTTGAAACATTTACTTATTAACAACGAACCAAGAAACCGGATCATAGCACTCGAAGATTGAACAAAATTGCCACCTAGAGAATACATTTTATTTTCAAACATATTAACTCTACGGTCACCCACACAATCGGCAGATAATTTTTTCCTTTAATTTTCTGTTCTTTTTGTGAAATTGAGAATTGTATAATATGTAGTCTACGCTGCTCTTTTGCTAATGTAACTTTATGTCTTCTAGTCCTATCAATATTTTCATAACCATTCAATACTTTAAACACTTCTATCTAACAATCTCCTGGTTTCTAGTGCTGTTAAACCACATTCATTTAGATGCATTTCATAACTAATATCCCTGAGTTTTGGTATCATTTTTGTTGCTCTCCTTTGTACTCTTTCTAGCATATCAATATCCTTCTTGCGATATGGCCTCCATGCCTGTATGGGATGGTGGTTCATATATTACAGTTGTTCTCAGTGCATTGTCCAGTTTCACATTTCACACATTATGATGTTTCTTGCGTCATTATGTTTCACATGTCTCATGTGTTGCTGTTTTTGATCATATATAAATAAATAATACGACCATTATCAGATATTCTGGTACAGGTAAATCTCTAGTGTTCTCCATTGAATTTCACATGTCGTGTTTCACATGTTGTGTGGTGTTTCACATGTGATAGTGTTTCACATATACTGTTTCACATGTTGTCATACTTCATACACAGCCATGTGTTGTATCACATACAGTGATATATGAAAATGTTATCCTCCAGGTGAATGCCTTATGTGCTGATCGCGGCGTCTTCTTCACCTATGTGGACCTTCGCTGGGGCATCACTGAGGACCAGACCAATCACGGACAGACCATCGCCATCTGCCTGCAAGAGGTAGGCAAAGGTTTTTCCTTCCTTGACCACTCAAATGTATATTATTAAATGACATTTAAAAATACAGTTTTACCTTTAGGGACCATCACAGACTGTTGATGTCCAATATCAGATGAAATTATCTAACCTCGGCCCCTAACCCTCACAACGGACCTTTAGAAACATTGATAAAACACACACACACACACACACACACACACACACACACACACACACACACACACACACACACATATATAAAACATATTATATATATAATATATATATATAAATGATTTATATATTATCTTCAAAATTATTATTATGACAAAACCATAATTGGTACATTTAATGAATGATCTGGTGTCATCAGTCAGATATCCCAGTTTTATTTAAGATATCATTATGTATTGTTCAAATATCACAGTGTTGTTCTTGTTTTTCAGATATCACTTTTCACAGATGTTTACATTGTGATACAGTGTGGCAGTGTAATTGTTGTTGTGGTTGTTGTCACAATGTGGTGGTTGTTGTTGTGATTGTTGTTGTTGTTGCTGTTGTTTAGATATTTTGTTGTTGTCCAGATATCGCGCTGTCATCCCTACTTCGTATGTCTCATGGGGGAGAGGTTTGGGTGGAGTCAGGTGTCGGACAAACCTGACAAACTTCTCAACAGCAGCTTTGACTACGCCATTGAGAACTTCCCCAAGGAGCTGGGCTGGATCGAGAAGTATCGCTACGGCGCCAGTGTCACACAGGTGAGGGACCGACTGTGATAATTATGTAATATTTTATGGTTTAATATGTTATCAGATTTTTTTATTTCTTCATAATCAGATAAATTATCAGTGCTTGCTACATACCCATGTGCAATAATAATACATTTGTTAGATCAAGTTATGTGGATTATTGTAATATTATTGGCATTTCAATTTCCATTATGATATATTATATAACTATTTCATGAGTATTCCTAATAAAGTTCTTATATAGTGTCTAGTCTTGATGACTGGAGTCTTACACTTTATTCACTGATCGATATTTCATTCAAACGACATCGCAACTCCTCTTCAAAAAACATTCAGCTATGCTATGATTGCTACATGAAAGCTATTCATATCTAAATATGAACAGCTGTCTAAATCCAGGTGCTCATTCATATAGCCAAGAGAGCTGGAAGAATGTAAGTAAGCGAGTAGGTAATTAAGTAAGTAAGTAAGTAAATAAGTAATTTGTTTATTTCCCACCACAGCAATTAAGAATTACACAATCCCTTATTCTAAATACAATATTTTCAACATATAAACAAGTAACCATGAGGGTTGGTAGAAAGGGATGAACAGAGGTGCAATACTTTATCCCCAACCATTGGACAATGTGTTAAAGAAAGTGAACGAAGGTTGGAAATAGCAACCCGAGGACTTTAAGCCTGGGTTCTTTTGACTGAGACATCAGGTCTGCCTCCACTGTGCCATTGAGCACCATAAACTGGTTTCTTACACAGCATAGCTGCAGCTCTTGTTTCAACTTTGCCCTTTGACCTACAGTTGGAGGTGATGCATGGCGTCCTGAATGACTCGAAAGAACTCAAGGACCGGAGTTTCTTCTACTTGAGAGATCCGCTTGTCCGTGACAGCTGCCCCGAGGATGTCTTTAAGGTACGGATGCAATACAATCATTCAGAATGGCCATGCAAGCAAGAGAGTAGAGAGTTGAAATAATGAAGAGTCATAATAATTTGTCATCACACATTTATTGCGATAAACGATTGTCACATGTAGAAAAAGAAACAAGCTGTGTAATTATGCACCATTATGCACTAGTGCCAATGTAAGTTCTTGTGGCATTTGTTCTTGAGTCGTTTTATATCCCTTAGTTTCCCGTAGACAAATGGCACTAACCAAAAGAGATGGATCGCATTGTAAGTTATATTAATGCGAAACCGCTGGTTGTCAATTTACAATATTATTCCCCCAAACGAAGTCCCAGCTACAGTGCATAGCTCTGTTCCAGTATCTGTGGTTTTAGCCTCAACAACATGTAGTAATTATATGCCTCAGCGACAGATGCTGTATGTTTGCCTCTGTAACAGATGCTGCATGTTTATCTCTGTGACAGATGCTATATGTTTGCCTCAACGACAGATGCTGTGTGCTTGTCTCAGTGACAGATGCTATATGTTTGCCTCAGCGACAGATGCTGTGTGCTTGTCTCAGTGACAGATGCTATATGTTTGCCTCAGCGACAGATGCTGTGTGCTTGTCTCAGTGACAGATGCTAAATGTTTGCCTATGTGACAGATGCTGCATGTTTGCCTCTGTGGCAGATGCTGTGTATTTGCCTCTGTGACAGATACTCTATGTTGCCTATGTGACAGATACTCTATGTTGCCTATGTGCCAGATACTCTATGTTGCCTGTGTGACAGATACTCTATGTTGCCTATGTGACAGATACTCTATGTTGCCTATGTGCCAGATACTAAATGTTGCCTATGTGACAGATACTCTATGTTTGCCTCTGTGCCAGATGCTGGGTCCAGAGAGCGAGTGGCACCACATGAAGCAGATGGACTTGAGGCAGCGTGTGATGGACACGAAGGACCTCACAGTGAAGACCTACAAAGAAGTCGATGATGTGTGCAGCTACATCAAAAAGGTCAGTATCCTTGCTGTGCTGGAATGTTATGTAGATATACTGATGGAAATTATATGTCCTGACTGCATATTTTGCAACAATTTTGAACAAGTACCTGGTAACTAAAGTGTCAAAAATGTACATATTTTAACAACAAACTTTATCAAAACTTAAAAGTAATCTGATTACCAAATTACATAATAAAACTGTAATAATATTCAGTTGAAAGAGTGCAGTTTGTTATACAATATTGCTTGTCATCTTACAAATGAAACAAACAAATGATATAGAATATATTGTTCATGGCTCCAAGATTTGTTTGTTTTGTAATAAATTCACTTATGTTGGAGCATGTAGTTTGTGAACCACAAATGCTTCTCAAACAATGCTCCAAAGTAAGTGAAAGAATAGAAATAAAAAGAAATAAACAGTTTATCAACACACTATTATGTGTATGTCGGTATTTTGAAGTTGAAGTACACCAAAACATTGTTTATTTTTATTTTTTTAAATTGATTGAAAAAAAGTTTTTCAATACAACTTGCGTCTTGCAGGACCTGGAATGGTGTGTGGAGCAGGACTTCCCCAAGGGCACAGAGTTGACCCCCTTGGAGAGGGAGCGGGAGGCACACATTGCCTTCGCCGACGTCAGACGACGCATCTATATTGGCAGGGAAGAATATTTCACCCAGATTGACAACTTCATGATGACTCACCAGAAGGAGCCACTTGTCATACTGGGAGAGTCTGGTATGATGCTTAGTCACCAGATTGCACCACTGATTTGTTCCTGTCCAGATTCTTGGCAGACGGACAGTTTTTGAGCTGGTGGTTTTTGGAGGGATTGTTTGCCCCAGAAATAATTGTTTCTGAAAAAAATATAAATTGCATAAGAATGATGACATCAGTGTTTTGGATCATTGTATACAAAGACAAGCAAATTATAGAAATATAACGTACTTTTACATGAAAAACAAAATTGTAAGATTTGATAAATACAACAAGAAAATTACCATTTTGTAAGGCTTTGACATAGGCTTGCCTCTAGCTGAGACTGTGTTGATATTGATCTAGAAACTCGTGATGTAAAACCACCATTTTGGAGCAAGTGTTTTTCACAAAGGATGAGGCCTCTGTACCATTTGTACTCGTGTCACAGGGTCGGGGAAGTCGGCCCTGGTGGCCAACTGGGTGGGGAGGGTGGAGGAGAGGGAGCCGGACACCTTCCTCTTTGTTCACTTCATCGGCAGTTCCGCTGACAGTGCCTCTTACCTCAAGCTTCTCCGCAGGTGAGTCCTCATCATTACAAGTTACCTCGATCCTCATCAGTGATCTCACAAGTTATCCTCGATGCTCATCAACAACCTCACAAGTTACCATCGATCCTCATCAGTGATCTCACAAGCTACCCTTGATGCCCATCAATGACCTCACAAGTTACCTTGATCCTCATCAGTGATCTCACAAGTTACCCTCGATCCTCATCAATTATCTCACAAGTTACCCTCGATCCTCATGAATGACCTCACAAGTTACCCTCGATGCTCATCAATGACCTTACAAGTTACCCTCGATGCTCATCGATGACCTCACAAGTTACCCTCGATGCTCATCAATGACCTCACAAGTTATCATTGATGCTCATCAGTGATCTCACAAGTTACCCTTGATGCTCATCAATGATCTCACAAGTTACCCTCAGTACTCATCAATGACCTCACAAGTTACCCTCGATGCTCATCAATGATCTCACAAGTTACCCTTGATGCTCATCAATGACCTGACAAGTTACCCTCGATGCTCATCAGTGACCTCACAAGTTACCCTCGATGCTCATCAGTGACCTCACAAGTTACCCTCAGTACTCATCAATGACCTCACAAGTTATCATTGATGCTCATCAATGATCTCATAAGTTACCCTCAGTACTCATCAATGACCTCACAAGTTACCCTCAGTACTCATCAATGACCTCACAAGTGTCGATGCTCATCAATGATCTCACAAGTTACCCTTGATGCTCATCAATGACCTCACAAGTTACCCTCGATGCTCATCAGTGACCTCACAAGTTACCCTCGATGCTCATCAGTGACCTCACAAGGTACCCTCAGTACTCATCAATGACCTCACAAGTTACCCTCAGTACTCATCAATTACCTCACAAGTTACCCTTGATGCTGTTGCTGTTGCTTACTTACTGTAGCATTTGAAATATATTGTGTCTTTATTGTGTTGTTAGCCACACTAACAATCCACTGAATTGCTTAAAATGTTCAGGCATCTGTGTAAAAATTACTTTTCTCTATTCTGATGTATTTGCAAAGCCATATTATTACACAGATAGCTACAGTTTTGCATACCTTCTATTTTTCAGCCGATGAGAATTTAATTATTTTTCGATGTCTGTTTCTTTTTAGAAGTCTGACTGTGAAATTAAAAGCAGAATCAAAAAATTACCGTTTTCATGTTACAGACTCTATGAAGAAATGAAGAAGCACTTTGGCTTTGGCTTAGCTATTCCTTCATCTGACACAAACGTTGTGCAAGACCTGACTGCGTGGCTCACCATGGCAGGAAGTCAGTCAAAGTGCCTTCTAGTCCTGGATGCCCTCAATCAACTTGATGATGGTTCTGGCACAGAAGGTGAGAAACAAGTTAGCCTCAGTTACCTAGGCGTCGTGATGTGGCAGCACTTTTGAGCTTCTCACAGCAGCTTGGGGAAATAAAACTCTGCATTTGTGACTGCCAGGGGGGCTTACCCCAGAATTGGGTAGAGATGCCCATGATTGGCTCTCAGGGTGACAAAACAAATAAAACATTAAGCGAGGATACATGTTTTAATAGATAGTACTGTAAAAAATAAGAGTCTACTAACAAATATGGGGCTGGGTCATTAAGTTATTTCATGGTTCATATATGGCAAGTGAGGGGAAATGGAAGGTGCAACACACACACACACACACACACACACACACACACACACACACACACACACACACACACACACACACACACACACACACACACACACACACACACACACACACACACGTACACAACACACACAGAGAGACACACACACACACACACACACACACACATACACACACACACACGTACACAACACACACACACACACACACACACACACACACACACACACACACACACACACACACACACACACATACACACATACAGAAGCATGACATTTTCCTGGAGATTTCGTAA
>OZ024854.1:63412974-63425474 GCA_964017155.1 Oasisia sp. SBJ-2009
AGCTGACATGGTCTATTGTAGCTGACATGGTCTGTTGTGGCTGACATGGTCTGTTGTAGCTGACATGGTCTGTTGTGGCTGACATGGTCTGTTGTGGCTGACAGGGTCTGTTGTAGCTGACAGGGTCTGTTGTAGCTGACAGGGTCTGTTGTAGCTGACAGGGTCTGTTGTAGCTGACATGGTCTGTTGTAGCTGACATGGTCTGTTGTAACACCCATGGTCTATTGTAGCTGACATGGTCTGTTGTGACTGACATGGTCTGTTAAATTGTAGCTGACATGGTCTGTTGTGACACCCATGGTCTGTTGTAGCTGATATGGTCTGTTATAACTGACATGGTCTGTTGTAGCTGACATGGTCTGTTGTAGCTGCCATGGTCTATTGTAGCTGACATGGTCTGTTGTAGCTGACGGAGGGTCTGCTAGGTGAGGCGACAGTCCTCTACCTCATGGACAACATGGCTGAGGCAAAGAAGTTCCTCGTGAGGGCGCGGGAGCTCGCGACTGAAGTACTGGGTCCGAGGCACCACTACGTCTCCGCCATCATCAACAAGGTAATGAGTCGCCTCATTCACTTACAGTGTCAATGTGTTAGCCAAAGACACATCTCTTCAGAATGGTGTTTAGAACACTGTGGCCGGCTAAAGAGACATTTAAGTGAAGTTGACTATACACGTATACATATTTTTAACTATGTTATAAATTTAATGTTTTAAAGTTGGCTTATCTTCTTAATATTTATGCATGTCTAATTTTACCGAGTCAATTTAGTATTGTATTCAATTTATTTATTTTATTGAAGTAACTGATTTATTTAACTTATTTTAACGTATTTTTAACCTATTTGTTTAACTTATATATTTTGCTTATATTTGTATATGTATTTTCTTTTCTTTATTCTTTAGCGTGGTGCTTCTATACATTTTTCCAAATAGAATAATTTAATAATATAATATTATATAATGATAAATTAATGGAACGCAGTGTCTGCTGATTGTTTGAATGTTAGCAGGTTAAAAATGTTTAAAAACAGAAATGATATATTGTTTACACATAGGACTCACATTATGAAAAAAATATTCCTTGTCCATTTGCCGTCTTGAGTTCATTTTCTTGGTGGCAGTCTTGCTAAATCTGGATAAACCTAAAATAGGAAACGTTATGTTTTTCCATTCCAGCTTGGCCAGTTGTCGTATAAACAATGTCGCATCGACGAAGCACTCGGCTACTTCCTGCAAGACCTCAATCTAACGCGCAGTGAGGTCGGGACATCTCACCCCCGTACAGCGACCATTCTCAATGATGTAGCACTCGTTTACGATGACAAGAACGATCGTTTCGCTGGCCAGCTCTACGAGGCGGCTCTAACGATTCTCCTCGAAGTGTTCGGTCATTCGCACCTAGATGTCGCCACTGTCAGGTATGAACGAATAATAGTCATCCATGTCTGATGATCTATGAGGGGGTATATTCATTGCTGGTTTTGGATTTTAGATTGTTTTCTGCCTGTCATTATTTTTGGTAAATTTTACTTTGACACCTGAGGGACTACCGGTAATCTCAGTTTGTCTGTTCTGTCTGTTTTATAGGTTAATCTATCACTGGCAGTTTATTGGTTACATGACACATGTTTTTGTATATTATGATACTGTATTATTTGTAAGATAATCTATTTTAAATGTTTATTTTAACAACCTATACTCTATTGAGTTATTAATATCGATCAGTCATCCTGATGTAAAAAGTGCTAGCCAGAACTGGGCGTCAAAATACTCCCATTACCAATAACAATAATGCATGATATTAATGATGATATATACTGTTTAATATTATAACATGTACTAATATATGTATATATATTATATTATATGTGTGTGTATAATACTTATTATTTAATATTGTGTAATGTCATTGAAACTGTAGTATGTAAAAATATACACACACAAATATCTTAAAATTGGACTATTTTATAACTTTGGATTTGGGTGACATGTGTAACCCACTACCTATATAATCTTTTATTACGGTAACAAAGTGTACAAGAGTGGCACAGGTGTGTGACTGGTCACTCGGGTGCTGCAGGTACAACCTTGGTGCGTTCTACTTTGCCACAAACTCATTCGCCCGTGCCAAGTTCCAGTTCGGTGAAGCGACACGCATCCTCAGGACGTTTCTCGGACCAACGCACCCCGACACCGTCGACGCCCAGAAGTCTCTGGACGAGATGGCAGCCTTCGTCCAGTAATACTGTGTGCGTGCACTCATGCGTGTACGCGATCCTACCAGCATTGCGGTTTATCCGTATCTCAAAATGGTCTTGTAAATTCACAATGTGCATAAATCTAGTGGTTCACATTTGTTCCAACCCCCCGCCCACACCTTCCACCTATATGTGGTGTGGGATGAAATATTTTGCCAGTAAGATGACCTCTAAAGACATGGTCACTTACTCCGTTGCCTGGTTCTGGTATCCACACTAATTTGATGTGTTAGTACATGTTCCACTCACTAGGTGGCATCATTAATGTTTATTTTTTTCATGGACGATGACCATCCATCTACATGTTAAATGGTATTTTCTGATTTTTATGTGACCATTTTATGTCCCTTAATTTGACAATCTTACTAAATGAGTACTATTTATTGGCCTGTACGATTTTTATTAAAACGATAGATATGTAAATACATGTAGTGAGGGAGACTTGTAATCAGGGTTGTTCTATGCCATTGATATACCAGTCACGTTCCTATTGGTCTTGCATGTTTGGAACAAGGCATTTTACTATGAAATGTGGAATTATTCTGACATAAATATTGTGAATGTGGGTAGTTTTTTCATGCACAGTGTCTGGACCATCACAAGTGCCAATGTGGTCCAACATGACAGAGCTCTTCTGTTTTGGAGGAGTCTTTCACAAATTTGATTGTTGTTTAAAAATAGAACTTAAATGCACAACTGCTTTTTATCTGCATCTGAAAAATGTGGAACTTTGATCATCTTTCATATTGTGAGTTTTATTTTATATGTATTTATAAGAAATTTATGAAATCTACATTCCATCATGTGTAGGCATTTGCCTGTATACATATACATACATATATATTACATGATTGTCTTTGAAAATATTTCCATACTAATTGTGTTGTGATTTTTGTAGTCATTATTATGGCGCATTACTGACAGGTATTGCCAATTATTTTTCGGAAGAATGGTTTCTGTTTACATGTCATATTGGTAATGCTAAGGAATTGGAAATTTAGATCTGTGATATGTGGAAGTGTACCGTGATGTTTTAAATATTTCCCATGGTTGTTAAATGTATGGTAGCTAGTGTCTGGTATTATGGTTGTCTATACATGAAATTCTGTCTTGTTTTGTTTAGAAAGAATAGTTTTCAGAATATCGACTGAGCATCAAAACATCTTATGACGTTACATGAAACTGTATTGTGATAGATTGTAGCAAATACTGTGATTCTTTACAAGAGTTTAGTTAAGTTTGTTAAGCATGTTACATGAGACTATATACTGCGATATTACATAGCATGTATTGATTCTTTACAAATAAATAAATATATATATATAATGTTAAAAATGATAGTTATAGCCTTGTGTAGGGATGTTCTCAAACTATTGATGTACGAAACTTAATGAAATCAACGTAACTTAGCCTCAGCTGCCCACTACAATAAATACAATGTATCAACATATGAGAATGCACCACGCTTTGATTATAGTTATTATTTATTTTATAAATTGTCATTAATTAATGGGCTCCCCTTCCTTCGAACCAATTTTGTGTTGAATCATACATCAATTTTATGAGATCATCCATATTATTGCTGTATCTGAAAATATTCAACTACATTCTATTATACCTATTAATAAATATGGCCCCCTTACATGAATGGCACAGACAGAATGATGTGTCTCTACTATCTACACTAGGTGGCAGCACCAGCTGGTCCAGCAACAACATTGTCTTCATGAAAAGCGACATCAGTTCTTTACATAATTCAAATTTATTAAAACTTGTATTATGAAACGTTGTATACAAATTGCGTTATTTACACACGGCATTGAACAGTAGAAAATAAATACACATGCATCATTTCCAAACGTCTCGCCAGGACAAGATGTACATTGCCCAAAAAATATTTCTCGGCTCTAGCACAACAATTACTATCCTGGCACAATGGTATCTGTTTTCAGCATCACACTGAAAATCAGACGAGAACGTTTTGGTAGATAACAACCAAACTCCTTGCGATCAACATTAACCAGGGTTGTGGGATATAACTGAATATACATCTTGAAGTTTGTGACTGGATGTTGGTGTAGCTGCCTTGTCTTGTAGTGACTTAGTAAATATTTTGTTGAAGGACCCTACAATTCAGTCACTGTAAACTAGGTTTGTTGACTTTAAAATCTTACTATAATTTACATATAATTTACAGCTACGATCACCATCATTTTATCATCAATATTGTGCAGTCATAGTTGTGTTTATCCTCTGGCAATCTTTATGCAAGTTTAAAAAACACTTAAATGCTACAGTTTATTGTGCTGTATCATCGTGTTCATAGAATTTTTACTGTACCTGGCTAAACATATTTAAAATTTCTAATCAGTCACTGAATTATTTCATCAATAATAATTCATCAAAAATAAATAATAAATTGCTATAAACATGTTAACATGTGTGTTTGATACCGTGGGTATACAGTTTGAATTTTCAACATGATGATTTAAAAACAAGACAAGTTAAAATCGAATTGCAGGGGCGGTCATAGTCCATATTGTCATTAAAGTAAAGGTGATGCATTGCTTGTTCATCAAAAAACATCCACGCCAGCATGACTATTCATTCTATAAAACCAGTTTGTACAACCTACTCTGTGTCTTCTTGTGAACCCATTTGGGGCTGACAAACCACTGCAGAAAATCTGTCTGCGTTTCACGGACAAATCTCCACTACATATACAATATACACATGGTCATGTGACTGTCACACGACGTTTACTTTGGACAAAGTCTGTAGCACCAGGTCGTCATGACGACGGCGTGAACTTGCAACCGATCGCTCGCCTCACTCTCTTTGTCCACGAATCATTTCTCTTTACCCAAATGTAAGAAATACAGTTGAACACATTCCGAGTAATATTTACGCAACTTTGATACAAAATATTCCCCCCACTACGCCGTGGACGTCATCACGCCGCCATCTGCCTCGTTCTGTTAAGATCGTTCTCGAAGTTGTACATTTTAGTTCTGAATTTGCCAGCAGGTGGCTTGAGCGGGGACAGCGTCCGTGCAACGTTCACTTTGCCCCAGCCGAGGCCACTGCTGGCGTCGTCTGACATGCCGTCCTCCACCAGGACGCCGCTGTCACGGCGCGAGTGTTCCATGTCCACTATCGTCGGCAGAACCGTGGCTGTAGTTCTCATGGGAGTGCCCAGGGGGCGGAACGTCGTCATACACAGCATGTTGGCATCGCCGCCAGTCCAACTGCAATGAAGGAAGGTGTAGGAAAAATTAATATAATGAACTAGATTATACATAAACTTTCAGGCGTGTACATTTGAAACTAACAGAAATATGGGCTCACAGACACATTGAGTACTTAGTGTTTGATAATGTAGTTGCACTGATAATGGTAAACATGTGTAATTCTATGGAAACCATACAATATGTTCTATTCTTTCTGTGAAAACTATGATTGTTTATAGTTACAAATGTTATTGGCTTTATGATGTATAGATGTACATAGGATGATCATGTGACAACTGTGTGATATTTATAATACGATGGTTGTATAATGGTTATATGGAAGTGGTATGATGTCTATATAATGATTCTATGATGTTGATATGATGATGACAGTTGTGTGATGTTTATATGGCATCATGTTTAGATGTGATGATCATATGACGGTTCTATGATGTTTACATGACAGGATGTTTATATGTGATATGAAGGTTGTTTATATGTCATGGTGTTTGTTGTTTGAACGTTTTTATGATGGTGACACGATATTGATTAAACACACTGGCTACATGAAGGTCCACCGAGCCACTCACATGTTCCTGCTGCTGTCCCCCAGCTCACTGTTGTCTCGCTGTTCCCCCTTCGTGTAGGGTGGGGGGTTCTCAAACGACCCGTCACACATGTGGTCCAGATCTACAGACACAGCAAGTTCTCTTACACACCTGTCCACTCGGCCCCACTTTACCCAGTCTGCATTTGTAATAACCTCACAAGTGCCATTTGAGTGAAATGGATTTGTAACTTTGCAAAGAACAAATACAATACTGTGGGTGGTGCAGGAGCAATAACAGTACAATTCTGTGTCATAATGTAATCTCATATTCCTAAAATAGTGTCATATACACACGAAAAATGAAAAACAACTGCATAAAGTATCGCCATCTAGTGGGCATTATCAAAGATAAAAACACATTGACCTGTCGAACTCAAAAAGTTTCTGCTTCATTAAAAATTATCTGGGTGTTGGATGTTCCCTTATAAAAAAAGCCAATGGTATACCACTGATTACCATTGAATACCATTCAGTATCAATGATATATCAGCAGCCCTCAATGGTACTCTCAACGGTAATTTAAAATACCGTTCAATACCACTGAACGGTACAAAGAATCCAAAATACCATTCAAAATTAATATCATTCGTAAAACATTCAGATACTATTCAAAATTCAAATACCCTTGGCCATAATACCCCCTAGGACCATTCAAGTTCCATTCAAATACCATTCAAAAACCAATGGTATTTGAATGCTATTTGAATGCTATTTTTTGTAAGGGTTAGAATACAGAGATAACATTATAGTTTTTACTACTTCACAATAAACATGAACACAACTTCTCTCTCTAAGACAAAGGTATATCATGGGGTATTTGCCCCGTCCTCACCTGTCTGCCACGAGGCGGTGGAGCCCTCTAGCAGGGTCAGCAGGAAGGGTTCTCCCCCGTTGTGGATGGAGGAGGCGGGGGTGTGGGAGGGTTGAGACGTGTTGCAGCCCTGACACCCACAGTGCAGACGCGTCACTGTCACTGGCTCGCTCGACGCCAGCGTCGTCACCGACTGGTGCTGCTGACACGTCGCACACGGTGACGCCACCGTCGTCGTCGTCATTGTCGACGTCGGCGTGCCTAGAACAGACACCACAGGGTGAGTGGAATAGTCGATAGTTTGTTTTATGGTCACCAGGTGGCAGCTGTGTTGGTTGATGCATACAGTGTACACCAGGTGGCACCACCTGCCAGCTGTGCATTATGTGTCTGCATGTATCAGAAGAATGATTATATAACATGATGATGATGATGATGATGATGATGATGTAACATGATGACGATGATGTGACATGATGACGATGATGTAACATGATGACGATGATGTAACATGATGACGATGATGTAACATGATGACGATGATGTAACATGATGATGATGATTGTAACATGATGACGATGATGTGACATGATGACGATGATGTAACATGATGACGATGATGTAACATGATGACAATGATGTAACATGATGATGATGATTGTAACATGATGATGATGATGTAACATGATGACGATGATGTAACATGATGACAATGGTGTAACATGATGATGATGATGTAACATGATGACAATGGTGTAACATGATGATGATGATGTAACATGATGACGATGATGTAACATGATGACGATGATGTAACATGATGATGATGATGTAACATGATGACGATGATGTAACATGATGACAATGGTGTAACATGATGATGATGATGTAACATGATGACGATGATGTAACATGATGACAATGGTGTAACATGATGATGATGATGATGTAACATGATGATGATGATGTAACATGATGACGATGATGTAACATGATGACAATGGTGTAACATGATGATGATGATGTAACATGATGACGATGATGTAACATGATGACAATGGTGTAACATGATGGTGATTTAAATGTAAATTAACAGTAACTTGGGAGGGTAGTAAAGCCAAGGGTAAAACCTGTTGGGTTGGAATATGATTGGTTTGTGGAGGTATTTACAGTTGAACCTTGCAGTACAGGCACCTTGATAATCCAGCCACCTCACAATTAGGGCCACCCTAGGACAGCCCAATATATTCCCACAATAGTAAAGTATCTATGTGTTAATACCCTAACTTTGAAACATGGTAAGTGTGTTTTCTCTTATGCCAAGGTTCACACCCCTTTTTTTACACACATTCAAATTATTGGACTGATGACCTTTTATCTGACAACTGGCGACATATTTGAAAACAAAACACAAATGTAGTTATTGGGAAGCTTCCTTACATCTTTCAGTGGACTTGCTTAGTTGTCAGTCATCTCGCAGTTATAATTAAATCTAAGAGATCACATGAACTCAAGTAGGCCTAATCCACACATCTGCGGATGTAGGTCTACGGTTCAACCTCCAAGCCAGTGCCCAGAACCTGTGCCAAAGCCCCGGAAAATGGATTCCCCACAAACTAATGAGCGTGAATATCCTAGAGCAATGCTACAGTCTGTGAACTATTGCGTGGGAACGGGTGCCAGAGTAGAAGCCAATCTCACGCTTAATAAACAACACACAAATGTTGCAAACGGCAGATAAATAATAGGGAATGTTTCATTCCTGACATGTGCAGTGATTCAAACATCTATGGTTATATATACTTCTGTAAATTATCTTCCTCAGTGAATTTCTATGTGTGTACAAGCTGTGTGAAAGGTCGCTTACGAACGCTACAATTGCAGCAGGAGCATTTATTTCAGGGTTCTAGATTTAGCCGGCGAATGTGTGCGTGCGTGCGTGCATGCGTGCGTGCGTGCGTGCGTGCGTGCGTGGGTGTGTCTGCGTGCGTGTGCGTGTGTGTAGGCGCGCGCCTGCCTGCCTGCGTGCGTACGTGCGTACGTGCGTGCGGGCGGGCGTGCGGGCGTGTGGGTGTGTGTGTTTTGAATTTCATGGTTTTACTTGTGTATGTCGTTGATTTTAAACAATATCACAGCTTACATAAGCTGTAACTACAAGACATTGTTCTGATCTAATACATTAAATAATGTATTTCTAATGATTGAAAATAAACTTGATGAAATAATTAATGACAAATTAATTAATATTTTATGCAACTGTTCTACTGTGTACTACTACTAATCTCACTGTAACTTGTCATACACTAATCTTATAATACTGAAATCATATATGCAATTCAGAATACCGGTACTTCATTTCAATGTTATAGTTATAACTGTTATTACAATTACGTAATAATAATTATGTAATCATAACTGTTATTTTTATATTTTAGCGTGATTTTTGTAGAAGCTCTAGGCCTGGAGAGTTCGTTGAAATATGTTAACATGAGCAATGTGACTATGTAAGCAGGATCAGAAAAGGTTTCAGTTGTTCCGTCCGTCCGTCCGTCCGTCCGTCCGTCCGTCCGTCCGTCCGTCCGTCCGTCCGTCCGTCCGTCCGTCCGTCCGTCCGTCCGTCCGTCCGTCCGTCCGTCCGTCCGTCCGTCCGTCCGTCCGTCCGTCCGTCCGTCCGTCCGTCCGTCCGTCCGTCCGTCCGTCCGTCCGTCCGTCCGTCCGTCCGTCCGTCCATCCGTCTCTCTGTCTCTCTGTCTCTCTGTCCCCATCTCAATATAATTTCTCTCCCTCCTGCCCCAGCCACCATTCCAAGAAGACCCCCTGTGCAGGGTGATTCCTTCTTACCCCCCTCCTGCCCACCTGCCCTGCCCCTCACCTGTCACCACCAGATGCCCAAAAAACACAGTTGACACGACCTCTGACAGTCGGTGACACGTGACAAGACAGGGGGACAAGAATGTCACAGGAATGTCACCAGACGTCAGCAGGTGACAGGGGACAAAGATGGATGACTGATTCCCCACTCCCTGGGAGGGGACGGGTTACAACCCTACCCCTGTCCAGGGGGAGGGAGACAACAAGTTTCCCAGCCTGGATAGTTTGAACTGCCCAGGTGGAAAATTGGGTTGACACCAGTGTGGGAAGAAATTCAGGGTGCCATGTTGTGGGGGGAGTTAGGAGGCCAAATAGATGTGTGTTGACTGCGGGTGTTGTGTGGGAATATTTACTAGTCAAGTCTTTGTGGTTTGTTTAGTAGAATCTGTCTTGACTTCAGAATATTATCACTCTCATACGATGCATTATTTGTGTCACACAAGTGGCTCTGTTGGTGACATTTGGTGCAGATCATCAATATATTATCATAGCCATATTAAATGTTAAAATGTAATAATACGAACGTCCTCTGATTAGACAATTTAAATCAAGGTAAATTCCATTAAAAAATTACATTCATCCAGTCAGTCTGTCATACTGATCAGGATATTTTTTTAAATAACAAACAAGAATAATCTGTAATGACATAAAATATTGATATGACAACAAATATAGTATTTCCTTTAAAAGCAGTGTTTTAAGTTTTAATATATTTCTGTTTACTGGCTTACAATATAGGAAATAACTACAGGAGAAAAGGTGATGGAACAAACATCAATTTCACAGGTAATAAACATGACATCAATGTCAAGACAAATGTACTGGTCGTGACATAAGTCAGGACAAATATACAGGTCTTGACATACAGAGAGGCTGGAAGATTTAGCTGCTCACACAAGCAAGTACACTATATTATATACTTTATTTCTTTTTGAATTTGCTTGCTTCTCAATATATGTAGATATCATTGGCTATATTGATAACTGACAGATTTGTTTGGTAGACTGATGTGAAGACATGTCTGTTTTCTGCCCAGTGACTAGATAGAGAGGCACTTTCACCCTGATCCCAAGACAGTCACTGTGACACTGACAGATGTCATGTCATCAGCAGAACTGTCACAGACACTTGTCACATTTCTGAGTGTCAACCAGGCCATGTGACTGACTCTACGACAGGCGTCTGCAGCCAGAAAGATGAATCTATTCTCCCGTTATTTTTGCACCTCTGCAGCTGTTTGCAAAACTCAACTTTGTGATTCACACAAATTTGTATTCTCAATGTAAAATAGCGGCCTGCCCCCAGATGTTAATTCCTCCAGCAAACAGCTTGCCTAGGCACACCCCAGGAAGGATATGGACAGGCTGGTGGACATATTTGCATGGGGAGACAGCGGGTGGTCAAGCGGGTGGGCATATTTGCATGGGGAGACGACGGGTGGTTGGGTGGGAGGGCGGGTATAATCAGTTAAGAAAATACCTAGACATGTGTTAGCCACTAATTAGGGACTACTGAATATCACGGATGATTTAATTACGCAACCTGTGGGCTACTTGAGCCACCACAACATTCCATGGTTAGAGGTCCACAAAGTACCTACAGAGACGATTCAAAACATCTGTAGATGTGCTGCTGGGAATTATGGGTAAGGAACAAGAGAGACTGCAGGGTATTTAGAGGTTTTTGTATTGTATCGCAATTAACCTTTGCATCGTCTGACCTGTTTTTTGGGGTCTTTTCGCTTACCGTGTCTCTGTATGACTATGACTTTATTTTATTAAAACCTGCATTTTGTGGCCCAATATATATACTACACTATTAATATTTATATAATTTGAATCAATGTTTCTGTTTTTCACATTTCCTCCTTATTATTTATTAAAAATAATAATTAATAAAGATACCCTTTGGTGATATTACAACATTCTGGGCAACATCTCTGATAGCCTGAAACGCCAAGAAATAAACGGGATACTCACTGTTATTTCCATGTGACTTGCGGCTTTTGTGTAGAGGGCAGCACCGGCACATAAAGCAGCCAATCACAAAGCAGATCAAGACAACGAAGCTCCCGATACACAGACTGGCAATGAGAGGAATGCTGGAACACGGACAAATGTCACAATATAGAACACGTTTCAGGGGTGAATGTCACAATGTAGAATATATCACTGGCGAATGTTTACAATGTAGAGAATGTTTCGCAACTGAATTTCACAATGTAGAACATGCTGCACTGGTGAATATCACAATGTAAAACATATTTCACCGGTGAATATCACAATGTAAAATATGTTTTGCTGGTGAATGCGACAATCAAGATCGTATTCCTATAGAGAATGTCACATGTTTTGTTGGTGTAAATGTCACAATGTAAAATATTATTATTTCATTGATGAATGTCGCAGCGTAGAACATATTTCACTGATGATTGTGCCAGTGTACTTTACAGATGATTGTCTCAAACTGTAGTTCCTGAGAGGATGACACAGGACATGTTTTACACCAGACAGTTACAAGGAGAACATGTTCCATCAGTGAACAAGTCAAACAACACGGAACGTGTCTCACCCTGGACTGTCACAAAGAGACACATGCTCCACTAGCACAAATTGCCAAAAAACAGAACAGGCTTAAGTGGGTTGTCATGACGCAGAACACGGTTGACAGGGAACATTTAACCAAGAACAAACGGTTGTGTTTTATTGGCATGTAAATT
>OZ024854.1:63430474-63535474 GCA_964017155.1 Oasisia sp. SBJ-2009
TTTAGTAAACCATCTTAAATACACACTTAAGATTACTCGATTACTACAGTTTGAAGCTCAAACAGATTTCTAAATAATATATATTATTTTTTTAAATAGTTCTGCTGAATCTTCGATAAGTCTGAATATAGTCTTATGATAACAAGGTAATGTAAAACACAATGTCGTCAAACTCACTTGTGAAAGACACAAGTTATACTGACAACAGCTGGTGAAAATGTATAGAGATTAACCTGAATTATACTTTGGTTACTTCCAAGCAATAATGAAGCCAATAAAAAGCGACTGAAAGATTTTTTTACGCAAAAAAAGCTGTTAGTAGTTATTATGTTAATTATGTTAGTGCAGTTATGCAAAAATTAGTACATGCTGACATACAAACATTCTACAGATACACATAATTCTGATTGTTAAACACATTTATATACCGGTAATTCACATTTATGCAATTGAAAGTGTGCATAAATTAGTAAGTATGTACAATCGCACACATAAGGACATGTTAGAAATGCGACTCATGCAGTAATCCTTGACATGAATCACCACGAATACACAACTGAGTGGGTTGAGTCCAGACTGAATACACACCACCCTACTCCACTGCCTGGTAGCTGCCTCATGCAGTGACCGAATGTTTCACTAAAGTTCTTGACCATGTGTCCGTAATGACAGGGACATTCACTGAAAGTTACTGTAGCACAACACCCAATGGCGCTGTTGCTAACTCTGACTCCACTCCTACTGATTTGTACCACTGTGTGAGTCTGTGACTGAGTGTCCTGTTAATTCTCTGCTACTCCAACTAACAAGTCACAAGAGCACTTCATAATAATAAAACGCTAATGTGCCTAGAAATGGTGTGTGAATCCTGCTTGGGGGTAATAAAAGTATTCCTGGGGGTCTTTCTGCCCACCTTGTCCACTCAAGCAAGGCTTTCAGCATGTGGACGTAATCAGAAACTCTTGTGGGTGATTGGGAGAGGGTAGAACCTGACCTGAGGGGGAGGTTCCTGGGGGGTATAATGCCCACATTTTCACAGGTGACAGAGCAAATGTTAGGGTAGATCAGTACTCTTTTAATTAGTTCCGTAAATATGTTATTTTACTGTATCCATCTGTCATGGTAGCTGCCTGGTGTGTTTGAACTGTTTCAAGCAGGAAACAGTTTAAACATGATGTAAATATAATGCGAACTTTAACATAAAATAAGGCAGGCTTATCTTGAAATTACCAATACAAAAAATTACCAGTTTTTTTATTTAGTAACATGAATAAAATCAGGTCTCAGTTTACTGATGATTTATTTGTCAACAACAGATTGCCTGAGTGGAGACTACCACTCCATTCACGTGAAACCATAGGCAGTCTACTCCATCATACACACCACGCATACTCCACACATAGGTGCTTCATAAATCTTCCTCTTTTTCTTGTTTCTCCACCATAGATCACACACAGGATACTCAGGCTGACAACCAATAAAACTGTCAACACTCATAACAAAATTCTGCAGTATATTCTTCTGATTATCGCAAGTTTCTTTCACACAACAAAACAAAGGAAAATGTTGTTTTGTTCTTAATCTAGCTATAATTTCGCAATCATTGATTATTCGATAATAACTTGCCAAGTCTAAAAAAACTAAAGATAACAGGGGTAATTAATGCTTATCTCAAGTTATCTGAAATATTAAATTTGGCCAATTTCATCAGCATTTCAACAGCTCTCGGCAGCCGATTCTTGATATAAATTAACACCATAAACTCACGGGAAACGAATCATACTAACATTGCCCATGCAGAGACTTGGTGCAGCTTCTATTCGATTACCCGAATACACACAAGGGGCCTGAAGTGAGGGTCTGACATACAGGAGGCAATAATGCAGACGTCTGCAGCAAATGTGTTTGTTGATTGCTGGAATCCATAACAATGGCTTCTTGAGAACACCATTAACTACAGAATAATCCTGCTTTAACCTTCTTGGCGGGGTTACCCTCTCTACGTGTGTCCCCCCCAAGTTATTGTCTTGTGTGGCTGATATAACTGACAGAAATCTCAGCCTCAAAATAGTGGCAGATGGCTTTAATAAAATGGCAATCTTCAAGCAGGATGCAATGTCTTGATCATCTGATAAGAGCTATGAAACAATCCATCTAATTTTCTTGCTGTCTCCAAGGACTATAATATAAGGAGTACTTTTGAAGGACAAAGTCTCCCTATTTCTAATGTGCTCAGATGTTAACTACACCTGTTCTAACTGCCAAAATATGTTTAAATGAATTACGCTTTTTTGGCGGTTAATAATATATTCTGTGTACGTGTGACTTTGGTCAGTTTCGTCCACAAATACTGCAAACTAGCTACGCTTATATATGAATTTACTGACCATGGGCATCTATATATAAAATTGATAACATTGGACCATTGTAGATGCACCATGCGCCATGACCCAGGACTTTTCTATAGGTTAGTTTGCTTCCTTCAACTACTGCTGGCTTCCAATTGGTGACGTGTTTTTAAAGGAGTTATTAACTTTTTTTCAGTGAACGATTGAGTTATCTGTCATTCCCCAGGCTGTTACAGTGTTATGCTGACATCATAACAGATATCAGCCGCATGTAATGCTATAATTGGTGACAGTGGTAACTGAGTGGTTGTGGGAATTAGTTTTATTTTAAAACACTTTATTGGTGCTCAAGACTGTCCATGGTTTGTTCTGTACGGGAACATGTACGAAAATGAGTAAATGTCAGTAAATTGGTTCATTAAACCACATTCAGCAAGAAATCAAATAAATAGTTTATATTAATATTAACTTGGGATGACAATAAAAAACTGACATTGATATTTCCCTGATGGTTGTTAATCGGTCAAGGGTGATACATCATTTTACAGGAAGTCAGCGATGTAGCAACCTTTCAGAACGGAAACCAATCTTGAGTACACGCTGGTGTAGCTCAACATCTTTGTTTTGATGACGGGAAACACATTAAATACATCAGGAAAGATGGTTTTGACAGGAGGAAACATTCAGCATGGATGTGAACGATGGATGGGGCAGGGCAGGAAATATATTTACTTTTAGTCCATGGGTAAGGTTCTCAAGAAAGAAATACCTGGTTGGGAAAATCAAGATTGTACATGAGAGGTGTTTTATGGCAGCTTTCACAACATTTTGTAATTTGACAATAAATCCTTAGTAGTGCATCACATTCCTTCATTCTTTATTTGATATTTTTTAAATAGTTCTTTAATTGTGTCATCCACTACTAAAATAACCTTCAAATCCCCCCCCCCCCCGTTCATGGGACTACATTTTCACTATTTGTAGAATCTATAATGATGACTTTGTGGTACTGTTCACTACTTGTAGTTTTTTTATGACAACGATACCTCACAGGCCACCTTCACCCCCCCACCCCCTCACCCTCAATGACATTTCCTGTTTCAATGAGCCCACAAAATGTTTTTGCTATTCAAAATTTGAAACTAATTAGAATTACTGTTCAACTGAAGCATGTCTTCAAAGCAGTGCCAACTTTAGAAGTACCCGAATGCCAAGACACAACATGTATCATACTTACTACCGCGGTATTAACTCCGGTGTCGCTGTGGTAACCAGAGTGCCACCTGGTGGACGGTTTGTAGATGTTCGGTTGATGACGTTAACTTTGCTGTAGCTGGAAATGTGAACATGCAGGTTGGACACTCGTAACTCCGTAACTTGCAGGACTTTTGGGGGTGTCAAAGGGAAATATGTTGCTCTGTTTATTTGTGGATGTTTCTGGTGCTAACGAAAGTCTTTCACAACAATGTTTTTGAGAAATGCTTTAGGATGTCATGTCATTAATCACCACAAGCTCCATTTTTACACATCATACTTTAAAAAAGAATTGAGAATATATTTCTACACAAAGCTAGGATATGCTATATAAACAGTTTAAAAAAATGTAATCTGTATAACGGTAACACAATAGTTGAAATTGATAATTACTTAGTCTGAATAAAATATTTTACATGATAACAATTTTAATTAGAGTAACTCATAAAAAGTTAAATGGCTTAACTTGTTTTCTACCTGATTTGTAAATGTTGCCACTAAGTTTGCACTTGCAAATATTTCCTAGATATCTATTTGAAATTTTGAATATTGTGAAAAACACCTACAAACGAATTTAACAGTTTTGGGTGCTTGGCCACTGTTTCCTAAATGATTATGTTAGTAGACTGGGCAAATTTAACACATGACTTAACACACAGAATATTAATTATATCACACCAACAATATATTACTTTTTAAATCACAAAACCAGATAAAACCCATTTTCACACTTCACTACACATTATGTTACCAGTTAGCACACAGCAGAAAGGTATTTTCTATTACAAATATTAATTAAAACCACAACAAAATCAAATTTAAGAATGAATAAACAACATACACTTCTTGGGCACCAATGAATGCTGGGTAATGTACGGGGAGGGGGTAAAAACATTAGAAATCGCAAATCAGTGAAGACAGAACCTATCTCGTTGGGGTAGTTGTTGCTATCCTAGATAGTGGGTGATGTAATAAAAGTAACTTCTGACTGGATCTGACAAGTACAGTTACTACATGTTCCTCTGGAGTTTCGTAATCTCTCACCTTAGTAACTAAACACTACGGAAGCAAAAATAGCTGTGTTAATCAACCTAGACTTAGCAAGATGCCACGACCCTACACATTGCAGCTGCGCTAGTTAGCAGCTAAAAGCAAATGCTAAATTGTATGATGCAAGTGAGTGACTACAGAGAAGCTGCTTTTTTAGAAGGGAAACGAAGCATATATCTGCGAGCGTTACATTTCAGCTGAACGGGATAAACAGGCATCCAGCATTCAAGAAGCCACGACTATTTACAACACATGAAATGAAGCTAATGAAAAATAAATGAAAAATGCATCTGTGTCGTTTTAACTTCAAAACATCAGACTGACGTGATGTTATTAGGGGACTGAGAAGTGGGTAATTCCACGGTTCCTCTCCCCTCCAATTTTGATTGAGTGTTGCCTATACAGTGGACTGTAATGAAAACTACTTCTGCCAAATTTCACACATGTGAGTAAAATGGTTTGAGAACTTGAGTTACTGCACATTAATGATTGAAAAACAACTGAAAAAGAGAACAAAATTCTGCGTTACTTCTTTACATATGATATGTAAACAAATTATGCGTATAACTTTGGACATAATGATGCTATATACAACGCAGATATTGAATCTAGACAACTCTTCATCATAGTTCTATACAAGAAGTGATGTATTACATATAGATGGCAAAAACCAGGGCACTTTTGAAAATTTTACAGAAGTCATCTATAGAAACCGGAATAGGAAAAGTATATAGAAGGTGGTGGTTTTAGAGAGTTTTACTTACTGCTTTGAGACGCTCCCCGACTGGGGTTGAAGGGTGTCCCTGGGTTCGGGGCAGCAGTACCTGTTGTGGGCGTCCCCACAGCAGTACTGCTCCCCAATCCCTCCCCAGCGCGGGCAGTAGAACCCGTTGTTCCATATCCCGTGTGCATCCACGTATCCCGGACAGGACTCCAGGCCCCCTGCAAACACACACAGAAGATATCTATAAGTTAATACGCCAACTTTGGGGGATCGCATTGAGATAAAGTACATCTCCACCTGGGTGCCAGGGTCCACTGGCTTCTTTCTATGTTCATTTGTTTCCTACAATCGCCAACTTGTTTTATAATAAAGTGTGGTTATTTAGCATTGTACACTTGTGTATTTGGATATCTGTTGGAAAAAATTATTTGTGGGTGGTAAGCTACTCCCCAGTTGTAGCTTTATATGTAAAATATAGGGAATTAATGATGATATTTAATGATTGCATTGCAATAGATTTTAATTATATAAGTACTGTCCTTGCTTTATGGCTGTGTGGAAGGGTGTGAGATGTGAGTAATATGCTTTGTACTCATGGTACAGTCGTTATTGGTCATGTGCTTTGGAGTGTAGCTAATAGTCACATGTGAAATTGAGAGGGATCACCAAACATTTGGTCAAACTTGAATTGTCAGATCACCAAACATTAAATTTTTATCAAACTAGAATTGTCAACTGACACTTTGTGATTGATAACTTTCAAAGTTTCATGACTTTTTGATAAGCACAACTCTGTACTCTGCACAATGATGAATGCAGTTACAATTACTAGTTTTATATATCACACTACCATACACTACTATTGACTATTAGAGGTGTACCAGTAGTGTTAACAACAGCTTATTATATTATGTAACTATAAATAGTTTTGTAAATTATAAAGGTTGATGGTCAGTGTACAATGACTAATTGTCTCTTGTTGAGAACTCTCCAGTGAACCATTCACTACCAGTGGTATGTAATGTTGTTAAGAACTTATAAACCCGATTTTGAACTTGTAAAATTAATTTTAAACCTTATCAGTGAACTTGGATACCAGAAAAATATCAACACCACATGTGATGCGCCAGCTGGATATTGTCACTGGTATGGTATGGAAATAGTGTTCCCAGTAAAACGGCAATGGATATTTGTGTTTTGAAAAAACTACTTTAATTTACCAACAAATTTTCCTTATGAATTGATCATTAGTTTTACGCAGCTTGTCTCTATCCAAACCTAACTAGATTTTGTTTTGGGGTATTCCACACCTTGCAAGTTGGTTCACAATTATTTCACTGAGCATACACACTTGTACACACAAGATGTATAAACTGGTGTACAACAACGTGTATATCAAACAAACCTTTCTTTCGCTTGCGTGATTGTTTTCGTTTCCGAGGCATGATGACAGATCAAACTATCCAGAGATCAATATCCCAACCTGACTGGTGCATCAGTTATATATAAATATATCACTCTCTGTCTCACACAATTCACAGCGTAGTAACTTTCCCAGCTTAGCAATCCACTGTCATAGTTAATTTACGGTTGCAAAAACCACAATTATAACACACATAATTCCAACTAAGTCAACTGAGAGCACATCTCATGTAACACAAGCAAATGTCTGCTCAAATCACAGAGACCATCAGTAGACTTGTGAATGTCAATTCAACAGGAGACAAGTCTCTGTAGAGTTCACCTAAACCCAGGAGACCTGCAACCATGATTTCATGGGAACAAGTAGGCGGTAATTCCCCAGCGGAACACGGCTCATCAATAATATACGACAGCCAGGTGTGAAGTAAACAATCGGGTCAGACAAATCCATTGTGTGAATATGAATAACGTTTCTTTCTTCCTGGTGAGTTTCAGTTGTAACAGCTGAATTGTCATAAATATCCACAAGGTACAGTCAAATGTTCCTTTCAACCACACCTCGATGAGAAGATGGGTACATCATCTCCTGGTGCAGACAACTTCCAAACTTGTCAAACAGCAAAGATCCACCAGTACGTAACAGTTCAGATGTTACGTATAATATTTCCAATGAGTGTATTCCAGTAGAAATGTCTCAGCATGTCCAGTTCATCGAGTGATTTCCAATGCATCAAATGAATGCAGCTGTCTCCTGCACCAAGTTGGTTGTTCCACAAGATCTTAACCTGCCTGTTCTTCCCTTTTACTGGAACCAGAAACACCAGTCCGCATCATAACATTCTACATGCAAATGCTGCTATACCCAGCACCTCCATAAATGTTTACTGCCTCTGTGAGATATGCATAGCATCACTGGCAAGTCCGTAACATCAGCAATCTAGCCACAATGAGATTAATAAAAGTGCTCCGCCTCTGAGTAGCGGGCCACATATGCCGCGAGTTGTTCTGAAACGTCACTTAAGCGGCACAAGCGAATATGCCATCCACGTAAGATAAACTGTATCCACGAGTGAGTGCGTGTGTGTGTTTGTGAGATGCTCTCTGCTCTGGATCCGGAGGCTGACTGGTGTTGTCACTGCAGGAGCATCAGTCAAGAGGGTAGTACCCCTCCTACTCTGACAGTGACTGCTTGAGTGAAAGGGGCACAGCCCAGCAGGGGTGCTATAGCAGGGTACTGCAGTCAACATCCAGAGGCCCTCTGCTGTCACTCAGCATTCGGCCATGCATGTCCAGGAGCCAATGGCTGAGTGGTCACTGCACATGGTCATCTGGTGTTGCTTAGCTAACGAGCCTAGCCTGGCTCTGCCTGTGCATAAACGAGCATGCACGCGCATGTGTGTGCTAACATGCGTGCATGTTGTTGGGACTACACTGGCTGGATGTATATTACAGCCACTGGCCAGTCGGCTGTGGTCATCACTGCAGTGGTCATGAAATATTCACACCTTACTTTGCTCCACATCATGCAGCCATGTCACCACAACTTGATTGACAGCTGTCACTCACTGGGCGTATCTCGTTGCTGTTAACACTAATGTAACTTTGAAGCTGGCATCGCGTTTCTTTGCTCTATTATGTCATGTGAGTTATTATATTTCTGATCTACCTAATAACAACGAGGTCATCTGTCAATGGAAATTACTCCAATGTTATCACTGTCCAATGTCAATAGGCCATAGACGTAGTAATGAGTGGGTGTATTTGTGATTATTTTATTACCTTGGCAAGCTACGCCAATGATCCAATACCCTAGTAGACTTCACATCACTTGTTCCTGTGATGGACTCTACTCCATACTAGACTGACATCATAATGATTAATTAAAATATAATTACGGCATCATGTTCATGAAATTCAGCCATTAATGTCAATGCTTATTTAATTCACATTTTCTTAGCCCCAATATAAACCCCATTACTGTCAATGAAGAACTCTGACTTAACATAGCAGCTGCAACAAAAAGCCAATTACTCAATTCCCCATTTACAGTTGTATTTCATCTCACAGCCATTGTTTCTGACAGCTATTCTCTCTACCGTTTGAGTGATACCAATCAACGAGAGAGTCAAATTGCAAATAACCAGAAGCCAGCCTAAAGAGATAACATCACTCAATCAATTCTGGCACTCCACATTCCACAGGCAAGGGTTCAATAGGCTGGCAGATAGGACAAATTGTGGATAAACAGATGAAATCACACACAGCCAAAGACCACTGCAATAGCAAGATCTGTTTCACTGATAAACCACTGGCTGCTATCTAGTTAGTACCAAACCCGTTGTCACACTGGTCTCAGATGGTCAGTTATAATGAATTAAGGCCATCCATTAAGTTGGGATGATCTTCAATCCGTCTTCATTAAATTCTGACGGCCTATGAAGCTACTTCAATCTATCCTGTTGTGCGTTAATTTGATACTGTTGTCTTTGGGGTGGCAGTCAGGCTGAGACCACCCACACACTTCTGATGTTTCCAAAACACCCATCAACCCATCAACACAATCCTTTTAAAACCTCACAGAACATCCTCAATTCCATAAGATTATTCCAGAGTATCAATGACCCTAAAAACTGCAACTTCCACTATGTTCGCCTATTTAAACTAATCTCGCTCACTGATGAGTCGCCTAAAAAGTAATGGCGGTCGTTTCAAACACAGCAACGGAGCAAAACGGATAATCCTCGGGTAATCCGTTCTACGTTCTAAACAGAAGGTCGCTCTCTCTTCCACCTTTGGTAAATTACCCTGTCTTCTGCTTCCGTCAACCACCGCTTGTAACACGCGCAATCAGTGCCTCTGTGTCGCATCACGGCTGTGTCATTGTCACCAAACTGTCCTCGTTTCTCGAGTTTCACTGAGTGTCACCGCCTGACAATGACAACCTTAAGTACGTCTCACGATAATCACCCAGCGCAAAATCATCACCAAATTGTGTGTCTTGGTGGGTGACGCAATTCCAGGACTAATGTCACTGCTCGGACCAACAGTGTGATTAGTGCCAGTCTGTTGGTCCCCAAACAACTCTTAAATGGTGACAATGGTAAACAGGTCAGTGACGGGCAGTGCCATTACCACCAGCCTGCACTAATTGCATGGTGCTGTCTTTAATCCATATACCGCTCCCTCTGAAGTCACACTAAGCTGATTATGAAGCCTCACCCAAGGTGGCTGCAGCTGATCTTGAAAGCTGCTAATCTGCAGCCTACGTGTCCCTGTGGGTTTCAGCCCCTGTAGCCCAACCGTGAAAATAATCACTACCCATATGTCAGCAATAATATATGACATATAGTCCCAGTGTACTGCTGGGTTCCAATTGCAGTCATTCATTAACTCATGTAGATAAAGCCTATCAGTATTAGCCTTCACCAGTCATGTGACATGCTTGTGATAAATGCTATGAAGTAAAGTTGAAATATTCGGAGGAATAAAGACAAGTTTCTTGTCACATATCTACTACAACTACTACCCAGTACTCCTACTCCTGTTCCCGTTCCCGCTACCGCTACCGCTACCGCTACCGCTACCGCTACCGCTACCGCTACCGCTACCGCTACCGCTACCGCTACCGCTACCGCTACCGCTACCGCTACCATACCATACCATACCACTACCACTACCACTACCACTATTGCTGAAACGGTAACCCTATCACTGAAACAACTAACACATTGATTATGTCATAACAGTTCTTCATAGAAACAATAATTTAAACTACAACTCCATCTGGGGACCATCACATTGTCACAGTTATCTTTAAAAATTGGTCAGAATCTCCCCGACAGAAACGAAGTGCTACAAATGGACCAGATCTAGACATGTCTTTATCTTGTGTGATTTCATTTGACCCTACCCAGGGTAGACAACTGTGTATGTATATATGTCAAGATTAGACTGACAACCAGGATGATCCAGTCTTACATTACAGACTCCTAGGACAGCTGAAGAAATCAGTCTGCCATGTTTCGACAGGACCAATCTGCTGAATACACAAGCCAGGCCCTCTTGTAAACATATCTGCTAAAATAAACACACTCTCTAATAGCTGCTGTCAAAGATATCAATCCATTTTTACTGCCTCTGAATCTCTGCTTCAACAAGCTCCTGTGATTTCATAGCATGGTCTTATCACGAATTAAACAAACTTGCCTGTGGATGCTGTATGGTGATTGATGAATACACTCTGGTGATTTCTGGTTATTATTTCGACTACATTTTAGGTTTGCAGACGAAATCTTGCCAGTGGAGTCTGGTTGACATGGGACACTGTACATTGGTGATTCCTGGTTTTCACAGATGGATTGACCATATTAAACATGGCTGAAATATCTATCTGGTGTGTAATGATTTATGTCCTTGGCACTAATCAAGCCAGGCACATTACACTTTACTATGTGGCAGACCTGTTTAATAAAACACCATCTCAGCTTCTGTGGGAAGCATCCTGCAATTAATGAGCGAAGAGTATTCATACACAAATATTGACCTCTGTCTATAGCCAGGTACTCATTCATAAAGCTGAGTGAACTGAAGCAATGTAAGCACACAGTAGCATAGGATTCAAACCCGGGTTGTTGAGAGTCTAAAACTCTAGCCACTGTGCTATAATATTTAATCACCACATTTGTTTTCGACAGAACAAACTGATATTTGACATATTTATGTAGTTCATTAAAATATGTTTTAAAGTCCAAACAGGTTAATAAAAGTTTCATATTAAAACGTCATCTGGATATGATAATGACAAGCAATATATTTTTCATTTAAGTATAATATGATTCATTGCCTCTCCAATCCACTATGGGAATGTCTAGTCTGGCTGACCTTGAACGACCTTGCATATTCCATTATTTGCGGGGTTACAATAACATGGACCTCATTCTCCATGTGTTGTCAGAATCGACTGCCACTAAGTGTCGAGACTGAAGAGACTGTTATTGCTGCAGTGAGGAGGTGACTCACGGTGGATAGAAACTCTCGCTGATGTGTTGCCATTGTTGACAGCGCTCAGTATAATTGGGTATGCGGAAATAATCCCCAAGTAGATCTCATAAAAATCAGACAATTTTCTCCGCAGCTATTTAGCTGTACAGCCCCTGTAATAGTATATTTATTTCGGGCACAGATCTATATTTTTACACACCTATCGTATCGATCGATCCGTCAACTCATACACAGCAACCAGTCCCTTGTTGAATTCCAGAAACACTCAAACATACGGGCTGTGAAACTAGAAATGCCAATATTTTATTTACAAACTCATTAACACTTTGTGTACACAGTGACACTAACTAATGCATGACTGAAATAAGCAAGTAATGTTGTTATTATAGATCATACACTAGACAAAGGATCATTCTGTGTCCATCATCCCCTTTACCTGATCTGATCGAAACACAGAAATGCTTAACATTTGACCATTTCTGTCATTGATGAATGACATCAGACATAGCTGATGGGCGAAACACTGAGATGCAATGGCAAGCTGTTCAAACAATACAATACAGGAGAGTGAAGGTATATGAGGGCAGACTGAGACGCACCAACAGAGACAGAGTGAGGGCGACAAGGCAGACAGAAGAGGCTCAGAGACGTATCTACCTCAGGTAGATAAGGAAGATTAACAATGGCAACTCACTGTAAAATGGCAGTAGTCAACCACTGAGAGGAGAGAAACTACAGATGATAGGAACATGGGAGTATCATCCAGAGGGTGGAAGAGACAGAACAATGTAGGTCTCACCCCTCCCCTCCCCTGCCCCTCCCCCTCCCAGGAGCAAAGGAGGAAGAAGAGGACCACTGAGCAACGACCACAGCCCTCTGCCTGCCTCTGACAGGAGTGACAGGGAGGGAGTCAGTCACTCCCCCTCCCCCCTCCCCCAGCCAGCCCAGGCAGTCTCCAGTATCACCTCATCACCAAGTTGTCATTTCACAAAGCTTCACTCATCACCAGCAATTTATAGGATTCCAACAAACGGCGGCCCTCACAACTGTCAGAGTCTGTAGCCAGGCTTAAACTGTTCCATTCAGTTCATGTTCACCGTTTGATGATAAAGACAGCAGCAGCGGATGCTTATTGCACTTTTGAAATGCGGAAACGTGGCCTAATGCCACCATTACCGTAAAAAACATGCATAATGCAGCTGGGCTTTGATTGTTGGCAAACAGGATTTTTTTTTTCAATTTTCCCATTAGATTGAGAGGGAGGGTTGCTTTTGATTGCTGAGAAATTGTTGTGTTAATAACTGTACTTTCGCGTTTGTGAATAACTCCTTTGTGTCACTTGACAAGTGGTACTATAATGTTAAAATAAAACTAAAATCTACAGTTCTTAATGCACAGTTTCCGTGTTAAAATTATGACAATTTATGTTGAACATTATTAAAAAAGGAAGGTAGCTGTTTTGCAGGTGTTTCTAGTAAGAAGATGTAATATGTAGCAGTGGTATAGTGACAGAGTGTCATCTTCTCAAGGTGACCTTTAACCCTGAAATAGACAGGGAATGTGAATCATCCTTTGATCAGTGAGAAAGATAAACAGTCACAGACCATGCAGTCCATTTGGTGGGGATAAACACAATCTTGTGGTCACTCGTCTGGCTGGTCAAGGTGGGTGGTGTGTGTGTAACAGATTGCCTGTGGTCAAGCAGTGGACAGGCATGACTCAGTACAGTAGTGGGAGGCAGGGAATACATCTCTCCCTCTCATCACAGTGTCTGTCTAATCCATGTGGTCTAATCAGGTTACTTGGGCCACTGAGTCAACGGCTGTGATGGACATTGTCCACTCTTGCTCACTGTCAACACACAACAGTGGTGACTAAGATGGACCAATGTCAACAAACTTGACCAGGCTTGTAGTTGACACATGTCATCAATATGTTTGAACGGTGTCATCATTACTGACCAGTGGCGTAATTATTGACTACTGTAATTTTTACTCACCAATCATGACAAGTGGTACTGATTGTCTATATGAATCACCATTATTGACCAGTGTCACCATTATTGACCAGTGTCACCAGTATTGACCAGTGTCACCATTACTGACCAGTGTCACCATTATTGACCAGTGTCACCAGTATTGACCAGTGTCACCATCATTGCCCAGTGTCACAAGGCAGCCCTGACCACTATTGTGACCGGTGCCATTTATGCAGTTATTCTTGGTCTATGTGTGACCAAGAGAGCTGAAGTAGTTAGACTCCACTGGTCACTGGGGCAAAGGTCTGTGTGAGTGTTTGACCTATCACACCAGTGGCTCTCCAAGGACCAGAGAAAGTTCAGTGACCAGTATAGACACCCCAGAGGTGGGAAGACATAGTAGTCACTTCTACACCTGTCATTTTCATTTACTGAATGTGTGTGTGTGTGAGCGTGTGTGTGTGTGAGCGTGCATGCGTGCGTGCATGCGTGCGTGCATGAGTGCGTGCGTGTGTGTGTGTGTGAGGGTGTGTGTGTGAATGTGAGTGTGAGTGTATGTGTGCATGCAAGTGTGTATGTGTGCATGCACGTGTCTGAGTACTATTTTAGGTGTGTGAAAGTATTGTCCAAGGTGGTATGTATTCAAGCACTAAAAGTTGACATACTATACCTCTCCATCCTCACTGGCTAATCTGGTCATTGGACCACAATCACATTTATTAAGTGACCACAGACCAACTGGGCAGGCAAGACCACGTAGGCAGGTACAGCTGTAATTCCATCGCAGACAGCAGCTGACTCAGCCAGCCAGTTATACAGCCAGATGAAGAAGACAGTGAGAAACAGGTGAATCTACATAGTCCACTTAGAGGTAGGGAGATATTTAGAAACCCACATTTGAACTGATATCCCCTTCCAATACTACAGACTATCGATTGCGGATATGTCCTCAAACTTGTCAATTTGTTTTTGTATTATTTATAATTTTGTGTGTGTAAGTAGTAAAAAAATAAATTATAACCTGTGTATGCTTAACTTCATAAAAACCCCAATTGAAGTAGTCACACGCCCCCAGTATGAACCATCATTCCGTCTGCCCCACTGAACAGGGTAGGAAACTTGATAGATTGGTCCATTTGTCAGACTGGCTTTTGACATAGTCCCTGTGGGATAAACAATATGGGATATAAGAGGTCAAATCCATATCCAAATCCCCAGGGGGTAAACAGTAAGGGTAGCCAGGGATGAAGGCTCCTTCCCAGCTGACTCCTCCCTCCTCCAGATGGCAAACCCAGGCCAAGTAAATGAGAAGTAAATGCTTGTATAAAATCAAGTCTGCACCATGTAATTGTCACCATTTTATGATAAAAATTAAAATTTCATATCATCAGTGACGGCCACTCATAATGGTGCTTATTTCCTAATATTAAAATTTTTCTCCAGCCATACACATTAACAAAATAACATGTAAATATCGCTTTAAATACTAACAAACTAAATTCTTTTTATCAGGAACACAGTCTGATAAAAATGAGCAGGAAAAAGAGGAATTCTGCATGTTTTTCCAGGGTAAACAATTCCTCTTCAAGACACAATCTACATTCACCATATACATATTTCTCACACCGAAAGACAGATCAGGAATGAACCAGAAGAACAGATTACTCCACTAAATTATATTCCAACTGACCCACTCAACACAGCCCATTCATTAATGACATAATCAGTGTCCCCAAAGACAAAATTGCAGGTGTGAAATAATCACTGGACAATTAGCGACTTGAGAGAGTTGCCCCCTGGGCACAGGGCAGCAGGGTGAGGGCCTGTGGGGAGAGACCACTGAATTATTGACAGGGTTCAGTGGGCAGGGGGAGTCTGTCTGGCAGTGGGCAGGAGAACATGGCTGACCTTTCCACTAAAGTCATCCAATATTATGAATATTATAAAGATTCATACACTGTGAAAACAGTGTATTTTATTGCTATTATCCTGTCGCCATTCTTCAGGGTTTTATTTTTATACATTCCGTTGTTTAATCCATTTTCAGCTGTAATATTTATAAAGATGAATGACGTTAATGCGAGAAAACAAACACAAGGTATGATCGGTCATTTATTGACCAAACATACTTAATTTTGTCAACATAAATGAGAACATTGCCAATACTGAGATCTCCATTACGGTGCCAACCAATGACTGTGTATTAAGGCAATGCAAAGCCAAGTGATTTGAAGTCTACAAGTACACCCATTTTCCTGTTGATAAACAACCATTGGTGAGAGTGCAAGAAATCATTGAAAGTCGATACTGTACAAACATTAACTGGCACTTTGTTAATTGACCACAACCACAAAGTGAAGCAGACATCCATCTTTTCACTCTGGCTACAAATCAGGATGCCTTGGCTCATGTTTCATAACAGATTAGCCAATGATGGCCCTGGATGCAACAGTAGCCACTGTAAGCACTTCGTACTTCCACTTCACATACATATAGTGTTGATGTCAATTAAAGTATTCAGCCACCATGAAATTAATGCACAAAAAACGCCTGTCTGCGCTCATTTACACAACCATTTGTATCCGACTAAGTGAACTAATTTATAAAACTCGTTTAGCTAATCTGTACACCCAAAGAGTTCCTTTATAATCCAACTGACTCTTACAAGTGAGCAGACGTATCTAACTACCGTCTGGAGAGTTGGTCATGCCAGAATTAGCTGCATTCCTTTAGCAGAATTGACCACCAAGGAAGGAGAAAATATGATCAATATGCAGAAGAAAAAATTTGGAAGCAACAATGATGAACAAATGCAGACATAACATTTAGGAGTTTGGAAAAAGCAGCCCTGGATTTGAAGGAAGTCAGAGAAAATGGGAAGTAAAAATGGCGGGAGGATGAATTTGAAGGGGAAGCTAGGAAGACATGGATGAGGAAACAATGACAATACAAAAAGAGTAAGAAACCATTGCACCCCGCACCCCGCTATAAATTTCTGTGTTGGTAAATAGTCCCAGCTGACTCGCTGGGATATCAATGTCATGTGACATTTATTCCGGTTTCAAATAAACAAAATAAAAAGGATTTATAAACAAACATCCGCCCACGCTGCGAGCCTTCAAATGGTTAAGCCAACTCACCCCCTGAAAAAACATTGACTGGTCTTCCCAATATCATGATTGGTCATGTTTAGGGACCAAAACCTTTTTCCCTGTTGGGATAAATTACCCCAGATGTGCAAGAAGTAACTCGCAGAAACAACTGCGGGTTTAGGGGATGCATTTAAGGGTCAGGGAAGTGTGTATTTGTTATCATGCCGGGCGACTGTATTCATCGCAGCACCCCATCTAGCTGAATACTTCCTTTTTTTTCCATTACTGCATGGGTTGTTAGGGGAAACAGGAACTACCCCCAGAGGGTGGTTAAGTTGTCCTATAAGCGGGAACAGGTGTGAGGTACACTGCTGCACTGTGGTGCACTATGGTGCACTATGGTGCACTATGCACTGAGGTGCACCATCCTAGGCAGTTGGCACTGCCTCCACTGTACTGCAACTTGCACCAGTTGATGGCAGTATCAGACTACCGAATTAATAAAACATTATTTCAGATCATCCCTGGCACCCTACGGATAAAGAAACATGGGAGGCAAGGGGTTAACCCCAGATGCAGCTTAACAAGGCTCACTTCAGTAGTCCCACTTGAAATGAAGCACATCTGAATTTATTTTTAAATGCCATCACTCCACGTCAGCCATCATCCCTCGTCGCGTGATGATGTATTTATATTTCATTTCCAACTCGTGACTTTTACCACCGCCCAGAATTGGAAACATCCGACGTTTAAAAAACCCGTGACAGTCGCCTCCAATAATATGCTTTCATGTGTTTTTCCTCTCCATTCCACATTTATTCCTTCCTTCTGCTTGTCCGTTTTACCCCGATCTCTCTGCCATTTACCTCAATCTTTCTGTCAGTAACGTCAACGGAGTGCATTCTTCCGACTCTCCATACATCTGGCACGAAGTCGCACTCCACATAAATAAGGCAGTAGCCATTTACACATCAGCCATTATGCTTCCCTTGCAACTTTTCGTGGGAGTCGAAAATGCACGGATAGTCGTTTAGGAGGTTTATGAAGCGATGGAATCCCTCGCGTCAAAGATAGAATATGAATAACGACTGGCTAATGAAACTGGACACTGAGATCACATGACTACTGTCCAGTCAAATTACCCTTCTGCAAGGAGGCGGGGGATCCATGGGCTCCTGCAGGGTGTAAATATTTTGGGAGGAAACATTGCTCTGTAACTGAAGCTCCGGGAAAGTCTCCCTGTCGTCAGGGGGAGTCCCATACACCTGTTTCCTCTCCTGCCTTTTCCTGAAGACAGGGCTGAGAAGACAGAGGGAAACCACCGGGCATTACCCTTTATGGCCTGCGGAAATGAAAATTATGCTTGAAATATGGCCGGCCTGTCAGTCACCCATCTGGTCCTCATATCCTCAACCCCGTTCAGGTCAAAGCAACTAATGGGGGAGTTCCTACAATAATTACCCCTTCTGACATTTACCCTAAGACTAAACAGGTGCTATCAAGGTTTGATTTTAAAATGGTTTATTTGAGACTAATGTGATTTATTCAGATATTAGGTGTTATTTAACTACTAAAATATTTACATTATTTAAGAGCTTACAAATAGTGAGGGAAGCTACAGAGGGTGATTTACACATTTCTAGACCCTGTCCAATCTAGCACATCTCATCATTCTTTCCATGTTTACCCATATTATGTCAGACTTGATTCTTTTTCTACTGTACCTCAATGGCATTGCCTCTGGTCCCTTATCCTTTTGTAGTTAGGGGTCGGATCAAAACTACAAATAACTTTGATCATTAGTAAATATATTGTTCATGGCTCCAAGAATGGTTTATTTTAGTATGATTTACTTACTTTGGAGCATTATTGTCGAAGCGAGTACAACGTTTCGACCCGTCGACTACGGACCTTGATCACGTACTGATGTCACGTGTGTTGCCTCAGATTTCACGTGATATCAGTACGTGATCAAGGCCCGTAGTCGACGGGTCGAAACGTCGTACTCGCTTCGACAATAATGCTCCAAATCAAGGAAATCATACTAAAATAAACTTTGATCATGCCTAAACTTACATATACAGTAACACTGTAACACATAATGTGAAGACTGGCACATTTTAGTTGACTGACTACCTGGGGATGCTAATTAAAAACCCTTGGAGGACACAGGGATTTCATCAATAAGTCATCCCACCCATCCCCTGGGTCAAGGCTGCCCTCCACTGCCCGGGTGCAGGTATCAGCCAGGGTCAGTGGCTCCTTACACCTGACTTGAGACAGTCAGCACCAATTAACATCACCTGGGACAGAGCTGAAGACAATGAACATGGAATACGCCAGGTATAAATGCAATACCATGTGCTGTGTGTGTGTGGCCTGTGGCTGTTGAGGGTTGTGGGAGAGAGAGGGAGAGAGAGGGAGAGAGAGGGAGAGAGAGGGAGAGAGAGGGAGAGAGAGGGAGAGAGAGGGAGAGAGAGGGAGGGAGAGAGAGGGAGAGAGAGGGAGAGAGAGGGAGAGAGAGGGAGAGAGAGGGAGAGAGAGGGAGAGACGTCAGGCAAACTGGAAACATTACTTTTATTATTTTTATTGGATCTGTAAATTAGTTAGTGTGGCCCTCTGTAAAGAGGTAGACATTTTCAGGTTTTGAATTTTAAAAGTTTGGGAATCTCTCGTTTATGTTGAAATATTTAATGCAGGCATTGGCCCAGGATCATCACATCACATCCAGTTATGGAGAATCTTTTTGTTTATGTGTAAAAAAAATTGTTTAACTCATCTTTAACTAGTCATTGTATAAAATATCCTCAACTTCATAGTTTTCTTTAGTTAAAAACACTTTGTAATCATCTATATGACTTGTACACAATATACTTGCTGCCTCCTATATCCCCTGCCCCCTACCACTGTAATTATGTACTTGATGCCCCAACTCTGACCTTTGAAGTAAAAAGATCAAGTGAGTCAAGTCAAGCATGTCATTCAATCCAAGCATCATCTTCGTGCAGCTGGCATGCAGCCATGCATGACCAGCAGATAAAAAGCAATTTCAGAACCATATTTGATAGGGACAGGTTTTTACGGGTACCGTAATTCAGCCAGATTGGCTATATCAATTTCCACATAACATCTGTCATAGCTTCACTGCGGGTATATGACCCGTGACTTGATCCACGACCTTAGTTCTGACTAAGTCTACGAACATTCACCTAATTATGTCAGGAATAGACCCAGCAAGACACATTCTTGTCACCTCCAATCAGCTGCAATTTTCTGATCATAAATATACAAATTCTTTTGTATACTAATAGACGTCAGAATGTTTTGAAAAAAATTAATCAAAATTCACACACAATCTCCAAGAAACATTAATAAATAATAGCTGACCTTATGTGAGCATTTTTTAGTGGGTAGAGATCTAACATTAATGCCTCTTTTGTAGTAATGGCTAATGCCAAGGATGGGCAAGATTGCTATTATTCTTGGCGTAGGATTCTTGTGATGACGCACAGATGCTTCTCTTGTGGTTTAGAAGTGAAAGAAATACTAGCCACATGTAAAACAAACCAGAGAACATACTGCAGGGTATGAAGAAGATCTCTCACCTAGTTCTCTGACATTGGCCAAGTCAATAAACAACCATTGGCAAATATCACAACTTGCCACGTGTTCCCGCCTGTATTCTTCCACACACTGAATTCGTTAACATAAACAGGTGCGTAAGTGGAATTATGGAATAAAACCAAATAAAACAGCCCTGTGTGCAGAGCTGTGCATCAGAGGGGAATTTAAAATGATATAAATTAAGTAGCATAGACATTTTTGTCTTCAGTTTTGCTCTACCATCAAGTTAGTATATTTGATTTTGTTGGTTAATACAATTATGTATATTCACACAAACATATTTTCTATTTAAACTTGTGTATGTGTATTCATTTAGAATTGTAAAAATGTTGTTGTAACTATTTCCTGACTGTTTCTGTATTTTTTCTGGTGACTTTGCCCAACATTCTGCAAGAGTCAGTTTAACAAAGACAGTTAAAAACTACCCAACATTAAACAAACAACTTATAAATTACAGAGTGAAATATGAAAAACAGAGCAATCGCCTACCAGCCCACTGTCGCTTCTAAGCTACACACGGACAGCCCAGCCCAGCCCTACAGTGGATGTTCAATGAATAAACTTAACATTTGATCCAGACTTCCGGGAGCTTAGTAACACATTTGGATTTATCGGATATGCAGAGTTGATGTGAGGGGAAGACTCCACATCAAAGCGAGCCACTGAGTTGATGCAGAGGGTGACATCCACCGTCCCCGTCACCCCAACTATCACTTCCACTTCCTCCTAGACTGTGTAAATGAGCCAGACACCAGCCCAAGATCTGCATCATTTTTTAACCATGCAGGCAACTTCTCTTTTTTGACAGGCGTTGGGTCGACATAACCCATGATGAATGTCTCATTAGTGTCTGTGAGTGTCGCGGACACTAATGGGGACAGATCACCATTTTTTCAATATTCATTTCAGGTGAATAGTTATATTTAGAAAATGAAAACGGTTCTGTGCTTTGTTAAAAAAAAAAGGATTATAAAAACAAAATTAGGACAATGGCACTTTTGCTGGTGAGAGATTGAATAGCCTGATGGGGTTGGTGGATTATCTGTAGGGGCTTATATGTGAAAATAGTGATAGATTATATGTTCTTTTCTAAAACAAGATTTCCAGATGGCATGGGGTGGTATCACTGATATTCTTATTACTAGTTACAAGCTCATAAGTCCTACATTACTCTTTATGATCAGTTTCACTCCTAAGCACTAGGAAATTGCATACTGTAAACTATCTCCACGATGATTCACACTTTCTCCAGTCCAGTGTGTCAGGAAATAGTTTCCTCTGTGATATGGTGTTTTTTGCATTTAAAAAGCTCCATAAATTTAACAACAGGCTTTGTTTAATGGTGGGTTTCTTTATGAGTTTATAATCTCAATGAAATGTTCCCCTGGTCCCTAAACCACTTGTAGAAGGGGAAACAGGGCAGGTGTTGCTTGTTCAAAACCTCCACCGGTTGTACCCCTAAGGGGTTGTGTTTCCAACGGTGACCACAGGGTGTTCTCAAACCTTCAAACAGGCTCACCTATTATTACACCGATTATTCGGCTCATTACCAGTGGCTGAATATCAACCATCAGCTTCCTCCATTCACGAGTGGCTGCTAAACAGTTTGCTTTCTCTGCACTGTGTGTTTAACGACAACAAAAACTACGGTAGTTCACAGCAAACATGCGTATTAGTAACACATTCTTGCTCTGCCAGTAAACTGTCGACCTGCTGAGCTTCACAGATGGTTTCTATTTCTCGGTCTAACTCTTGGCACAAGTGCTAGCCCAGACACAAGAATCCCGGATGTAACAAATTAAACCTGTATATAGTGCCAAAGTAACGGGGGTATGTTTTTAAATATTACTACTATTATTCTACAATATCTAATTGGGCCACCATTCAAAGCAACAATCGTATAAGTAAATAATTAAATAATGTTCGTGATTTTGGAATGAACATGAATTTGCTTTAACAGAAAAATTGTGAGTTACAGTAAGGATAACATATCTAATGACATACTGTAGCTGTGGTCTAGGTCACATCTAGATATTCCATTGTGACATCATCTGCTTTACTAGTCATTTACTGCCTCTCCTCACCCCCCCCCCACTAAAATGAACAGATGTTTCCTTTTTGAAGTTTTGTAGTTAAAAATCTTATTTTTCAATTTGCGTAATTCCTTCTATGATGTCTTATAATGCAAATATACTACATGGTCATTAACATTAAACCATAGGTATTGTAATAATTAATAGGATTATAATATAACAAACTCATTAATTTTATAACAAATAATTAATAGTATTGTAACATAGCTAAATATATTAACATTACTTTTATAATAAATATATTGACTTTTTGTCACAAGTCAGAACGTAAGACATCATATGCAACTGTTGTTTCCTTATAAATCAATCTTGATAAAATGAGCAAATAAACCAAAACTAATATAGGACAATGTGCCATATTAGAAAATAATTATTTTCATTGCCCCACTAGCTACTGAATAATGGTGATTCTGGAAGAATCCTCCAGGAAAGGGTTTCTAGGCCTTCCTCCCTGGACATGACATAGGCAAGGGTCAGGGGAGGGGGTATATCTGCTGGTCACCCACCAACTGGTCACTGTTTACTATTTCACTAATTGCCCCCAGCTGCCCAGGAGGTGGACAGAGCCCCTGAGAGACTGACCAACTGCCGTGTTTATCTGTTTATATAAACGTACACGTAATCTTAAGTCAACCGACTGCATACTGTGGTCAGTCACCTGGAAGCATCTGTCAAGGAGGCAACAGCAACAGCTGGGTGCTACTCCACCTGGAAGCATCTGTCAAGGAGGTTATAGTGTCAAATCCATCTAGATGTGCCATTTATCATACTTGTATATACGATATCTAAAAATATATTTCAGTCCACCCTATGAGAGATAGATAATTTGGAAAGAACGTAACACTAAAGAGAGGAATAAAATATTTTCATAGGAACAAAGTAAAATTAGACGACAAGTAGACAGAATTCAAGAAAGGACGTACCCAATCTACTAGATGTCAATAAACTGTTTAAGCAGCCAAAGAGCATTTGCCACATGCAGAGGAAATGAGAGGATGGAATGTGTGTGAATTAATTAAAATAAAAACAATCCGTTGTACTCTTGATAAGCTTTGTTGTGCATGGGGTGTCTTAGATGGAGATCTTGTTAAATTCCACAGCTAATTTAAAGGAATTTCTCAGATAACGTTGATCAGATTAGATCATTAGAGCATAGAGAGTTTTAATCAGATAATAGGGTGTAATAAAAAATTAAATGGTTGCATAATATGGGTCCATAGGTGTATGAGGATTCTAGCCAAGGTTTTTGTAAGTAAAGTGCAAAATGTCTTGCCGTATCTGTCCAATATAAACAAATATATATATATATATACATACATACATGCATGCATGCATGCATGCATACATGCATGCATACATACATGCATACATGCATACATGCATACATGCATACATGCATACATGCATACATGCATACATGCATACATGCATGCATACATCCAAGCATGCATGCATGCATGCATGCATGCATGCATGCATGCATGCATACATACATACATACATACATACATACATACATACATACATACATACATACATACATACATACATACATACATACATACATACATACATACATACATATATATATATGATTGCTGTATTAATTAGTTTGTCCATGTGTGTCTGTTCATGCACGAATGCGTGCATGCATGTGTGCATGCGTGCACATGCATAGGAGTGTGTATATACATGCATTAATCTATGAGACATCAGTCATGTTTCCCAAAATATGTATTTTGGTGATCAAAAGACACCGTTTTGCTAAAGAGGCTGTAAATGTACAAGTGTATAAGTCTCTAAGATGAGTCTCCATTAAAGCCACCAATATAATGAGCATTTGATAGAAATCTCTCACATATTAACTTCACAGCCGCTAAACATCTCAAGAAGATTACAAGTTGTCTACCAGAGATAACCTGCACATATGAGTGAGACAAATTACGTAAAAATAAGCCTAATCTTTCCTGTTTCTGAGAAATTACTTTACTGACAAAATGTCACAGTGCGTCTATACAGCTGATGGTGGCTCACAACTGTGCTTGTGGTGTTAGAATCGACTGACAGTATGGCACTTTTAGACATTCTCTGTTTAAGGTTGGGAACTTGAGACAGATTTAGTGGTTAACCCCAGAAATCAGGTGTCAGGGTACGTAACCGCGGGCAACCAATTAATGCCCTATCCGGCCTACAGGGAAGATGGCGGAGACTCTTATGTAACTGGGAACAGGGCTGTTAATATTTAAAAGACAGGTGATTTTTTTTCTGTTGATCTCATTAGAAAAAAAATGTCAGTCTTAACAACGGTTAAACAACCAGGTGCAATTAATTTTCTATTTGCAGAAATAAATCATGATTATAACTGGGTTAAACAGAGATATTTAATATAAAACAACGGATAGTGAAGATGTTAACTGTACAGAAATGTTTATTTATGATGCAATTAAATCTTCCCAGGAAAGTGTAAATTCACTGGGGCATAACCCCTCCCCACACTTGGGGCATGACCCCCACCCTGGGGGTTGGCATTCTGGGTATGGTTACTGAACCCCGTACACTTGTATCAGGGTGGGGTTGCTCTGGGAGGACAGATAAGGGCCCTAGAAGCACCCATAATTCACCCACATCACAGGGGTGCTGGCGTTTTGATAGGGTGCTTATATCTTCCCAGCTTCCTAATAATCCCCCTCAGCAGGGATGTTCAACCTGCAAGGCAACAGCTGCTCCCGTTCCCCACACGGGATTCCACCCTAATCCCTGATACATCCCTATAACTCAGTGACGGTTTCTTGCAGGTTGACATAAATGGCTGCTGTGCACCCCACGGCTTCACCCTTACTTCTGGTGAGAGACCACCATCATTTCACCCCTGGTGGTATATGTCATACCATCCACCCCCTGTTCCCCTTTAAAAACAGCCCAAATTATAAAAAAATTATTTCCACATTAAACAGTGATTAACTGAACCGGTGCATAAAAGTGAACTGGCGGCGGATAAAAAGAAATTTGTATGACTTCTGGTAGTTTAGTTAATATAATTGTTATTACATACATTTGTAAAAATAAGGCAATAATTTTAATTAATTATGATTAAATACAAAGTATACTTTCTAGGACCATGAAATGAAATCTGATGGTGCAATTGACATTTCAACTGATGTGGTTTCTTTAATTACCACAACCCTGGTTTGTGGGATTTGTGAATGCGCAAACCGCCATTGATCATTGACTTTATGTAGGACATTTCATCACATGATCAAGTCAAAAGATGTGTGAGAAAGGTCCAGGGATGATGGATGATGGGTGATGCAGAGAGGAAGGAGGAGAGACAGACAGGAAGTCTGCAGTGGTCATAGACAAACACTGATGGGAATGACCCTTCAGAAAGGTCAATAAAGATGGCAATATTAGCTGGATCACTTGTCAAGATTTGTCACAAGAGAGTGTCCTGTATGAGACATACTAACCCACCCAGAGTCATTTGTCAAAAGTACCATCTTCCCAGAGAATGACACACCACAAAAAGATGATGACTTTGTCAGACACTGCCTTCATATCCTCTGGAAAATGTGGAGACAATTTGTCAGCGTGAGAGAATCTGCTTACAGAGGCAAAGTCTTGATAACATTATTTGCACAACACCATAGGTTATAAAATTGCAAATGATCTTTTACAAAATAGAAGTAAAAACAGTTGGTTTTCATTTAAATTGTTTTTTCAACTTATTAACTAAACTATGCAGCTGTGGTGAGATCTACAGAATGCACTGAGTGAACTCTATAAGTGGATTGGTAAAAAGACAGGGGTGCACAGTACACAGTACACGACTACACGGAACACAGGGAAGCTCTAAGGAGAAGTGAGGTACAGCCCAAAGGAAAACAGGGAGATGTTTGTTTCTGGCAGGTGTTTGGGGAGGGGAGAAGGTAGACAATTAGCAGTGAGTGTGAGAAGACCAGCCTGCTTTCAGGGATCATCTCGTTAGTTTGCAAAACCACAAAAAAATGTGGGGGGCAAGTAACATTAACTGATGCAAGATGGCCGCCAAAACCAGAGCCAAGGGACTCATCATGCTCAACACCATACTGCCCAATTAGTTCCCTGTAAAGGATTCCTTCATGGGTGTGGGAAAATACCCTTCTGTGCTTGCTGATTTTACTTGTTGCTGGGAAAGGGGGTAATCTACCCCATCCAAGGGTGCAAATATGACCCTCCTGTGACAGTAACAGGTGTCCACCCAACCATGACCATTAGGGTAAATAAACACTGAAAAATCAACACAGCAAGGAAATGTCTGAGATAATACTACGCAATAGTGGTCACTTTAGTAAATAAAACATTTACATTTACGTTTTAATTGCTGACACTTGATGGCTGTCTAGAGTCTTGTGGTGACACAGTGACAATTATACTGGTGTGATATAATCATTTAGCAGGTCGTTAAACTTGAATATTGACTTTGCTGAGTTGTTATGTGGATTTGGTGGTCAGCCTGGGCTGATAGCAGGAACAGAACACCCAGGGGTCATCTCATAAATCTAGAGGGAAGGATTAAGTCCCTTTTCTCACATCCACTAAGTTGAATTGCCATTAATAAGATTCAAAAGACTAAATAATAGGTTACATTTTCCTGTTTGCTAATATATATACTAGACTAACCAAGACTGTGACATGAATTAAGCTAACTATTTGGTTGTAATTGTTATAACTTTGACGTTTATAAAAACTTAAAGTAAATAGATTATAACGTGGATATAGCTGGGGGAATTTAGCCAATTATACTTTAGTGGTTATTTTATGACAGTTTTCAGAGAACTAAGATTGTCAATGCTGAAAGCACTCATATGTCACTTGGGTGCATGTTGAAGGAATTGCTAAATACATAGTTATTTTTTATTAAAATTTAAATGTTTACATCAAATAAAAAAACTGTTGATACATAACAGATAACATGGCTACACAGCTGCATTGCCCTGCGTCATGTCCACAAAAACATTGCTCCATGCGAAACCAGAAACTTTTCACTTGCTCAAAAGAATTGCAAGATTGTCTGTCCGGGAAATATCTTCTGAAGAAAAAGTTATCCGAGGGGGAAATTGAAGGGGTTTTGTCAAAAGGGAGACGGGGATTGATGGATCACAAAACTGTGGTTCACGAATGCATGGGGAGATGAAAATTGATGAATCTATGAGGATGAAATCTTAAAACAGGCACTTCGTGGAATTTATGCTGTCAGTGTCGAGTTTGAGCCCAGAAGCAGTGGTCATGTGACAGGAGCTATTTCTGGTACAATGTGGGCTCCGTGCCAGGTTGTCTCTAGCGTCTTACTACTTCTGTCTGTTAGTACTGCTACTACAATACCGGGTAATCATTATTTAGTATAATTATCACAAGGATATCTCTTATTGTCTGTGAATGATACAACACCGTTTATTTTTAATTACATACACAAACATTATTATCATTTTTTGTCATGTTTGGAAGCAAGTAAACTATTACTATTACTATTACTATTAGATAACAAATATCTCAACCACATCAGGACATTTTTTTATTCTATAAATCCACTGCTTGACAAATGTGCTTGCATAATTTACATCCTTTAATGCCAGCTACCCGGGAATAGTTCCACAGGAAATGTCAATTTTACCCCATTTTCTCATGCCCCTACCATCTAGTGTACACCAGGAACATCTGGGTGCGTTCTCAAACGTACACCTTTCTTTCGTACACCTTTCTTTCGTTAGTATGGCACTGAGAGGAGTCTATTTCACTTGGCCAGCAGATCCTAGATCAACGTTTACTCTCCCATATCACCCCCAGTGGGGTGGTAATCGGAGAGAGAATTACCTGGGCGCAGGTGAGATACACACTGGGGGCCGGGTCTATGCCCTGAGGCCCTGAGTTGGCAGCACTTACTGGGGAGTGGCCCCGGGTCCCTGAAATGCTTGTGGAAACTGTGGGGCACCTATATTGGGCAACAGTTGGTGATGGTTGTGATACAATTTCCTGGTTCGTGTGTGCCACCAAGACCTGGGTGGTGTTGTACAATGTACGTGTAGCTAGACATACTCTTGTAAGTGTATAACTTCATGGCTACTCCTTTTAAAGCATATTTCTTCAGTACTGTCCATCCTACTACATGATTTTATTATTAAGTAGTAATTTACTTGATTTGATTTGTTTCTCATGTTGTGTATTTTGTAAATAAAAAATAAATATATTGATAGATTGATAGATAGATAGATAGATTGATTGATTGATTGATTGATTGATTGATTGATTTATTGATTAATTCAGTATACACTGTAATTACAAACAGTTCTAAGAAAACTGGTTCAGTTTTGGATTTTATTCTATAAAAATCAGTATGTTAAGAAATATATGATCATATAAAAAAAAATCAGTAAAACTTCTTTCACAAAATGTTGACAGAAGAAATATTTACACTGCAAAACGTCGTGGTGTCACAACATTACCATATCACATTTAGCTGTACTTGTGGGTACCCAATGCACACCCATCTTTCACAGGACTTCACTGACTGTCCCTTGTGGTGACTGGTTGTGCTGAGTGCAGTGTTTCATCTTCCCTACCACATCCTGACTGGGAGGAAGGGTAGGGATGATGGTGGAAGACAACCCTCTCCGCAGCTGTCCCATTAACATCTCACATTTGCAAATGGGTTCTGGGGTTAAGGGGATCATAAGTGGGAGTTATGAGTGTGACTGGACAGGCCATAAAGTCAGAGCAGACTTTGCCTACCTGGATAATGCCAACGGTAATTAGGGAGGGTGTCTGGACTGGGAGTGTCTAATGGCAGATGGTAAATAATGATCATCTCTGGGTAGAAAACGATAAATGTTTTTAGTAGATTTTTATTTATTGTATAAGTTAGTATATTTTCTCTATAGAAATATTGTAAAATTGAGCATAAACTGAGGTAAATATGCACTAACTTGTGAGAAAAATGTACAGATATAATTCAGACCAGACTGACATATGAGGAATTGTCAGGTTTAAAACATGGAGATGGAATTAAGAATGAAGCGAATCAAGAACGAATGGAATGAAACCAAACAAAATATAAATTATAGATGAATGAACTAAAAGAACATGAATGTTTTGAAAAGATGAAGCTAAATGTGGGAAAGATAAATGAACCAGTTGGGAGATGATGATAAACATCTATTTGGGAGAGGAAGATAGGAAAAAGACAATGAATCCTACAGGGAGATAAAGATAAGGACAGAACTATGAACTAGGAAGAAGCCAAGGGACTGACAGAGTGAGTCTGTGACAGTCCAGTCCAGTCAACGAACTACTCTGATGTGTTCATCAATGAAGTCCTCTATCATCCATTCAACATGCATGAGTGCCCATGCATGCATGTGCCTGTGTCGGCCCCTGCAGGTGTTCACAGGCACAGTCACAACAGCAATTCAGGAGCATCTTCAGTTATCAAACATAACGATGGTTACAACCATAGTAGGGTCAAGATTATTAACCCTCATTATTACATCTAAGACACAGTGTAACAGGAAACGAGGGGGAAAATATGGGAAGGCAAGGGTTCTACTTCTAGCATTGGCTATTTCAATAGAGACAAACAGTATGGTTATTGTTCTCGAACTTCACAAATAACCAATTATAGGGTTATTCATGCACGACACAATCTTACATACACAGTTCAACACCTCTGACATTTGATGACATTCCACCGGTGAGTCTGTGACAAAACAATCAAGTCCCCACTTTGGCCCAATAGTACACTTGTTTTAGCTTTCACAACATCCAAAAATAACTACACAAATTTATTTTAAAACACTAAAAAATCAGACTAACATACCGAGAGCTTTCTCCGAGTTTTCCTTGCCCATGTGTCAGCCCGAGAGAAGAAACTAACTCCAGCCCAGTTGTGTTTCCCTCGTCGGCTGACAGGAGGCTGTGAGAGAGGACTAGAGTTGCACCAAGTGACGGGCCGGGCCGGGCTGGGCCGGGTGGGCTGGCCAGTGGGCTGAGCTGTTTAATGGATGCAGTTGGCACCAGCGAGAGGTGACTAAGACCCCTCTCACTCTCACTCTCCCTCTCCCAAAATCCTCCTTGTTTCCCTCCCAGAACTGTTGTAATCCCAGCCGGTGCAGAGACAGGCTACTTCAAAGTGTCCATTGACACCTGAGGACATAGCTCACACCTCTTCCCGGGAAGACACCTGACTATTGGCTGCTCCCCGGCGAGTCCCACCAATGGGAGGTCTTCCCCACGCAGCGATATTGTCCCAGGTTTTTTATTAACTCCATGAGCATGTGCGCGTGCGGCGTAATTCGTTTTATTGTAATTCCATTTTGTGATTCACCAGGAATCAGGCGGCTGTTCTCTGCATCTAATGGAGACACTTTGTGCTTTTGAGTGTATTAATATTAATCACATGAGTACTATATATCATATTATATGTTGTCCATTATTTTTATTTTTTAAATAAATTTAATGACGAAGCTTCTGTCAATTCAAATTTATCTTGTATATAAAATATTTATAGTGGTTTTATATTTATATGAAAGGATACACCCACTAGTTAGTAGATCAGAAGGCAATGGTCAAGAATGCAAATAAACACAGAAAGATGTAAATGAACCCTGGTGACTGAGATGGGATGCACTTACTGCACTCCACAGTTGGCGTAGTCATACACAGCTGTATTAGTGTCAGTGAACTGAAGGATGGCGACTGTCTGGTGAACAAATAGTTTGTAATCGATATACAGTGCAATTTAAAATGAAAAAACTTTGCAAGTGAATCAACGAAGATATGTGCACAGGAATGATGCTGAACCTTATCTGAAATCTAAGGCCTGGAATGATGCATTCATCTCTTCCATGCAACAGAGGTTGGTTCCTGGCAGTAAACATAGCAACATCTCCAAGTGAGCATTTTAGTTTCTTTGGGTGCATTACTGAATCTGTCCCAGTTGTTTCTGGTTATTTTGTAACCAGTGGTTGAGGTGTTGGTTAAAATGGACTGAGCCGTTGGGATGAAGGGAAGAGGAAATGTTGTGGAAGGCAACTGATGCCCTCGGAAGGGAGGGAAGGAGACGAGGAAGATTGGAACTAAGGTGAAAGGAAGGTGGGAGGTGATTTTATGGGACTGGGAGGGAGGGGGAGACGTTAAGACAGTGTTAGGGGAAGGAGTGGGGACAATGGGTGAGGGTCAGGGATGGATAGGGAAGAGAAACAAACATGCAGCACAACTACTGAGAGCTCAGCAGAGGGGAAAACAATTGCCACTCACTCCAGCTTGACTTCCCAAAACAGTTATCTAAAATCTAGTATCTATGAATACTACAATATATCGGCTCATTCCTACACTTTTTTAGTTTGTGTGAAAAAAAAATTCTGATGAGATGCAATCCAAATTTAGCAAACGAATGCTCAGTATATCTGTGTCGATTTTTTTGAATATGACATAGGGTCATTCATGTTGTTCACTAGTTAACTGACACAAAATAAAGAATATCTTTTGACAAATTTATCAAAAAAACTCTTGCAAAACCGTCCACTGTGCATCAGAATATCGATGTCCCTGGTACCTGGATTCCTTAAATCAATTACACACAGAGCTTCACACCTGCAACTCATCTGTGAAACAGTATCACCCCTGATAGCAGCCTATGACCCACACTGATCAGGTTGGTAATTAACGAGCACCAACAACTTGTGAGGTCTTCCACAGGTAAGTTTAATTAAACACTAATTACTGGTGCAATCTGCAAGACTCGTGGACATGTCTGATGACAGGTATCACGTGTGACTTATTAGGCAAATCAGGCTAACAATTTAATTACTTTCACAGTGTTTCCAAAGCTAACACTCAATTTGGAGTAATCGGAGCAGGATTATTCCTCCAGTCTTTACTGCCTTTGTGTTTAAACATGCCGAGTACAGTACCATCAGTTTGACCCTCTTGCTTTAAAATTAGATTATTCCGCATATATTTAAATATTTTATTTCTAACAATTTGACCATATATGATCGTTAATTTGGAATTCATCAACAAACATCAACATTTTCAAATATGTCATCCTATGTGAAACATAGGTGCCATTTTCAAACTTCCGACATGTGCAGTAAAATGGGTTAATAAATAATCTGTTTTTGCTAATCCCGGTATAATGATGTCTGTATTATACCAGAATACAAACTTATTATGTTTGCTTGACAACATAATTTATGATCTAGTGCTTCTCACTGGATGATACATAGGCAGTGCAAGGCAGTCACAGGGTCACACCCTCAAAACTACCCTCCTTTAAAAAATAAATATAATATTTACCCAAACACACGCAAACTCTGAGGTACACCAACTATTGAACCACACCAAACGTGGCTCTTGAGACCATTCCCAGAACAGTCTCCAAGATCCCTGTCCAGGCTCTCTTCTAGTAACATCACTGACACTTGTTGAAACATCTTTTCTGGATGGGAAAGCCCCTGAGAACCGTCCCGTGGGAATCACACCTAATTGCATATAAGATACCTCTGTCTCAAGCAGATTATTCCAACCCCATCTGACAGGCTGATCAATAGATATCTCATAGGAAAAACTGCCAGTGAATCAACAATGAATCAACGACTGTAATTTCACTGATTTGAGGCAACACATTGATGAAATGATGGCAGAGTGATTTTGCATTTCTAGTTACATCAAACAAGCTAACGTAAATAATTAGTACACAATTTGAAAGGTGAACGTTATGTGACATATACCCGTGAACAATTACTGCTTAAAGGCAAAAAAAAGTTAACTGTTTCGTGGCATACACCTAATAGAGTTAATATAAAGTAACAATTTCCACATATACTCAATTTTTTAACGTCAGCGGTTTACTCAGAATGTGACTTTAAAGTCTAAAATTCTAACGAAATCCACGATCTAGTGGTCTAGACGCCGCCATTAAGTGAAGGGTTAAATTTACTTGGCCATTCAGCGCGGGCATTCTATGTCTGACCCTTAACCTGCGACGTTGTTAAGGGTCAACAACTTCGAGTCTTCGACAGTTCGTTCAGTTGGCGTGACATCTAGCAGCTGCTTATAGACGTGTATCTAAATCTGTGGTTAAATCTATGGTAAACTTTAGTAATTATGCCTTACTGTTCGGCATACGGTTGCAATAATAGTTGAAACAACCGGTAGTATTGAAGAAATTGATTCATATTTGCGGGCGTACTGTTTGGAATCCCTCCAGTCCAAGTACAGTTCACTTTGCTCGGTCCATTTTTAGGAGAAATGCTTTGAAGTAGACATGTAGTCATGTATCATCAGTTGATGGGATGATTTCAGCGATAACAATAATAGACAACTTTATATTTACCGTCATCAGCATATTACGCGCGTTGCCGAGTTGCAGCCATTTCATGACAACAGCCAAACCCCATGCAGTGAATCTGCGTGGAGAGCGCCTCGATCACCGTCGTGACGTCATTCTTCATCTAAGATGGAGTAGCGCGTAGTATTTGGATGGCTGGGTGTTAAAAAATATTTTTCTGGTAAACCGCTGTAAACCGTAGAAATTGTTACTTTACATTAACTCTATTAGGTGTATGCCACGAAACAGTTAACTTTGTTTTGCCTTTAAATTGTTAACAATTTAGCAGGACAACTATGACTGTATTATTATCTATAAAATTATGGTAGAGTATCAAATGTTTTTTACACAGTAGAAAGCATCTTTACAAGATCACCACAAAATCCAGAAAGGTGACAGAGAGCCCAGGTGGAACAATCTGTAACCTGTCGCTCCAGGTAAAAAAATATTCTGCCTCTGAGACATCGATCTAACAGCTTCCTAAGTGGACACTGCCTCGGCTCCTCCCAAAGCCTCAGGGGTCAGTGATGTATCATTGTGTCTGTCTTTATCCCACTACAGTTACATCTCAACAGACTTCTACTTCTGTTTCCCAGAATTTCTTTTTCCTAAACCTAGGCTCAATTTTGGCAAATATGCTTTCTCTGTAGATGCACGAAAATATGGAATCAACTGCATATCACTACAATATCATCTTAACACACCCTTTGCAAAAACAACTAAAGACACGCCTGTTTGAAACTGCATTCCAACCCTAAACCTTTGGTCCATTCATCTAATGATGGTTCTTTGTAATGATTATTACACGTTTTGCCTCTGCACTAAGATTCCCAAGGACACTGGCACTATAGAAGTTTACTGTTACTTTAATTTTATTTTAAAGTCATAACTTTAAAGATGTAAAGTCAGATCATTTCTATTGTAGCATCAATTATGTATGGTGAATCTATTGGAAAAATATCACCACCAACTAACTATATATTAATTTTGTACAGTATAATTGATGATGCAGTGAAATCAAATGACTCAAAAGTCACAATTTGATTATTGTCTACTGGAACATAAATGATCGCAGTGGCTTGTTGATCAGACGCGTTACATGGTTATATGATGTGTTCCACAAAATTTACATCTTGTACATATTTCTATTTTCATCATGAATATATCATGAATATTTTTGTAGAAATTGATAGTATCAACAAATAATTTATAAAAAAACAAGTGCAATACTATCGACTGTGAATGTGAATGTTAAACATTTACATGTCATAGGTGCATACTGGTAAGAGGAACCGTCCCAGTGTACACGCACAACAATAACAATGCTCTCTCTCTCTCCATAGTACACTATTGCCCTAAACCACATTAATCATTGTGATCTTGTACTGATAAATAAAGGCTCTACATACACATTATATGATTGTATCACTGGGGTAGAGCATGGGGAGATAAGAGCGAAAGGAATGCACCTATGAAACAATCTGAGACAAATCTCAAACAATGTGACACTCGGTAATTTGACACTTTTAACAATTCAACACCGGAACAAATGTTGTTAATTTACAAAGCTTACCACAAGTAATCACCACAGTAGTGAATCACCATTTCCACAATCAATGACAACACACATTTTAATAGGATATCATCTTACGACTGGCATGAATAAGAAATTACAGGAAGGGATGTTATTTGTGACTAATTACGAAACTTTCGAAGGGGTGTCCATTTTTCACTGCTAAAACATTCATTGTGTAGATGCTATGATATACATTATTGTTCACCAATATTGTACTGCCACATGAATGTTACATTTAGAGCAAGGGTCAAGGGTCGTGACCTTCCCTATCACCCCCAGGTTACGGAGCACAACAATGAAATCTGTTTTTCAAGCATTGTTTTCCTCTCTATTCACCGGGGCATAACCACATAGTTTGACAGTACAAGATAACATTGACTGATCCATAATTGATTTGACATAACTTGAGAATGATTCCTGATACTGTCCAGACTGTACAATTAGTTTGTCTTTGTAGCCCTGGTATTTACCCTCCAGTGGTATTTCTCAGGCAGTTTCTAGCCAGATTTCTGTTTGAAGTTCTTATAAATAATTCATTTAACAGACACGTGTCTAAGGTTTTGATTACAAATCCGGTCATTTCACACCCCTCCCTCCTGGCAATCCCACACCCTCTGCCATATCCCTTCCCAACCCCCTTTCATGTCTAACAACCCTCCCCAATGTGGTATACAGCTGTCCCACTGGAACCAAAGGGCAGGTTGGACAAGCCCTCAAGGGAGGGGGGAGGGAGGTGGACCGGGCTGACCAAGGGAATTAGAGTGACCCTTTCATCCCCGATGACAAGCAACAGCAGCAGGTGACAGTGGTCAGTGACAGGTGACAGTGGTCAGTGACAGGTGACAGTGGTCAGTGACAGTGGTCAGTGACAGTGGTCAGTGACAGTGGTCAGTGACAGTGGTCAGTGACAGTGGTCAGTGACAGTGGTCAGTGACAGTGGTCAGTGACAGTGGTCAGTGACAGTGGTCAGTGACAGTGGTCAAGGTCTGGGAATTGGGATTGTTATATGAGGGAAGAGAAGTTTCTGATTCCTAATAAGATTGTCCTAGAATTAGGGTAATTTTTTTTTTCACACTGATGTTTAGAGGTGAAAAATCCTTTTATAAATAAAACTACAATTTAAATTAGTACCTATCAATTTCATAGGGATGCATATGTTAATGTTGAAAATATTCAAGGGTGTGCGTGTGCGTGTCACTGTGTCACTGTGTGGGGGTATGCACATGTGTGCATGTGTGTGTGCATGTGTGCGTGCGTGCGTGGGTGCGTGCGTGTGTGTGCGCATTTGCCGTGTGTGCGTGTGTGCATGCCTGTGTGTGTGTTTACATGTTTACGTGTGTGGGCATGAGTGGGCGAGTGTATTTATAAATAACTTAAAATAGCCTAGCCATTATCTTCCTGCTTTAGAAGCTAAATACCTGCATTACTATAAGCAGCCAATTCCCTGGAGTACAATCCACCCTGACCAGTACTGCCCAGTGCTTCATAAAACCACCTACAGGCAACCGTTTGTGATCATCCATGTTATTTTACTATCCAATCAAACTCATAGAAGCAATCATCGCAAATGCTATCCGTTTTATGTCAACTTTAATCAAGAAACTCTGCCACCATGTCAATAACTGTAACATCCCTTGTTGTTATTCTGATTGACTGGAGCACACAGAATGCTCCCTGGGTTGGGAAGGGAGCATAAAGTGGGATTTTACTGTCTCTGCTGGGCTGGAATGTCTAATATAGAGGATGGTTTCCCCTGAGGAGTCCTGTGGTTAATCCACCATAAAGCACATCAAGCCCTGCTTGGCTGGCTTTTATAAGAATCCTCCACAGAGGATCAGAGGAAGTCAGCCAGTGCAAATCCAGCCAGAGAAATTCCAAACACTGCTATTTATCATAGATTGCTTTCTATTATCATGAATAATATAGTTTTTTTTGTGGCTGAATTATCATAGGTATTATAAAACTACTATAGTTATTTATGTGATATTACTGGTATTTTACTTTAAATATGTATTTAAAGTTATACCAAAAAATATAAACTACTGTCCTGATCAGCAGAAATTTAACAACATTTATTTGTATGATTATAGTAAAATGTAAAGTAGACAACACTTCCTGTATTACATTCTAACTGTAGCAGTGCATTATACATTTCAGAATCTCAAGATTCAACTACAGTTCTCTGACAATTCAACAAATTAAACAACAATAACTCTTACTTTAGCATACATGTATTTCTCTCAGTACTCTGTTTTAAAACAACGGTAAATTAAATCGTAGTTAACCAGAAGTCAAGAATCTTTTACATCCTTTGATAATATGTAGACCAAAGTATACAATGCAATATAATATTTCTAGGATGCACTCGGGGAACATATTTCACTTGTGACAGACTCTGAGCGAGAAGGAGCGTGGTTTTTAGCAAGATTGTTTTATCTTAAGAGCCTTGACGGAGCAACTGTGATCCATGTAATGAAGTCACGCAGGAATACACTCCGCTCCACGAAAGACAAACAGAATTGCGCAATGAGCAAACACTGTGAGCGAACCGCGCCATAAATTGCAATAATCTGATTGCCAGGAACAAACGAAAAAGACAACTTCTGCGGAATAAACGACTTCCCTTTGTGTGCGTGGGAGTGCATCTAAAAGCAAGTTGTGCGGCTGATTTGAGTCGAACAAAGACGACCGATGTTATGCAGAGTGATTCACTTGTGCAATAATTAATTATGAATACCAGAAACCTGGTCATTAAATTCCTCCCGCTACAAAAATCCAAGGTAATTGATGTCTTGTCAAACAGCACATGGCCATTAAACATCAGCAAGACATCTTTGACTAAATACCACTGTATCAATTACAAGAGTGCCGTCCAGATCTCTTTTACGACCAACCAGCTTTCTGGAGGTTATTAAGACCCATAAAAGGCGGGGCGAGTTCAGATGCCACCCACCCCCTTCCTCATTCCTCTTTTTACCCCACCCCATAAAACGGAAGAGCGGGCATGGAATTTTTATCACTTGTAAAACACTCCCCTGGGAAAACCGCCCAGGGCGATGAACTTTTTGAGCAGCTTTTGAGCGCCAGCACATGTACTTTATAACCAAGTGTGACGATGAAGTGGACGTTATTGCATCAAGCAGCCAGGGATGGGAGGGCGAAATGACCAGACATTTGTGAAAATGGAATGCAACTAATGACAGCCATGTAACTAATGAGTGTCTCTGATAAATGACGGCAGGTGTAGATAGCAGGTCCTGACAGCCAGGATCGGACTGATTGCATCATGGGCACCAGTCAAAGGTGTCCGACATGTCTATTAGAGCAGCCTCAGCACTTTGTTTTACCCACCCACCATGAGTCAAGTTTGTCTACAGTCAAATCTGAGCACTCCAGTGGTTTGAGTTACCGGGTATATGTGGTTTTAGTTATATGTGGTTTGAGTTATATGTGGTTTGAGTTATATGTGGTTTTAGTTATGTGGTTTCAGTTATATGTGGTTTCAGTTATAGGTGGTTTCAGTTATCTGTGGTTTCAGTTATCTGTGCAGTCGGTTTAATAAAAGACAGAATACGTCACCCAGAGAATTGACTTTTATCACAGATTGGGTACATGTAATTTGCAAGTGTGACTCATGGTCTATAATTTGTCATTTTTTGCAAATGTTGTCTTGGTTGAACTGAAATTTATTTAATACTTTGACATAGTAACATGTAACTCAAACAATGTTTTACCTCATGACCTGAGCAATTGCTAATTCGGGCTTTACTCAGTAATTATTATAAACATTTGTTTTATTTGGACAAATTGTTACAATAACAGAAAACAGCTATAGTCCCATGTAGTGTAAGATCTGTCATGGGCCACTGAATCAGCTACTGAATGCTTAATTATCACATTCTGATATTTCACACTATTCCATTGGCCTCATATACTTGGAAACCACATCGCATGAAAGTTATACATCTCTTTTACTGGGAACTTGGAGAAAAAGTCGGTGTAGATATGTGGACTACTCGAAGTGGAACGTGGGGTGTCCTTACTGCCGGTGTCTGTCAGTCATGTACACCTCACTCAGCGCGAGAAAAAGCTTTCTGTGTCAGTTTGTGAGGAAACTCACTACAGCTGTCGGCATCAGGAGCTTACTGACAACATTAATAGCTGCACGCTTCAATTTCATCTGTTTTTCTAGGGTAGCATTGGTATTGACTCATTGTGGAGGGAGAGAGGAGGGATGGAGGGGTGGAGGGGTGGAGGGGTGGAGGGGTGGAGAGGGGGTAGGCAGACATACAGAGAGAGGGTGAGAAAGAGAGTGTGGGAGAGGGAGAGAAAGGGAGAGAAAGAGAGGGAGAGGGGAGAGAGAGGAGGGAGAGATAGACAGAGAGAGACAGACAGACAGAGGAATAGAGAGAGACAGAGAGAGAGGTAGAGAGAGAGGTAGAGAAGGAGGGGGGGACGGAAAGAGAGGAGAGGGAGAAGAGAAGGAGGGAGGGAGAGAGAAAGCGAGCGGATATTTCAAAAAGTAGTATACCTTATTCACATCACAAGAGACAACTGGCTCCACATGGTGGGAATGTGGTGAACAAAGACACAAACGTATTACAGGCTGTGTGCTGAATGTGAAAATGCTTCCAACAGATCAATCTAAAGGCCAGTAAAGACACAGAAAATATATACAAACTAATGGTTATCATGCTGATATGTTTTACTGAGGTCAAACATCACTTAGGACAAAGTAACATATTATGTACTGAATTAAATTGGTAATATGGTATATAAATAGATCTAAGCGAACAAGATCACTACTACACAATAAATGAAATTTCAATACAGAAATGTCATTATTATCAAAAAGAAAACGAGCAAATTGCATTAGACAAAATATCTTCCTTGGTAGTATTGCTATACTTGAAAACCCAATGACATTTACTTATAATTATTATAACACTTTTAAGAAATTATTGCTTCCGTACCAATTTCTCTAATGACAAATCAGTAACTCTAATGTGTTGTCCAAATGCTTCTCTGTCATGGCAACTGTCTGTCCCAGTCTGTTGTCAGGGCTATCAAGTGGTCAGTTGTCCACACTGGTCACTGTCCAATCTCACTATTTACTCCATTAACACTGGTGCATCTGCTGATGGGGAGAAGTTAATAATTGATATATGAAGGTCAAGAGTTAACACAGACAACACCATTGTGTAGGCCAAATATTGGCTCTGCTTCACTGGTAATTACACTGACCAATTACGCAACTAGCCTGATATTTTCACATGGAACTTCACAGTAGGTGAGTATGTATGCTTGCATGTCATGTTTGACACGGCATTTCATGTTGAATTCTACTAACACTTTTAATACCGTGTGTGCAAGCAAAGCAAGCCACAGTACTTGTGATAAGTATAAATTAATAGTAAACTTACATTCATTCAGTTACTTTATGCATACCAAATTCATAAAAAAATCCTCTTCAGTGGCATTTATTAATTATCTTTCAGGCTTTTTACATAAGAAAACACAACACTACCAGCGGATAGCATGTAACTCTTTCAATAGTTCTGTACTTAATAGAAGTTTTGACTGACAGTTAACATGTTTTTTCACTTTGCAGTTCTGTCAAAAGTGACATGTCAGACAACTCGAAGATGTCAGATTACAACAGGACCACTTGCTATATTTGCGACTCGTGTGACTAAAGCAAAACATGTGATTTCACTATTGGTCATTACCATGATGAACAGCCTTTGATACTTTACAACACAAATAGCCGCTACTTAATGGAGTCACTCTGTGTATTGGGTGGATTATTTGCGTATTATCTATTATTCATGACAATACCCATTTATTCAATATTAGACATGTCATTGTGCCGTGTATTATGTCATGGTGCACTGGGAAGCAATTGTGTATTGCCGAGAATGAATGGAGAAAAATTGGAATTCTGTTTTTTTCTGCTTATCTGCATGAGTGCGTGCATGTTTGCATGCACATAAGTTTGCATGTGTACACACATATCTATAAACTTATTAAAAAAAAAATTAAGTTTGAAGTAGCATAATATTAAAACACTGTATAAATCTATTCAGAATATTAAACAATTATAATAAATATATATATATATATATATATATATATATATATATATATATATATATATATATATATATATATATATATATAATGAATTAAATAATACAAATACGTGTATTAATATTGCATTCATTGTGCAATAATGCAGGGAAAGTGACATATTCATGTTAGTCCTGGCATGCTAACATAAAAACATCTCTTTAAATGTTTCTTGAACGAGCTCAGAAACAATGAGTTCTGGTCGACGTGACCTTCACATGACCTTCACGTGACCTTCAGACAGACGACTGCCCCCCAGGACAGCTGCAGCTTTACTTAACACCTCCACTTACCTGCATCAGTAACTAACTGTAAACCATGGCTCTAACTCAACCTAATGCTCTGCTATCTCAAAGTGCACATAACTCCACTGTCCATCCCCCCCCTCCCCCCTCCCCCCTCCCTCCCCTGCCTGCCCCCACTATCCAACATTCACTGCCACCTAATGCTGTCCCTGGGGAAGACAGCACATAAACAGAAGGTTTTCATTGCTTCCCGACTGGCCCCCCTCCCAAGAGACTCATTAAAATGCAATTATTACACAAATGTTTTCCTTCTACCTCACATCCAAGATAAACTTTCTTAATCAGTCATACTTTGAACGCATCCCAGATAAGCTGGTGGCTAATTGTTTGGGGATAATCAACCCCCCCAGGGGTGGGCTTCACAGGGGTGAAAATTTACCCCCTATGAGTACAGCCCCCTACAGGGACACACGTTGAAAGGGTGGATAATTCTGACTTGATACTGTCTGGATCCCACAAACCAGGAGGGTTTCCTTTGATGTACACCCTAAAAGGGGAGCCAATGCAGAATATAAATATGTCTATCTAATATCTACCTATATTATAAATAAAATTCGACATTTATTATTTGACAGTATGACAGTATGCATTTTGTTTACCCAAAATCTAACAACTTATTATTGCATAAGAAATATTAATGTAGTGTGTGTCTACAACTTTAAAGTTGAGAATTAAAAGAGTGTTAGTTAAATAAAATAATATGTTGTATGGATGCAGTAGTGTCACGTGACACACTGAAGTATTCTGCTAGATGGTAATTCGTAAACATTATGTTAACCAATTATGTTATTGCACAAACAACCATTTTTGTAATGTAATCGTTTGTAATGGTCTTTATATGTTTACAATTACAACTGTAAAGTTTACACGTGATATACAATTATACATATAGTCCCTGAATATTAGACTAAGTTCCTCAGTTGAATACAGTAACTCAGTGAGTTGGTGGCCATGCATGTGTTATTTTCTTGAGATCTTGTTTACATTTGTATTCTTTACACACTGCTCGTGCCTGTGAATCAGACCCAGTGCCTCTATAGAGTGCTGTGGCTCAGTGGGTTGGTGTCAGTCACTTCAGCGCAAGAGTCACTGGGTGCAACCGGCCCTACGGCCAGCCCAGCTATTTTATGTGTCTCTTCCTTTGCCTACATCAAGACTATTGGGAGCCTGACCTTTGATATACTTACATCGTATCCTTGTGGAATGTATATTTCCATCAGTTTCTGTTGAGTAGTAGATATTTCAGAGCACAGATCACGGGGACTCATGTCGACAAGCACTGGGACAAAATCTGGGTATTTCCACAAACCCGATAAACTGTGGTAACACCTGTGCTTGTATTGGTGGGAAAATGACCACTCTGTTTGACCACTAGTGGCCGTTCTGACTGACCATAACCAGTAGAAAGGATGTGCTAACTGCTCCAGGTAAACACGTGCTTAGTATCTGCATAACAGAGCAGGGTAAGGGTGGCCAGAGGGAGATAGTGAGGGAGTGATCGGGGAACAGAGGGAAGGAGGGAAATGGAGAGAGGGGAGAGAGGTGGGAGCTGGGGCAATGCAGAATGGGCAACACATGAAGTTGTTTATTTATATGAAGCAGGCTGACTGTACCACCATGTTGGCCATTGATATTTAATTGCCATACAGACTCGCAAATAAACAATATAATATGCAAGTTTCCTTAACTTCATCGTCGTGAATTTTACATTTGATTTCTATGAAACAGATATGTCTTAGTCATAGCCTACATCCTTCATTGTAATCCATTATGTTGCAATTAATATTTCATCTTAAAATGTTTTGTATTTGTCTACATAAGAAATATTCTAGTTCAAATAAGAACAAGTTGCCAAACAAATTCCACAGAAATATTCTTTTGTATCGTCAATCAGGTTTCTTATATGAACTTGCAACTACAACATAGCAGCTGAGCCTAACCTATATAGACAACTAAATGATCTCTCCTGGTATGGTAGATACGCTGGTCACTTGAGCAACCATGTGTTCAAGCATCAACATTGACTGACCTCGCCCGCCCGGGGTCCAATCTCAGCAACAATGTCAGACAGAATGATTTAATCAGCTCAAAGATCACCAAAGAAACAAAGCTGCAAACAAATCGTTTATCTGTCCCGCGATCACAAGCCCCATGGATGAATGCTAAATGATCTCTACACCGCCTGCAGAAGAAGGGAAATGCCAACAGGCACTTGAGTTCTACAGCAGCTGCACAGGGAAGTGTGGAGCTAATTTCCTGAGGGTCCACCAGAAAGTCTTGCCACTGGTTGACATGTCCAACAGCTGTGGATTGACCAAGTGGACATTGCATTGGTCACCTGCAGATGCAGACTTCTTCATGAAAGAGTAACAGGAGAAAGTCTGAAATGTCTTCACATCTGTCTGATGAAAGAAACAATAGCTGTCCCAAGGCCAATGGTGAGCAGTTTGTGTGGACACGTCACATGAGTGTCATGTGACTGTCTCCATCATGTAAGAGACACAGCTTAGGTGCTGCGTCTTCTTAATAATAATGTATCCCAATTCAACATTTACACAATCATTAATGTTGTGTTATCATGGCTTTTTACTATTGAATTGAAAACATCTGGCTGAAATGGAAATCACCTGGAGCGTGCTGAAGAAATTGCGAGAGATTATTCCAGATGGTGAAAGTTCATCGCCCGATGTCCGAAAAGGAATAGGAGGAACTAACTCTAAGTAAGTAATAGGATTATGCCTCAAAGTGGAATTAGGGAAATAAAAAATAAAAACACAAAATAGCAATTTGTTCACCTAAAATGCATTCCAATAGAAATAGCTGTTAATTTAGCAGTTTAACTGTGAACAATGTGTTCCAAAATAAAATGTGATTAAAACCAGATCTGACAGTTTCATATGATTTGTTTCTATTTTTAAATAGACCAATGGCATCTTTATCAGATGTCGTTGTGTGTTTTTTGATCGCAACCTTGTAAACTCTGGACAGATCAGACCATCGTATCTGACCTGTGTTCTCTGGTGGACTGTGCTGTCTAATACAGCTGTATGTCTTTGACCATTGTCTGAAGTTGTCCAAGAACCAGACACCTTTTTTATAAGTCTGACATCCCAGTGAGTGTCTGCAAAATGGTACCCATGTGGCGTGCACGTGTGTCTATCAAAGACTGCAGGAAGCCATAATTATTTCTACAAATGGCTGACTACACCTAACTGATGAGCTCAAGAGAGGGGCAATAATCTATCATCCGCCACACACCAGTGCCAGACGACTCAGAGTATGTCTGTGTTTTGGCATGTGTTTCTGTGTCTGTGACTGTGTATCTGTGACTCTACCCCTGTCCATCCATCCGTCCGTCCGTCCGTCCGTCCGTCCGTCCGTCCGTCCGTCCGTCCGTCCGTCCGTCCGTCCGTCCGTCCGTCCGTCCGTCCGTCCGTCCGTCCGTCCGTCCGTCCACTCACCCACCCAAACTACCAACCAACCAACCAACCAACCAACCAACCAACCAACCAACCAACCAACCATTCCTGCATGTCCGTCTATCTGCCCTCTGTCGATCAGCATAACGGGACTGGTCAACTGAGTGGTCAGATATTGGGGATGACCCTAAGTATTGCACAAAGGCGGATATCAGTTTGGGGGCAGCATGTTTTAGAAAAAACTGCTGCGGTCCTGGTATAAACTGGATACACATGTCCAGGCTGAGACAACAGATGCCAGCCCATTCACCCTCGGGGCATGACCATTTACACCCGTGGGATTTTTACCCCCAGTCACGAGGGAGGCCAAAAGAAACAGGGGTAAAGATCCCTGGATTCAGACAAAGGGGGTAAAACCTCAGACCAAATCACTGTTGCACATTTGGAATGTACTGAAACTCCTTAATTGGTTCCCAGATAAAATCTACTTTTAAAAACACTCCTATGGGAAAAAAAACTAGGAAAACCAGGGAAGAGCCAGGCATGTGCGAGGTAGGCAAACTTGAACAGCAGCAGAACCAGGTGTTTTTACTTGTATTTCTTGATGAGAAACAAACCAGTCACCCAGAAACAGAATACAGTTCTAAAATTTATACTACCTAAAATGAACACTACTAATATCAACTTTACAAATGTGTAATCCGAACTTGTGTGTGTGTGACATTAATGACCCCAAAATGCCACTAAACTAACACCTTTTAAAAACCCTTATTAGGCATCGTTACTCTGACACAATATACCAGCTTTAAGCGTTGTGCAGCTATGGTCTATGCCCTGTTTGAAGAAAAAAAAATCGACAAAAAAGGTGACATAATAAATTTGTCTGTAATGCATACTGCTTTTTCATATTAATTTTGTTAAAATAATTAATTAAATTAATGGTTAACTACTACCTCAAAAGTACAAATACCTCATAGAAAGCTACGCTGCTAGTTCACAGTTGCTCCACTTGGTGAGTAGATCTCTCTTCCTCAGCGGACTATCAACACCCACTCAAACAATAAAAACCACGAGACGAAAGACATATTAGCATGCTGCGTGTATAGACTTAATTTTCACACGATCACAAAAACCATGACCGTAAATTAGACGGTCCATTGCTGACCAGGAAAATAACTGTGTATTTGTGATGTAAATCGTGAATCACCACCGACTGATAATGATATTGTGACAAAAACACGTCTACGTGTACCATTTACATGAAACTACTCCCGAGAATGGATCCTTTGTTATTTCTACGTTCACTCATCATCAAAGTGATATCTAGGTAACTGGGCATGCCTATAGTGTGTATAAACACATTCCTGTAGACAGTGAAATGTCCTCCGATACTTGACACTGGAGGCCAGTGGAAATACAAAACCTTCCCCAGGCATCATGGGAAATCATTGAAATTTTCTGAAAGTTATGCCAGAGCGATACCCGGAAAGGTTTATTCTTGTAAATATTTTTAAGGAAGACAGATACATGTATATTTAATAAAATACATATATAATTATGTATAAATTATTTATATATACATGTAAATATATAGAGATAGAGAAAGGGGGAGAGATAGTATTAAAAAATTTGACAAATTAATTTGAAATTTTTTTCATCAAAAATGGCCAATTTTGAATCCTTCTCCATCCACCAGGCCATTGTCTGAGAGGATGAAACACCACTGGAAATAGGAACATTAATTATAAATCAAATTCAAACACCACCGGGACTCTGCAACTTCCTAGAAGGCAATGTCAGAATTTGTAGCACTGGGTAGATTAAAATAGGAGAATTTCTTCAAAGGAATCTCCCATTTTTAACCAGTTCAAACAGACTATGGTGAGACAATGTCTGGATCTGAAATACAATTTATATACCTGTGTATGCCTGTCTATAAGTTATTGTAGTTATACTGAACTGTACCAGTTGGGTGTTGCTGTTAGACAAATCCACTACCAATACCTAGGGTGAGTGACTACATGTACATCAGCCCAGTTTAACAGGTGTGTGTAATGAACATTTTAACTCATAATTCGTCGCCATGGTAACGGAAGTAATATTTTTCTTGTACCGCAAACTATCCAGAATGTTAATAAACAGCAGCTGTATTAGCTTTGATGTGAAGAATTTAGGATTTCACCAGACACCCCTTCTCTTTCTACCCTCTCCCACAAGAGAACCAACCCCTAGCTAGCCCAACCCTCCCTAATGACCCTAATTCTGCACTTCAAAGACAGATCATAATAAAGTAACTTTCAGCCTCTTGAGGATGTTGCCATAAATGATTCATTACCCCAGCACCCCAAACCAGCCACCCTAACCCTTCAGCCCTGGTCAAACTCTGGCCAGCTGTTCCTGCACTGGTCACTTCTGATGTTTCCTACCCTACATTGCAATGAGACATCTGTGGTCAGTGCCGCTGGTCATACGGTCAGTGGTTGGATACGTCCACAACCTGCTTCCTGTCAGGGCAGGCTTCGATAACACACGTTCCTGTAAATAATGTTTCCCGTGGAAGTATGGGAAATGGGAGGAAATGTTTGGGAGAAACGGATCTTTTCACACACCTGAAGTGTAGTGTAGAATATCTTATAAAGTTTGCACTAACTAGATAATGGTGAATGTTTTAATATGTCTAACAAAACGATATCAATATTGTTCAGGATAATGCTGCATTTGTACATGCTAAAATAAAAAATTGTCTGAAAGAGAAATTTGGAAATTATATACATTGGGAAGTTTTAGCTGTAGAAATGATATTCTTAATTATGGTATATCAATCGATATAAACATGACAAAGTATGAAAATGGTCATTATGACAACAATGTTTTCTGACTAATTGCAAAGTCTTCCTGCCCCATAATTGTCAACCATTTGAATGTTAAACATCCGGAAATTTTCCATAAGTAGTGTTTATTGTTTTATGCCATAGAGATTATCTTCATGTTTAATTATTTCTAAACAACCAGTTAACCCTACAATGACCACTGCCACACCAACAACTGATAAACATTTCCCAGCACACCTGTAGTCCCACATACCGGACATACTCGTCAGGCTTTTCATAATTAGTTCTTTGATCTTTATCGCTCCAATTAGTATTTATTAACCCTTTCACCACCAGCACACTTCTCCCAATATATTCCAGGCACTGAGTGAAGGAAGTGGGGAAAAGAAGGTTGACCCTGTCGAACCACCGGTGGCTATTTCCATCACTAGGACTCCCTGGCCCCTGTCAAATGGGAGGAATTCCTGGCACACATGTTGGCACAACTGTGTGTGTTTTCGTAAGGGAACGTTGCCATGGCAACGAGTACTTGACCCGTATCCCGTGCGGACAATGCCACTTTTTCTTCTTCACCAAACCACACGGAACTTTAAAGCACTTAATCAAAAGAGACATGACCCTGTTGCTAACAATGGCGTATATCCGCACGTAAACAGTCATTTTAGGGTTCAATGTGGTGTGACCCTATTTCTGTCTTAGTTTTTGCTTTTGACCTGTTGTGCCCCCACATGGCAATGTAGAAAACTATTCAGTGACCGAACAAGATCACCTTTTCCTGAGGTCCTAATACACAGCAGTAAAGAGGGACTCTTGTTTCCATCATATGGCCGTTCCATGCAAGAGAATTCTCAGTTGTTTTTCCAGCATCGCCAACACCACCAGTGCAATTCATACAGACAGTGGTCGTACTATTTATATTAGCATTGATACGGAATCATAGCCTTGCTCTGACCTGTGCAGGTTATCTCATTTGTTTTTGCGTACACCTTCCATGTTACAAAATTAGATGTCTGTGTTTACCACTGAGTAATGTGGTCCCAGATATTTCTCTCTTAAATTATCTGCAATCAATGGAAATGTCATTCTGCCAGAGCTCATGGTAAACCTTTTTGGATACATGCTAAAATTCTTGATAAAAAATCAGCACCACTTTTATACTTGTTTCTAAATATAAGTGAGCCTAGCAGGTCTATTTCTTAAGTGAAAAAGTAAAAATTACTTCACCCATGTAGCTAAACTGTAATTCTGAGTACAAATGTAAACTACACGCACTGCACATGATTGAGCATGGAGCATGATTCATTACTTTTCTATCTTTCTACGTAAAAAAAATTGTTATGCTGCACATGGTATCATTAGGCATAACATATGTTTAATAATCTTGGCAAGATGAGAGCTTCTTTTCTCTACACAAAAATGATACTATTGTCAGATTCACAGCAATTAAAAAATTAAACTGCATATCATAATGCACTAGTCAGTGAGACCCGGTGGAATCAGAGACACCCAAAGGATATGCTGGTCAAACACTACGCTGAATACTTCCCTGCCTTATCCAGGGCTCTGGTCTAGACAAGAAATGAATACTTGATGTGGCCGAGGTGTTTCAGGAGGTCGGCTAAGACGAAATATATGAAGTCTCCAAAGCCACATCTTAGAGAATTGGACAGGTGCACTCCTTGACAACTTAGCCAGACAATGATGGCTGAGGCTGTTTTATTCAAGAGATGGGTTTCACCTCTCCTACTGGGGCTATCAATCTCATTCTGCCTGTGTGGGGCTCAAGTATGGTGGTTACCAGTGACAGAAGGTATATGTACAACATAATCTCATTCACAATCTTGATTCCTCCTGGCTGTAATCTTGTAGAACAAAACATCATTAGATTCAGTTGTTTACTGCAGCCTATCAGTACAGTACAACGGTAAACCCTACAGCAACAGAAACACATATTTCTGGGTCCACATTTGGGGCCATATCCTTTCTCCATGTTATTTCTGATATACACACAATCATTGAGTGCTGTATCTGAGATCACACTGTTGATAGTCCCCCTGGTCCCCAGGCAGAGTTTATCTAAGGCGGTTTACTTGATCAATCTTGCAATCACAGCTCTCTGTTGTATAAATGTAACACTCTTGCCAGTCTGGCTCATGTTGTGCTTACTGCCACTGAGTACTCAGTTACTCGCTCAGTACTTGGTGACTATCCTGTTGGTTTTCACTCAGTGAATGCTTTTGTGACAGTTCCTTGTAGAGTTCCATTGGAATCAATGAGTACTTTGTGATATTCGGGTACAGTTCCACTTTGAGTCAGTGTATATTATGTGACAATTTTGATAGAGTTCCCCTCTGAGTCACCGAGTACTTTGGGATAATTCTGACAGAGTTGCACTCTGAGTCAGTGAATCAATCAGTAACATGACTTTCAAATCAATTACACTCAACTGACACTACGTAACTTAGAACAATACATCAATAATTAAGTACTGGACACTGTACAATTAACTACCTGACCATTGTTACAGCCAAAAAACGAAGTGCACATGACTCGGAGGATAAAAATGTACATCCTTTTGCATCAGACCTATGTATGTGGTCACCTGTTTAATTAATGAATGAACCTGATTGGTTGTTTCCATTTATACTTTTCATCACCTTTCAATTAAGGTTCAATTAATGCATGATTTAAGGATTGTTAAGTTAAATGGTGCGTGATAGCAGACTTCCTGTGGAATAGTATCCACTGTTAATTAACAAGGAACCAGAAGCTAATAGTTAGCATCAAGTATAGCCAAGTACAGTCAGTTCTCCTGAGTCACACGTCTGACAGTTCATGTCTGACAGTTCACCACTTCAGTGAACTGAACCTTGTAATGATCACCAGATGTATTACAGACCCCATATTTTTTAAAGGGTTGGGGTGGTTACATCACTGGCAACTGGAACCCACCAATCCTTCTAAAATGTTGTGCATATTTTGAATCAACGATTGGTTTCCAATTAACAACACAGTAGCTTGTTTGTTATGAAATATCATATTTTATATATAATTTTTTAGAAATCATGCAACTGATAGGAAAAGTCTTTGACATGTTTCTATTGTGAAGACATGGTCTGAGACTGTCTTATCCGGTGCTAAGGATGTCCTCAATCAAAGCATTTTGCTGATATTCACATACATGTGATAGTTCATCAAAGATTAATAACTAAAAGAAATGAAAAAACAAACATAATTATCATCACTGAAAACATGTTTTCTTGCAACAGATAAATCACAGTTAAAAGATAACAGAACAACACCACAGTTTTCATTAGTCCTGAGTAAAGTTCCGAACAACTCCAACAACACACCTGAAAGACAGAGAGATATATGTCTCCCTAATTGCTGAATACTGGAGTAGAACCGTGGGATGCACTTACCTCCACTTGATTTCCCTTTCCCTTTCTTGCCACCTTTCCCCATCTCCTATCGACAGTCCTCGGAGGGAAGGATGATGTCAATGCCGGAGATCCATTGGAGGGATCAACAGTGAAACTGACACTGGGAGGCTGAGAACAGGCGCTTGTGGTAAAGTCCGACTGTGTCTGACTCTGAGGACATCAGCTGTCCACAACGGTACGGAGGCTGGCGACTGACCAGAGAGAAGCCACTGGAGGCAGGTCCCAGGAGCAGAGGGAGTATTTGAGAAACACTGCAAGAAGTATAGTATTGTTAGTCCACCAGCAGGAATAGTATCACTTGTGGTCAGTGCAGTGCTGCGGAGGCTTTGATGATTGACTGACAGACAGTGGAGCCGCGCTCCCTCAGAGAGTATGCCCCAGGGAGGGGGTCGCCCTCACCCTGACAGGGGGAGGGGTCAGGGGGGGACTCCCACAAGGCTGGGGGTGGCACCTCACGCACACAAGGTTGACAGTTACACAGAGTGACAGAGCTTGACAGCATATGGTTCACACAATGGTGATAGACCTCCAACCCAACACCCCTCAGGCAATAGTGGACCGTGCCGTATTGGCAGCACAGTCATTATTGCCATGGACAAACTGAGACTGGTCTTGTGGACCTTCAACAGGAGGCTGGATCACAGATTGTTGTCTAAACACACGCTGATCCCTCTGCCCTGTTTCAAAGATAACAATGTGTTGCAATCACAGGGTGTTTATTCCACCCCATGTTGTGGGAAGCATCCTGCTGGTCTCATGATCTCCCCAACCCCAGAAATAATGGAAATATAATGAAAGTATGTAACTGTGTACACTTAATTTTTATTTTTTATTTTTATGTATTTATTATGTCACTCTCATGTGCTGATGTTTGACACTAAATTTATAACCTTATAATGTGATCATAATGACGAAGCCCTGAAATGACCAGTTATATCAGACTCACGGTAATGTTAATTAAATTGGTTCCTTTGCCCTTTGGTTGAATGAGAGTTTTTTTGCAAACTTCTCCTAATTAAATTTTAAAACATCCTCCATTTTGTTTAAGTATATTGATCTTTTTAGACATCACCAAATGGCTAACATTTTCTTGCTACTGTGAACTTTGGAGTACTTGGTGTACTTCTCAAAAACATATACTCTAAACTAAGTGAACAGAACCTGTGATGAAGACTTTCCCATTGCAATGATGACAATGTCCTTTTATGATGTAACACTACATTAGCATGAAATAATTTCTTTTAATCTGCATTCCATCTCAACTGATAATCACCAAATGTAACATGATCAAACTGTGAACAAACACAACAAGACCTGTAATGTTAAACCACCCATCATGAGACTGATCCTTTATCTAACATTTCGACGCAATCAAATGGGCAGGGATTAGCACACAAGTGTGACTCTCAGAGTGATCTTTATCAGCATCTGTTCATTTACACAACACACACACATACTTGACTAAACCTTACATCTACCAGCGTACTTGACTTCAGGTGTACATGTCGAAATTTCAAACACAAACAGTCACAAACGCTGTGCATTTAGGGGTGGGAAAATTACCCCAGTACAGTGTACTAGCCAGAGTCTGATTAAATACCCCCTCCAGTACAGTGTCGAATTAAATACCCCCTCCATAACCCCCCAACGGCACCCCAACCCCCTTACAGGGAGACCTAAGTGCAGTGGATTTAGTGCAGCATGCAAGGATATGTCCACACAGACCTATTCCTGGTTATAACTGTTTTGACTCTCATCACTCAGTCGACACTGACAGTCCGGATGAGCAGGTGAGAGCCCCACAAATTACACCACAGATGATTTAATGAATACCTGTCACCCGAGGTGCAGCATGCAGGTAGAGGTGAAAGGTCAGCATGGTTCTACATCTTCACACCAGAGGGAGGCATCAGTGTTGAGTGATTTCTGCTGAATGTTTTACTGTAATGACACAATCTGACTGCTTTTGATGTAATAAATCATGATATGTAGATTATGTAGTATAAAAGACATCTATTCCTTACCTGGCCTGATCACCTAATTATGTATTAACAATCAATAGTTTTTACCTCAAGTCGGTTCATATAGATCTGTTTGTCATAAATCAACTTTGTCGTTTTCGTGAGATACTGGCAATTTCTAACCTAGATGAACAAAGTTAAATATTACATTCATTTAGAATCACATTAAAATGTGGTTAATTTAAAAATTATATAAGTTACCGCTTTGGCTATGAGAAACTATCACAAGCAATAAAGTCACAACATTATCTTATTCAAAGATTCAAATACAAAATGTTGCATATTTCCACTGTACTTGGGGACCATACTGTAAATATTTCAGCTAACGTAAAGTTACGCCTACTAAATACATGTCACAGCTAAGTGCAGCTATGGAACACTCCTGAAATGAAACTTTCGTAACTTTATGTTTTAAGCTTTGACGTGTTATCGACGTCTTAAATAGGCTTCACAAAACAGAGCCCAGATGTTGATAACTTACTTAAAACAAACAGTATTTAAATTTCATTCATCGCATGCACCATAGTCACGGAATTAAAGAGAGAAAGTGCTCTCTGTGAGATGTCACCCAGAATCCTTGGGGGCCCGTGGCATCAATAAGTGTGGCTGGCCTGGTGACTAAAACAGACGAGATTTAATTCGGGGAAGAATCACGGCTGGAAATTGCTACGTCTAAATTGCAAAAGACAGTGACAGGATCTGATGAAGCTGATGTCACAGCCTGCTGCCAATAACGGTAAAAGGAGAAATTGGGTGCCACATAAAACAGTGAAAACACAGAGATATGAATGTGGCAGACGCGACTTGATCTGACAAAAAATCTGACACTACAGATTCGTTTAGTGCATTGGGTAGTGGACCTCTATAATGATAAACTCTTTCACGGCATAACAATTAATTCACAGTTATGATGCTATATGTTAATTAACGCATTCCCATGTGTTAAAAAATGTAGATTTTTTATCAAATACTGATGTTCACATTAAATAATTAGTAAAATATAAATTATGTAGTCCTAAAGGGTTGCATATAAATTAAAGAGAAATGATACAACAGAAGCAACGTTGACAAAATGAAAGTCACTGAACCATCACTAACTCGCAACGATAAATTATATCATATAGCACAACTAATTTTATTTTAAAGATGAAGATCTACCTTGGGGTTTATTTACATGTTTACATTCCAGCATTTGGCATTTTCCCAAATTAATCGGCATGGTATGGAAATGTAATCTGATATCACTAGTAGGTTATCTCAAAAAATGATGTCTGACACGGAAACGAAATTGGTTTCATTTCAAGTGGGATTAGTAGCTGCACTCAGCGATGGATGGTATTGGTGAAACAGGAAGACGTAAATCACTTGTGTGTGTAATCATGTCATACTAGCACTAGCTTCTGCCTGTCCTTGGACCAATAGCTTACTTGTTATGGTGGCGCCATCATGAGGACTTTTCACCAACTAAGTCTCTCATGTAGGATAAAAGCACTGGAGAAGCAGAGAGTTTCATGTGTAGGGAAATAACTGTAAAATATGATTGTGTTTTATCCAGTAAACATTGCAGGTTTGTACTCGGGAGCTGTTGGTGCAAAGATGCGAATGAACAGCAAGTGGACCTCAGCACCTATTATTACTAGCATCTGTAGAGAGCTGTATCTCCGGGACCAGCCCACTATAGTCATAGGCACATATGCATGATGCATGTTACAGTAAAACGTACATGGAATCATACAACAGTTTAAAAGAAAGAGTTCTACAAAATGTATGTCATGGTAAATCTTATAATAAAAAATAAAGTTATATGTGTGTGTGCGTGCGTGCGTGCGTGCGTGCGTGCGTGCGTGCGTGCGTGCGTGCGTGTGTGCGTGCGTATGTATACAAGTAATTAAGATATAGGATATTGTTTCTAAGATATTAAAACAATTGTATGATTATAAATAGATGTGGTAAATTAAAAAGTGAAGCATATAATAATTATACATAAAAAATACAGAAATTAAGTAAAGAAAATTTATTTACTTAATTTCTGTGTTTTTAATAATAAATTAGTTTTTAAAATGTTACAGCATACCAAAGTGAGCAAGAGATGCCTGAGTGGTCATTTAAATGTTCACATACATAACTTACAATACTTAAACAAATCCAGTCTTTCATGAGTTTTATTTCTAAGCTCATTCTCATTTTTTTCAGAATAATCACACAGTTATTTAATATTTTATATAAGTTTAAGATATACTAACATTTAAAAAATCAAAAAACTTCTAGGTTATGTTGATAAATTATTTTCAGCTTGTTATTTGCCATAAACTTTCTAAAAGATGTGTTATCTTGGTTATGTTCTCTGGTAATGTGACTTGAAGGTGATTATCATACTTTGAATTTTATTTATTTTATTGAAGCTTATTATCATGCCTTTGAAATATAATTTTATTTGGCATTAAAGTGAGGAAGCCCTTTATCTTCCTTATGGTCCCCTAATCGATTACACTTGTTTTTAAGTAATCGCAACCTTAATCGCACTCCAACATTTTAACAGTAATCGTTATTGATTACGTTTGTGATGCAATCACTGCCCCTCTCATTTCCTCCTACACTTTCCCTTATCCCTGGGAAACTCTTACTAATGGGAAGATTACTCACCGTAGACATTTCTCTCAGCCTTCGGCCTTTCTTCCTAATCATCACTTCTAATCCATCTTCTAAACACAAATTGTTGCCAGACACCGAAGGGATCTGGTCTTTGTTCCTGATTTCCACGGCTCATCCCCCTTTTCAGTTCCCTTCAACGCCGCTATCCATCTCCCCGGAATCAGCTGAGAAATACGTCATACGGTCAGTGAGGGAAAGACGACGATCTGATCTGATCGAAAGAAAAAATCTCTAAATGCTATTTATTTATTTACGGTGGGGTATTTTTCGAATTACGCACGTCAGGGTGGGGGTGATTTGTCTAGTGTGTGGTTGTAATTACAGGGAGATGGACGTGGAAGATAAGTGTTGAAATATACAACGAAACAGGAGGTTCCAATCAACCCACAATCATAGCGACGTCGCCAAGATAGATTTCTAACTAGATAGATTTATTGGTCTGTAAATGTTTGTTAAATACAACTACTGTTTATAAACAAATCGCAGGGGAGAAATCTCTTGTAATAATTTATAATGCCATACAAAATTAGCTGTGGTTTTCCTGTATCTGTGGTGACTCATGCTTGGCGGTCGACAGAACACATGCATATTTAATGGTCAGTACGGAAATTAACGGGCACATCAGGGTAAAAAATCTTAACGTTATGTCACTGTTGAACACAATCCATCTTGTGTCCTGTGTGAGTAGTGCTTCTGTCACGCCTCAGGTCTCCGTAAACATGCAGACATGTCAGCCATGCTGGAGATTTTAGTAAGGATTTCTTTAATGAATAGTTTCATTATCCTACTTCAGTAGATTCCTATGACCTAGCCCATATTGTGTGTATGAAATATAGAAAGAAACATAAAACATAATCCGTGAATTTGATATAGCGGTCTTGTATATGTACATAACCCACTATGATATAACCCGATGGTACTGTTACACATTATCAGTTTCAAATACATATAAGTGAAACTAAATTTTAAAATATTCACTTTGGTTCTAATGGTCTTTATATTGTTGAAAAATTCCTAAGCAAGTTTATCCATTTTACCGTTAGTAATAAACTGTATAATTCTCATGAATAAATCTAAACAAATTCTCTTTCTCTCACTATATATATACATACATATATACATACATATATATATATATATATATATATATATAATTATTACTCTTGAAAACAAACTTCTTAGATCAATTTGACTGTTTAATGCTTGCAAGTAAACTGTCAAGGTAGATGTAAGAAATCAATCTCTTTCCCAGGGCGAAAGAGATAGTTAGGTGATGAAAGCACCTAGGGAGTTGGCTGGTAAAACGGTAAACCATAACTCATCTTCTTAGGTAGTCCTAACCTTAAATACAAAACACACATGAGGCAGATGACAAATTGACATCCTGGTGGAGTCCAGGGTCGTTCACCCCTTCACCTTGGATGTGTCCACCAGTGCAAGAGGGAACCCTAGACTAGACAAGCCCACTGCCATCTTCAATTTATATTAAATAAGCCGGCATTCCGTTTACAACACCTTAGATTAAAAACATCTTGACAGCAAAAGCTACGGATGATAAACTATACCAGATCGAAGCAATCAGTCAGATACGGTTCCAGTGAAACAGATCAAGTATTAAGTGAGAGTGATAGACAGACACATGGCCAGGTACATTGAGCCAAGCCAACTTCATGTGGCTTTACCTGTGCTTGCTGCAGACAACTAGGTGTTGCAGCCAAGTGGTAGAATCCCGCGGTACTCAATTGCTCAGTAAGCAACATTCCCTAGAAGAAAACCTGGGCCATGAAACAATCCAGACAAAGTCATTGGCACAAACAGAGGAACTTATTTCTCGATGTACAAGGAAGTACAAGATTGCAGCAGAACACAGTTCCAGTCCAGTTTTCAAACTTATCTGGCACGACACCAATTTTGTCCAGTTATATCCCTGCTGACCAAAGCTCTTAGATTAAAAAAAAATCAATTTTTATGTTGATCCTAAGTGTGTTTTGTGTTAACTGGGATTTATTAATTTCTATAATGAAATCAACAGCATCCTATATAAAACTTCTCTCTGTCCCTTCACTTTAAGACCATTGGATACTGAAACCCTGAAAAAAATCTCAACACACACCTTTTTCTGTTATCATCAAAACCTTCTCTTACAACTTAAATCTAAAAGGTTCCAAATCACAATACGTTTAACATATTTGTACATTTTTATTTAGAATAAATGGTCGTTTTCTTAGAACATAAAATAATTCCCTTTAGCCTCTCCGAAATATCAACAATCCTGCAAAATCTGTGATCTTAAAATACCTTAAAAACCTGAGAGTTGACAGGTATGCACACGTGCTGCCCAGTGATAGGAAATGCCAATGTTTCCACGCCTTCCATGTGGATTTGATGTAGAAAGAAAACGATGGTAACACAAGTGTGGATCTATAGTGACTGGTTACTGAAACGTCAGTCGATCGAGTGCACAGAAATAACAGCGTACTTGCAACTTAATGAAGACTGGCCACGTCTGGTTGCTATACGTTTGGATGTTAGGTTCCAGAAGAATTTGTTTGAATTCAGTGTTTTTGTACAGATCCCTGGCACCATTTCCATGTGGTTTTGTGTAGAGTTTGTGATTTGTTTAAGTTGTTTGCTCACCTGGTTTAGTTAATAGTAGATCCGTGCCTTTGATGTATACCTGGTAGTCCTGTCTTGTTCATCCAGACTTCAATAATCCGGTTGATTTGCGAACCGTACATTTTGTTTAACAGCAAAAGTGGTCACACTTTTTACCTCATAATTACAGTATATATATGCTTTTCACTTTCGCAAATTGCCTGATCTAACAAGTCAATAAGGTTGATGCTTTTCAACAAAATTACATCTTTTTTATTAAACCGACTGCATATGTCACTTGAAATCATTCACAGAGTAAAGCTTCGAGCACTACTGACTTGAGTGGTTATGGACTGACTCAGTGGGGGATGTTTAATGAAGAGTGACCACCTATGGTTGCTGTGTGTCTGTGTGTAAGTCATGCTTCCGTATCAGTTGGTTTAACTCCATGTCTTAGCTCAGATTACTGGCTCCAGTTCCACGTGGCTTTATGTACAGTGTCTAAAAAGTTCTCGCAGACATTTCCATCATGTTCACGTGGGTGGCTAAGAAGTAGAACAGTGGAAATGTTGTGGGAGACGCCCCACCACATCATTATAAAGTTGATCAGACAAACCTTTAGACTTATATCTAAGAAACATTGAAGTTAGTTTGTGCGGACTGATCGAAATTAACTAAGCCAGATCGATTGAGTGAGACCAGCTAAGTAAGACTGGTTGAGTAAGACTGACTGAACAAGATCGAATGAGTAAGAGTGACTAACTTTGAAAGACTGAACAAAATCAACTGAACAAGACTCACTGAATAAAACTGCCTAAAAGAAGATTGACTGAACAAGACTGCAATGGCAAGACGGACAGAAAAAAACAGTTCAACAAGACTGATAGAGTAATAAAAACCACGCAAGATTGATTGAGGACGGGTGAGACAGACCACACCTGGATTCCTGGCTGGGACGATTGATAATGTCATATCACCTAGGTTGTCATAAATTATTAATAGGAATAAAAACGTTCGTCTAACAGGTAGAGAGAGCAGGTAAGACAGTTTCTGCCACAGACGTTGACGTGGGCTTTGATCAGCAGACGTGATCCATCACGCGTCAGTGTCCTAGCCAGTTGTTGAATATAACCAAATGTGAAACATGCCACATTCCACACAAATACACCCGTAGATTCCCTGGAGGTCTGCACACACACGTTACACAGGGGACTGTTGTGACAGATCTATTTCTGGTGTCTTATGTCATACGAGATATAGTATAGAGCTCTTTTTATGGTTAATTAACACAAGGGTATTCGTTGTTTTAGAAGTTTTTGGTTAAAGATCACTAGGTTGGAGTCTAGGACATGTCATATGTTTACCCCATGTGTGGAATTTCAATTCCCCCTTTGCATTTCATCTGAAAGTCATATTTCCGATTTCCCGTCCCAGTATGTATTGTGGGTGTTCAATTAGTCAGTAAGTTGTATCGAACATTTATGAGATGATAGGGCAGGGCATCATATCTGGGGTTTTAACCCTAGTTCTTTGGTCATGGGGCAACACACAACTAATCGAACAAACAGGGCGAGATTCTCATGTATTGAGTATTAATTACCCTGTTCTGAAAATGGGGATGTTTGATGCCCAAACAAAATTATGAATTTACTTAGTATGGTTGGCAATTGAGACTAGTTACCATACAAGTGGAATCCATTAGTCACATAACAGTTGGTGTTTGCATGGTCATGTTTTTAAATAAAAAATAAACTCTGTATGTCCTGCACAACATGCATGGAGTCATCCATATATACTAATATATAAACTGATGGCATTTGTAAAATTGAAGGTATGCAATCTTATTTTTTCAACATATCAGTGAATTTAACATATCAGTGACTGTAAATTTGTGTCAGCAGCAGTGAAAGTTTCACAATGTTCTCAAGTCAAGTAGTTTATATTTCAACAAAAATGTAACATGGCCACCAATGGACGTGAGCACAGTTGTGGGTGCTGTGGACCTGCCTCTGTCACCCGGGGGCAGTGGTTTGGATTACCCGAGTGTGGTTCTGGTTTATAGAACCGGTCCAGTCTGAATGGAGACGGACAGAGACAAGTAAAGCTTCACGCCTCCAGTCCCAGGCTGGCAAGGTGAGGTGGTAGTACTACGGTGTAGCTGTACACAGTACAGACATCACGAGTCCTCCAGATCACAGGATGGTACTAAGCGACCAGTGACGTCATGGCAGAAATGTTTGTTGTAGAAACATGAGCAACATCATTGCCAGCACTAAAAGCAACATGCTTTCACACAAGTGTGTTTGACTTCTGGAGTTCCTGCTTAGATTCGTCTAACACTGGGTCTGGCTGGTATGTTATGGTATACTTGATATTATGTTTTCACAATATATTATGGTGTATTTTCACAATAACAGTTTTATAAATTATTATTACTGAATTAATTAAGAAACCTGTGATCAGAATATTATATGAGTGCAACTGTTTGTGGAATATATTTTAACAATTAATTTCATAATGATTTCATGGCAATTCTATAAGTAATTTTGCTACTAATTTCTGTAAAAAAAATGTTTACCAAAATAAAATTATTTTGTACTATCTTCCCTTTAACACTGTAGGGAAGTTGCAGTTCTCATGTCATTATAGAAGTGTACACACTCCCAACTAGACTCTTCCCATATTGTAAGGGCTATCCAATTTAAGTCCTTCATGGTCTCTGTGAATCGACACCCGTTTTAGTTTCCAGTGGCAGAATCAACATTAGAAAGCACTCTGTTTTAAAAAGATATATGACAACTTTTAATAGTGTATTTAAGTCATCCAACTTTTTATATATTTTCAAGAGGTAAAACCGTTATATCTGCAAATTAAAAATTGTGTGCTTTAATGTGTTTATCCTCGAAAAATATTATATATACAGTGTATGCTTATTTAGTTATTTGCTTTTGCATCGTATCACAATTTTCTTTTGCAATTATTATGTTTTACCAAATAAACTCACTCACTCACTCACTCACTCACTCACTCACTCACTCACTCACTCACTCACTCACTCACTCACTCACTCACCCACCCACCCACCCACCCACTCACTCTCACTCACAAACAGTTCAATGCAAAGTGAACTTTGCTTGGTATACTTGATATTATGTTTTTGTACAATTATTATTCCTGTTGTTTTTATCTTTACAATAGTTTCAATAATTACAATTAAAAAATACTATATTAATAATAGGTGATGACTGATACATTTGATATTGTGTAGTTTTTATGTATGTATTGTCCTTATTGTTTTATAATTATTATTGTTTTATTATTTATCTCTACTGTTCAGATCTGTCCTGTTACTTTGTCCTCTGAACCTGTCGGATCTGGAATAAATACAACAACAAAAACTCCACAATGAAGGTAAGACAAACATTTTAACTGAAGCAGGTGTTTTCATTACACCTGCCTGGCTGGAGTTTATTAGACAGGCAGTGGATGCTCAAGAAAGAATCATGAGTATTTCAAAGACTCGCTGTTCATGAGTTACTGGCAACACAAACTAAACGATGCCAGGGCTTCAAGAAAAAGCACCAAGGACGTGCTATAGGCAACTGACAGAGGAAGTTGGCCATGGAGAAACAGTTCCGAGAGAAACCAGACGCAGAGTTCACTTAGCAACTGACAGATGGATCAGGCAAAAACCAGATGGGAGAGGACATGATTGCTCCTCATGGAGAGCACTCTGTCATCGACCCATGCAGGACTATACAGATACCTACAGATGTACAAACAAATTGTCGAGGTTAGCGAATAGCAAAGCGCGTATGTCGCTTATCGTGTCCGAGAAGGTTTCATCAATCGTCCCGAAGCCGGTCTCAAAAGGTTATCTTCAGAGTTGTTAAAGCAAAAAAGTCTAGGAAACACAGGATCCGAGTCGACAATCTGTAGATGAAGACAGGTTGCGCAAAAAAAACATTTTTGCAGAGATAAGTCCTAAAGGTTGAGGCTATTTAAAGTAAGAATAAACTAACATCTGCAGACACACATGTGATCTGGTAGTGATGGATTTAGTTGTAAATTCAACAGTGTCTTGTGCAAAACTTCCCTATCTTCAGAACTTTAAAGTCGTCTGATTTTGAAAGTGGAATGATAGAGAAATCTCAAGGTGTATTCGCTTTGAAAATGGCATTTCCATCCTAAATACATATTGATGTTGTGACATGTGTCATATGATGAGTAAACAGCATAATAATTATGCAATTATTTCCTTTGCTTTTGTTTCTAGTTGATTGGGCTGTGATTTTACCTGGAATACATTAGGATGTAGGTGCTACTGAAGTAACATCATTATTAATACCACACTATATTCTACTTATAATTTTTTCCTACCCAAATACTAAATCAAAACATAAAACATTCTGACCAGGGGAAAGTTTTAGCCTTATCTCTCCCACGTGAAGCCATTCCATTTAATTAACAAACAAAACTACCCCAAACCTTTATACCATTATGTTATTAAAACTACAATTTCTTCTCTTTTCTTTAATAACAATTAGAATATAAAATAACGTTAATCTTGCACTCCTACAGTTAAGCAAGCCATAAAGGTGTAATGTATGTATGTGTTCCAACTAAACGCTCACTTAAAAACGGACCCACTTGGACCATGGACCGTGAAGAAAGAAACCAGGGTCTTGGGGGCAGACCGATTGGAGACAGGGACTAGGGGTTGTATACAAATAAGCAGTAATCAGAAGTTAGATAAACAAACACTGGCCTGTCCCCCTCTCTGTCTACCCAGCACCAGGCTGACCCTGTTTTGTTCACCATTAATTTTAAAGATGGGAGCCGGACACTAAAGGAAACATTAATTCTCTGTATTTATATCTTGGTGACAAGTTTGGATCTACAAACAGGGACAGTATTCTTCTGGTCAGTGTCCACTTGCCGGACACAATGGGTCAGTAAGAGTCAGGTCCAGTGTTCAGCTTGTTTGCCAGATGCCGAACTGTCAGTTCACCGGCAACTTTATCCCATAGTATTAAAGAATATCACATCCAGTGTTCAACAGTATTGTTTCGTTTTGGCAAGCTACCTAAAATAAGTTGGGTTTCTGTAACATAACGTAGGGTTTGACAATTAATAGAATTAGTATGCTTTCATAGTTCATGCTATATTTTCAATTAACACACACACACACTATCAAAATAAACAACTGTATAATGATGTTGCAAACATATATATGTATGACAAAAATGATACAGATACAACATGAAAACATACTGCAGAGCATCATTTTAAAATATTAACACTACTGTAGCAACGACAATGATAAGGCACACTTTGAGTGAGATATTGAGCATATAAATTGCTTAGCTATTAATTGATATGCCTAATACTGGACTTATCGCCATATCAGATGGGGACGCGTCATCGTAGTTAGAGGGTGGTCATAATTATGTATTTGGCAACATCAGAATAAAAGTTATTTAAACTTTTGGTGTTGAAGCATTGCGAACGGGACAAGTCAGTAATTAATCATACTTTTTAACCAAAGAAACTGAAATTCCTGAAACTTCAATTGTCTCGCAACATGACTCAACTAGCCAAAAAATTACTTTTCATGGCGCAAATCAAAAATGTTTCATCATTAGCACATAATAGGGAATCATTCAACTACCCTGGTAGTTTTTACAGCTTGATATCTTGGTATAATTAAGAATTCAATAAAAGGACTAGAGAAATAGTTGGCCCGTAGGCAAATATAATTCAAATTATTTTAGTAAAATGTACTACAATCTTTAGCCATCTTCCAATTGTGTTAGCTACACAAGAAGCTTTACTGGCTTAATAAAAAATATACTGGTTAAATGTTCAGGTGTAAAACAAAAACATCTTTATTAATGAAACGTGAACGCATTCCTGATGGTGACACAGCTGTGTCTACTTCTTAGTGACTATCGTCAAACAAGCAGGTTAAGAATGTGTTACTAATGTAGGTGCTGCCTCCTGGTGAATAAACAATTATCACAAGTTTCATGATAATGAAGGAGAGCATAAGTGGCATTATTACCTGGCAATTCCACATAGCCAAGATATGACACAATCTGTTATCACTATTAAAATTAAATGTTGATCAACGGATTTAACACACAAAGCATGAAGTCAACTGAATAATCCACACCATGTTTCGTTTTAATTTATACTCTTTAGGAACTTTCTTATTTGGTTCATCTGTAAAATCTATCACTGTCAGTTCTTTTTTGACACGTCAACACATTGTGGCATTAGTTAAAAACCAATCATGGCACCAACTACTCTCGCAGCCATTTGATGGGGGGGGGGGTGTTTTGTAATTGTAGCAACGGTGGTGCCATCTTCCATACAGTTAGTAAACTAGCAATACAGATAGCGCCATCTACCATGCAGTAAGTACACCAAAGACAGTCAAGTCCAATATTATAGATCACGCAGATCGTGAAAGAAATCAAACTGTTTTAACAATCATAGTTTATACTCTTTTTTAGACAAACAACTAAAACATGCCAAAGTGAGTTCATTCAACCGACACTCAAAATATAGAAATAAAAATATTTTTGTAATGTCCATGAAAATGCAAGTTTTTCTTTATCAGACACTACGGGTGGCTCATTTGAAATGTCTTCATTTATAGATATAAAATTTATACATTATATTGATGTTCAAAATGTAAATAATTTACAAGTGAATAGGATTAGGCTGAGATATATCCTTTCCATTCAGACATATAGCAAGTCATGCCAAGACGTTTGCATTCACAATCTGCTGGATAAAGGGTCATAGTGCATGCAATGTAGAAGTTGACAACTCAAACTCAGGAATGAACTGACTTAACTACCACTCAACTCATCACGAGTCAGGACACATGCTGGAATGTGTTGACAGAGTTTATAATGGATGACCAGTCCATGTCCACCTACTAGGTATGTGCTAGCCACGAGTGACCAGCGTCCAGTTTCTGTGCTTCCTCGTCCAGTAGTGAACCCATCAAGTCCATCAGCCTGTCTGGGTCAGTCTCATACACACTGACATTGTCTCCATCACGTGTCCTTTCACAACTTGACATTGTTGACAGATTCTTATGCAATTTACGAGTTCTGTTTGCGGATGTAGCATTCTTCTCTTGGTGGCTTGTCTGTGGCTGGGGCACAGGACGTACCCTAGTTACAGAGGAGTGGTTGTTGAGCTGACGGCAGTACGTTATCAGACAACGCTGTACATTCAGCTGAAATGTTCCTTCCACAGAGTCATCCAGTGTGTCAGCGTGGCGTGTTGGTGACGTCCTCACGTCCTCCTGTGATGTTCTGTGGTGACCTTCCTTTGTCGAAATATCACCGGGTGACTTTCGTGTGTTTTCACCTGTTACTACAGGAGTGCCACCCAAGGTCTTGGCACACACGATCTGTGATGTCACTACACTGTCACGCAAATTGACGCATTGTTTTATCTCAAGTGATTTACGCGTGTGCTTGCTTGCTTGTGCTTGAGTGTCCCTGAAAGTGACCGAGTTCTGTGCTGTCATCAGACTATCATGCGAGTTGCCATGGTCATTTTCTCGGGCACAGTTCACTTCAGACACACACTGCCCATTCTCCAGAGTTACCATCTCAATGTTGCAAGATGTTTGATCACGCCTGACCTGTGAAATATATGTATCAACCAGAGAAGTTGTTTGAGAACTTTTCGCAGGACTCTCCAACACACACAGTTCTGGCAGTTCCTGGGCATGTCCAGACACCGCAACATGTCTGACAGGCCTTGTCACCGTGGCTTCAGCCACAGCAGCGGCATCACTGTGCCCACCTGTCTTCTTCTGCAGTTTTGCTCTGGAACATTCCAGAACACCATCAGAGTCACGACATCGAGTTCTAGCAAACGTTTGACCGTATCCATGCTGCTGAGTAGACATTCTGTCCAGTGGCGGTGTCCTGTCGTTATTTTGCTCTACATCACTATGTTGTATTACTGTGGCAAACCTTGCTGTTCGCCTGAAAATGAACCGTCTAGACTGTTGACAAGCTTCAGCCACTTCAACTGGTGCCACTGTCCTTCCATTGACCACTTGAGGCAAAGTTCCGTTCTCACACACAGATGCAACATCTGGCAAACAGCTGTCACCCGGTGGATGTAATCCATCTTCATTTTGATCACCAATATTGTTGACAGTGCATTGACCCGATAATCCAGTGTCATACACATCATTCTTGTCTGTCATAGTGCTTTCGCCTGATGATGACAATCCACTGTTGTTGACAACATCATTGACTGTCACAATGGCTTCACCTGGTGATGACAGTCCACTGTTGTTGACAATGTCCTTGACTGTCACAATGGTTTCACCTGGTGATGACAGTCCACTGTTGTTGACAATGTCCTTGACTGTCACAATGGTTTCACCTGGTGATGACAGTCCACTGTTGTTGACAATGTCCTTGACTGTCACAATGGTTTCACCTGGTGATGACAATCCACTGTTGTTGACAATGTCCTTGACTGTCACAATGGTTTCACCTGGTGATGACAGTCCACTGTTGTTGACAATGTCCTTGACTGTCACAATGGTTTCACCTGGTGATGACAGTCCACTGTTGTTGACAACTTCCTTGTTTGTCACAATGGTTTCACCTGATGATGACAGTCCACTGTTGTTGACAACATCCTTGACTGTCACAGTGGTTTCATCTGATGATGACAGTCCACTGTTGTTGACAACATCCTTGTTTGTCACAATGGTTTCACCTGGTGATGACAGTCCACTGTTGTTGACAATGTCCTTGACTGTCACAGTGGTTTCACCTGATGATGACAGTCCACTGTTGTTGTCAACATCCTTGACTGTCACAATGGTTTCATCTGATGATGACAGTCCACTGTTGTTGTCAACATCCTTGACTGTCACAGTGGTTTCATCTGATGATGACAGTCCACTGTTGTTGACAACATCCTTGTTTGTCACAATGGTTTCACCTGATGATGACAGTCCACTGTTGTTGACAACATCATTGACTGTCATAATGGTTTCACCTGGTAATGACAGTCCACTGTTGTTGACAACTTCCTTGTTTGTCACAATGGTTTCACCTGGTAATGACAGTCCACTGTTGTTGTCAACATCCTTGTCTGTCACAATGGTTTCACCTGGTGATGACAATCCACTGTTGTTGACAACGTCCTTGACTGTCACAATGGTTCCACCTGATGATGACAATCCACTGTTGTTGACAACATCCTTGACTGTCACAATGGTTCCATCTGATGATGACAATCCACTGTTGTTGACAACATCTTTCTTTGTCACAATGGTTTCACCTGATGATGACAGTCCACTGTTGTTGACAACATCCTTGACTGTCACAATGGTTTCACCTGGTGATGACAGTCCACTGTTGTTGACAACATCCTTGTCTGTCACAGTGGTTTCATCTGATGATGACAGTCCAGTGTTGTTGACAACATCCTTGTTTGTCACAATGGTTTCACCTGATGATGACAGTCCACTGTTGTTGACAACATCATTGACTGTCACAATGGTTTCACCTGGTAATGACAGTCCACTGTTGTTGACAACTTCCTTGTCTGTCACAGTGTTTTCACGAGGTAATGAAAGTCCACCGTTGTTGACAATTTCCTTGTCTGTCACAGTGTTTTCACCTGGTAATGACAGTCCACTGTTGTTGACAACTTCCTTCTTTGTCCCAGTGCTTTCACCTGTTGATGACAGTCCAACATTATTTACATTCCTGTCTGTCACAGTGCTTCCATCTGATGATGACAATCCACTCTTGTTGTCAACATCCTTGACTGTTACAATGCTTTCACCTGGTGATGACAGACCAATGTCATTGACAACATTCTTGTCTGTCACAGTGCTGTCAACTGACGATGACGAGCCAGTGTTGTTGAGATTCTTTTCTGTCGGAGTGTTGTCGACACTGTCTGCATTCTTGTGTGGCCAAGAGCCTTGACTTGATGACAACCGTGCATGTTTTGTTTGTTCACCATTGTCAACATTCTTCTCTGTCTCAGTGCTTGGTGACAAGACACCACCTTTGCTCTGGTCACCAGTGTCACTGACAATGTCAACATTCTTCTCTGTGTCAGTCCTACACACTGGTGACAAAACACCATCTTTGATTTGCCATCTGACAATGCGAACATTCTTTACTGTCTCAGTGCTGTACCTTGCTGACAAAACACCACGTACGATCTGACATCTGACAATGTGAACACTCTTTGCTGTTTCAGTGCTATGCCTTGGTGACAAAACACCATCTCTGATCTGGTGACCCGTGTCACTGACACAGTCAACGTTTCTGTCCACTGCCAAAGAGCCAAGTCGTTGATGCGAGCTATCATCACCGGTCTGGCTGCAGGCCTCACCGCCAACATGACTTTGCTTGCTATGGGTCTGGGGCAAGGCACAGTGTTTACCGGGCAGAAGCTTGGACAGACAGGCAGGCAGCCCCTTCTGACCTCTACCGCTGCATGGTTGACCCATCAACGTGCCATCCGGTGTCTTCACGTTGCACCTGGCTACCTTCTTGTGGCCGTCAATTACAGACGAAAGCGACCGTTTGTGTCTTGGCAATGGTCGAGTCCCTCCAACTGGGCGCACGGACCCCACACATGTCAGCCTGGCTTTGTCGTGTGACCCGTCATGTGACTGGGGAACATGGCAGTCTGTCATCGGTGAACTTTGCTTGTCTTTTTCCGACACAACGACACCCACACATACCAGATTGTCTCTGTCAGGTGGCTTATCGTGAGAGGGCTGGAGTCTGTCAGTTTCTGCACATAGAGAAGTTGGCTGCTCTCCTCTTAACTCATTCCCTGTCACTGATCTCGTGATGTGTTTCACCGATGACTGAACACTACCTACACATACCAGAGGTTTTCCGACACGCAACTGCCCAGATGGCCGCTGGACGTTGTGATCATCTGCAGATGGGGGATTTGGCTGTTTTTTGACAGGTGACGCGTCAGTGAACTCGCACCCCATTTTTCTCTTCCTCAATCTCTGTGCTGTTTTCCTTTTCTTAGGACGACCTGGCCTGCGGACCAAAGTCTGAACCGGCGTCTTCATCCACTGCAACACTGACAATGGCACCTGGTACGTCGGTAACGCAGTGTGGTCGAGGTGACACGAAAAGCGACCCATATCGGTGATGCCACTTAGGATATAATTGCGTGCACTGAGCGATCCTTTGACAATGGGGATGATCGTACGTGGCTTGACATGTGCCACGAAAGTCTCGAGCTCATCGTACGACGAGTGGTCGGAATATGGAACAAAAAACATGTCTGCTGATTTTTGTTCCATACCGATGGCGAAAAACAACGCTGTCGGCACAATGGCGATGGTGGGTCGGTCTTCGTTCCACTGCGTCAGCGCGGCCCGGGTCACTTGATGCATGGGAACTGCTCGGATAGACGTCAGCTGTGCATTGGTGGTGAAGACAGTACGTCGCTTCAGTGTACACAGCGTCTTATAATAATCAGGATTGACTGCGATCCATGTATGGAACGTCTCCGCGATACACTCCAACAATTCCTCCTTTCCCAGCGTTCGCACCCCGATGACAACGCTGTGCTGTTGGTGACGCCGGATGATGTCACAGATCATCGACTTGGCCACGGCGCGAGTCGGGAAGTTACTCGCGCTGCAGTTGTAGGTGTTATCGAGGTAGAGGAAGTCGATGTTGGTGAGGCTCGACATCGCGGTGTAGGCCAACATCCACGACTCGTAGCGCATGTCGCCAGTGTAGAGGATGCGGCCAAAGTAGCCGTCAAACAGGTACATCACGGACCCTGGACAGTGGTTCGCATCGATCACTGTCACAGTCATCGTCTCCTCTCCTGTCTCGTCTAAAGGCAATATGTGGCTCTCGTTTTCCTCCAACACGTGAATCAGCGTCGGGTCAATCTGAAACATTTGCTTCATCGTTAACATTTTAATTCCTCGTTAGCTTTGACTCTTTAAGCCGTAACATATCAGCAGAAACAATCAACGCATCGTTTTGGAAAGCATCTAATCACCGATAAGCTGTCTAATCAATATAAAGTCTAATTTAGTGATTATCGTCAATTAATAAACTACACTATACGTATTCTAACAACATGACAATCAAAAGTGTTTAAATTAACCTTTTTTTAATCTCATCATTTTCAAGAAGATGGTCAACCGTATCATTTAGTATATACATTAATGTTATATGATGGGTGTAAAAAAACAATTTTTATCAACACACTAAGACAACCTGGCAGATGTCACCATTGAGAGATAAGGCAACAGCTACGGGGGGGGGGGGGGGGGGGATGTGGAAATAAGTAACACTGGTAGGTGCACTGTAGCCTTATGGGCCAGGAGGCTTGTCTATAAATATATACCAGTAGGTAAGCAAGGAAGCATACTTGTAGCACCCTGGGTACAAGTTAAACCTATAGGGTTTAAGCAGGATCAGAATTTTGCCTGTCACACTTTTTTTCGACTTGTGGATGTTGACTCACAAACATACAAGCCCGTTGAGATGCGTGTTATGACCTGAAATAAACTACAAACACACATATGACATTCATTTACATCCATTTTCAAGTCATACCGACAATATCTATGATTTTTGAAGACTTTTTAATTATTTTGCTCCTTCCTTTTTACTCGTCCACCACCCAGACCCATCCCAGCATAGCTTTATGTAGAGACCTGTCCACCTGTCATTTGGACGGGTAGAAATGAATACGGACGGGTAGAAATATGGTGGACGGGTAAAAAATGAAGGAGCAAAAAAAAAGGTCTTCCAAAAGCATAGATACTGTTAGTTATGCCTTGAAATTGAGTGTAAATGGTGTCAAATGTGTGTTTGTAGCCCATTTCAGGTCATCAGGCACATTTTAAAGTGTGTAAATTAGCTTAACAGTTAACATCCATGTGTCCACCAAAACATGTGTGACTGGCAATAATATTATCCTGCATAAAGCCCTGCATCCCAGTGATATTTCTACCCATCCACGTCGGGTTTATCCATCCAAATGATGGGTGGATGGGTGTCTAGTTACTGTCTACACAACGCTGTGAAAACCTACCGAGAACTTGTGTTGTAGCAGCCACTTTGACACGAGACTACAGTAGATCGGTCGTCGCCAACCAGATGTGAGGCCAACAGTGTGATCGGCGTGCATGTGTGTCAGAAAATGAATCTTCCGCTGGAGTTCTTGCACGCGCCAGAAGTCTACCGCAATTGGAGTGTAAGGAATTAGGCACCCGTTCATGCTGACGTCTGACGTTATGACACAACCAGATACTGAAATCACATGAAAAGTATCACGCAATGTGAGAATTGTCAGAATTTACCAGAACTCCCCAGGCCAGCGTTGCACTTTTGGCATTCACCTTTACCGCCTTGCCCTCCGTTTTATATTTTTACCCAAGTGAACACTGATAAAACTGGCTTTATTAATTTTGTCTTATATGTGCCTCAAAGTTAAGTGATGAGTCAAAGGTTACTTCAATATCCTTTACTGTCTCTATTTTAATAATTGTTTTCTAGTTGCTACCCATTGTTTAGCCACCATTTCTTGTGGTTTAATGTCCAATTCGCATGTGGCAACATTTAGTAGGATGAAATTTGAAAAAGTGATGTATCTGTCCATTTTCTCTGCCAAGTTAAGATCTTACTGTAGGTTATTGCAGTTCTCTCCGCTATAAATAGGCTAGAAATTTGTTTATAACATCAGGTAAATCATTTACGAAAATAACAACAACAAAAGCAGGCCCATTATGGATCCTTGTGGTATTCCGCTGATCACCTCCTGGCAGTTTGAAAATATGTTATTTACCCTTACTCTGTCTTCTCTGTGCTAGTAGATCTGTGACCCTGTTAAATATGTTCCCTTTTATTCCATAGCTCTGGAGTTTCTTAATAAGTCTAGCATGTGGGATGTGCGACCTTGTCAAAAGTTTTCGTTAAATCACAGTATATACTACATCCATGCAACCTCCATTATCCAGTGTTTCAACGACCCTTTATAAAACCAAACTGTTTATTGCTCAATAGATAATTTTCTTTCATATGTACAGTGATGGTATCTCTGATTGTTTCTTCCATTATTTTACCCACGTTAAACTGACTGTCGATATTTCTGTGGTACTTCTTTTCTAATGACTCGCAGGTACATTTACTTGTTTCGAGTCTGTAAGTAGTCTACCTGTTGTGGGACGTGTTAAATGTGATTGATCTGCGCTGATGCAGTTTGCTCATTTTTTTTAGTTCTGACGTCACAGTTGATAATTAGTACAAGTTTCAACTGTGTTACATCTTATATATTTCATACACTATCAGACTTGCCACATTTTTTGGATGGCAATCCGTATTTTTGACCTAAAATTTTGTAAGAATCCATATCAATCTGTATCATTAATAAGATCTTTTAGTTAACTGTCCTAAGTTATTAAGGCCTTTTCAAAATGTTTTTTCCACATTTTTGTCGATTATTGGGCCCAGTTAACTGGAAGATTACCAAAGTATTACTTCACTTTAGCACGTTTAAGCTGCGCACCGCAAAACAGACAGTGTCATCAAATAATGACAATTTATTTCATCAGTTCGCGCGTATATCAAAGTTTCAATGGCAAGCATCTAAATTTTGAAATAGGAAATGCAGGCGATTTCATTGAACTCGGCGTCAAGCTCCATTTCCTGTACTGGTTTTTATAATCGTCACGTGCCTGCCACGCGCCCTGTTTACACCCGTTGAACCACCTGCCGCATTTTTCAGAACTACAATTTATCAGCACGCCATCTATTACGCGCTACAATAAACTAATCGGTGGCTTAGTTCGTTCGTTTCGAATCGATTTACTTAGTCACTAACAGTAAACGATTATTCCATTATGCAGTATAGTTTTGTGACGCATAGAAGCCATAATGTGGTTAAAAATAATTACTCCATAAATTTAGCTAAAATCCATATCAAAACGGATCACTTTAAAAACCGCCAAAATCCATATCGGATACGGGTAATCCATATCATGTGGCATGTCTGTAGTGTTGCTTCCTAAATAATACAAAAAATATTTTCCTGCACAGAATAAACTAATTCAATGTAACACGAAATAGTTTCCGGGGTCGACAATAACGTTTTATATTCACTGGTCCGGGGGGCCAGTGGACTTTAAAAGTTACTGGCCCGGCAAAGGTTACTGGCCCGAACTTTTTTTGTATGGATACACATTTATTCTGATAAAAACAGGTACAGTGTACAATAAAATATATTTGTTTACATTTAGGACACTAAAATAGAAACGGCAGCTGAAATGACAAATAAACAAAAACGTGTTTTTGCCGTTTTCTAATTCTTTTGTATGTATTCTGTCAATAAAGTTCACTTTTATATTAATTACATACCTCTAAGTTATTTGTTTGCCATAACAAATGAGCCCCTATCGATTGTGAAATCCATTTTAATTTTGAAGACGCAGGATATGTTCGAAAATACGCAATGTTTAGACCTTAGTAATGCCACCGTACTTTCGCTGTTTGCCATGTTGTGTGGTACGAATAGAACTGCCAAACGGTCCTCTAACTGCTTGCGTAGACGGCATCCCCGCCCTTTGACCTGTATATACGGGAAATCCAAATAAATATTCGACCGACTATCTCTTATTTGGCGTTCGCCCTTGTGATATCAGCTTCGGGGACTTCCGGCCGCTATGCGCGTGACACGAGGTGACCTAGATAATGCCATGGCGCTAGTTAGACGACGTTGGTGTGGATCCTGTTGCTGCCAAACGTTACAAATTTACCGCAAGGTGTGAATTAATTTTAATCGGAGAAAGACGATGCCATGCATAGAAGTATTTGCTGCAGGCGACAGCTTAGCGCCGACAACCGGAGGTCGAACGGGAAGCCGGGGATCGTTGACATTGCCGTTGGTGGCGTTTGCGGCATGACGAAATCCTGTGACAACTTGTCGTTTTACTTATTGGAATGGATATATTTTGGAATAAACAAGTCAGAAAATTCAGCTACAACACAACTATGTTTTATGTAAGTTAAAACTTAGCCTATAGTTACGGTCTATAACTTTTTCAATATCATTATTTCATTACTAATACTATTATATAGTACAAGTTCACAAGAAGTCCACAAGGGGTCGTCGTGACATGCTCAACATATTTTGTCTATAAGTTTTACAGATTAGGATAGCAACAATAATAAAGGAGAACGCGAAATTCAATGACAAATTTTATTTAGGTACCACTCGGCTATTACTACAAAATCCGAAGCGTTATCTTAGCTAAATCACTAGGGAGGTGTCTGCCTCGCGTCTCCGCCTCACGTCGCCAGTAGTGACACTGTGCGAAGTTATGGAGAACTTGCAATTCGTAAACAAGATGGTGACTAGTTTCGACTGATAACGCGAGTCCACGCTGTCACAGATTATGTTTAATTGTTGCGTAATGAGAGACAACTGATGGAAACTATATAAAACAATGTAAATGACAATGGTGAATAATTCCATTGTAACTTGTTGAAACCAGTGGCCCGTCGGGCCAGTAAAATATAAAAACTGGTGGCCCGAACTGGCCCGACACCCTCAAAACACGCGTCGGGCCATCGGGCCAGCGCCATTGTCGACCCCTGCAGTTTCATTCATACAACCAGATAATCCTCATAAGAGATTAGGCATATTTGTTCTTTTTTATTGGCTGACAAGATGATCAGTTCGACACCACCCTCCGCCCGGTTCTGTACCCACCTTGTGCGGTTGAGTGGCCGCAGTTGGAGACCAGCTGCAGTTTCTGCTGCTTGCGAAACTTGGCCCGGCGGTTTTGGAACCAAACCTGTCACACCAATTGGTGATGAATTAGCTTAGAATACATTATTAAGTACTGGAAAAAAAAAACATGTAGGAAGTGGTAAAACTATAATGAGAAAAAACCCAGAAAACTGGACCAAAACAAAATGCGTGCTGACTGGCATACTCGTATTGGACAGAACCATCTTTGTCTGGACCTGAATCATTAAACAAATAATATCCAACTGATGTGAAACTTCTTTACCGATGAATCAATGCTTTTCGATTAATCTATGCCTACCAATGAATCAAAGCTTACTCTGTACGCCTACATCAGAACGTGAATTACGTGATTAGCATAGGGTGGGGAATGACAACGCACATATTATGACACATTTAAAGTAATTTATATCATGTTGAATAGAAGAAGATTACGGTTTTATCAGATGTGACAATCTTGATAAAAGACAGAGGCGTGGCCGTTCAGGTTGAGATGTTACATAGACAATGTTCACCACGGACGGAACCAGAGAGTATAGGTCTAGTCTGGTGGATCGAAAACCCACAACTTGCACCCCTTGGGGCTCCCTGCCACTTCGTCCCTTTCATGAATAACTCCAGCTTTTTCTCTCCTAAACGGGACACATTCAAAACAGTACAGAAGGCCATGCACGTTCCACACATGCATGCGCCCACCCATACCCGGACATTGGCTTCTGTCAGGTCGATGGCCAGTGCGAGTTCGTCGCGACAGAAGATGTCTGGGTAGTGCGTCTTCTGGAAGGTCTTCTCCAGCTCGTTCAGTTGGTAGCTGTTGAATGGCGTCCCATAAAAACCCTGCTTCTTCTGCTTGAAACAGTGCCAAGGTGAAGTCATTGCTTGAGGGCCAGGGACATCGCTGAAACGGTTATTTCCACCAAAACATGTGTGACTGGCAATAATAAATGTTTGGTTCTGCACAAACTTAAAGGCACCCCGGAACACTATTGTGTGTATATGTATATAAGACTTGTGCGAAGTTTGGCAGCTGTAAAAGGTCGTTTTCATGGTTAGGTAAGAAAGTAATGAAATTAATTAAGTATGAAATTAATAGGCGCCCACCAATGCATGTATTAATTAGGGATAATACGGTACCGGGTAGTCGGTATCCCGAAACTGCTCAGCCCTCAGTTATACTGGCCGGCCCGCGAATCGAACACCCTAATCAAAACTTGCAGATTTTTACAAATATCTGAATAAATATTTGCAAAGTAGACCGATATTCAAAATCTAGAATACTTATTTCATTCCACTTGTGCAAATGAATTGTAAAAACATTGTATTTTGGCGAAATATTTACAAAAATATACACCGAGAGACGAAGTCGCGCGAACAAATTTCCGTGCCGCGACTCGAAATGATAACGCGGTGGTGGTAATAATTACAAGATTTACTCAAACTTAACCACATTCGGCATCCGAGATTGAACTCCAGATGGCAAATCAACAAGGAAGCCTTCGGCATATTGAGAATCCAACTCATATTATTATGTATATTCCGCCGTATTGAGATATTTGTAGATGTTGTTTTTAAATACGCCACACTCCCCACAGGGACCATTACGCAACGGGGGCCGATGAGTACTTCGTGTAATATGTTGTTTATTTTGAAAATGTATGTTCACAAACATCATCTTTCATCTTTGTCATTCAGATTGTTTGTATAGATTCCAATTGTACATGTTGTGCGCATTGTGTGTTACATCTGGCGGTAATTATAAGCGATATCGCTTAAGTGTTCGACTCGCGGGCGTGTTCGACTCGCGGTTCATTGACTATACTATCAGTATCAGTGACTAAGTACTTGAAATACACTGGATCTGGTATGTCGCGCATAAATGCTTGCATAAAAATATAACTGCAAGCATTTTTAACCAAACTGTTTGCATTAAGTCGGTATTACCTTAAACAATTCGTTGTTTTTAGTTCGTTTATTTTTGGAAAGGATTTGGAAATTGCGCCAAACCTACCCCGTTTACGAGTTCGGACTGGCTAACCGCAGAGCAGCTCTGCGGCCAAGGAAATATAAGCCACTATTCGCAGAGCAGGATTCATCCAATCACCGCACAGGAATTTTTGCGCATGTGTAGACGTTGTTGCGGTGTTTCACTGAGGCGATGCACGTTTGTAAATGATAGTTCAAAAAGATGGAGCCGCTTCGTTTAGAAGTAGGCGCCACGTTTGACAACTGGCAATCAATTTAGACAAGTATGCCAAAGATCGCCATGTGAAGTTTTGCTGCGTTAATTCAAGAACCGTGGCCACCGCAAACAAATTGCGAGCTGTCCTGTCCGCCTCCCGTAGGCTGTAGCACGCCAGTCCGACCATCAGGCTAGCCAAACTTGGATCAGTGCATGTGATTCCGGCATATTATCCAGAGATGTGGGAGCATCACATACAAGATGAATCGTTGTGTACAGATGTAAGCAGCTCTTTCAATTGTAATTAATTTGATCTTTTTTTCTACAACTCAATGCTTGCAGCTATCACTAAAATTTAAAAAGCTCTTTACACAGGTTGTCTTCAAATAGATTAGTCACTAGTGGCTTGATGTGGATTAGTTTCATATTTTAAATTGCAAATAGTAAAACTAAGCATATCACAGAGTAAAAATAAAATATAAATACGTCAACAATATGAGGACCCAGTGTGAACATACTGGAACATATTACATATTCATGTGGTTTGCAGGTTCGATTCCATCCATTTTGTGTCGTTTTGATGCCGATCTGTACTGCAAACGACTGCATGGCTACTCCTGGCAGCTGACGTGGTAGCAATCCTGGATTCTGTGCACAATCTGACTCGTCGTGCAAAGTATCTTCAGTTGTGGAGGTAAAAAATGGCTTTTCTCTTGTCCTGCTGTGTTCAAACATTACTCCAGTTGAATTAATGAATACCTGGTTATAGACTCTGATGGATGTTTGTATGAGCAAGCCTTCACGCATTTATTGCACCATTGCTGGATGCTTCCCAAAGAAGTTGAGATGGTGGTTGATTGAACAGGGAATAAAGTGTAACTAGTGTTTTGAGCAGGGATAGGATATTACACTATAGAAAAATGTAACCTCTTTTAAATCCTTGAATGGCATGAATAATATTATTGATAATATTTATTTGCATGCTTGCAGAGACTTCTTTTCTTGGCCAGATGGGAAGTGGTGTTGGCTGAAGGACTTCGCACTTTTGTCTGAACTGTTGCTTTGTGTACATTTCAGTGTCAACGAGAGGCGGTTATACATAATTTATTATGACATTTTCAGGTCTACAGCATCTGATCTCAGGCATTTATGATTCAAATTGTACCAGCTGCACAATCTTCTGTTGTAGAATGCTGAGGCCATTTGCTGCAATGTGCCACCCATCGTGATGCAGCCTTTCCACACGGATTTTTACCGTCGCCACACTGTGAGATGTTTGCATGCCGAGCGGAAGCGGGACAGCAAGCGGCACTACTGTGACGTCCCTTTCTGCCAAAAACCAACTGGACTTCTGAGTTGGATCTGCTGTGACTATTGCAACAGGTGGTGTCATTTATGTTGTCTGGGTCTGTTAGTTCAGCCAAATGACCAGATATGTTGATGCCCTGTTTGCCATTTTGACATAGCTTTATGTAGAGACCCATCCACCCATCATTTGGACGGGTAAAACAAATATGGACGGGTAGAAATATGGGTGGACTGGTAACAAAAATTAAGGAGCAAAGGAAAAAATGTCTTCCAAAACCATAGATATCGTTATTTATGCCTTGAAAGTGAGTGTAAAGGGTGTCATATATGTGTTTGTAGCCCATTTCAGGTCATCAGGCACATTTGAAAGTTGGTAAACTAGTTTAACAGTTAACATCCATGTCTCCACCAAAACATGTGTGACTGGCAATAATTTTATCCTGCATAAAGCCCTGCATGTTGATGCCACCCAACCAGGTAACCCTGGCATTTGATTGTGTCAACAGAGGTTGGACATCATCTGCAGATGGGCAACTGGTCGTGGAGGTAGTGAATGAGCAAGGGTTCCTCCCCTAAAATAACATTATGTTAGGTAGTTACAGCAAAGCTGTATCACAGGGTTTGTGTTAATCTAGCTGTAAAATGTATATAATCTTAATGCATGTAAATGTGTATATATAACTCACTAATCTGCATTTATCTATACATTATGGCAATACATCCTTTCCGTATTACTGACGTTATGAAATTTTTGTTTTAGGTTGGCATCTCTTCATCATGCTACAACCTTGACAAACCACCTACAAAACCGCTCGCTCAGATACCGCATCAACTCTTCAGTGCTGGACTGTTCTGTGATATATTATCATTCATTCACCCCATATATATAAACACTGCTGTCAAATGCATACATTGATTAAAATACCATGATGCCAGGATGGTATTTGTGGTATTTAATCACACATTAACCAAATCATCATCATTCAGTAGACTTAAATACTATGTATATGTTTTACAATTGTATGTGTATGTCTTACATTTGTAAGCGCCATGTAGATGTTTACATTTGCACATGTATATATTTTACATTTGTAGGTGCCATGTATATGTATGTATTATATTTGTATGTGTATATATTTTACATTGTAAGTGCCATGTATATATGTGTTACATTTGTATGTGTATATGTTTTACATTGTAAGTGCCGTGTATATATTTTACAGTTGTATGTGTATATATGTTTTACATTTGTATGTGTGTGTATGTCTTTCATTACTAAGCACCATGTATAATTACATTTGCATTTGTAAGTTTTGTGTCTTTTCTTGGTATGTTGTGATAGGAGTTAAGTGAGTATTTAGACGTTGCACATGATTTATGTATTTGTCTTATAGTTTCTTAGTATGTTGTGATAGGGAGTTATTTAGACATTGCACGCAATTTAGTTCCTTGAAGCTTTTCCCTGTTTATGTACAAGTTTTTACACAGTTTTCCTTGTTGTTATCTTGTAAGTAATGTTTTCACTCACTTTTCAGTACTATGACAGGGATTTTGGTGTGGTAAATAATGTAAATGAGATGTATATGTTTGTATAGATATATGTATGTTAGAATGCAGATTATTAGTGTAGTGTCATATACTATATTAGTATGGTGTGACAGGATTTCTAGCGGTACAGTTTGAAATAAATTCCTGTGGCCACATTTCTTATTTGCATTTTATTCATTCATGACTGATCTATCAGAATTTAGGTAGACAAATATTCACACATGTCACAGATATGTAATAGGCATTTATAAAAGTAACAACATGCATAGCAACTAGTCAGATTCTCTCCTATAATTATCTGTTCTATCAGAATTTAGGTAAAAAAATAATCACACATGTCATCGATATGTAACATGCATTTATGAAACTAAAACAACACGCATAGCAACTAGTCAAAGGTTCTTTTCTACCTGCTCTCCCTAATTCGCAGAGCTGTGACGTCACTGCTCTGCGAATTAGGGAAACTAAGGAAATTCCGCAGAGCTACTCGTTAAAGGCTTGAAAATAGATATATTCTATCAGAATTTAGATAGAAATGTATTCACACATGTCACAGATATATAATACGCATTTATGAAACCGAAGCTACTAGTCAAATGTTCTTTTCGACCTGTCCTAATTCGCAGAGCTGTGACGTCACTGCTCTGCGAATTGGCAAAACTAAGGAAATTCTCTTATCCGCAGAGCTACTCGTTAAATGCTTGAAAAAAGATATATTCTATCAGAATTTAGATAGAAAGGTATTCACACATGTCACAGATATATAATACGCATTTATGAAACCAAAGCCACTAGTCAAAGGTTCTTTTCGACCTGCTCTGCGAATACCACAACGGTTTCCGTAATTCGCAGAGCTGTGACGTCACTGCTCTGCGAATTGGGGAAACTAAGGAAATTCCCTTATCCGCAGAGCTACTCGTTAAATGCTTGAAAAAATATATATTCTATCAGAATTTAGATAGAAAGGTATTCACACATGTCACAGATATATAATACGCATTTATGAAACCGAAGCCACTAGTCAAATGTTGTTTTCGACCTGCCCTAATTCGCAGAGCTGTGACGTCACTGCTCTGCGAATTGGCAAAATTAAGGAAATTCTCTTATCCGCAGATCTACTCGTTAAATGCTTGAAAAAATATATATTCTATCAGAATTTAGATAGAAAGGTATTCACACATGTCACAGATATATAATACGCGTTTATGAAAACAATTAGCCTATTCTATTTATATTATTGATACATAATATAAATTATAATACTGCCACCCAGCTTGATTTCATTGCATTTTCTCTAGTTCAGTTACCTACAAAAATCATTTAACTTTTGTTATATTTATTTTTTATATATATATATATACTATTAGAAAAACTAGTGAGTGCACAGAGTTTTACATTATATTTTAATGTCTAAATAAAATGTACTATTGTAAGTATTATTATTATTATAACAACATGCACGCATAGCAACTAAACGCTAATTCATTGCATTTTATGTAACTATGACCTTTCACTCTTTTATATTTTTAACAAGATCAGCTAGCATAATCATTTAATTATTTACTCATTAATATTTTTTGTATTTACATGTATTACTTTATGGTAATACAATTGATACAAAGTTTAATTTTACATTAAAATGTCTAAACAGCTATTATTATTATTATAACAACATGCATGCATCGCAACTCTTTCTTATATTCTTTCTTATATATCGCAAGTCCTTTGCAAATTAGCAGAGCAGTGACGTCACTGCTCTGCGAATTAGGGAACAAGTGCCACAATTCGCAGAGCAGTGACGTCACTGCTCTGCGAATTGTGGCACTGGTTCCCCAATTCGCAGAGCAGTGACGTCACTGCTCTGCGGATAGTGGATAATATTTCCTTATCCGCAGAGCTGCTCTGCGAATAGTCTCGTCCTTACGAGTTCGGTCGTATAGTCATTTTTGATTCTACCGCAGAAGAGTTCTACTTCCTCTCCGTGATATGTTTGACATCTGCTCTGTAATTTATAGGTATACCATGGCTTAATATTGTCGTATTTTTATACACCTTTGATATTACCTATATATGGCAGTTATAAGAGTGTGTTCAACCTATGTTAGACTTGCTGAAATAATTATATGTTGCAGGAAGGTGAGCGGTACCCAAGGTGAGGCATCTACACTGTGCGATAATAAGTCATATTATGCAACCTGCCACTTTCTAGGGACCCAATTATTCATGAAACTAATGAATATTTTGTTTGCAGGTAGCACAAAAATGGCATCAAATTATGCCAAACGTATGATAAGACTCAGTGCACGGATATTTGGAGAAGTGGCGCGACCAACAAACGAAAAATCCATGAAGGTTGTACGGTTGTTCTCCGAGAAGCCTGTTGAACAGAATCGAGAGATCACAGACTATTATCCTCGACATGTTGAACTTGATTCTCTGATGAAGCGACTCCGTTACCTTGGATTATTCAGGTGTTTTGTTATATACATGTTAATTTTAAAGCTGCCTCCACAATATAATTTTGTTTCAGTCATTTCGCACAAGTTTTGAATTTGTATTGACTGTAAGTGTAACAGCCAAGGCCATTTTGATAAATTATGTATCTTACAAACTATTTTAGTTGAAAATTAAGTTGGTTGATCGAAGAAGTCGTGGTATAAGAATAAAATTATGATTATATAAAGTGCAAGAGACCAGCAAATTAACCACTGAGTCTGGCGCTTTTTGTGTACATGTTGAACATTTCAGACACTGATTATTTTACAAGATTATGTTGTGTCAACACAAGTAAGTTTAACTATCCATCATTGAAGGCACGAAGAACAGTTCAAATAGTGTTGAATTGATATGTACATAACTTGATAGAGTATTATTAGATGTATAATATAGAATAGATACAAATTGACGTTATGTTTACAAATTTGTATTAAAGTATTTATATTACTTATTTAGGATACAATTGAATGTACTGTGTCTATTCTTTGTGTTTCCATTCCAGAGATGAACATCAAGATTTCAAGGATGAGATGAAACGGTTACGAGCCCTCCGAGGAAAGGGAAAACCAAAGAAGGGAGAGGGAAAACGGGCACAGAAGAGGAAATAGACAATATATTTACAGTGTGTTTGTGATACCAAGTAGAGTGGACACATCAGTGGCCAACAGGGGAATCTTGTTGGGCTAAAAATGGTGGTGCAATAAATGAAACTGTAAAGACCATCTTCATTTTAACATTGTTTCTGTGGTCATTGACAGGTGGAGTCTTGTAACGAATCTGTTTTCATCATTTCTCTGCGCTGAGGAAATCGATTCACATGGTGTCATCGTCACTGTCACTTGGAGTCTGTTACTGAGCATGACTTAATAACGCTGTCTACTTTGAAAGACTCCTTCTGTTATGCAATGATTTGATGTGTCGCACATGCATTGGTGTATGAGGTACATTGGTTGCCATATATTTTGTATTGAATAAATAAGTCATGCTGCTATGATACATTGACCTTCATGTTAATATTCTACCTCCAATGGTACAACAGTTCATGCAGGGGGGGTTTATTGGATGTTTATTTTTAATATTTACAATATACAAATATGGTATAACGCACATTGTTCATAACACAACTTATATTATTGACCATATAGTAACTACGGTGAAGCAAATACTAAACTGCTAAAATTGTAACAACATGGTCAGTTTTTAATGCTATGGTGACTTGATCCACACCAAAATGTCTAACTTGACCAACTGACCACTGTCATATATACTTTCACAAAATGTCATTATAAGTCGTATAACTGTTGGCAGAATCACCATTCCGGTTATGTATCAAAACAGTCATGATGACAACACCAATCAGTGACTATTATAGCTCCCTGTCAATAGTTTGTGTACAGAGATGCATCATTATCACAGGTATATATTCATTGGAGAATGGATCAAAATTACAGCAACATTATATGTGCCATTCAAATAAATAGATTATATATCCAGCATTATCACCATAACAAAATTGTTAACCATCCCAGGTTTAGTAGAAATAAAGTGCTACAAATATACAATGTGATTTATTGACATCCTGCATGAGTAAATGCTACTACAATAATATTAATGTCAAACAAAAAAGAAACATTAAATACAACATCTGTAACCAGTTGTGTTATGAACACTGTGCAATAGGTGGCAGCACCACATGCCGCTCAGAACCAGGTCGACTCGAACGATTGGAGTATTCTGGCGATCGGGACACGGCACGGTTGTTAGATCCGGGTCGTGGCGCGAGCGGCACGGATCCGTTTGTTTTTGTTGGCGATCCAGAGAAGAGTGTGATGCGATCCAGTGCCTCGGCAGGCAGAGCCAAGTTCTCGGGGTATCCCTCTGATCCCGATCCATCTCCGTCTTGTTCCTGCCCCACGTCTTGTGCCTCGGAGATGTTCGACAGCGTGGAGGGAGACACAGAGCGGAAATCACTGGAGTCCGGAGAGTTGGGGGGAAGGGCGTCTGGGTTGGCAAATGGGGCGGAGTAGGAACGCATCTTGTTCTTGGCACCCATCTGATCCCCAAGACCCATCTGGGAGTTGATGTCCTGGGGCACGGTCCTGGCAGATCTGTCGACAACACAGCAATCGTATCGACAGTTTGTATATTTTATCACAGACAAGCTTAGAAACACATCACCCCGTCATTTGGACAGGCTGAGTCAGCCAGGAGTGGGTAAGTATTGTGTCGACTTTCTTTCATTGCAGTAATATTTCAAAGGCTTTTTGTGACACAAGTGTCAACCGCAAACTATTTACTACAATATCGTGCTTTAGTGGTTAAGGTTTGCATGGTGCAATTGTCGACTGCAAACTGTTTACTGCAATGCTGTGGTTAAGGCTTTTATGGCACAGATGTTTACAGCAAACTATTGGGATTGGTAATCTATCATCCCTGTGTATGATCTATGATTCTAGATCACCTAAGTGATTGCATGATCAAACAAACCATTTACAAATAACATCTGTTGTACTGAAATATTAATACAACTTTAATTTAAATAAAAAAATTATGTCAGTGATATATAATAAATTTTATATTCATTACCAACTGGAGCAATGGAAGTTATTAATTGTACGTGCTTTGCTAATGTGCTTCCATCACACAACATAGTTGGAATCATGTTGTAACTACCCTGGCACCATACCTGATCTGGTCGTAGATGCTAGGCAGACGTCCAGACACTAGTTCATGCGCAGTCGTGTGACGTCGCTTCAGAGACTCTGCCTCCTAGTAACAAACATAGAACACATCAGATGATATCACGGAAACATCTACTTGTGGAAAGATCAATGCTCATACAATTGCAACTTCTATCGGCGTTACTGTGACAAAACCCGAATCAAGACTTGTTGACATTACATATATTCACTGTTGACGTAAAGATTATGTCCAGTTCAATATTCAGCCCTTTTCATGCATTCATAATACACTGGAAATTAGAGGAAACATCTTACTGAAATGGCAGGATTTGAATCTGGGAGATAAGAAATGAACTGGAGTGAAATGGGATGGATGTGGCTGCCAAGATTTCATTGTGTCGACTGTGTTAAAATTAATCTAAGAACACCATGATGTTTGCCATAGTTTGTATTAGAATGTATTTCAATTAGCCTTTATTCACCAGAGAATGAGTGGGGAAAGACTAACAAAAAGAGCACGGGAAACTGCAAGCAGTTGCAGAAGACCAACTTTAAAAAGGAACAACATTCTGAGATGGAAAGAGTATGAAGAGTGAACACCTGAATAAGACTGGTAGCCTGGGAAAGATTATAAGTCTAACAGAGAAGGCAGACAGTGGACAGCTACAAAGAGAGAGACAGAGAGAGAGACAGGGAGAGAGAGAGAAACAGGGAGAGAGAGACATGGAAAGAGAGACAGAAACAGGGAGAGACATAGAAAGAGAGAGAGAGAGACATAGAAAGAGACAGCGAGAAAGAGCAGCCTCAATATGACATCCTGCACAGACGAGTCACCCACAACAGACAGCCAGTGTCACTACGTCAACTCACCACGATGCCTCTGTCGGTGTCAGGTGTCTGTGACGTCTGAGACTTCATCTTGGTGTTGAGGAGGGCCTGACTGAAGCCGTCGTTGATGACCGTCTTTGACCAGGACCTGGTGAGGAGGGCCGAGGGGGGAGCCGTGTTCAGTTCGCCAGTCATCTCCTTCTCAATGGTCAGCTCACTGGCCGATTGCTCAAGGTCCGAGATGGACGGCGTGGGGGCGTTGATGCCCAGGTAGTCCATCACCAGCTTCCGCAGCTTCCTGTACGATTCGGTGAGGTCATCTGGAGGTCATGATGGAAATACAAAGCAATTAGGAAAAATTATCCAATACCAAATGTAGAGGATGTGAAGATACTGAAACTGAGATAGGAAGAAATGGCTATCAAATTGCAAATTTAGTAAATTACTAATTCTGGCTGGAAGTTCAAAATAATATGCTTTTGGAAAAGACATTTATGATTGAAAAGTAAAAGATTTCATGTAATGAGTCTGCAGAGCTTTCTATGTTGGCACCAGAGGTGAGCAATGTCAAATCATGACAGAATCCATATAATACAGAGAAATAGGTTTCTCATCTAATGTACAAATGCCATTCCAAATTAAATTTGACAGACTTCTGCCATGTGAAGCTTATTCTCACATACCCCTGTAATCGTCTTCTATTGAATATAGCAACAAGATTGGGGTTTCTACGTTATTGTATCACCTACCGCTGTTGATGAACATGTCAAAGAAGCCAGGATGCTCGCGGTTGTAGTTGGCATACATGCCGGCCCTCGCCAACACGTATTCTATCTGTGAATCTGGGTAGAGACATCGCTCGCGAAGACGCTTCTCGTGAGTGCGACTGCTCAGTGGCATCAGGAGCACATAGCGCGGCTCAAAGTACGTGTTCTTCAGGGTGAGCACTCCCTACAAACAGCACAGCCTAGTATAGACTACACACCAATGAGACCTATTTGATTGAAATGTCTCTGAGACCCTAGAATATTTTCCTAGGGTCTTAGAGACATTTCAATCAATTTCTTTACTAATTTAACTAATGTAAAAATTCCATTATACACTATTCCATTATACCTATTCTATGTGACTGCTATTTACACTTTCACGAGTTAGCAATCAAAGACTCTAGAACAGAAACCACAGCCAACCTAATCCCTGACGACAAAGTATGCAAAGAGGAGAAGAACTATTGTTTATTATTATAAATTATATCCATTATTAACATATTGACCACCCAAATGTGTTTTGGTGAACCATTTACATTGTTACATTTACATTTAACCATTTCAGGAGAAACAATTTATTTGTATGACAGTGGGGGGAGTGGGCTACATTCAAAGGTCAGTCGTGATGACATTTGAAGCTCGATTTAGGCCTGGGCAAGGAATTTATTATAAAATGTCATTTTTGACTTAACACAACTTTTTAACTTATTACTAGAATAACTCAATATTACATGCATCCAAGGACAATTATTAGAGTGGTATGACTAATATTTCCAGAGATATGCGATATTGAAAATGTGGGAATATGTTATTTTAGCAAATTGACACTTGGCAAGAGACAAGCACAAAATTGAAAAAGGTCACTAAAGGCGATACAAATATGAATTTGTGAAAGATACATATTATATTCGGATAGTAAAACAAGTTTCATTCAGCCATGTCATGTCGTTTGGGTTTTATATGACGTTTTACTTTTTTCCCCGATTACCTCGGGGAAAAATGTCAAAACTTCAAGGTAGGTAGTATAGATTCAAACAAAAATCTTTACTTTTCAACACAGATCAACCAAATTTGGCATGTAACTAGTTTTCAGTAGAATTGAGCTATTTCTCATTTTTTGCATAAATTATGCAAATTAGGTATCCAATATGGCCGCCATGACAGTGAAAATTAGGTATATTTTGACCATGCTCTAGTCAAACATATATTAAAGTTACAAACTTTTAATTTAGCACAGGTATTGTTGTTATGTATATCTACTGCATGATTTTCACATAAATCATATAATTGTGTTGTTTACGTGAAATAAGAGTTCTTCTAAAAAATTCTCAATTTTGTGTACAATTTTGACATAATTAACTAATCTATAATTTAGAAACCATTAAGTATATATATATATATATATATATATATATATATATATATATATATATATATATATATATATATATATAATATATATATATATAATATATATATGTATATTATTTGATTACATATGTTGTCATATATGATCAAATGTAATAAAAGTATTATTATAAGATTATAATAACATATATTTATAAAATAATTGGTGTTAAATTGAACTACTAATCAGTTTAATAACAAATATTGTTATATGTAATATTGATAAATTCCGAAATACATTCCATCATGTGGGTGAATGTATTTCAAAATGATTTGACAACATACGTAATTAAAATATAAACACAAAAAGATATATAAACTATAATGTTATGGAATTACGACGCTAGGTCGATCAATTCGTCTCCAAGAATTGTTATTTCTTGTCTCTGCTTTAAAAAAATAAAATTGTATACTATTTCAAAGGCATTGTAAATGTAATAATCCACGTGTTGCGCGAATACAAGTAGAAAGTCGGCTTTATCGCAACGGCGCAGACATTGCAGCGGCGTATGTTTGTCGTTGGTCTAGCTGAAATAGCGGCGCATTATGCCGAATTTCGTATCAATTACTGTTGTGTGGACAATACAGTTGTAATAGTTGTCATCTATAATACGAGTAAAACAACACGACGTGAAAAATATGTTCATAATTAAAGATCGTTTCTCAAGTAAACGGCGAGCTTCGACAGCATCCTTGACACCCCTCACAACAAAGATCGACTAGTCCTGGCGCCCACCGTGATGTTGATATCTAGGTCAGCCTATTTCGTTGCAAGGGCAAACCCATAGATTTAGCAACAGGCAAATAGACGAATTATTCGCTATAAATTATCACTAAAATGCAATACGTTGACCATGAGACAATTGGTAGCCGTTATGTGCCGTGATGTTTAGAAATTGCTAACATACGAGTGGAATACGACATTAGCGACTTACTTACAACTAACGCGTGCGGCGATCTGCCGAAGACTCGAAGGGTCGCGACTCGGGGAAAAAGTACCACCAGCTTTCAAAGGCGTGCGCCCCCACAAATAAAATGCTATATTCATAAAATGATATGTACTGGATAGCAAATTTCACGCCGGATCGAATGGTACCACACACTACGCGATCTGATGCGGAACGGCGACGTTGCTCACGAAATACGACCATGACATAAGTTGTCATGTTTAATTGCGTTTTAGCGGACGATTTCTTATTAGTTCAGCGTAGTGTGTATCACCAATCGATAGAGCAATAATATTTCTTCAAAATAAGCTTTATTCTGATTGAATTGGTCAAAAATTGACGCGGCGCAACGTTTGAGAAGAAAGCCTATTTTACGCTTAAATTGTCAGCCTGGTGGTAAACGCGATGAGGCGCTCGCGCTAGCGTAGCATCTTAGCACAGGCGGCGTGTCGCAACAGGCCGATTTTTGTTGAGTAGGGGGTCGTTTTAAAATGCTACTGAACGCGTTATATTTTAGGAACAAGAACGAAATTTGGTGTACAAAGAGATAACATAATGACGTTTTTATGCATATAAATTGTATTCCACAACGGTTAATATTTCTATGTGTAAGTTATGCAGCAATATGGTTAATTTGAGTGAAAAATCCTTGCCCAAGCCTACTCGATTGCCATCATTTCATCTCAGTTGAACAGCTTGAGCTTATGGTTCAGGATTTCAATGACATCATGGTGAATACTGAACCGTTGAATTCAAAATTTGCTTTTGCTTCATTAAAACACCTGATCAGTCAGTATGTTAGGTTACATAACATAGATTATTACATTATAACACGACTTTCCAATAAAAGCAAATTGTAAACATCCATATAACCATGTCTAAGCTCTGCACACAATACAAATGTGATCAACAATGTGCTAAATCCTGTATTTTGTAGTACACATTTGCCGGTCATACCTCCAGTTCCATGTGTACGACGCAGGCGAGGCCTTCCCTGGCTACGGACTCAACGGCATCAATTGTCAGCCCGTACATGTCTCCCTGGTAGGAGAACGTCTGGAGGAACTTCCCCTGGAATATACCACAAAAATAGATCATTACAGTTAGATCCTTCACCTACACATGGCCGAGATACCCACTATATCTGGGTGTAAACATGCACTCGTGTGCCACATCACTGGGGAAGAAATGGGAATATCTTCGACTATGTTCACAGAAACGTTGGAAGAAAATCGTGAAAAATGGGAATATGACATTATATAATTTTCTTTCCTTATTGTTCTCTTTGTGTTATTATTATGTCATTTGCCTTCATCTGATTTGTACGTAGTGTAAATAGCTACGATGAATTTTATTTAATGAAAAAAATTGCAAGTATCTTCTTCATTTTATTTTATTTTTGCAGAGACATGTTGTTATTATGGGTTATTATTCTGTTGTTGTCTGTGGTGAATAAATGCTAAAAGATGCCAAATCAGTTGAGATCAAGTAAATAACTTTGTGCAAAGGAAGAGATTCATCATCAGCATTAATGTAACTACATATGTAAGAATTCAAACGCCATTTGCCACCAGTATGCTGGTAAATAAAAGCTACATTGAGAGGTCGACAAAGGGAGTACAGGAAAATGAAACTACTACTTTAGAAGTTACGCACCAGTTTAATGCCATGCTCAAACTCTTCCATTGAGATGAAGGTGTAGTCTCTGGCTGGCATTTCCTCTGGATTTGGTTTGCGAGTCGTATGTGAAGTACTGCAATATCAGCATAGGTCATCAACAACATTATCCACAACGCAGGGCAATATGGCATTATGGGATTGCATAGCATACACAAGTAGTTGCAAACATAAAGTGGCCCAACTCACAAAAATTATCACTTCACTTTCAACAATTACATTCAAAACAAATAATCTATTATTTGTTTCAAATTCAAACAAAAAGCAGAATAAAAACCGACTACAAACCCATAACCGAAGTAGTCTGGAAATTCTTCAACCAACTTCAAGGCGAGTTCTTTCTTGCCAGAGCCCCGGGGCCCGACTAACACAAGCATGGGGTAGGGCGTCTCGATACTTGGTAGGGTGCTACAACAGAAATGACCTCATTACGTGTATTAAGCTAACTAAAATATCATAAGATGGCTCGTAATAAAATCATGAAGGTGGCCTCATGAATCCTCTGTAAACTAATCATAAACAAAACATGTAAGTACTAATTAAAACCACAGATTAAACGGTGATGATGTGTAATGTTTCACAAGAAACAGAGACGGCCTACCTGTCTAGGATCCTGCTCGGCTGTAGAAATGAGTACACGACATTCATGATGTGGTCGCGGGCCGCCAGCACTTCCATGAGGGGGTTAAACATTGTCTGTGCAGATACCTGGGGGGGGGGGAGACAATTGTGTAGTAAATTTCTTATTGAATACTGACGCACAATTAAATATTTCACACATAAAACAAATTGAAAAACTTCTGGAAAAGACTATTATATACCGGATTATTGTAATAATAATAAGTTGGCCCTTTTAAAGGGCCATCCATGAAATGTATCACAATATTTGTGGAGATTCTTCAAAATGGATGGTGTAAAAGTAACAAACATCTACTACATTGCTGTCAGTATACATGCCACATGCCAAGGGTCCCTGTGGTTGGTGATGTCAGTATACATGCCACATGCCAAGGGTCCCTGTGGTTGGTGATGTCAGTATACATGCCACATGCCAAGGGTCCCTGTGGTTGGTGATGTCAGTATACATGCCACATGCCAAGGGTCCCTGTGGTTGGTGATGTCAGTATACATGCCACATGCCAAGGGTCCCTGTGGTTGGTGATGTCAGTATACATGCCACATGCCAAGGGTCCCTGTGGTTGGTGATGTCAGTACCAGCTCTTCTTCACCCCTGGCACATCGCTTTCAAAAACTCCTCTTTTAACATCAACTAATGAAATTGCTCACTAGACATATGGTTCAAACCAGGTTAGGTGACCATAACATAAATATTTTTCAGCCAACCAATGTTTAGGATTTGAACAGGTCATTATAATATAATTCCAACTAGTTGCGTATGTGTCTTCAAATTGGGCCGAGTATTTGCAATGTTTCCACGGCTAACACAGTAGTGACTGGCGAGGTCAATTGCCATAATTTTAATAAGTCACTCCCAAGATATTTGTAGAGGATCAACCAGGGGTATGGACTAGTTGCACAGCACAACGACCCCTGGCCTGCAAGGATTTCAACATACAGAAGTTGAGCACAGTGACCATCCCACCTTCTCCTCAGTGTTGACATGTTTGTGGTCGAGCTCCGCGAGCTGTGGGACGTGGTAGAGGATGGAGAGGTGGTAGTCAGGGAGCTCCCTCATTGGGTTCCGCTGCAGGTTGAGGTGTCGCAGCAGTCCCAACCCCTTCACGTGCTCCACCTCAGATATGTCGATCAGCTGCCGGGGATGACAGAACACACACATTGTATAACACACGTACTCTTTATATAAATCCTACTGTACTTCACTATATACATGCCAGCTGTGGTGTTGCCATAGAGCAGAGTCAATGAGAAAACTGTGTGTCGCATACAATAATGTGTTTAGATCTTTATGCAATGAACCTCGAGATTGTAGTGCGAGGTATATGTTTGTGTCAAGAGGCTTACCCACATGTAAAACGTTAATTAGAAAAAATGTGTATAGTTTTTTGACGTGTATATGTAGATCGGGCAATGCAATACTACAGAGTATCATGAATAGTGATGCACGTATACTTCACCACTGTGTCGCCATTGGCGGAAAATGCGTTATGTATAATTATAGTTATTAGTCATACTTTAGTTTTTATATGGATGTAATGTTCCGGAATAAAGTTATTGAACTGAACATGAATATGAATGAAGAATAAGGTTAAGATATTTTCCACTCAAACAAGCTGGTTTATAAATAGTGTCAATGACTGAGAGTGACACTGATCACAGTGTGATTAATGTTTCTCTGTGACTAGCTGTTAAATGTCTTCCTGCTCAGGTGGGTTCCCCCGATGGTCATGTAACATTTGTTGTTCCTGTCAGTGTCATGAGGGTAGGGGGCCATGTGAACACCTATTTCATTTTTCAAATTCCGTGTTTTACGGGGTTTATCTCTGTTCTGGTATCGGTTTGTTCTCGCAATCTCATGAGGCTATTGATGTTGTTGATATTTTGAATATATGAGTTGTAGCTCTTACTCTTGGTAACATGGTGATGTTCTTTTTAGTATTGAAATAACACAAACCATTGGATATATTTGGATAGTCATATGAAAATGTTATATTAAGTAGTGTTGAGTTGTTTCCTACATATAAATAGGATGGCAAAGAAGGAGTGAGAGGAAGGGGAGGGGGAGGGGAAAGAGAGGAGATGCCTTGGGAGAGGACGCAGGGAGGATGGATAATGAGAAATGGAGATGATAATTAGGAGGAAAGAGGGGAGGGGATTGGGGAAGGTGAGAAGGGGAAGGAGTGGAGGGGATTGGGGAAGGTGAGAAGGAGTGGAGGGGATTGGGGAAGGTGAGAAGGAGTGGAGGGGATTGGGGAAGGTGAGAAGGAGTGGAGGGGATTGGGGAAGGTGAGAAGGAGTGGAGGGGATTGGGGAAGGTGAGAAGGAGTGGAGGGGATTGGGGAAGGTGAGAAGGAGTGGAGGGGATTGGGGAAGGTGAGAAGGAGTGGAGGGGATTGGGGAAGGTGAGAAGGAGTGGAGGGGATTGGGGAAGGTGAGAAGGAGTGGAGGGGATTGGGGAAGGTGAGAAGGAGTGGAGGGGATTGGGGAAGGTGAGAAGGAGTGGAGGGGATTGGGGAAGGTGAGAAGGAGAAGGAGTGGAGGGGATTGGGGAAGGTGAGAATGAGTGGAGGGGATTGGGGAAGGTGAGAATGAGTGGAGGGGATTGGGGAAGGTGAGAATGAGTGGAGGGGATTGGGGAAGGTGAGAAGGAGAAGGAGTGGAGGGGATTGGGGAAGGTGAGAAGGAGAAGGAGTGGAGGGGATTGGGGAAGGTGAGAAGGAGAAGGAGTGGAGGGGATTGGGGAAGGTGAGAAGGAGGAGGATGTGAAAAGGAAGCAGAATGGAGAGAAGAATGGGAAGGAAAATGAGCATGAGAATGGCTGAAGGGGAGGAGAAGAGGAACAGGATGCGAAATGATGAGGGTAGAGTTGGAGGAAAGGAATGAGAAGGAGAGGAGTGAAAGAAGAATAGAAAGGAATTGGAGGAGGAAAAAAATACTAAGAAAGGCCCAGGAAGGTGGAGGACAAGAACTGGACGGAAATGTAGAAAAAGAACAAGAAGATGTAAAACTTAACACTGTGCACTGACCTCATTATCCTCGAGGTTGACCGTGTCGAGGAAGTCGTGTTTCTCCAGTCCTGTCATGCTGCGCAATTTGTTCGCTGACAGGTCAATGGACTGAAGGTCAATGAATGCATCCATTACAAGTCACCAACAGTGCATTGTGTTACTGCTGTCCGCCCAGTTACATTTCATATTACATTATGGTTACACATTGCATTCACACTGTTAATTTAGTAACAAGTTAATACCAGGAACAGCAAATATATCAGATATTTAAAATGTAATAATTAGAAAACTGAATTCTTGCAGTTGTAGCACATTCAAAAATAAGACATCCTGGCAGACCAGTTTATGGTTTTGGACCGTCTGTGAATGTATCTATCAACTTCTATAAAAAAAAGCTGTTTTATTATCAATAAATAACTCACCTGTAAATACTTCAATGTTTCCAGGCCTTCAATCTTGCTGATCTTGTTGTTTTTCTGGAAAAGTCACAATGATACCAGGAGATGCACAGTATAAAAATAAACATCCGTAGGTAACATAACATTAATTTACTTTTAACAGTAGGAAACTATAATTTAAACATTATGTGAAGCAGTCTAGTGTAATTTCACACAAAATATATTCTTTTACACATAACCCCAGATAGTTAATAGTTGCACCTGTGTAGTCAACTGCATTAATATACCATCATTGACCATGATAATAAGAACAACAAACTCACAATATTGAGGTGCTTGATGGGCAGGTTCTCAAGCCCTTCAATCTTCTCTATTTGGTTGTGGCCGAGACTGAGGACGTTTAAGCGATGACACTTCTCAAGTCCTCGGATCTCCGTGATCTGGTTGTCTGTGACACTCAGTTAGGGATCATCCTATAATTAATGTGTCATGGTTTCTAAGCAGGACAGTGCTATCATGTAGGGCCATCGATATCATAACTTGTGTTTTTCTGATATTATCACCATTTTCTGACCATTTCACAATTCACTGACATTATACAAGATGTTACAACTACAACTGCCTTAAATTTAAGGAAAGAAAAATTTGCTACTATATTAAAAACTATTCATGTTACCTTGACAACATTTATTGTATAATGTTTATATGAAAAAGTCAATAATTATATCATAAATAACAAGACTTACATGTCTATAATTAGACCTTATAGATCCTAATATGAGGGCAGGGCTGTATCAAATTTCACCAAGAATCAAATTTATACAGTAACACAATGAAACCTGCCTCAGCAGACATCTGTTTGTAACAAATATAATTAAACAAATAATAGTCTATAATTAACACTTTAAAACATGACAAGATTAGTTTGCCAATTCCACTATCTGTCAACAATTGTCACCTAACAACAAAGGACACATTGTACATTGCCAACGATATCCACTGCAAATAGCAGTTTAGGTTACGTAGTCATATTATCAAACAATACAACAAATTGTGCAGTGGTTCTGTTTATCTTAATAAAAAAAATCCTACATTTTGCATAAAGGGTAAACCAGGGGCCTGTTTGATTGCTATTAGATCATTTCACCTGTAGTCAATCCACAACTGGAGTTTACTGGACTGAGTACAACCATTAACCAGGTGATTCTAAGGATACTGTCGAGGAGGAGCGTTTGCAGGTAGTGATGCATGGAGAGGTCGGGTAGAGTTGTGATCAGGTTGAAGGACATGTCGACCATCTTGAGGTTGTAGGGAGGCCTGAAGTCTAGCAGTGTAGTGAGCTCATTATGAGATGCATCCAGCTCCAGCAGATATGGCATGTTGCTCAACGCAGACAGGTCTGTAAATGTACGACAGCAACCAAAGTCAACATGAAGGAACATCAATTAAAGTAAGTGAGGAGCGGTGGTCGCGGTGAGGAGCGGTGGTCGTGCGGTAGAGCGCCGGACTGTCAATCGAGGGGACGGTGGTTCGATCCCACCTACCGCCGTTTCGAAACTTAGGCAATTTCGTTCACCTCACATTGCCTGTGTCTTTCAGAAGAGACACTGAAAGCCGGTGGTCCCTTCTATCTGGTGTCTATGCCAGGGGAAGTAAAAGGTCCCACACAGGGGGTAAATGTGTAACCTGTAGTGGACTCGTTAATTCTAGAGAAGGACAACTCTGAAAACCAAGCTCGACAATACTCTAGTCACAAACATGTGGCTAACATAGAGCTATGAGCTAACATAGAGCTATGAGCTAACCATAACAACAAGAAGTACCAAATAATCCACAGACGTTTTCATTGCGATATTCAACAGATTTTTATATTCACGCAAATGTTTGCATATTTTCACACACTGCTATGATTTGGGAGTTCCACATGTTGTACAATAATTTCTGCATGCCTCGTACCTAACATGGAAAAACTAAAACACTTGCAATAATGTGTCTTCAGACTCAACCTGAATGTGACTAACACATATTATTCATGTGCTCATAATTATGCCACATCCATGACATTAACATCCAAATATTATGAAATTGAGTGGTTACATCATCTGTCTAAGTGAACAAACATGTATCAAACGATTTTGTTTTATTGAACAGGCATATCTGTTATCACGGTCATAATACTAAAATTACCTGTGAGTTTGTTGTATAAAAGTTCCACCCTCTGTAGATGGGTATACTTTCCAAGTGCACTGAAGTCGGTCAAACCAAAGCCCTTGAAAGAAAAGTATAATTTTACTACCTCTTACCACCTGATCCATTTAAACCTAACCAGTAGTTGTCAGCACGGCATTATGCAGGATCAGATTTTTGGACATGGACTGCAAGCACACATGTGACACCATTGACACTCATTTAAAGGCATAACTGACAATATATGTGGTTTTGGAAGACTATTTATTTATTTATTATTTTTTTGATCCATCTTTTTATCCATTCACCCATATCTTTACCCGTTCACAACAGGTGGACAGGTCTGTAGAGCCTCTGCATAGAGCTATGGTTGTCAGTGCTGTAATCATGAACATGAAGTATGTGTGCATTCACTGGTTCATGTGTGTATAAGTGAGTATGATCATGCTGATTTACATTTTATTTAATACTATGACTGCACTACTTATTATTTGTTAATTAAAAATGAAAGTATCACAATTATTTAAATGCAAACAACGTCATCCTACTGACACTTACTGGGAGTGTGATGTGCAGGTAAACATGTCTTGTACCATCAGCTGACTTGCCAATATTTGACAAGCCCTGTGCAATGGTCACTTCATCCAGTACACCATCCTCTGGAATCTACACACAGCAAGTGGTTTAACATACACATCACTACAAACATATAGAAATACAATCCAACTTGGTGTCATGTCTAATACATTATGCCAGTCTTTCCTGGCCCAGGTGATTAATGGGAACAGTTGCCTTGACTTTTGAATATTATCTTGTTTTTTGTTGGACATGTGGGTGTTAGTTCATATACATATAAACCAGTTGAGATGTGTGAAATTTTTGACCTGACATAAACTACAAACACATGTGTAATATCCATTTTCAAGGAATAACTAACAATATCTAGGATTTTTGAAAACGTTTTCTCTGCTCCTTCATTTTCTTACCCATCCACCACCCATTCAACGACATTTGTACACATCCACATGATAGGTGGAAGGGTCTCTGGTATGCTCTTGTTGTGAGTTTAGAGAAGTAGGTAACTTTTATTTCACAATGCAACATGTACTTGGACAAAACTACAGTATATATTAAATTGTCAGCGTGTTGCATTGCATGGATGGCACTTGGCTAAAAGCCATCTTCCAGTGATACCATCATTATTTTAAAAAAAATCATTACTATAAATATATGTACATTTGTAGTTTTACAACAAAATACAACAAAAGAATTATCAAGATCAAATTAAACATATTGTCAGACATCACCAAATATGTACTACTAAACATGTAAGTAGATATATAAAGTAAGTGGTTTGTTACTGTTGCTAATGACAACAATCAGAGAAAATTTAACCATTTTTGAGTGAGTATAATTATGTCAGAAACTGTGGATGAGCAAGTTATGACTTAACTAGGGCTACTTTTAAGAATGAAATTAAACACTATGGTAAGTAGCAACTTACAATGAGTAAGTGAGTCTATGTGAGTCAATGCCAGACTACATTCCAATTCAACATGTAATGCATGTTGAAAATGGCAATAAAGTGTTATTATTATTATAGCAACTTAGAACGAGATCCCAGCCCAGGTATTCCACAATAGGTGTTGTTCCATTTCCCTGCATTGGATCATCACCAGGGGCGTATAGCAACTTTTCCGAAATAGACAGGCAATGTAATTTGTCTAAGTTTTAATAAAGCAGTTGAACCAGTACCAAACAATTGCCAGGTCAGCACTATAGGATTCTGCAAGATACAAGAGAGTAAACATGGATGCATCATACTGAATAGCACCATATATAATGGGCAGTGATGTCTTAATGTATGTGTCTGATATGCAAGCATGTCTGATGCATGCATTTATGACTATAACTATACCTGCCAACTATCTGGGAGTCTCCCATATTTTGCATTAATTTTCCAGCATACATGCAAAATGTTTGCTTCAAATCTCCAACAGCATCCCAAACCCCATCTTCTAATGTTAGTTATCATCCGAGATGGTGTTGATTCGCTGATGCTCCGGCGAAATATATGTCCAACAGCCCCCCCCCCCCCCCCATATGGCATATACATATCCCGTATATTTGAAACAAAACATTTTGTCATTTGTCAGACCTACATTACATATATTGATATAAGATAACTATGTATATAAATGATTATAAGGTAACAGGTAGTTACAAATGAGAGATGTTTAGATGCACGAGTATCTAAAATAGCGCGATGGTGACACAAAAGACTACAGTGACAGCTTACCTTTCGTTCGCTGTCCGCCCCCAGTCCTTGCGATTGGCTAGCTGGGGCACCTTGGCCTTCGAGTTCCACTTCGTTGATGGTGCGATCCGACGAAAAGCAGGAGCCTTCTGAAAACGAGCCATCGTCTCCGTCCAACTTCAGAATATTAGTGTCGGTTCTAACCAGTTCACCATTCATGTCAAAGGATTCATCCCCGAACGGAGGAGTCATCGGCTTGCCAGATACTAACTGCGCCTGGTCAGGATCCGCCGCCATGTTTGTGTTCTTGGATACCAGCAGATCCGCAGACAGATCGGTCCGCACATTTCAGAAAAATAACACATATTTTAGTTAATAAACAATAAATGTTCATTAATCATTAACGCTGCAACACATATGTAAACATTAATTAAATAATAAATTGAATGTAAACTTTATCCAAAGGTCAGTCAAGACGCTGATGTTTACGCTTCACTGGTTTTTGTTTCGCTACACTAATCTACAGGTTACGCCGATTAACATATTGATTCGTGCTTTGCCCACTATGTGGCGCCACTAATTTGTCAGCGGATGTGAGCTCGCCTGGCAGGTCCAAGAAAGGAACCTTGTTTTAATTCGGCACTTGTTGTTTTTAACCTCAATCGTACACATCTTTACATAAAATGTTCGACTGCGCTCTCTTCTATCCACCGGGCCAATATAGTTAATTCGCGACGTTCAAACGGTATACAAAGAAAAGATCGATGTACATACATACACGCACGCTCGCACGCACGCATACATACATAATTATTATATATATCAAACGACATATTTTAGGTGAGATTATTATCTTTACGATTATAATTATATATATGTATATGTATATATATGTATATATATGTGTATATATATATATATATATATATATATATATATATATATATATATATATATATATATATATATATATATATATATATATATATATACTAGCGCCTAAGAGCAATACTATTGATTCGGGCGCTATCCAAATAAATTGTATTATTATTATTATTACATTCAGCGATTGCAATTTCATATACAACCAGAACCAACATGTCAACTGGCCGCACTCACGATAGGTGATGTCACCAGTGTCAGCTAGTGACAAGCTGATTGTTTTTTGTCGCACATTGTCGTGTCTGAGCAGGCGCAGTGACGTAAGTTCACAATCAATATATTTCATATTCGGTACATTAATACGACGTACGACATTTGAAAGAAATAATGTAAAAAAAACACGTGTGAAACAATTTTGTATTAACACATTGTCTGTTTATTAAAACGTATCGGCTAGTAATACATGATTTTAATATAAAAATATCAGAAACGTTTTTTAACGATCAACTGTTATCAGCATAGCCATTTCTAAAATATTCATACACAAATAAATAATAATATAGGCCCTACCTGATATCATTACAATATAAAACTAGATACCACTAGATAAATAAATACCTTATCGACATCTGATATGTTAGAAACCACTTTTCATCTCACAAGAGCTCTCATTCCGCGTAACTAGTAGAAGTAGATTGTTTACCGTTTCATTAAATGCAATTAAATTAACCTACCCTGATGCGTAAAGGTACATTCGTAACTCTTAAAAATAGGCCTGCCTACTCCATGTCCTATATAACTAGCGTGTCCTAGATAATACATTATTTATCCTACGCTACACACTTGTATCTCACACAATATAAAACATTACTACTTACATACACAGACACTGATTAAATAATAAATTAATATAAAACATAATAAATAATCTCTTCCTATATAAAATATATAAATACATATCATAATATTATTGTTTGTTTCCGTTAAGTATTTACGCGCGAATTTTTTAAATTGATTTATCGGCACACAAATGGAAACGAAAGACATCATTATCGAAATGGCATAGTGCCAATGTCCAATTGGTGCTACAACCACGCGACTTTTAGCACAATTCAAAAAGCTTCTTTTTAATGTTAGTTCGATGTTATGCATTGGCTCGTTTCCACCGTTACAGTAGCTTCCTTGTTCGTTTGTCGCTTGGATTGTCGGTATATTTCGATTCAGTCGTACCAGTTCCGGGCGAGACCTCTCTGCCTGGTATCGTTCTGTTTCTGCAAGGCAACCAAATTGCCCGTTACAAGCGTTTTCTTCCTCCTCCAACGTTCTCGTCAACACCGAACCGAGTCTCGAAGAAGCTGCAAAGCCTTATCGACGTCCGAGTTCCGGGCGCGCAGTCCGCGTTTGCGCTGCTTCCGTTTCAGTTTGTCAGCGTCGTTGGTTGCGTGGTAGTAGAAGGTGGCCCTGAGAAGCCGACAAAGAAGGAACGAGATCACGATGGAGCCGATGGCCACCACCAGTATCACCAAGACTGACCACGCACACGGTCCGCAACACTCATCCATCTCGGCGTGCGAATTCAACATACTCCGGTAACGGTTCCCTAGCAGCAGTGTCGGGAGTTATCGCCGATTTGATGAAGTCGACTGTAATTGCACGAATACTCGGCAATATTTCAAAGACACTAATACGAGATGCGCTCCGTTCAGGAATAGTGACGACAAATGCTGCAGAAGTTTGGTTGTCGCAATTCTGCAAGACTGCTGTCCGTTGTCGAGTTACCTGAAACAGACGAAAATAAAAACTTATTATATTGCTTTCGAGTGTAATTGACGTAGACGCGGTAATATTGTTCAGTTAGGCCCACGCATTTATACGTAGCACTGTGAATACATGTATCAGTGGATGAGGCATATAAACGAAAAGGAAAACGAACATATAATATTGTTTATCATCGCCAGGGGGACTTCTCTCTGTGTTGTATCGACATTAATAAACAACAGTCCTATATGTAAAATAATAATAATTATTATTCTAAGACTTCTAATGCGCCAATATCCTCACCACATCACTGGCGCAACAAAATCAAAGGATTAATAGGTCTTTTAATCACGTACAATGCGAAAGTCGTCAATAGGTGGATGGAATAGCTAAGATGATAGGCAGCTTTAGTTAGTTTTTTTAACAGACGGCAACAAACTACTATATTTCCTTCTATTTTTTTGTAATCAAACATCCTTCTGATTTTACCATTGTGATTTTAGAAGTAGCACCAAGCGTGAAAAACGAGCAAATTATGCGATCTACCGTTGCCCATCAATCTTTGACACGTTGAAGAAGTATCTTATCCATGCTTGCAACATTATGGAGGGAATTGGAGTAGTCGAATCCACTGCGAGAACTGTTGCTATAGTCGTAGCGACAGAAAGTTATATTAATATACTGGCGAACAAGGTGAAGATTACAGATGAGATAAACCAAAAACAGCACTGACACGTTTAGGATAAATGTTGTTTAACATATAAGTTTATTATATATATATATATATATATATATATATATATATATATATATATATATATATATATATATATATATATATATATATATGAGAGAGAGAGAGCGAGAGAGAGAGCTTCTTTCCCCGAACAGTAGTCCAGTGGAACAGACTTCCACCTAATGTATTTACCCACAACAGTCTCGACGCCTTCAAGGGTGCATTGCAGACAACTGCACCCTTCAGGCTCCTCCAACAGACAACATACCCCACCACCCCAACCCCCCTCCACATCCCATCCCTACCACACCCACACCATCCCCCATCATTGATTTGTACTTTTCCCCATCTACCCCATCCCAATTGCACAATCCCAAGCACAAATACTCTTATTCCACTTCCAGATAACATGAAGCCAGCCATCCTGAAACCGAGCACCCTCACTAGTGCGTGATGCCCCAGTAGGGGTTTTGCATTAAAACAATTCATATTCAGATATATATATATATATATATATATATATATATATATATATATATATATTATACATACATACATATATATATATATATATATATATATATATATATATATATATTATACATACATATATATATATATATATATATATATATATATATATATATATATATATATATATACATATTTATATATATACATATTTATATATATATATATATATATATATATATATATATAATAATATATATATATAGAGAGAGAGATATATATATATTATACATACATATATATATACATACATATTTTATATATATATATAATATAATATAATATATATATATATATATATAGAGAGAGAGAGAGATAGAGAGATTACATACTGAGGCTGCAGGTGTGATAAGCCCCCTACTTTGGTTTATGATACGGTTGTGAAAACAAACCCGTAATGTCTACGATGCTGCTTTGCATTATCAATGGCTAGAAATTCAGTCCTGTCTGCAGTTAGCTCCAATTGGTTGTCTGTCGTTCAGAGGAAGGTATTTTGGATAAAATCAAATCAGCGATTTGTATCTGCAGTAGCCAATGGAATGTAGATTTGTCATTTGTGTAAAGCTAACGATACCAAGTCAAATCTTCGGAAAATAGAGCTTAGTGCCGTATTGCAGAGTGAAAAGCAAAGGTCCGGGGAATGTGACATGGTGTGGGCAGTGCAGCTGAAAAGCAGTTATCGATAATTGTTTGTTGTCTGTCAGTGACATGTGATGGCAAACGACGATAAATAATTGCATATATTTATGTTAAATCACTATCTGTGTGCTGTAAACGCAACCAACGCTGTGCATACTATACTACTATTTATAAACTGAATCTACATAATACACATTTGATTTCCATAGCTTCCTCGTTCGTTTGTCATTTGGAGCTTTTTGCGTTGGATGGTGGTTGTTGTATTTGTAAAAAGATTTCAACGTTGTTTTGTATCTTCTGTCTCTAGCGAAGCTAGGAGACAGTGGAATGCCAAACATGTGTTAAAACACGGTGCATAATTCAGGCGTCGTCCTAAACAATAAC
>OZ024854.1:63540474-63565474 GCA_964017155.1 Oasisia sp. SBJ-2009
AATTGTATAGGCTTCCACCCAACAAAACCTAATCTAGAAGGTGGGAACTATTAAGCTGAAATATTATTATTTTCAAATTATTTGCGGTTTGCAGTAATTGTGACTTTGAATACGCTTGCGGACAACGAGGTGGGGACCAATTGTGTATGATATCGTTAAATATCGCTCAAAAACGGACCGGAAACGAGAATATCTTGCATGCTGGGTATTACTAAAACGAACACGCACCAAAACGCCCCCGTCGACATAACTTTTGGTCGCTGACAACATCATTGTCTCTTGCAGAGGCAAATGGAGACGGAGCTCCCCACGAGTGGACGGCCAGCTTCGCCGAGTTGGTCGTTCTGCTGACGGTAGGCGCTGTAGCTGGCCTCGCCGCCTGTTGCCGAGCGCTGATCGTGCGATGTATTCACGCCGACACCGCCACACACGACATCGACATCGAGGATTCGGTGTCCGAGTTGGATTCCGGATCCGCGACGACACTCGTGTCCGTCGAGGAGGACTCGTCCGCGTCGGATGAGATTCGCCGTATCCATTACGGAGGGGGTCCCCCTCACGTGTGCATCGTGCATATTTGGCAACCGTTTCGCTGGCATTAGTTGCGTCAAGACCCCGCCCTATCAGCCGGATGATTCGGTGTCGTCAGAGTGAGCGGGAACGTCATCGTTGTGTCGTCGGGATGCTCATCCGCAGTAGTCCCAGCACTCCGTCACGTTCATCGTCTGTTTTGTGTCGTCGCCGTGATGTCAAGGGACCCATGGTAGAAGCGTGCACGCCGCGGGTCTTGCCAGTTACTCAACTGCAATTCTACCACAACCTCCACACACTGACCAACCAACCAACTTACGAACGGCTACGACATCTGGAGAACACACGAATGACGAGTGTCACAACCGACGGAAGTGACGAACTGATGCGGTCGTACGGGACGAGCGCCATGTTACTCGCTCTCGGACTTGCGCTGAGTCGAAATTGGGAACAACGAAAGTACCGGAAGTGGTGTGTCGCTTCCTAAACGATCGAATTTCAAACTGCGGTTAATCAACCGACCGATAACTGCAATTCTACTAAACCCTCGAACACTGACCAACTCACGAACGGTTACGATACATGGAGACCACGTGAAAGACGAGTGCAACAATTGATCGTGCTATCGACAGTTGGAGGGATCGAGCGACTTCTCACTTGCCCTCGAAAGTGTTTGGCGATGAGACCGGAAGGAAGGGCGAAGAAAGCGGAAACAGCGAATAAATCGGCAGTAGTGCGAACTTCCAACGTGAACACAAGATAAAACGTGAAGTGAAGAACTGGTACAATGGCACGGAGCAAACAGCCTCTAGCTCGCTCTCGGAATTGTTCTGCAACCAAACCAGAAACAGCGGCGTTGCCGGAAGTGACGTATTGTTTCAAAAACTGCGGAATGTTGGTCTGATTAATCATACAGAACAAGCGACCTGTAGCTGGTCGCTTCCAAAACGTTCGCATTTCAAACTGCGGTTATTCACTTAATCGATAACTGCGATTGTACGAGAACTGACACCACTGACAACCTCACGAACGGCTGCGATGTCTGGAGACTACCTAAATGACGAATATCACAACCGATCGTGCTGAAGGGAGTCGGAGGTGACGAACAACCTCCCACTTACTCTCGGAAAGGTCAAACAAAGCGGAAACGGCGAGGAAACTGCGAACCACGAGGAAAACGGAAAAGGCGGGGAAAGACGGAACAACGAGGAAAGCGGAAATGGCGAGTGAAGCGGATACGGCGATGAAAGCGGAAACGGCGAAGAAAGCGGAAACGGCGAGGAAAGCGGAAAACGAGGAAACATGATAACATGCAATTTCCAACGTGGTTATGGTGGAAAATGTTGAGTATTGAACTGATCGTGCAGCACCAATTTTCGTTCTCGGAACTGTTCTGCGACGAAACCGGGAACAACAAAGCTACCGGAATTGGCGTGTCGCTTCCAAAGCGTTCGAATTTCAAAAGTGGAGTGTTCGTCTGATTCGATCATACAGAAAAACCGGTATGTAGCTCGCTCTTGGATGTGTTCTGTGACGAAACCGGAAACAACGAAGTAGCCGGAAAGTGTGTGTTGGTTCCAAAGCTTGCGAACTTAAACCTGCAATGTGTGGTTATGATTCCATTGTACGAAAGAAGCTGTCTCCAACTCGGTCTAGGAAGCTACGGGAAATGGTGTGCTGTTATCAAAGTGTTTAAATTTCATACAAGTTTCCGATTGTTGGTCTGATTCGATCATGCGCAATGAGCGGTGTGTAGTTCGTTCTCCGAAATGTTCTGCGATGAAACTGGAAGCAGCGATGCAACCGGAAGTGGTGTGTTGCTTCCCTACCGGAAGTGGTGTGTCGCTTCCGAAGCACTGGTATTTCAAACTGCGGTGTGTTGATCTGATTCGATTCGATCGTGCGGACAATCCAGCTCAAATATTTCGCGACGAAACATGGAGCAACGAATCGTGTTGCCAGCTGTTTTGCTGAACGAGCGGCCTCTTGCTAGCCCTCGGAATTCTTGTGCAATGAAATGGTGAACAACGTGGCTGCTGGAGCAAATCTACAGTACTCGGCTTCCAAGGTGTTTGAAGTAGAAACTCCCGAGTTGAATGCTTGAACGGAACGAGCCGCACCTCGCTCGCGGTTGGAAGTGTTCAGCGAGGACATCGGGAACAGCGTGGCCACCGGAACTAGTCTACAGCATCCAAAGCGGCAGCAGCAGAGTAGAGCAAAGTGTGCGATAGTCTCATTGTGCCTGTCCACTAGACGGGCACTGTCTGTCCCGTCGGAAGTGGTCGTTCGTGAAACCGAGAAAACACGGAATGAACGTTCACAACGAAGAAGTAGATGTCAACTACAGTGCTACAAGAACAGAATGTTTACGTCAGTGTGGATCGTCGGAAATGATCGTTGATGAACACGAAACCGCACAAAATTAGCGTTGCTTCTGGAAAGCAGTAGTTTGCATTGACGAGTAGTGTTTGTGTCGGGACTATGTTGACTTGCCAATTTCAAAGACATTTGTTATAGTGTGGTGTTGCATCGTGTCTGCCAGAACATTGCTATGTATGATGTGCTGTGAACAGACAACAATAGCCCCGATAGTACGTGCCATTTACATTTGTAGCCCTACACGCTTTATACTTTGTTACTTAGTATTTTTGTCAGCAGATAATTTCCCTCGACAAATTATCCGAAAGCACTCATTCATTCTTAATTCCTACCTATCTCTGATTTACATTTTGTCCGTTGCCCAAACACATAGCTCAGTTCCGCTGTCATCAAAAACGTACATTTACAACGTCGTTTATTCACCACAGGCCTTCAGTCATTCAATGACAACTGAAATATTGATCGACTCCGAGGTTGATTAACCCTTTTGTCTCGATGCGCCTCTGAGCTAGGCTTCCAAGGATTTAGGGGTAATAGACGTTAAATTTGTTTAAAACAAGCTGTGCTACGCCATAGGCATTACTTTTTCAAATTGTCCAATCTTAAATTAACAGTTGTGTATTTAAACTGCGACCATTATAGCCGCCGGATATACAGTGACGTCGTCCGGAAGTAGAATAATGTATCGTTTCTGCTAATAATGCAACTCCTTTAACACGAACTATAACATACAATAAATTTATTGAATGTTAAATCTAGGCATCACACCTGATACAAGATGGATGAATAGAATATCTATGCCAACATTTATGTATTCACTAATCTACATTATCAACTATTATTTCAATATCACAATAATGAACTGAATTATAAAAATATTGTTGTAATACATAAGATATGTGCCATGTTTCATAAGTACTTTAGATCCTATTGTACACCAATTGCTATTAAGGTGGGTTCAATTCACAATAAAAGTGAAACATTTCCCTGCTGCTGCTTATATCTGTCTAAAGTAATAGTTTGTTACACAATTGTACAGTGAGATTCAACACCACACAAGTGAGAATGACATTGGGTCACTCAAGAGTTCACCTGTACGTCACGTGTTACCATTAGTTTACAACGCCTGTGCCCCTGCCCCCACCAGGGTAAGAGGAGAACAGGCTCCATGTGCAATAACTAACACGTTGTATACACTAAACATAACATTAGCACAGTACTAGTGTTGTATCAACAGCACTTCTGTTGATACTTTCAACACAGCGCTGATCGCGCTTAGACACAGGCAAGGCCCACACACAACGGAGGTCAACATTTCACATCATGGACGTCAACATCTTACATCAATTGACGTCAACATTTAACATCGTGGACATCAACAGATAATATAATGGACGTTAACAGATAACATAATGGACATCAATATTTAATGCCATGGATGTCAACATTTAACACCATGGACGTCAACATGTAACATCATGGAAGTCAACCTTTAACATCATGGACGTCAACCTTTAATATCATGGATGTCAACATTAAAAATCATGGTCGTCAACCTTTAACATCATGGACGTCAACCTTTAACATCATTGACGTCAACCTTTAACATCACGGACGTCAACCTTTAATATTAAGGAGGTCAACATTTAACATCATGGACGTCAACCTTTAACATCATGGACGTCAACCTTTAATATCATGGACGTCAACATTTAAAATCATGGACGACAACATTTGACATCATGGACGTCAATATTTGACATCATGGACGTCAACATTTAACATCATGGATGTCAACATTTAACATCATGAACCTCAACATTAATTTTAACATCAATGGACGTCAACATTTAACAACATGGACGTCAACATTTAACATCATGGATGTCAACATTTAACATCATGAACCTCAACATTTATCATCAATGGACGTCAACATTTAACGTAATGTACATACAAATTTTAACATTAATATAGGTCAACATTTATCATCAATGGACGTCAACAGTTAACAACAGTAGTAGGTCAACATGGCGTGTTGTGTCAGTTTCACAGGTAGTGTTGTTGTCCAGTCAGACCACGTGTCAGTGCGAGGGTCGTACTGTTGGATGACGGACGACTCTGGTTTGTACTTTCCTCCCCCTGACACCAGGATACACCCGCGCCACACCACTGCTGGTGCATTGACGAGGCTTTCGCGTGGCTTGCTCAGTCTCGTCCACGTGTCCGTCGCAGGCTCATATTTCAGATATGTGCTGTTAATGCCTCCCATCACGTAAATGCAGTCGTTTAGTGTGACTGCTGCACCGAAGCTGCACATGTCCGTCATGTCTGACCGAGTGCTCCACTGGCCCTTTGTAGGGTCAAACACTTGCGTACACGCCACGGTTTGATGCCGCGCATTTTTGCCACCAAAAACAAAGATCTTATTGGTGTAGGTGGCAACCATACAGCCATAGACCGCCTCTGGCATGTCGGTCAACGACGACCACCTCCGCTGTTTAAGGTCCAGACACTCAACGGAAGCAAGCACTGTGTTGTTTCTACCACACCCTCCCACCACATAGACACACTGGCCCAGCACGACACTGCGGTGGTGATAGCGAGCAGTGTTAAGTGGTGGCATCGTCTCCCACTTCTTCGTGGCCATCTCGTACAGCCGGCATCCGTCTGTCGTGGTCCCATTCCTGAAGCCGCCGGTCACCAGAAGGAACCTACCATCGCAACTCACGCTGTAATACGAGTAGACCGACGGTGGCATTGTTGTCAGTGTTTCCCAACGATTCGTGTGTTGATTGATTGTTGATGTGGATGTCATACGAATCATCACTTGAACTGGTCATCCCGCCAGCAACCAAGAAAGAAGATGTGAAGTTATGGCGTGGTACTGTGCGACAACTGTTGGGTTTATGCTGGTCCGCAGTGCCCGCCTGGAACATCCACGCCTCGTGCACGTATTCAAAACACTTGGGGGTCAGCAAGTCGAACGATTGCTTCATTTGACACATATAGTCGCTCGTGCAAAACGGAAGCCGGACATATTCCATGACGGTTTCCAACGACGATTTTCTGTTGTCTACGTCATGCCTAACCCACCCCAACACTGACTCGAAAACAACATCCTCATTGGTTACATTAAGCTCATCATCTTTGACTAATTCGACAAGTTCGTTGCAGGACAACTGTTTGAAGTGGTCGGTAAGTGCAACAGAACTGAATTCAGCCAGCATCACTTCTTTGACTTTCCTCTGCAACTTATGCAGTTGATACGACGCAGCAAATCCATGGAAGCCGACACAGTTGGCCGCGTTGGTTTGGGCTACCATGAACTCTTCACAACCCGTCATCAGTCTAGGCAGTTGTAACACGTCGCACGCCTTGACCACGCTCTTCACGTTGTCGATGGTTAGTTCAATTTCACCGATGTACACATAGTCTAGGACACTGGTCAGTACATCGGGTTCTATCGTCAGCTGGACTGTGTCCGACTTGCTTTCTTTCAGAGCACATTTGAACATGGCCTTGAAGTAATCACTTGCGGCCGCCAGAACGACGCGATGACACTGGAAGTGGACATCGCCCGACTGCAGGGTCACATCGGTGTATTCCTCGTTCTGGCGCAGCTTATTCAAGCTCTTCATGAAAACATCCTGGTATGCGTGGTCAACAAACTTGTGGACCTTCCTTGCTGCTGATTCTACAAAAACACATACACTAAATGTTTACTATTTCGTATATGTGTATTATGTGTTAGAAACACACACGCTCACACAGACGCACACACGCTCTCTCGCCCTCTCTCTTTATGTCTCTCACACACAAAAACAACCATCCACCCATCCACACACCCACACACACAGACACGCACGCACGCACGCACGCACGCACGCACGCACGCACGCACACACACACACACACACACCTCACAGTAGGGCCTATAGTAAACCTAGCATAAGTCGGAGTCAGTGGGACCAAGACATTTAATACTCTCAAATACATTGCGCTTGAATATGACTGGATATTCCGGCAGTTCTGCAGATGGTGATGTTCACAAATACCAACATACGACTGTCTAACAAGATCGCTTTTTTGCATGAATCTCCAAAGTCAAATCGTATTGCTGATTGTAGAAGACGACCATCTAGCTCTGCATACATTTGTGTTGCGGCTGTCTCGTGAGAATGGGCACGCACTAGTCAGTCAATTCTTCGATATTATTTATCTATATTATTTATTCTAAAACATAATTTTTTTATAAACCCCATGTATCCGGGTTAAAAACCTGATCGAAATATAACGTAAGCTAAATAATTAGATTCAATAAATATGTTAAATAAATAAGTTTAAATAAGTTAAATAAAAAGGCAATTCAATTAAAAGAAAAAAGTAAAATACAATATTAAATTGACTTTGTAAATTATATAAGCATACAGATTAAGAAGGCGAGCAAACTGTAAACCATAACATTGACGTGTTAAAAACATGTAAATAGTCAACATCATTGAAATGTCACTTCAGCTGGTCACAACGGCACACAGTGTTCTAAAGGCTATACGGGAAAGATGTGTCTTTAGCGGTGTTTGTAGCCATTGAGTCAGCGTCTCCAACAGCGAGGGTAGATTGTTCCACTGCGCCGCTCTTGCCATTGAGAAAGACCGCCGACGGTATCGCTCAAGATGGGACCGCGATATTGTCAATTGACGTTGGCCGGTGGATATCAATGGACGGGTGAGCGAGTATGGTGTCACTAGTGAGGTAAGATATTCTGGTCCGATATCACTGTTGACGAGCGCTAAACCAGAGTGGCTTGTGTCCATAAAGCAGACTGTGCGTCACGGCGAAATCGAAGCATTCGCTATTTACATTATTATGGCAGTCTGGTTTATTTGTTTGAATAGGGCTCCGTTTCACATCTTTAATTCATCTGGCACGTATACAACACGCAACCAACTGATTTTTTCTCGAAAACTACAATTCGACTTTAGCGAGAAAACGCACATAACTACTGATCAAATGGACCAACTCAGTTAGACCGAGTTACGCAAAGCCAGAGATGAAAGTTCCGACTGACATAATCCGACGTAGACACCTTTTGTGGACAACGTCAAACGTTCCTTAAAATTCTGAGTTTAGCAAAGATCCGACTTATGCGAGGTTTACCGTAACCTTGGCCTATATACATTTGCACTGTTACTGGCACGCACGCACGCACGCACGCACGCACGCACGCACGCACGCACGCACGCACGGGGACAAAAACGCCCCCCACCCGTACACATGCCCCCACGCACTCGCCCATGCGCACGCGCAGTTGTGCTACACTTCATTATCAGTTACGGGTTATGCATGGCTACATAACTTGTTTATGACCCCCACTTGAGTGGTAATGTTGAACACATTGTATTTGACATTGGAGCACATGATACAGCTTTACGGTTATGAGCCTGTGAGACTTTGCTAAGTAAACAACTGAATAACTATTTTTAGATCAGTGAGCTAAGCGTACGTGACAGTATGAAACGAAAGTAATCGAACATTAGACTAGTCATTGCGGTACATTACACTGTCCATGGCATTGGGTGACCTCTTATTGTTTACTGTGCTGTTTATTACAACAATTCAACTTCGTCAGTAAAACCACAACATATCAACGAAGAAGATAACAGCTAATCTGGGTGGTAATACTTACCCATAGCTACAAATAACTTCGAAGTTATGACTCGTCTGCGACACTCAACAACTGACAAGGACAAGGAAGTATGTCAAGGGACGTGTAGTGCCATCTATCGGATGACCTGTTAAAAATATAACAGCGCCTCCTTGTGTCTACATGTTTATTTACGTGCAGACGTCCATGAGAGGTGCATGAGGTATTGCAGTGTTCTATGGCAGTGTTCTAAATTTCCTACTGTTTTCATACACCCACCAGACTTAAAAATATTAAATGGTGAGTTTTGAAATACTGGATATTGAGTATTACATGATCGTTCGAGTCTCTACAGTTCTGCCTTGTTTGTCTGTGTAATTCTCGTCTGTCACGATACCGTCCCGTTGGATTTGATTGGTCTTCGAAGTTGGATACGGTTGACGATCTGGATAGAAATTTCTGCAGATTTGCTTTATTTGAGCTGTCGTGGAAATTCACAACACTATGGAAGACACCCTAAAATCCAAGAGTGTTGGCAGGCCACACGCCAAATGACCACTGTGTGTGTACCATAATGCTGACGGCGGCGGAGGCAGAGAGAATGGTGTCACCGCCAATGCTGCCGTCAGACACAGACACCTCTCTCATCGCCAACAGTAGCCTGGTGTCGTATCGCATATATATATATATATATATATATATATATATATATATATATATATAATATATATATATATATATATATTTATTATAACATTATACGCACGCACGCGTGCGCGCGCACATACAGTATAAAACGTACGTATTGTGTTGCGAGACGACACCGGACTATATATATATATATATATATATATATATATATATATATATATATATATATATATATATATATATATTCAATTAAATTCAATATGATTTATTCAAACAACATTCAACAACAACTATAAAACATGCTATACAGGTAATGTTGTTTGAAGGGAATACACAAGAATTTAAAAACTTGTAGTAGCATGTATCCCCGCACACAATATTTGTGGGCACAACCATAATACAAGAAATAATTATTAAAATGTAAATATTGCACACATCCTAAATACATGACTAGGAAAAAAAAAACATAAACAGAATTAGTGATACAACCCCTAGTTCATTATTCACATTAATCTCACTTATTCAAATTAAATGGATGCATACAAGGAATTATACTTAGAATTCAGATACATTAGTAATCTGAATCAGTTGCAATGAAAGTTTATATATACACCATACAACATAATAACGTTGCTGTTTATCCGTTGTTTAATCCACGACAAGAAGTTCCAATTGCTTTGCGTACAATGACTATTATACCCGGGACAAACACTTAGTGGAAACCGGTGGGAGATAGACGCATGTGACGTAAAGGAAAGGTGCTCACCTCGTGTATGGCCTATATATATATACAGACGCGACACTAACAGAGAAACAACAGGAGAAGGTTAGGTGCAGATTTGCCAACGTGGAAATTAACGGGGCTGATAAGAGAAGAATGGAGGAACTGAGAGCGGAGGTTGGAATGAAGAAATGTGTGAGAAGTTGGTTGAAATGGGCAAATCATTTGGTAAAAATGGGAAATGCAAAGGGAGCAGATGTCCACAAAATGGAGGAGAAAACGAGGTGAGGAAGACTGATATTTTGACGGGAGGACCGCACAGATTGGGGGACGTTTGGAGAGCAGGATCAAAAGATAGAAGGACAAGATGACATTTTCGTTGCTGTGTCACCTCTTGGGCTATAGCCAGCTGGGTGCTTAATTGTATTAATCGAAGGGGTAGGACTGTGAAGGGAAATCTTAAATATGCATCCCTGTTTCATCTATGGCTATGCCACTGGGTCACATGCATTGCAAGTAAGTATATGTTTGTATTTATTAATTGTAAATTTATATCAGTCAGCAGCCGGCCCTTTGAGACTCGTCATGTACAACCCACGATCTCTAAACCCACTAATTGAGTAGCACCCTGCCCCTTAGATGCTCGCAAAACACCCTACGTTCGTGGCAACATACCGCCAACTGTACACAAACACTTAAAAGCCAAAAAGTGGAAATATTCTAATGGGTTACGTGTCATCGGTGGAAAGCGAATGGATCCACTTATGTCCGCCTTGGTGGATCAAGGATAGTGACGAACTTTACAGATGAACTATTAGATGAAGAGATGTCACTTCCATTTCGAATAGAATACAACAAAGTGGAGTGGAGAGGAGTAGAATAAACAGAATAAAAAGAACAGAACGGTAGGTAACAAAAGGAAAGAACGGAAACGGACGGAACGGAACGGAACATAACAAAACAGAAGAGAGATGTGATGACATGAGATAATAAAATAATAGAAGAGAAGCCAATTAAATTGTATTCACTATAAAGATCGCATATCGCGGTACATAGAGGATCACAATTTTGCAAATACATATTATGAAAAGTGAATCATTATACAGAATATAAACATTTACAAACAGTATAATAATTAATTACTCAACAGTCTACAATATTAGCTCTGTAATATCATGTTTATGCCGGTTCCTGGATAACATACAACAGGTGGAATATTGAGCATAACAACATAACCATCTAGGCGGAGCCGATTTCCCGTAATCCAGCAGAACAGAGCAGTAATGTTCCCGTATGTGAGTCATTTGAATACGATATTTTTCGCTTAATACTTTGGCAGTGTCCCGACAGGTTCCACAGTTTTCGCACCGTCGAGCGTACAGAGTCAGAGGCCGTGAATGAAAAAGCCCGTGATGGAGCTGACGGTCTGGCCGACCAGACGGTTCTGGCTGGTGTCGGCGGAATGCCCAATGGCAATGTCCAAGTTACGACGGCAGATGTTGTAGATGACAATGGACTCCATTGTCATCATTATGGAGGCGCAGTCGAAGTGCTCCGTGGTAGTGTGGTTTGACAGGATCGAGTTGTATGGGTCAACGACGGCAGTCGACATCTGCAAGGTGAAACCTACCGTGGCGTTTCGGGGGATTTAATGTTGTCACATGTGACAAAGGTTGTCTCAGTACCTTTGAAAGTGCTTTACCCTTCCGTGATAGATCCGTTCACTCATCATCTCGGTTTCTCTTGGAAGCATCCAGCCATATGCTGGATGTTTCACAGGTTGTGTCTGGCTGAGTGACGCCTAGCGATGTCTATGGTGACTGTCAAACTGGCTTGCATTGCCCTTGTCAGTGACAGTGACACTGTCAGACTTATAATTATTATAATCGTACAAGTTAGAGAATCCGCGTCGAGTATACGTAGCAAGTTGTAGTTCTCGTGAATTAGCCCCCGACTACTCGCTCTTGTTGCTAACTGCGTTAATGCACTCAACGCGTACCTTCGTAGAAGAATCACTTTGCCTTTGGAATCTTATTCATGACGTGTGTACTAGTAGCCGTAGTACTAGTAGCAAAAGCTAGAGTTGCTAATAGCCAAGTAGGTCGATCTCGCATAAAACACGTGACCTAAAAAGCACAGGACGTCCGCAGCTGCTGATTGTTTCGCCAATTATACGCGGTGTAACGGCGATTCCTTTTTACGATTAAAAAATGCAAGTACGCATTAAAAAAATTAACTGACTGTACATACTAGTTAAACTATTAGCACATTACATATCTGGTCATAAAAGAACCGGTTTGGCGATAGGACCGACCCCTGGAGATTAGATACGGAAATATTGTAGCGAATGCGGTTCACGACGTAAAATTATTGTTACTTTACATAAAAAAAACTATTTTGTTACAAGTTAAACTACTTTATTGAACTTGTACTTAGTTACTTGCCGATTACTTAAAAACAAACTACGTCAATGTTATAATCAAGCTTCAGTATTGTCGCTGCTGATTCTGATCAGAATGTTGAATCAGTAACTTTAGTAGGTCTATTGTTGTAGTATTAGTAGTATGTTTATTTCGGACAAATAGTCCATATGTAGGCCCTATACATAAAATACAAAACAATATAAACATTAAAAAGTACAATACTAAAAAAACTAAACCAATTATGGGGTACAAGTAAAATAATAAATAAGTGGGCATCAAAAATAAATAAATAGGTCATGAAATAAAAATACAATACAATATTATGTGTACAATACTGATCTCCAGTATGCGTACATCGAAGTTCTAAAATGTATAACAGTGTGAAAGTATTGATCTCTACGGTTTCGTTTTTATTGTGGTTGCATTTCGTTTATCTTCTTTGACAGTCTTTTCCATACTTTACATATGATCATGAGCTGTATGATGAATACCCTTTAAAGGACAATAAAGTGAATTGACATGAACACATTTATACTTTGTTACATGTCACCACTGAGCTGGATATAAAAAAATTGACTATCTAGGAGCTTTATGCATAGGTTCATGTCTTTTTTTTGTCTTTGATAAGAGTTTATTATGATAAGTCACTCATATGTTAAAAGTAAAAATTCGCAACTATCAAATAAACCACACAAAAAAAACAAGGAACACAAAAGTGTTCAATGAGCCTTAGCATATGCTTAAATACATGTAATAAACCTTGAATATATACCTGGTGTTATAACCTAACCAAAACAAGGGGTACTAGAATAAAAAAAAAATTGTTATATAAAAAAAATTAAATAATTTTTTACCACAAAAAATATTTTTTTCCCAAACAAATTCCAAAATATTTTCCTATAAAGGGGGAGGGATGGAAACAACTCTCTTCCAGGTATATTTTTATCCGTACCCCGCTACGAAGGGGGGCGGACTTACAGGAGTTTATATATAGGTTCATGTCTCTCCCTGGTAATACGTCGTTCTTCTATTAAAGGACAAAAAAGGCTACGGCTTCGTGTCATACACCTAATACAATTTATACAAACTAACAATTTCCACATATACTCAATTTTTTAACGTCAGCAGTTTACTCAGAATGTGACTTTAAAGTCTAAAATTCTAACGAAATCCACGATGGTCTAGACGCCGCCATAGGTGAAGGGTTAATTTGGCTTGGCCATTCAGCGCGCGGCATTCTATATCTCGGTCAGCTTCCGGCGACGCTGTTAAGGGTCAACAACTTCGAGTCTTCGACAGTTCGTTCAGTTGGCGTGACATCTAGCAGCTGCTTATAGACGTATATCTAAATCTGTGGTAAACTTGAGTAATTATGCCTTCGTGTTCGGCATACGGTTGCAATAATAGTTGAAACAACCGGTAATATTGAATGAAGCAATGGATTCACGTTGGTGATTTGCGGGCGTACTGTTTGGCACTTTGCTCGGTCCATTTTGAGGAGAAATACTTTGATGTAGACATGTATCATCAGTTGATGGGATGATTTCAGCGATAACAATAATAGACAACTTTATATTTACCGTCATCAGCATGTTACGCGCGTTGCCGAGTTGCAGCCATTTCATGACAACAGCCAAACCCTATGCAGGGAATCTACGTGGAGAGCACCTCGATCACCGTCGTGACGTCATTCTTCGTCTAAGATGGGGTAGCGCGTAGAATTTGGATGGCTGGGTGTTAAAAAATATTTTTCTGGTAAACCGCTGGCGTTAAAAAATTGAGTATATGTGGAAATTGTTACTTTATATTAACTCTATTAGGTGTATGCCACGTAAAAGTTAACTTTGTTTGTCCTTTAATTTTATGGCTTCCACGGAACTTTTGTTGAACCTCAGCTACAATAGTTGGGTTTGAGTAACAGACAAATGCATAATTGCATAAATAAATCATAAATACAAATACCTTTATGTGTTTATAATATATATATATATATATATATATATATATATATATATATATATATATATGTGTGTGTGTATATATATATATATATATATATATATATATATATATATATATATATATATATATATATATATATATATATATATATATATATATATATATATATATATATATTATAAAAATTATGAAAAACAACGCCGACTGGAATCAGCCAACCGTAAATTTGTATTGCTACTATCCGACAGATGGCGCCATCAGGTATCGTACATTAAAACATTGAATTAAACAAATTATATTTTCACACCTTTCGCAAAGAATTAAACTCTACATTTCAATATAACAGGACAGAATGTCATAGTTTTGTCTTGTGACTAAGGTTTCTAAAAAGTGAGTATCTCCCATGAGTACGACAACCGGTCGCCATGGCAGCCGTCGTCAATAAGTTGGTGTTTCGCTCTGCTGGTGGCGTTGCGGTGTAGCTTCCTGGGTACTTCTAATTAGCCGTCGCGCTCTTCAGCCAGCAATATGATGTCAACAAGAAAACCGTATTCTTTCCCAACGCTTGAGAATGATGAGAACTTCGTCGGACCAAGAGATACTTTGGTAACTATTTCACCATTCGGTTCAATTTCCCGGGAGATGTTTTGCAGTTACCGCCAATTAACATGACGTCCAAGTCAGGCAGCGGAACGTATTTCCCCAATATTTACGGTTGTCATTGACATTGTGATTGCTGTTGTATGAGCTGGGCTCGTACATAGATTGTTTCTAACCCGTGCAATAAAACATAACCAAAGATAACAACTGAATAGCGCTTTTCGCGGACGGTGTATTAGCCTTTTATGAAGCTTTTTTCATTCTGCAAGTATAATACATGAGTATTGCGAATAAGCCAATAGCTTCTTTATCTTCTGAATTTAGAAAGCAGCCATTAAAAGTATTTTACATAGCCAAATATAACGTTATGTATTAATCTTATGCTTACATAACATTATTTAGTAACACATTAATCTTCTAAATCAAACTATAGGAAGGCAACAATATTGTAAATAGATTTCCAATTGTACCTATATGGTAATTTCTGCATAGGGTGACCAACACATTCCTTTTATTGATGGATGTTGTTGTTGATTCGTGTTACAGAAACATCCATATTGCCAGCCTACACACCTGGAGCAGAAGAAACTCCCCTGGAACGAACTGCATCAGAAGTTCACGTTGTCGAGCTCTCGACATGAAGTGTACCACTATGACCCTCAGGCTCCGCGCGACAGTCTCGACTTCATTCTCAAGGCACAGTACAATCAACACAAGGAGTTTCTAAAAGGCACAAATGAAACGCTTGTGCAGCCTGAGACAATCGGTCTGCCCCATGGGTGAGTGACTTTAAAAAAAATTACACAACTTACATGTTAACATGAGGTAGTGTATTTTACATCTCATAACGTTTTTGGTTGTCTTGAGAGGTAAATATGCTTTGTTTTAATTAACCAAGAAACCAAGACATCTCTATATTAAATGGCTATAATTTTGTTTTCACGTAAATTCCAAAAATCCCAACGTGTTGGAATTTATGCTTATATATGCTCATTTGAAAGCTATATGATAACTGCTTTTAGACTGTTGCTACGTTTTAAGATATTCAAGTATTATACACATATTTTCATTCGCACTCTTGAGAACGATGCATTCAAACAAACACTGGTAACTATTTATTAGATTTATGGGCGTAAATATATAACTTTATTGTAAACACACAGTTTATCCTTGACTATTTAGTTTGAGGTAAGGTTTGAGAGAATATAGCCCTACTATGATGCATGTCGCCCAAATCAGTAATAAGTTTTACTGTTTGACTAAATGCCTGTATTGTTATGGCATCTTGTTCCAGACGCATCCTCAAGAATCGTGTCTTCCATGTTCCTCCTGAGCCCAAACACCTTAACCATCCTCTAAGGACTGCCGAGGGACGTAGGAAAGACCTCATCCATAGCATCAAGAATGCAATTGGTAAATACACGTACAGTGCATGTCCATGGTGGAGCTGTAGTTACTTCTAATCACAATAATGGATGTGTTCAAAAATTGTTATAATGATTAACAAGATTTAACAAGATTACTGTCTGAAGCTACAACTCCAGACAACGTACAGACAAGGAAGCCTTCAGCTTATCAATAGTCAGTGTAACAATTTTGCACCTACTTTTAACCCACCCTGCATGACATCTGTTGTACTATACGTGTACCATTGAAAAATAAATATTTTGCATTTTTCAGAGGGTCACCACACACAAACTACAAACCGCGGCTACGCCCGTAAATTGGATGGTGGCTTCTTCACTTCATAACAGAATAGACTGCTTCTGTGGCCATTCAACATGGCAGACATTACCATTTTGCGACACTGTGATAATCGACAGCATGAATCCTGCACAATATCTATGATGCACATCATTGTGTCATGATTGCTCTGGTTCCCGTCATCTGAGGAATCAGTTGTAATCAAGGCATCATTGCGGACTGATCTATCATCACTATCAAGGTGAAAAAGGGATGGCTATATAGTTTCATGATTAGCTGGTCTTGAAATGGAAAAATAGTCTTCTGTTACTTTCCATGGAAATGCAACCAGGTAGACCTCTCAGTAACCATGCACTTCAGTTGGAAACGAAGGCTTAAATGTGAAGATTTTTTAAAGGATTACTTTTATTTAATTCTTATTATTGTTTTATCTATTTGTGTTGTAGTGTGATATGTCCAGGAAAATTTGGAAGCAATGGTTGAATTTTCACAGATGCTAAGCATCAGTGTCTGGCTATGTAAATAGCAGTTTAGTAGTCAATTAGTGAAAACTGTAAATTTAACTCCCTTCAATCAGGATTTTTATTGTCTGAGTGCCAATATTAATATTGGAAAAATCACAACATTAACTGTAAATATATTTGAATAATTTGATATATTGAAGAAATATTTGTGCATCATGATTATAACGTAACAGCCAACATAGTTGATGACACGAGATTTTCTGTATTGTCATGGAATGAATCTTTGGTAAATTTTCATATTAGTGGGAATCAAATATCATCACCAAGGACCTGTGATCATAGCAGAAAATGTACAGAAATGTAAAAATGTTATGTGCATAGTGACATCTGATCATGTTTAACTTAATGAAATTGTTGTAAGCATGATACTCTCTATTCCATGATGCTACTCTGTATGGTAGGAGGGGTGGGAGTATATTTTGGCTGTTTTATAGGAAATTTAAAATGTAGATGTCTATGTTTCTGTACAGGAGGAGGCACATGTTGGAAAATAAAGTATTAAAATAAATTTTATATGGTGTCAAGAGTGTGTTGTTTGTGAAAAACCATATACGTGTGTGAATGTTGCAATGCTTCTTCTCCAGGTACATTGTTTACAGCCCTGATATTGTCTGTCAGCCTGCATATAAAGGTGTATCGATACAGACATCTATAATGGGTACCTGTAGGGTTCTCATTTAAAGAAGCCACAAACATTGGGCATTCAACCTTTTTGCACCTATAGGGAATATTCAGCCACCAAATCACACAATTGCATCAATACTTGGTAGTTTATACTGGGCATCAGATCAATGGAATAAAATATAGTGTCCAATGCTTCAGCTTTCAATTTCCAAATTAAATCTACATTCGTTGATTGATTGCGTCTTACCTTAATGCTACAATGGATAACAAATCCTGAGCCAAATCCACATCTCATTTATGGTAGTTGGATGTAAGCTCATGTAACTGGAGGGAATACACTTGCAATAAAGAAGACGGACTCATAAGCAGTCAAGTTGTAACATTGACTACTGAATACTTCACTTCCCACATAAATCATGTTGTTGGTGTGACCAGGTCTGCTGGAAAGAAATGTAAAGAACAGTCTCAAGACCAGATAAATACGACTTTAGCAAATATTGCACAGTAACTATCCATGGTACTAACCATCCTCGGCGATTTGTTTGTCTGTTTACCCATAGCTGTTGACCATGAGAAGCTTTTTGGTCATCTCTAATGTATGTCACATTTAAGAGGGCAGGGTGGGTCTATGGACAGGACGAAATATCACAGGGGATAAGTATTATGTGACAACTTTTTAAATGTTGGCTTGTTGAGCTGTCAATATCGGGGAACAGCATTAAGTGTTTACCTATTACATAGACATATTTTAACAATTTTTTTAATGAAAAGCCACTGTACTAGTTCTTTTACAGATTTATATTTCATGTGTAAAACAGCAAATCTATATATATAATTATCATGAATACATTATGCCAGAAGTTTTTTTGTAAATAGTGAACATTATTTTGGGCATTACATGTCTGAATTATGAAGAGTGGCAAAGGAAATGGGTCTATGAGTCCTACCTAGCGTGACAGGCATCATTGATGGCCCCTTGCTATTGGTGTCATGTTTATGTTGAATAAATGCCTTAGTCATAAATAATGATATACTTTTTTTAAGACAAACACAATTTCAGGTCCACACATTTAATGAAATTGATGACTAAGATCACAAAGCAGACATTTGATCTATAATATCACTGTAAGATCACATAGCAGACATTTGATCTATGATATCACTGTACTATCACAAAGCAGACATCTGATCTATGATATCACTGTAATATCACAAAGCAGACATTTGATCTATGATATCACTGTAATATCACAAAGCAGACATTTGATCTATGATATCACTGTAATATCACAAAGCAGACATTTGATCTATGATATCACTGTAATATCACAAAGCAGACATTTGATCTATGATATCACTGTAATAAGTAATAAGTAAGTTGATAATAACATTCTGTTAGTGGAAACAAATTACAATTGATACCGTGGTAACCTGGTAAGCTAGACAACAGTCAGTTGCATAACACACTAATGACTAATATTCAACATATTTCACAAGTAAAATAACTAATCCATTCAACAAGACCATCTGTTTACTCAAAGCTAAAACACCCTTTGCTACAAACTACATAAAAGGTAACACACATCAATGCAAAATTAAAACCAATAACTAAATTTCTTACATCTAATATGCAAATATTCCTAGGTAAAACCATCATAGTCCATGCATTAAACTATATGCAACACAACACTGATATATTTAGCTGTATGACTGAAAGCGTTATACATAGCACATATGGCAAAACATTAATATAATTCATTGTTTGTCATGAACCAACAGTGACATAGGTTGTAAATGAACACAAACTAAACACAGGTTGTGAACCAACACCGATTTGACACAGGTTGTGAACCGACACCAACTTGACACAGATTGTGATTTTATACCAACTTGACACAGGTTGTGATCTTATACCAACTTGACACAGATTGTGATTTTATACCAACTTGACACAGATTGTGATCTTATACCAACTTGACACAGATTGTGATTTTATACCAACTTGACACAGATTGTGATCTTATTCCAACTTGACACAGGTTGTGAACCGACACCAACTTGACATACCTCGAGGGTAGGTGGTGAACTGACACCAACATGACACAGGTTGTGAACCTATACTAACTTGTAACTTCACACAGGTTGTGAATTAACATTACCATCTTGACACTGGATCAAAACATTGACTGAAATAACACAACAAACTGTATTCATTTAACAACTGCCACAAAAAAACGAACAGTTACTAAGATTTGACTAATAGCATTGACACTGACATGCCTCAATTCGCCAACACATACATGACTTAGAGGAGTACAAAACACTAATGCGACACTTGACAAGATACAACAATGAAGCAGAGTTGCTCTAACTAATATATATGTGTGGAACTCTTACTGAGAGATCAAGCCCAAATGATTAGAGTATAATGAAATTATGACATTCAGGCAGGCAACAAGGATAATATACAGATATTTTCATCAATTAACTATATGAACTTAACTTTCAATGGACATTACACAACTGAATGTATTAGTACTGACAATATTTCAGTTTGTTAAAAACACATTGACATAAATGTGATAATATTATGAAATAACAAGTATACATTTTGAGTATTTGGCAATTAATTATGCAAACCCAAACTAGCCACATACCAGCAAATTGATGGAAATCATTGTGTATACACTTATGAAAAAAAGAATACATTAACATCAATTTTTTCATTAATGAAGAATACATTAACATCAATGTTTATTAATAATGCCAAGAAGCAGCTTTAAATAAACAAGTAATTCAGTAATGCAAAATTAGCCTAAAAGCTCAACAGTTATGTGGACATGCTGAACACATCAGTTTTCTTAATTATTACTGACATTATACAACGAACAAAATAATATATTAATTGACAATATGTATGAGACTGTAAAGATATAAGACACTGATAAAATGATATGATAAAATGATGAATATTAATTGGCTTATCATCTGGGCATATAAATATACTGATATTTGAGTAAAACCTTAATATATAAATAGAATAACATTGATTATACCTGTTTATATGTATGTAAAATGTCTTGGCACAAGTAGCAGCTAGAACAGATTAGATGTGAACTGTCTGATTGAATTGTTGGCACATTCGCGTATTCTGTTTATATACTCCTGCTGAATATCGTTCCACCAGACATTTCTTGGCACTGGTTATGTTTGACACTTTCTCTGGATCTGACAGAGACATTTTACATCTTGGCTATGATCAGTTTTTAATAATGCTGTCTGTTTGGCACAATTCCGGTTGGAGAACTGACAGTTTCATTTCAGAAAGGCACAATTCCCAGCTTGGAATTAAATCTGTACCTAGCCATTATCTGTCTCACAGCAACACTGCATCAATCAATATTGGCAATGTAGTCATTACTGCGTCGCACTGATATCAATAGCACCTACAGGTACGGGTAACTAACTTCTTTTAAATATTGTGCAACATCAAATAAAAGGAAATAAAATGTTCACAATGACTCATTAATTACCTTGGTTATTCTCCTTATATTAATTGGTTTTGATTACAACAATTGCACTACTTGTGATTATCGTGTGCAACACCACAGGCGAGGTAGTTTAACGTTGGAATGTCTGTGCACAGAAATACCACAAAGTACTTAATAGATACTCAAGCCTCTTACTGCAAGAAGCATGACAACCTATATTATGCTAAATATGTTATTATAGAAATGGAATTTAACAATCCATAGTAATTAAGATGTCTTCCTGCTGGTATGCATCAGTAAAATGATAAAATAAGTTTACCTATGCTCAACAGGCAAGTATAAAACCACTTCCAAAATATTAAAGTGAGGGTGCCAGCTCTTAGGTTTTATTTATCATTTAATATCATATTTTTATGACTACAACATGCATGTTGAATGTTTACTGCCAGCCAATCTGTGTTTAGTTACTTTATTAAGATCTGAAAAAAGTTCACAATTTGAAAGATTCCGCCTGCAACCTGTTCAAATGATAAACAAAACCTCCAGTTCCAATACAAAATTGATTGGCAATAATGCAGAGGTGACCAAAATTACCCGCAGTACCCTTTGATGTTTAACTTTCCCACGTTCTAGACAGCTATAACTTCACATTACCAATTACTGCTCGGCCATTTCTGGGAAGAGGAGCTGGCACCCTCCCTTTAAGCCCAATCTCCCAACATATCAACCCTTTCTCCTCCCCCTTCCCATCTCCCACCAAGGGCACGGAGACCTTCACTAGACATTTTGTGAGATAAACGCTTGCTGCATGGTCAGCTGCTTCAGCTCCTGCTGCTGTTGAAGCTGCTGTTGGTGCAGCTCCTCCAGCTGCTGCAGCTGTTGTTGCTGCCTGGTCTCCTCCATCTCCTGCACCATCTTGTGGTGATCCGGGGGGTCAAGGTCATTCAGCAGCTGGTCAAGGACACGAGTACGAAGTCGACCAATCGTCTAAAAGACAAGGCAACAGTGGCATTTGTTATTTACATTCAGATAAAATGTTAGTATTATAATTACAGGGTCCGTACACATCTGGACATTTGAAATTCAAGGCTATTCAAGACTTTTCAAGGCTATTTGAAAAATAAATTCAAGACTGTTTTAATGACATATTTACTTTTAAGCGCAGTAAAAAGTTAATATTAACATTTGTACTAGACTAATAAAACAATGGCACCGACCACAATGAAATGCCGATTGCATGAGTTATTTTTGTGGATAGGCTTTTCCTTTTCTGGCTGTTATTCACCACAACAATCGAGTTAAAACAGTATTTTATTGACCACAATTAAATTCAAGACTTTTCAAGACTACTTTGTAAATTCAAGGATTTCAAGGCCTTGAATTTAGTCCAATCAAATTCAAGGCTTTTCAAGACTTTCAAGGCCCAGTACGGTCCCTGTGTAAAAGATTATTATGTAAACACTATTCTAGATGTTGTTGACTTGAACATCTTAGGCTTTCAATAAATTATATCAAACTAGTGCCAATTTTTTCGATGTATTCTAATCTCTAAAAATCAAACATGCACACAAAACGTAATGCCCAGCTGGGTGAGTGTGAACTACATCTAGAAATGTAAAAGAAATTTCAATAATTACGAAATGGTCTTTCATATCAGACAAAACATGAATGTAAAATGTTTATGGTAATTATTATGTTTTTGTGGTGAATATATTAATGGGACACAGAAACCTGGTGACGACTGTGACGATGTCATGACACTGTAGTGACAATGTGATGATTGTTATGCTACAAGACAAGACCAAGTTTAGGTGTCAATCAGTGTGCCTTACAACATGAAGACAGAACCATAGCAACATGTCCAATCAATTAACAACACACAACCAACACACACACACACACACTATATATATATATATATATATATATATATATATATATATATATATATATATATATATATATAAACAAACATATTTACATACATATATATGTATATTATTCCTATGTACAGCATACACTAACTGCTCCAATATAAGACATGATTTCGAACTTCAGAAAACATTGCTCTAAGTTATCATCAACTGTTTTGGTAAATAATTATTCATATCATATTACTAGGTACATTATGTATATTAACACTCCAAATTTATAAAATAAAACATTATCCACTCCACACAACCAATGGCTATAATTTTAAGCTGATCAGAATTGATCTGCTCAAAAACAGTGGTCTGTCTAATAGGGCACATTTTATTATATATATTTTCTTCTGCGTATGTTACTGTTAGAAGTTGATACACCAATTCAAAATCACACAACATAGTGTGTGTGTGTGTGTGTGTGTGTGTGTGTGTGTGTGTGTGTGTGTGTGTGTGTGCATGTGTGCGTGTGTGCATGTGTATGTGTGTCTGTCTATATGTATGTACGTGTATGTATGTATGTATGTATGTATGTATGTATGTATGTATGTATGTATGTATGTATGTATGTATGTATGTATGTATGCATGTTTTGTGTGTTTGTTTTGTGTGTGTGTATATGTGTGTGTGTGACTGTGTGTGTGTTTGTTTGTGTGTGTGTGTATGTGTGTGTGTGCATAAGACAATAAGGACAGTGTAACATAAGACTACAATGATGAGACATCTGTATGTACAACAGCAAGTGGCAGACTTGTAACCAGCCACTAAACAACAGAGAAACACTGACAAGTGAAGACATGAGGGTGATCAGTACAACAACCATGCCATGGGCACATTAGGGGTCAAAAGGCATATACCAATGGGGCAGGCTGACCAGTCCACCCTCGGGGAAACCTCACACGCTCTTCACACACCTAAGGATACAAAATGTGTGCAAAGGCATGTCAAACAGGTCTACTTGTGTTTAAACCAGTAGATGTGGATGTGAGTATAAACAGTAACCCAATCACACATACTGTGTGGATGTTTTAAGAATTTTTTTATTAACATATCATTTGACAATGGATGTTTTCAATTCAATTCAATGTTTTTTTCTCCAGAATATTTAAACATAGATAAGAATGACTGGAAACTATAAATAAATAGCATATATCTCCAGTGATGATCCAGGTTATTTGTCTAGTACCCTAGATGTAAAACAATAAACCACGGGCCACCCTGAAAGGAAGTGAATCTTTGTATTCAGGCTACAAGACATGCTGTAGTGTGAACACTGGTCTCTCCTGGCGGCCATCTTGGTTCTTCTTCTGTCTTGCATACTAAAGACATTATTGTCACACCTGAACAACATGAGAGATACACCTAGAATAATCAATAATAAAACTTTTTTTCACAAAAAACCTTAGACCATTTTATGGAATGAATAAATGGCTCAACCAACAAATGAACTAATCAACAAAATCAACTAAATCATAATTATTAAATAGTTAAAATAAAATGCAACATTCCATGAAAAAGGAAAGTATGAGTATAAGAATAACATAGAATACTTGACTATTCACCTGCATTAACTGGGCTAAGGAATTGGGGCCTGAAAAGGAAGTTATTGAACAAATACTAAAGTACAAGCAGCAAAAATAAGGCAATTCTTAAACAGAGTATCAGATACACGCTGTTGCTCTAAATGCAGGCTCTCTTGATAAAAAAACAGGTATTTGTTTGGAAAAGGAAATTCCAGGCGCAAACTACAATTTAGTAAACAATTATGCATTTCGGATTGATGACAGAGACAAGTTGAAACCTATGCATGTAGGTTGATGA
>OZ024854.1:63570474-63590474 GCA_964017155.1 Oasisia sp. SBJ-2009
CACAAGTACCCACTGGGTGTGTAGTTTGTACCCGTGTGTGTGGTCACAAGTACCCACTGCGTGTGTAGTTTGTACCCATGTGTATGGTCACAAGTACCCACTGGGTGTGTAGTTTGTACCTGTGTGTGTGGTCACAAGTACCCACTGGGTGTGTAGTTTGTACCTGTGTGTGTGGTCACAAGTACCCACTGGGTGTGTAGTTTGTACCCATGTGTGTGGTCACAAGTACCCACTGGGTGTGTAGTTTATACCCATGTGTGTGGTCACAAGTACCCACTGGGGGTGTAGTTTGTACCCATGTGTGTGGTCACAAATACCCACTGGGTGTGTAGTTTGTGCCTCTGTGTGTGGTCACAAGTACCCACTGGGTGTGTAGTTTGTACCCATGTGTATGGTCACAAGTACCCACTGGGTGTGTAGTTTGTACCCATGTGTGTGGTCACAAGTACCCACTGGGTGTGTAGTTTGTACCCATGTGTGGTCACACATACCCACTGGGTGTGTAGTTTGTACCCATGTGTGTGGTCATAAGTACCCACTAGGTGTGTAGTTTGTACCCATATGTGGTCACAAGTACCCACTAGGTGTGTAGTTTGTATCCATGTGTGTGGTCACAAGTACCCACTGGGTGTGTAGTTTGTACCCGTGTGTGTGGTCATAAGTACCCACTGGGTGTGTAGTTTGTACCCGTGTGTGTGGTCACAAGTACCCACTGGGTGTGTAGTCTGTACCCAAGTGTGTGGTCACAAATACACACTGGGTGTGTAGTCTGTACCCGTGTGTGTGGTCACAAGTACCCACTGGGTGTGTAGTTTGTACCCGTGTGTGTGGTCACAAGTACCCACTGGGTGTGTAGTCTGTACCCGTGTGTGTGGTCACAAGCACCCACTGGGTGTGTAGTTTGTACCCGTGTGTGTGGTCACAAGTATCCACTGGGTGTGTAGTTTGTACCCGTGAGTGTGGTCACAAGTACCCACTGGGTGTGTAGTTTGAACCCATGTGTGTGGTCACAAGCACCCACTGGGTGTGTAGTTTGGACCCATGTGTGTGGTCACAAGCACCCACTGGGTGTGTAGTTTGTACCCATGAGTGTGGTCACAAGTACCCACTGGGTGTGTAGTTTGTACCCATGAGTGTGGTCACAAGTACCCACTGGGTGTGTAGTTTGAACCCATGTGTGTGGTCACAAGCACCCACTGGGTGTGTAGTTTGGACCCATGTGTGTGGTCACAAGCACCCACTGGGTGTGTAGTTTGTACCCATGAGTGTGGTCACAAGTACCCACTGGGTGTGTAGTTTGTACCCATGAGTGTGGTCACAAGTACCCACTGGGTGTGTAGTTTGGACCCATGTGTGTGGTCACAAGTACCCACTGGGTGTGTAGTTTGGACCCATGTGTGTGGTCACAAGTACCCACTGGGTGTGTAGTCTGTACCCGTGTGTGTGGTCACAAGTACCCACTGGATGTGTAGTCTGTACCCGTGTGTGTGGTCACAAGTACCCACTGGGTGTGTAGTCTGTACCCGTGTGTGTGGTCACAAGTACCCACTGGGTGTGTAGTCTGTACCCGTGTGTGTGGTCACAAGTACCCACTGGGTGTGTAGTCTGTACCCGTGTGTGTGGTCACAAGTACCCACTGGGTGTGTAGTCTGTACCCGTGTGTGTGGTCACAAGTACCCACTGGGTGTGTAGTCTGTACCCGTGTGTGTGGTCACAAGTACCCACTGGGTGTGTAGTCTGTTCCCGTGTGTGTGGTCACAAGTACCCACTGGGTGTGTAGTCTGTACCCGTGTGTGTGGTCACAAGTACCCACTGGATGTGTAGTCTGTACCCGTGTGTGTGGTCACAAGTACCCACTGGGTGTGTAGTCTGTACCCGTGTGTGTGGTCACAAGTACCCACTGGGTGTGTAGTCTGTACCCGTGTGTGTGGTCACAAGTACCCACTGGGTGTGTAGTCTGTACCCGTGTGTGTGGTCACAAGTACCCACTGGGTGTGTAGTCTGTACCCGTGTGTGTGGTCACAAGTACCCACTGGGTGTGTAGTCTGTACCCGTGTGTGTGGTCACAAGTACCCACTGGGTGTGTAGTCTGTTCCCGTGTGTGTGGTCACAAGTACCCACTGGGTGTGTAGTCTGTACCCGTGTGTGTGGTCCTACCAATTTGTCCATGTTTGCTTTCTTTGCTTCCTCCAGCTTCTGTTCGCTGCGGACCTTCTGTTGATGGGCGTGTTGTTTCTCCTGCTTGGTTCGTAGCTATCAAATGAGACAATATTTCTTAGTGAAACATTCCATACACAAAGATAAGATGACGGAAGAGTGAAAAGTGGAAGAGCTGAGGAAAGAGGCTGATGTGGAAGAAGAGGAGACTGGTAAGGAGATGGCTGGACATATGGAATCAAACAGAGAAGACAGGACACTCCCAGAGAAGACAGGACACTCTCAGAGAAGACAGGACACTCTCAGAGAAGACAGAACACTCTCAGAGAAGACAGGACTCTCTCAGAGAAGACATGACACTCTCAGAGAAGACATGACACTCTCAGAGAAGACAGGACACTCTCAGAGAAGACAGGACACTCTCAGAGAAGACAGGACTCTCTCAGAGAAGACATGACACTCTCAGAGAAGACATGACACTCTCAGAGAAGACAGGACACTCTCAGAGAAGACAGGACACTCTCAGAGAAGACAGGACACTCTCAGAGAAGACAGGACACTCTCAGAGAAGACAGGGCAGTGACTGGGAGAGGGAGACTGTGTTGTGAGAGACGTGGCTGAAACAGGAGAGGTGTTTAGGTATGGAGGAATACGGTAGAACAGTTTAGAAATTGAGAAAAGGACATACCACTAGATGTTACCTCCATCATGGACTTCTTAGATAAACAGGAGAGCAAAAATACGTTGCACAAAAACTGACATGGATTGACATGGTCAAGAACACTTCTGTTATGAGAATGATGAAACTTTAACAGTCAATGTCTGTGGGTTTGGAAATGTTCTCAAAACAAAACGTATTAACTATTCACACCATCAACTGCCCATACACCAGTATTGTAAGGTAATTTCACAAACACATAACAATAGGACTTACTGGTAATGGACCATTCACAAAAAGGGCTAGTCTCAAAAGGGTGCACACACCTCTGTCTTGAGTTGCTTCTTCACTTCCTCTCGCTCGCGCTCAGACATACGCAGCATGAGTCGCAGGGCACACTGCTGTTGCTGCAGCAGGGTGATCTCATCTATCGTGTGCATGTGTTTAGTCAACTCCTCCTTCTTGTTCTTGTGAGAGACCACCTTCAACCGGCTCTTCTGAACACACAAGTGACACTTCCTTAAGCTCAGCCATCACGGTTATGGCCCATTTGCAGGAGCGGTTAGTTGTCCGACAGATCCGACAAATTGGTTTTTAAATTTACACCATGAGAACCAACAATACTTGGGGAAAGCAACTTTTTATTTACATCACTGTAACAACATCAGTAGAATAGGAATGTTTGCTAGTGTTATTATAGTAGTGTATATATAAACATACATAAGTTTTTCTAGCCTAGTATTTTATTGCCAAATCAGAAATGTTTATTTTACATATATCATTTACCACATTGAATGATATATATATATATATATATATATATATATATATATATATGCTGCTGTGGGTGTGCGTGGGTGTGTGTATATATATATTAGTTGTCATATATATATATATATATATATATATATATATATATATATATCATGCTGCAGTCATAGGGCCCTACAGCTTAATATATATATATATATATATATGACAACTAATATATATATACACACACCCACGCACACCCACACGCACACCCACACCCACCCACCCACCCACCCACACACACGAACGCACGCACGCACGCACGCACGCACGCACGCACGCACGCACGCACGCACGCACGCACGCACGCACGCACACACACACACACACACACATACACAACAGCTAACTCAATCAACTGAGCTTTTTTCTATATCACCTTGTAAAACCGTTAAATGTTTGTCTTGACATGACAAAGAAAGAGGAACTGACCAGTTTCATGATTTGGCGTCTGTTGAAGTTGTTCTTCCAGAAGGACAAGGCCTTCTGCTTCATACACATGATGTGGAGAGCGCGGTTCTCCTTCTGCAGGCGGTGGATGTGTTGGGCGTGGTTGAAGCGAGTCTGATTCTCCTCTGGAGCAATGTGTAACACAGTTTTAGTTCTACTACCAGTTTGGCACAGATGACAGTTAGCAATAAAATCATAATAATAGTCTTACACATTGGTGAAATTCACACAAAATTTACACAAAACGTCACAGTCCTCAGCCAGTCAATTTAAGTAGGAAAAGCGATTTTAAGAAGGTGTTTCTTAAACAATGCAATAGTGTCAGACTGTTTGACTGATTGTGGCAGACTGACAAAATACCACAGATGGCTAGTGTTCAACGAAGCCTTTGGTTGAAAGAATCAAATGAAAATTCTCCTCGCATGCCAGGGGTGGGTGCCACCAGTACCAGCTCCTCTCAATCTCTGGCACATCCCTTTTAAAAACTCCTCTTTTAAAGTCAATCAATTAAATCGCTCACAAGGAGTGGGTCGGCTGTAGTTATATGATGTAATTTTGAGTGATTTCAGCCATACGCTGCTCATGTTATATGCAATGTTTCGGGGTTCCAAACAGTTTTGTATCTGTCTTCAAATTGGGGCCAGTATTGGCACTGTTCCCACGACTGATGCAGTAGTGACTGTAAAAGTCAATTGCTATAACTGTATAGCTCAACTCCACTTAATCCCCAGCGGCCAGTGGTATAGTAGCATAGCACAACGACCACTGGCTTGTGAGGATTGTGACGGTAGAGTGGGGTGGCACTCACCATCGGGACCCTGGCCCTCCCTGGAGGCTGAGTCTCCCTGCTGCAGCTTCATCTTGCCCATCTGCTCCAGAGCTTCCCACTTGGAGTGGTTGATCAGTTCCACAACCTTTATGTGCATGTCGTCCCTAAAGCCACCAAACACCCGCTGTTACAACATGTAACCGCAAACAGAATACTGCAGTTGGAGTAGCTAGTCTAAACTCTATTGGTACAGTAATGAAGTAAAGGTAAGTGCTGATATAGCACATCAGGCAATCACTGTTGTTACTCAGAGTCAAACTTTACTGCCTGCTGACATGTTCAATCAAACACCATTTCAACTTCTCTGGGAATCATCCGGCCAGGCTGAAACTAATGCGGGAAGACCATTTGTTAACAAATATCCACCATTGTCTATAACCATGTATTAATTTATACAGCTGATTTATACAGCTGCAGGAACTGGAGCAATGTAGAGGGAAAAAACTTGCCCCAGGTTCAATATCGCGGCTCAGGATTCAAACTCAGGTCTCTTAGTCAAGTAATTTAGTTCTAACCTCTGTGCCACTGAACAAAGGTGGTCACAGGATGGACGTGGACGTTATTTGCAAGGTGACTGTAGTATAGAGGTGACCATAAAGTGACTTTCAACTAAGGTTCAGGTTACATGTAATATGTATGTATTTTTCATATTATAAGATATATATATATATATATATATTATATAATATATATATATATATATATATATATAATGTACATATACTTAATTTCATTCACCTGAACTGGTCGAACTGCTGTTTGAGTTCGAAGGCCGCGGTGTAGAGGTTGTTCACGAGGTCGTCGTATTCCTCCCTCACGCGGTCCCGGATGTCTTCCTCCTGGGTCTCCGCCTCCTCCGCCATCTCCTTCACCTTGGCCCTGAGGGCTGTCACCTCCAGGATCAGCTCCTCAGTGGTGTCTGCGAGTTGACACTGCACTGTCACTGACGTGTTGTTGAGGGCCACCTTGAGTTGTTCCTTCAACTGCTTCACTTCCTGACAGCACAAACGAAGACAACCGCTGCATCATTCATGGACATGTTCATCAAGGTGGAAGTATGTCATTCAAGTACAATTTCTGATTACACAACTAATAATTTCTAGTCACATCGACGTTTCAGCCACCATCGGCAGCCTTCTTCAGGAACTGCAGTTCCTGAAGAAGGCTGCCAATAAAAACATCTTTGCATGACGTCAGTATGTTAGAATACATTAAAACAGACAAATATATTGGCTTATGAAAAACAACATTGCAAAACTTCTTGTACGCAAGTGGTGTATGATGAAATGATGTCCCCTCACCTGTTCTTTCTGGTACAACTTCTGCTGGTGTGTCCGCAGTAAGCCCTCGTAGAAGGCAGAGTAGCTAAAAATGAACACAATCTCAATAAATGGTCAACTATAGTGGTCAACTCTGTGGCTACATCCATAGTCAGCTTACATTTCTGTTTTAATTCCTGGATTTAGCTAAATGTATAATTAACCTGGATAGAAAAAATTCAAAATGTACGGGTTTAACTCTTTGTGACTGACCATAAAGACTGAAACTGACATTGTAATCATGTCAATTATCTAACACACACCCATGAACCAAGAAACCAATGATATTAATTATAACCCCTGCATATATACTTAATAATAAAATAAGCAATGAGTTGCTGAAAATGTTCTGATGTACATTTGATCTCACTCATGAACATAGTTGGTTATTTTGTTTTGAAATGTCCCCTTACGTCTCGTAGTTGCTCTTTTCGCGAGCCATGACATCACTGGCGAGCATCGTGATGCACTCATTGAGGTCAGACTTGTTGATTGTCACAACGTCACCACTCGCGTCCTCCATCTTACGCATCAGTCGCTCAGTGAAGTCCTCCGCTATGTGTGGCTTCAGGATCGCAAACGTTTCCTTGAACACCTGCAATGTGATTTTTAAAGTGTATACCAGGCACCGTCATGTAAACAACCATTAAATTTTCAATTTATAGCTTTAATTTAACATTTACTCCTTTAATTTAACATGTTTAACTAAAAAAAATATTATCCTATTTTAGTGTTATTGTATCTACCCAGTACTTGTGTTTCTAATTAATTAACTTTTAAAAGCATACTCTCACTTAACATGTTGTTTTATGTAGGCAACCACTGAATTTGCATTCATTGCTTACTCTTGTAAGAAAACCTGTCCAGCTTTGATCGTTATGATATACTGTTTGTCCCTACAGTGCCTAACATTTGATTAGCTGTTTGCTGTTGTGGCACCTGCTCTTTGGTGGAATATGTTTCCTCTTGGTGATAGATCACTTGAAATTATTACACAATTCTACCATAATTTATAAAACATACCTTTATAACCTTGCCTATCTACCAAAGCTACCTGTCATATCAAGCCAACCCTGTTGCATACCATTCATATTGATTGCCAAGGAATTTCACTTACTTTAGTATTATTACACTGTCACCCCATAAAAGTCACGATTTGTCTGTTGTAGTACAACAACATAGTGGCTAGAGCTTCAGAGTTTCAACAAAGAGAACCTGGGTTCAAATCCTGCGCTGCCGGTTCAAACAAAACCAGTTTTTTTCATGCTACCTTGCTCGAATTCACTCAGCTGTATGAATGAGTATCTGGCTATAGACAATGGTGGATATTTGTGTACCGTAGTCTTCACGCAATAATTTCAGTGTGACTGAAAACTTCCCAGAGAAGCCAAGATGGTGTTCGATCAAACAGACTTGCCAGGGACTAAAACGCGTTGAGCAGTCCTGAGGACTGGATAAAGTGCTATTTAAGAACTGACCTTTTTCTTCCACAGATCAACCGCCAGTGCACTCTCCTCCCGTGTGCGCTCAGCCGTGACCAAGGTTGTCTCCTGAGCCAACTTGCGACGTACACAGTTGATCATGACCACCTCCTGATTCTCAAGCAGACGAATCAACTGCGGGAAAACACACAAAAACACATATCATGTTTGTAAGGGCTTGTCACATAGGTGCTCAAATCAAAACTATGTCAAGCATTATGAGTGTGCATCAATCCTGTGTTGTTGCATTAAATCATGGGCTAGTTCGTTCACTTTACCTTGCTCCAATTTACTCAGCTGTATGAATGAGTAACTCGCTATAGACAGTGGTGGATATTTATGTATGAACAGTATTCATGCATTAAATGCAGCATGGATGTATAACATTATACAATATTATTCGCTTATTTTTATCTTGATGCTTTAACATGTAATTTGCCTTTATTTGATCTGTAAGATTCCTATATATTGTAGTTACAATAAATTTGATTTGAAATGGCTGAATGCTTCCTCACGAAGTCAAGATGGTGCTCAGTTGAACTGCTCTGCCAGGAAGTATTAATAATAATATTAATAACAACTTTATTGAGACACTAAAATCTGAAGTAAAACTCTGTTCAATAGTGTTGGAAGTACCCGGTAGTTGTTAAAAATTATAATAAATAAATATAATAAAAGTACAAGTAAAATATATGCGCTAAATCATTGTTGTACGGAATTGAACTAGAGAAGCTAAAATTAAACCAAAGGTGGCATTGTTGTAAATTATATAATGTATCAATGTAATCAAGAAATAGAGGTATGTATTTCTATATAGTTTATATATATATATATATATATATGACCCATCTTAACAAAAGCGGTCGGATGTCAGTAAATCAGATTTTCCGTAAATGCCGATTTTGTGAAAAAATCGGGCATTCGTCAATTTGGAGATTTCCCCCGAAAATGATTCTTTAGTATTCGTTTTATCGATTGCCACACTTGTTATCATCTAACTAACTCTGTTTCATATATTTTTAAGACATTTGCGTAGAGCTGTGCTAAGTGTTCCGCTCCATTTCCATAAAACAAAGCCGAAAATGCCAGTAATTGCGCGCATTCTTTGCCGCTAATTTTGGGACGATCCCTATCATAACGGGTATCACCGCGTAGCTTGACGCATCATCTGTCCATATATGGTCATATCTATGCTAATGCATGCATTCTCTGCCCTCCAGAACGCTTGGAATAGACCCCCTATTCGTTCAACTGTGGTAAACAAACCGGGGTCACATGGTAGCAACAGCTCCGGCAACCGTTCTCATTGGTCCAGCGTGGAACATTTGCATAACCGCATGCGTGCACCGTGTATTTACTTCGCGTCACTGCTGACCTAGTTAGCGAGCGAACACGAAGCGAAAAAAATGGCGTGCAGTGTGGCGAAGTTGTTAAACTCTGATGCAAGTGATCGGGCACAAATAGATAGTTTGATTGAGGCGACCTGAGTACTTTTTGGAGGAAGTGACTGATGAAAGCGTGGCGGACGATGACGAGGATGACAATTTTGCGAACTACATCACTGACGAAGACGAATATTGAATTCGACTTTCGTGAGAATGATTACGACACGGCACGGCTACGCAAGTCGCGCTGAGCGATCCGTAGAGACGGTGTCAGATTCTCCGGATGAGGAATTGGGAAAAGCAAATGCAATATCATGAGAATGATACTATCTTTGAGTTGTCCAAATTTCAGCCAGATATGTCCATCCTAACCAAGGCATAAACAGCAGCAGAGTTTGTTCGCTTTTCTTAACAACAAAGGTAATTGCATAAATTATTAATTAATCTGCAATTGTTTTTCTAATAAACATTTTGTATTCATATTAACACGGTATCTTACGAATGACATTATCTTCCAACATGCCAAGTTTCAAAAAGATCGGTCCATGGTAACTAAGGTACATTCCATGAAACTTAACAAATATTTTGCATCAACTTTGAAGGCCATTTTCTTACTTTGAAGGTTTCTACCCCACACATGTTTGTCAAGCTATAACTTCGGCTAGAATCGAGATATCTTCTAGCATGATATACCATATGAAAACAGATATTATGCTCTTTCCAGTGGTACTAATAACTCAATTTTGAAAATTACCGACATCCGACCGATTTTGTTAAGATGGGTCACATATATATATAAACTACCTATGTAGGCAATTGCAAAATAAATATATACATAGAGAGTAGTTAATTAATAATAAATGAGTGCAGCAAAACATTATGATAAAGTCAATTATAATAATAAATAAATAGTGTAATGTGCTTTGAGCAGTACTAAGATGTATTTTATTAATCCAAAATGAAACTAAAAGCCACCAGTCATAAAACATATGTATCCACCAAAACCGTATCAATGATATGAACAAGAAAGAATGAACAGTTACATAAAATAAACTATCAGGCATTTGACATAAGACTTAAACAGAGCACAGAGATACCTACAGTCACAACTAAGGACTGGATTCTGCAGTATTCTTACCTTTAAATTGACACATTCACCAAATACACCTGTACTAATTCACTGTTAGTACCTGGAGTCTCTTGATCTCCATCTCTGACACCCCACTGGGTATGATGAGGGGCTCCGAGTCTGAGATCAGGCCCATGTAGAAGTCCGCTTGTCCAGCCTTGCGGGCAGCAGCCTGCAGCACTGGGTACAGCATCTCCTTGCGGTACTCCAAGCTACAACAACACAAGTGGTCAGTTTGTAGGTAGTCAGAAAGAATGTAACAGGAAGATAGACATGGAGAAAAGGAATAGCTCTTGACAGGAAACCATCACAGGAACAACAGCCACAGAAAGAAACATTTTCCCAAAAAAGTAATTCCAAAGTAATTCATGTAGATGACATTACAAAGAATATAAAACAGTTTAAATATATAATTTGTATGTATGTGAACCATAATGAAAAGCAGATAAGTGCTGAGAAAGTGTCAAATCTAAGATACTTAAATTAATTATATACATACATTATATATATATATATATATATATATATATATATATATAAATTACCATAAATTTGAGACTCTTTCTCAGCACTTATCTGCTTTTCATTATGGTTCACATACATAAAAATTCAAATCTATCTCAGTGGGTTTCTGATTTTCAATCAGAGTTCACTGATGCCAAAAGAAGTTGTAACTTTCGTCAATAAAAATATCCTTCTTGAGTGTATAACATATTTCATCTTTGCCAGCTAGAATCAGAGATATAGTGTTGTGGACACACAATTATCCACAAAAAGAACTTTCTAAACTTAAAGTACAAACAGTGTCTCAATGAATGTAATTGTACATTAACCCCAGGGCCACTGGTTACTCGGACAGCCTCCATCGATACAGATATTTCCCACAATCCCCTCCTTTCTGCTGACACTTACCAGAAGGCATGGTAGAGGGCAGGGGTGTTTATGTCCTCCACCCCAAGTCGCTGTTGGCCCCAGTTGTACGTGAACACCTGGAGACGTTTCCACAGCAACAAGAACTCTCTCATGAGTGCGAAGGCCAACATTGCTTCTCGTTTGCGGGAGACAGACTTCTTGGCCGAAGGAGTCAGAGACACCACTGTGAGGACAGACATCTTAGTTACCCGCTGACAAGACAGGTTTATAATCAAATATTATTATCCCTAACAAAACTATGCCCACAAATATATTTGTTAACACGTTTATTAATCACAAGAATAAAATACCCACATACATGTAAATTTGAGTACCCGGTATTATCAGAAACACATTCTTTGAAAGTTCAAAAGAACACACGCTAAAGAAAATATTATTCTTCTGCTAAGAATCTTAACCGAGCTGAAACATTAAAAAATACCAAACATATGCCAAAAATCAATACAAAATACTAGGGTGTATTATAGTGGTTGAGCAAACAAGTCTCACTAGAGTACATCAAATACAGTTTGAGTACACAATGCTACACATACATAATCACAAAATAACATACACAGAAAACCACACACATTCATCTGTGTGAGTCACTGCATCCTTGGCCCGGTCTGACAAAGGTATACATCTTGGGGCAGCTATTAGGCATTGAGGGATTGACTTAGATGGAAAGAATAGAGGTGCCATCTACCAACTTGATTTAATGCAGAAACTAAATATATGAGTACCACTTAAAATTGTCCCCTACACCATAATGTGACAGAGCACACTTTGTGGTGTTTGCCTTTCACAAGGTGGCAGCACCCATAATGATGTGAAAATGTAATATTTTATTTATTTTATCTTTAGTCATAATATTATATTATACTTACATGTTATTGAGGTAAATCAAGTAACTTTATACATTTTATACCATTTATACATTTTAAAGGAATTACATTTGTAACTACATCTGCCATGTGACACTGGTCACTGACTCACTGGTCACTGACTCACTGGTCACTGACTCACTGGTCACTGACTCACTGGTCACTGACTCACTGGTCACTGACTCACTGGTCACTGACTCACTGGTCACTGACTCACTGGTCACTGACTCACTGGTCACTGACTCACTGGTCACTGACTCACTGGTCACTGACTCACTGACTCACTGGTCACTGACTCACTGGTCACTGACTCACTGGTCACTGACTCACTGGTCACTGACTCACTGGTCACTGACTCACTGGTCACTTCAGATGTAGTCAGCCTGTTTTAACTTCTGACTTGAGCTGATAAGATCACCATTCCTCGAAGCTGATCACAACATATCAGGATGAAGTGACCTACACACTCACGCAGTGGTGTAGCTCTGGTGGGGGACCTTTAGACACAACTTAGACATGTATTCATGCCGAATAAATAACATGTCAAGACAACAATATATGTGTGTTGTCTCCTGGTGTGCCCCATGCTACATTAAAATCGTCCCCTACCCCACTGCTTGTGTCAACTCACCTGATCCTGACACGTCACCTACACCACTGTCTGTGTCAACTCACCTGATCCTGACACGTCCCCTACACCACTGTCTGTGTCAACTCACCTGATCCTGACACGTCCCCTACACCACTGTCTGTGTCAACTCACCTGATCCTGACACGTCCCCTACACCACTGTCTGTGTCAACTCACCTGATCCTGACACGTCACCTACACCACTGTCTGTGTCAACTCACCTGAACCTGACACGTCTGCGTCTTTACTGAGTCCTGTGGTGTCGAGTGTCGAGGGTGTGACAGTGTGTGACGCGGCTGGTGACACGGCCACCCGACTCCTGGTGCTGGTGGGGCGGGAGTGGACGGCACTCAGGGCCCTCTCGGGGAAGATGTCTGGGGGCAACTGGGACTCCTCACTGAGGAGCACGTCCTCCATGAGGAGGGACACACCCAGGATCTCCCCGTTGCACACGTGTCTAGAAGAGGGAACAAAGATGTCTATACTTAAGACGCCAACTTCGGGCTTTGTAAATGCATCACCTCCTAGGCACGAACAACAATATGTGGGAACACAGATGTCTATACTTAAGACGCCAACTTTGACCTTTGTAAATGCATCACCTCCCAGGCACCAACAACAATATGTGGGAACACAGATGTCTATACTTAAGATGCCAACTTCGGGCCTTTGTAAATGAATCACCTCCCAGGCACGAACAACAATATGTGGGAACACAGATGTCTATACTTAAGACGCCAACTTCGGGCCTTTGTAAATGAATCACCTCCCAGGCACGAACAACAATATGTGGGAACACAGATGTCTATACTTAAGACGCCAACTCTGGCCTTTGTAAATGCATCACCTTCCAGGCACGAACAACAATATGTCTCTTTTATATCCATTCACTTCCTACAACCAGTGGGATCTCATCTACTAATTGTAGATGCCTTTCAGATTTTTATTTATTCCAGAAAACATAATATTTATCAGGAGTTATTTACTAAAATTGTTTGCATATGCTATGCTTTAAGTGGTTTTGAAAAGGTTTTTCAAATTGTCATTTTAATGAAGAATTTATGGTGCAGATGGAAATAATGATGTTCTAAAAACTGGGTCGGTCGTACATGTTGTTTAACGCACCTGTCGACGTCTTTCAGTCCTGCCAAGCACAGCTGCATGTTGTACTCAATGTGCTGCCAGTTCCACAGGTGGGTGGGGAAGATTCCATCTCTGACGGACACACAAGTCAAAGTTAGCAACAAGTTACAATGTTGGAAACATTTTCATAAACTCATGTTGGGTGATTCTCGTTATTTAATTAATAATAATAATATTACCGACAAGTACATAATTTCTATCTTCGCCCATTTCCATGGGCAATTGCTTATTTATGTTAATATATACCGAGTATACTTTTCTTTGTACTGTACACCTGGAAATAAACATGATTGATTGATTCATTCACTGATTGATTGATTGATTAATTGATTTATTCATGCATCCATGCATCCATGCATCCATGCATCCATGCATCCATGCATCCATGCATCCATGCATCCATGCATCCATGCATCCATGCATCCATGCATCCATGCATCCATGCATCCATGCATCCTTCCATCCATCTATCCATCCATCCATCCATCCATGCATCCATCCATCCATCCATCCATGCATCCATCCGTGCGTGCGTGCGTGCGTGCGTGCGTGCGTGCGTGCGTCCGTGCGTCCGTGCGTCCGTCCGTCCGTCCATTCACATAAAGTTCATACTAATATTGTAATTTCTTTTGCACCTACCTGGTACATGTTTATAAACCAAGTTGAGTGGTACCACAATGAAAGTGTTAGCCACTGTCTAAGTCACTACTCCAGAGCCAGGTGGCTCCACCTGTGCTGTGCTGTGTACCTGTTGATGAAGGCCCTCCAGGGGTAGTAGAGCACGGCATCAACGTCCTTCGCCTCCAGTGGCTCCGGGACAGACAGCTCCACTGACTCCACCGCAGGGTTCAACGAGTTGCTGAGGTCATGGAGGGCAAAGTGCATGCACTCAGTGAGGGCCTGAAAGGTCAAGGACACACCAACATCATATAAATGTCTGTAATCACTGTTACCCTGACACGTGTCATCTGTCTGTCGTGTCACCCGGCAACACTGGCTTGTTGACAATATTCCATCGGTTTAAGATGTCTATAAGACATTGTCACCTATCTATCATGTCACCCTAACATGTCACCTTGTCATTATGTCACCTGTCTACCATATCACCCTATTATATGTCACCTTGTTATTATGTCACCTATCTATTATGTCACCCTAACATAAGTCACATTGTCATTATGTCAAATATCTACCATGTCACCCTAACACATGTTACCCTAACACATGTCACCTTGTCATATTGTCACCTATCTACCATGTCACCCTAACATGCCACCCTGTCATCTATCCACCGTGTCACCCTGACACCACTCACCTTGTATGCGGCGACATTGTTGGTGGCGAGGAATGTTTCCCGCATGCAGTGACGCACCGCCACGTCAAACTCGAGGAACATGACGTCGCGTCGCAGCGTCAAGAACTGACCCACGGCGCTCGGGGAGGTCTTGTCCCTCATGTTGTCTATCTGCTTCTGGATCTCTCGCAGCTCCGACCCTGGACACAGGCGGACCAAGTTGGACACGGTTCCACAAACACCAAACGCATACGTCATGGATGTCATAAAGCCATGGCAGTTCATGTAAAAATTCATGTACAAATTTATGTACAAATTCATATACAAATCATTCTATGTTCAGAATTTCATAGCTAATACCTGTGCAGCAACAAGTCTTAGGCAGGAATATTATCTTTAAGTCATACAACAAATATTTCATTCCACAGCTGAATGGAGAGCCTGAAATCATGCCATATTATTGATGCTAAAAGACAGGGTTCACCCAATGGCACTCTTGCTGGTGATGTCGCCAACAATTTAGGGTTGTTTTGTGATGTGGAAATTACCATATTTAAACGGGCGTAGCGACATGGGTTCGCAATCAATAGACGTCATATTTGGTACATTATTTAACAAAGGAATTGCACTTATATGTATGAAGTTTAATAGAAAAACAATTTCATATAATCCCCAAAGAAAATTCAAAAACAAAATTAAGGAAATTTGGAGAAATTAGAGAAGACCTGAAGAAATTAAAGAAGACCTGAAACAATAATATATATGTGTATGTATATATATATATATATATATATATATATATATATATATATATATATATATATATATATATATATATATATATATATATATATATATAGAGAGAGAGAGAGAGAGAGAGAGAGAGAGAGAGACAGAGAGACAGAGAGAGACACACACACACACAAGGAGAAATTAGAAACCTGACTGAAATCTACAACCAATTCACAAAGCTCTGCAACTAAAAAATAAACCTGAACAAACGAAAGAAAACCTGGAGCTACGCTGACCTTGGAGCTAAGCAACCTTGACCTACCTATGCCCTCCATGCCGCCCCAGTCGGCCGGCACCGTCATGTTGCTGGAGGCGTTGTTGCGTGAGCCCATGCGTGCGGTGGCGGTGCCGAGGCGGGCGTGGGCACACAGGTACTGGAGGATGTCGTGGAGTGCGGACACGATGGTCAGGTGGCTGGACAGGGCCTGGGTGCGGTCCTTGTCGGTCAAGTCCCTGTGTTTGTACAGCGCCAGCACCTCCGTGTAGTGCGGGATGAACCAGATGTTCTGTAGTCGCTCGCCAAACGCACACATCACGTGACGCACACGCTTCTTTAGCTGTCTGTCGGACAAACAAATTCATGTATTATAACAACAGTAACAGATTTTTCTCCCACCCACAGCAAACACATATTCCACTTTCCGATGAGTTTTTAGCGTGTATATTTTATCATAATTTATTATATTTTATTTCATATTTTACATTTTAAGCTAATATATTTCTACTAGATTGTATCAATTATTTATCGATGTTATAAAGAATTTTTTATTCTGATCTTTTTATGTGATTGTTCTTATTTACTTATTTTATTTAAAGAAGTAGTATATTTTATCATCATCGTTTGGTGCATGTGAATGTATTGTCATGTGAATGTACTAGTACGACGACCAATATCATTACACATTCCAATGTTTTATTGTAACTACAATGTGAATACATGGCAATAAAGCTTAATCACAAGAACAGCCACAGACCACTTTAAAGGCACATTTGGAGGTACTTAAAATATATTGTATTATATTATATATATAAAATGTATAAATTACGTAATATGAATGACTATTTTAAAGTAGATAATATAAAAAAATATTACTAAAAATTATATTAAAATATTCATCTAAAAATATATTAATAAATACGTAAAAGAACTGTGTAAGATTGGTAAATTATATAAATGGCAAGGTAGATAGAAAGTATATCTTTAATCACTCTATTATGTAGCTGGCAGAGTGAACTAGGTTTTAAGTTGACAGGTCTATTTCAGGCGTACAGTAACATTTACTTCAGTACTGCATGTCCTATCATTTATGTGATTCTGAGAAAATGCATACCAATATAAATATAATTTCAAAGTCTGTTTATTCAATTTTCATAAAATAATTATCCAAAACTAATAACATATCAAAAGAATGGTTATTATAGACTAATTTTTTTAAGTGTAATAGCCATTTTACTGTGACAGGTGTTTCTGATAATATAGTGCAATATTATAGCAATAACTGAACTTTATGTCAATTGTATTACAATGACCATGAATCAGCTGTTTTATTATTGATAAATACATTTCTGCATGCTAGACGTGAAACAACCCATGTTTATTTCACTTATTTCTGCATGACAGATGTGATTTGACTCACATCTATTAGACTTATGTCATTCCACAAAATGTACTGTTACAATGTTTTATATGTACAAATTATAAATACATAAGCAGATCAAATAAAATATACTTTTGTTTAAAATAAATACTAAAAAAATCAACCAGTGTTAGGTATTAAGGCATTAAAATATGTAAATAAATAACTAACAAAGAGCTTACTTTGGATCAGCTTCCGATACTGAAGCATTCTTACGATCTCGGTCTTTCTTCTCACTCGAAGAACCAAACATGAAATATGTGTCCCTACAACATATATGAATATCGATAATTGTTTGCCACTTGCTAGGACACACCAGATACAAATATATACAGTAGAGTGGCACCTCATTATAACACAGTAATCTGGGTCCATGAAACGTTATAAACGGGGTGCGTTATAGAGTATATTCTTTCAGGGGCATCATGGCCCCCCAAAACTCCACTGAAGTCGCCAAAGCCAATTGTACCGGTCGCGTGGTCTCTACACGATTTATAAAACTTAATATGACTGCCAGCCAACATCAATGTGTATAACTGTTAAATGCTGAATTGAGTAAAACTCATGAATGGAGTAATGTTTTGAAATAAATTAAGAACCAACACGCCACATGAGACGATGCAAACTAAACAATAATGCAGTACAGCTAATCTAACATAATAACCTTGCTCTCAGCAGCAGAAATATACAAATTTTGCAGAAGACGGCAAAATATTTAAACCTATAATAATGATGGTCACTGTTGGCTTATTTCATCTTTCAGTCCATTCGAAAAAACAAATATAGACTGCGCATTTACCATGCCGAACTATACACTATTCACCCTGGTTCATATGTGGTTGACGAACTCATATTTTGGCACACCAGTAAATGTGTTGATCTAAATACTGCTATGGTATTATACTGATGCTCGCCTTACAATTCTTTGCAATTTATAAGCTGGCAAAGATGCCTGTTCGCAGAAACCATGGAGGGTGGCAGGATAAACACAACTGATGCACCTCGCACCATATTTACTGTACCTAAAGTTAAGTACCTGCACAAGATAGGCAGTTGTGGAAACTGCATGTTGAGGCCTCCGTCCAACCACAGGACATTACAGTTGCACAATGATGATGATGACAATGAAAGTTAATTAAACAAAATCAAAACAATTAATCACGTTTTAAACAAACCTTTGAGAGATCATCAAGCAAACCAAGGGCTAGTTACACAACAGACATGTGTGAGAAACAATTGTATTAGTTCTGCAACGCCAAAGGCAGAGCAGAAGTTGGAGGCACAACAAATAAAAAACAATGAACTCAGCAACACAGCTGTACTTCTATGTTAAAGTTCTTGTTTGTCAGCAAATTGTTTCAACATACACCTGTACAAGACAAGCATGAGGAGAATAATTTCACAAGACAACTAACAGTTATTACTGCATCATAGTCAGCCATCGTGCCCATTTCCCCTGGTGGCACATATTTGGGGTTGACGACTGATCATGTTATAACCATGAGCGACTGTAGTATATATTTATGGAATATATCAGCCATGCCATTTATCTTGCGCCTGACTTGAGTTACCGTTAAAGGCAGGCAGTTCATTTGTTTTTATTTTTAATTACTTTATGCAGTAAAAACTATATTTACCTATAATTTTGTTATAGGTAAATATAGTTTTTTATTTCAACAGTTCAATATGTATAATTATCGCTGTCACTCAAAATCCCAAGGAGTTATTAGTTGTAAATAACTTGCCTCACTTTGGGAAACTCATTAAGAAGGATGCGAATGCTGTGATAGTAGCCAATGAGCTGGCTTCTCATTGAGTACTGCGATATTCGTCGGTAGTAGTTCTCACAGAAACCGATGATCAAATTTCTGCATTGAAATAAACAATTTTTAGAAAAAAATTAAATATGGAGGTACTACAACATGGTGTGTGTGTGTGTGTGTGTGCGTGCGTGCGTGCGTGTGTATAAGAGAGAGAATGTGTGTCTATCTATCTATGTACTTTATGTATAAATATATAATATTTGATTTATATCAAGCCATCTAGTTCAATGTGAATCTAAAATCAAAATTTTTAATACAACAGTGATAAGTCATATTTTATTATATAGTGTGAGGGCATAACCAATATAAATATATATATATTATAAATAAATAAATATATATATATATATGTTAAATATGTTTAGTATTTAATCTGATGTGATAAATACTTCAAATGACTTTTTAAATACACACGTTTTGGCGTCAACCAGTCTTCCGTCTCTCAGTCCCTTTTTTTCTTTTGCCATAGCAAACTGGTGCAGCATCATTGACCGGCTTGGTACCTACAATAAAACAATATACTAATAAATACTGTATAAAGTCATGCACCTTGACAGACAAAATATGCTCTAATGATAAGTCACATGACTTCAGCTACATTGCACCAGCAATGGCAGTCACACATCCTGCTAATTATTATGCACCTGCGTTTAGTGAAACAAAT
>OZ024854.1:63595474-63702974 GCA_964017155.1 Oasisia sp. SBJ-2009
GTGAGTAATGGATTTCTGATTTCTTACAGATATGTACTTCTCAAGAGATATAGTAAGTGTCTAAAAATATTGCTAACATTGAACTGTCTGATATTATAACAATTTTGGTATATTACAAATGAATTACAAAGTCATCGCACAGAGTTGTCATTTTATTTATTTCTAATTATATATGGCTATAAAGCCGCGTACACAGAAAGCTTTGTACAAATATGAAAAAATCACCTATAAGCAGTTGTCAGCTGACCATACTAGCAAGCAGGTCCTTCTTACTTTGACAATAATGTACCAATTACAAATTATATCCTTCACATTACTAAACAACTTTTTCAAATACAGATCTGTAACTTTCTGTAACATATGTTAATGAAAACGTTCCCATATTTAAGCAATAAAGCTAACCACCTGTTTAATACATCATCAGTATAGTAAACTGATATGTACAACTGAAACATTACCTCATAATAAATATATATATATATACAAAGAAAGATTGCCATATCTACAGCAGTACGCATCCTGAAATGTCATTGAAATGTCACCGTGCCTGTACAAAGAGTCTGTCACTACCTGACAAGTCAGCTGCCTACTTAAGACTTCTTTTGGCGGCGCTGGGCAATCTGTGTAAGAGTCTTTGTGTTCCTGCCTCGCATCCTGCGATTGGCGAACCATTTCTTCACCTGCTCAACGCTGACATCACCAGCCTTGCCAATCACCTCCGCAGTCGCATAGCTTGGGTACGGATGCTCTTTGTTGCGTTCGTACCAGTTCGTCATGATCCGTACGGCGACAGCATTCAACACCGGAGACGTCCGTGTTGATGTCCTTACCACGTGTGATCCACCACTAGGTGGTGATATCGACGGACTGTGCTGGTCTATCGGCGAGATGTTGATGACCTGCGTTTCGGCTTTCCGTTTCGTAGTTCCAGGCGATTCCAACAGGTGGAGACTCTTCTCGATGCGGTCGATCAATGCGTGGTGCTGTTGGTCATAGAACGAGTTGATGTTTGGCAGGAGCCATGGCGTTGGTTGTGTGTGACACAGTGCGGCGTAGCGGTCGGACTCTAACTGCGCCGCCTGCAGACGATAGAACTGCTGGAGCTCAATGACACGTGTCTTTGACTTCGTGCTCTGCATCATGAAGTGCATCTGGAGTACTCCGACGCGAACCGACACAGGCGCCGCGTCAGACGCGTCGGAAGATGTGTCAGAATTGCTGAATAACGCAAACGGGATTGCACTCTGGTGACACACACCTTGTAGAGCCGATTCCAGCTTCCCGAGCATGTCGGGTGACGAATGCGATGATTCTACCGCGGAACAGTAGGCAGAGACATCTGGTGGTGACACACTTAATGGGGTAGACATCTTGGTGCTTGGGTTGTACTGCTCTTGTGGCAACGTCACCGAGTTGATAGGCGAAGACAACGCATCACATCTCGCAATGTTATGACTTGTGCTGCCATCTAGTACAGGTGACAGGAACTGCAATGCATGTGGTGACATTTCGTTTTGTGGACTCCCCATCGAACTAATGGGACTGATCACTTGGGGCATCACTGGTGGTGAGGCCCAGAATGACGACGACTCCATCTCGGTGCTGAGTAAGCCAGAGTTCTCACTCGGGGCCATCAAAGATGCATTCTGCAACATAGAAATACACGTACAGTTTCCAGTCATATTATTTAGGCCATTTAAGCAAGTTAGAATAATGTGTATACTGGATAACATGATTCCATGATAAAAGTTGGACAATCTCTTTTTAATAATGTTTTATTTAATATCGCACCAGATCCAGTTATATTTGTTGAAGGTACTTTACCGCGTGTAGAACTTTATAATTTATAAAGGCAACAACAATGGACAAATAAAATTCATTTAAACATTGAAACAAAGAATGTAAAATATGTACCTACTACCTAGTACATACAATAGAATAATCATGTATTAATTTGTATTAATATATAAGTCATGGTGCCTCCTTAACCAAATTCAAATTCAATTTGCAATCGCCAATACATAATTGATTACATAGCTTACGGAAACCTTTTTTGAAACCCAAAAACTATTAATTTATTTAATGTGAAACAGATTCAATTCAAGTGACCCTCAAATTTGTAATCATATATACTGGCAGGCAAGATATGATTATGTGCTGATATTTAGGATAGATGTTAGCATAGCTAATTAGCTATTGACAAGGCAAGTTAGTAGATGCATAAATACGATAAACAAAACTACTCTAATAACTAAATAATATTTTTTTTTAAATGCCTGCATATTTTTTAATATAACTGGCTTAATGATAGGCTTCAGAATCAGTTGAATGAAAATGCCCATTCAAAACACTAACACCAAAACTAAGTAACAATTATTTATAAATGACTTGTTACTAAGTTGGTTAAATTTTTCATAAATGAAATTTTTTGACAACAAATTGAAATCATGAAGAATATAAGTTAAAACTATGTAATCAATCCTTGAACTGTATACTTCAAATTTGTTGCCAAATAAATTACCTGTATGTTTTCATATTTTTGACAATGAATATATTATATGCTAATAATGTAATGCAATAACATGGTGCTATATACTTTTTTGTTTAATGATTTATTTGTAAATATAAAAGTATTTCAATCAGGAGTAATAGGAATACATCACTGAATATTAATAATGTGTTGATAAATTATATCACACTGATTGAATTATGCAAACGAAATCAATCTGAACAAATTAATTTGATCCAGATGCCAAATGGAAATTGGATTGTAAATTTATATGCAGGCATTTCCATTTGGTCTGAATTGTGTTGAGCTGAGTTGTTCCACACGACTGACTCCAACATTCCACATGGCTGAGTCAATTGTTCCATATGGCTGAGTCAGTTGTTCCACATAGCCAAGTTGAAGTACCGTAGAAGCCATTATTCAATGTTAGCTCCATTACAGCTCATTGCAAGATATGCTTGCTTACCCAAGTTGAGGTTAATATATATTTTTCTAAGGTGGGTTGAACTATGTAACAACCTTTGCCTAAAGACAAGAACATACCGTTTAGAGAATATGGGACCATGATTTAATGAGCACGGAGCAATGATATATGTAATTTTTCAAACTAAATGTAAATTTTATATTTTTTCTCAATTTATTTCATCAATAGACATTAAAATAGGAATATGAGGCCATATTATATATATATATATATATATATATATATATAATGTGCCTTTTTAAGTGACTTTTTTTGTTCTTCAATCCAAAATGAGAGGGAGAGTGAGTGGCGGAGAGAACATATGACAGAGTGAGAGTGAGAGTGAGAGAGAGTGAGAGTGAGAGTGAGAGTGAGAGTGAGAGTGAGAGTGAGAGTGAGTGAGAGTGAGAGTGAGAGTGAGAGTGAGAGTGAGAGTGAGAGTGAGAGTGAGAGTGAGAGTGAGAGTGAGAGTGAGAGTGAGAGTGAGAGTGAGAGTGAGAGTGAGAGTGAGAGTGAGAGTGAGAGTGAGAGTGAGAGTGAGAGTGAGAGTGAGAGAGAGAGAGAGAGAAGAGAGTGAGAGAAGAAATGGTGGAGTGGGGAAACGGGAGAGGTAGATAGGGAGAGAGAGAGGGAGACACTTGATGAGAGAGGTGCGGAGAGCGAGGGACAGAGGTAGGAGGGAGGGCAAAGAAGGGGAAGGGAAAGAGACAAAGAGAGAAATGGGGAGCAAGAGAGTGTGAGAGAGGGTGAAGTAGGGGGTGAAGTAGGGGGTGAAGTAGGGGGTGAAGTAGGGGGTGAAGTAGGGGGTGGGAGAGGAGAGAGAGAGTGAGAATAAGCAAGAGTGAGTCAGAATGAGTGAAAGAGACACAGTTTGAGCAAGAGACAATGTGTGCATGCGTGCGTGCGAGCGAGCGAGCGAGAGAGAGAGAGAGAGAGAGAGAGAGAGAGAGAGAGAGAGAGAGAGAGATAGGCATTACAACTATTCAGGTTCCTAAGACAGGATAATGAGAAGGGAAAGATAAAGGCTGTTAAAGAAAAATCCACCATAACCACTATGCCACTATTAGATAAAGAAGAAATTGTACATGGGAACATCACTGTTAGATCGGACATAAATGTCAGTATAATACTAGCACATGCAAAAGTTGATGACATGTGTCATAAATCTTACGCTAGTTTTATAATCACACCTACACTGGCGAACAAAGCATAATGTTAGGAACAAGACTAACACACGCTGAACCCAGCGCTGTCTTGAAATCACTGACTGAAAAAGACAACATTTGATTTGATTGAACTATTTTCCCATTATTAGAGAAAGTATTTTTAGGAAACATGTAACCATGTCGATATCATTTCATTTTCAGGGTAATAAAATTAGATGTCCATTTTCATATGTACAATAACAATTAATTAAAAATAAATTCTCTCTAGTTTTTATCTTAAAATCACATCGCATTATAAATTATGTATAACATTATAACAAGCTAATTGCCCAAATATGTGGTTTGTTAAATGTTTCAGAAGAAACCAATTTTTGTACATTTTTGCATAGTGCATTTTTTTATGAAAACATCGCCTCAGGTTTGATTACTACTACGTAAATGGATTTAAAAATCATGTTTATGTAGCATCTTTCTCTGACTTATCTGAGAACAATTTATTTCATGAATGAATCCTAAAACATTCATGTAAATTTAAGAACAAAATAAAATGAATATTTAAGCATTCTAAGTGGGGACCAACAGAGATCAGATTAAACTGGTAGTATTGACTCATTATTTGCATTGTTCTTGATGTCATCACATGTCTTAACATAATCCGTCATTGATTGTCACATGCAATAGTCAGATTTTTATTTGATCACAAAGTAACCACATAGCTAACATTGACCACACGTTCTGACAGCCATTAACTAATTAGTCACATTAATTTTGTAAGAGGGAGGAGGGAAGAAGGAAAGATGGGAAGAGAGCAAGAGAAAGGGGAGGGAGAGATAGAGAGTGTGTGAGAGATAGAGAGTGTGTGAGAGAGAGAGTGTGTGAGAGATAGAGTGTGTGAGAGAGAGAGATAGAGAGTGTGTGAGAGAGAGTGTGTGAGAGAGAGAGAGAGATAGAGAGTGTGTGAGAGAGAGAGTGTGAGAGAGAGATAGAGTGTGAGAGAGAGATAGAGTGTGTGAGAGAGTGTGTGTGTGAGAGAGAGAGAGAGAGAGAGAGAGAGAGACAGAGAGAGAGACAGAGAGAGAGACAGAGAGAGAGACAGAGAGAGAGACAGAGAGAGAGACAGAGAGAGACAGAGAGAGACAGAGAGAGACAGAGAGACAGAGAGACAGAGAGACAGAGACAGAGACAGAGACCGAGACCGAGACCGAGACCGAGACCGAGACCGAGACCGAGACCGAGACCGAGACCGAGACCGAGACCGAGACCGAGACCGAGACCGAGACCGAGACCGAGACCGAGACCGAGACCGAGACCGAGACCGAGACCGAGACAGAGACATTACAACTATTCAGGTGCCTAAGACAAGATAGTAAAGTGAGATGGGAAAGGATGGTAAAGACAAGAATAAGAAAAATCCTCCATAATCGCTATCCCATTATTACATAAAGATCGGAGTAATTATACATTGGAACATCATTGTTAGATGAGATATAAATGTGTCGCATATCTCACGCTAATTTTACAATCACATCTACACTGGCGAACCAAGCATAATGTTAGGAACAAGACTAACACAAACTAACCACAGCTGTCTTGAAATCACTGACTGAAAAGACAACATTTGATTGAACTATTTTCCCATATTAGAGGAATATTTTGAGGAAACATGTAACCGTGTCGATATCATTTCACTTTCAGGGTAATAAATTTAGATGGAGATGGCATTGCTGTAAATTTTCATATGTACAATAACAATTTAAAATTAGTTTTCTATTAGTTTTTATCTTAAAATCATGTCAAATCATTATAAATCATGTCAAATCATTATAAATCATGTCAAATCATTATAAATTATGTATATTATAACTAACTGTCCAAATGTGTTATTTGTTAAATGTTTCAGAAGAAAAAAAAATTTGTACGTGGCAAGTTACATTTCTGAAGACATCGCCTCAGGATTGATTAATAAGTAAATGGATTTAAGAATAATAATAATAATAATAATAAAGCTTTATTGCCATATTCAACGTGTAAAAGTTACATGATAAATTGGAATGTAGTCTGGCGTTGACTTACATAGTGCCTAAATGTTCATGTTTATATAGCATCTTTCTCTGACTTATCTGAGAACAACTTATTTCATGAATGAATCCAAATAAAATCATGTAACTCTAAGAACAAAATACAATGAATATTGAGATATTCTAAGTGGGGACCAACAGAGATCAGATTAAACTGGTAATATTAACTCATTATTTAACTTGCATTGTTCTTGATGCCATCACATAAGTCTTAACATTGATTATCACATACAATAATCAGATTATTATTTGTTCACACAGTAACCACATAGCTAACCTTGACCACAAGTTCTGACAGCCATTAACTAATTAGCCATATTAATTTTGTAATTTAACCACATCAAATCAGTGAGGGGGTCAACATTTAAAAATACAAAATATAAATTTCAATAAATGTACACATTATTTATCTAAATATATTGGAAATGTAAGAATATTTGAAATGTAAGAATCACAGTTGGGGATAGGATAAATGGCTGTCAGACTTACAGTGAGGTTAACTATGTAATTATTATAAATCATGGAAGAAAAGGAGTAAAACTTACGAGACTGTCGGCAGTGATGTGAAAACTGAAGTCTGTGGTGTCTTGGTAGTTGCGAGTGCACTCGATGGAGCCTGGGCTCCAACTGACTTCTCCCTCTCCACACATCGGTGACAATGCTGACATACTTGCTACTCAGATTATAGTACTCAAACACACTTGTGGCATGTGGCACTGACAGTGACACTGGACATCGGTCAGACTGACCACTCAACTTATATACACACTTCTGGTCAGCAACTAGCTAGTAGCTATCATTGGCCAGGCAGATTCCTTTGCTAAAGTCACCCACCCCAGCATCTAAGTAAATGAAACTCTTTGATAAGATCAGCAAAAGGCATATTTTTGCTTTCATCTTGACTCATAAAGATCAAAGATTTATAGGCACAAACAATGGGTGCTCGGTCAGTCAACCGGAACCAGGAAGGTGTGACAGTTTTGGGTGGGCACCTGAGACCTTCAAAGGGGTGCCAGGAGCCAATTGAGCTCTGGACAGTAAGCTCGCAGTCAGCCATGTGGAACAGGTGTAGTTCTACATGGGTGATTTTGGTGGTTGTCTTGCAGGATGAAAGCCATCTTTAACCTGGCTTTGGCTCAGCTACTGCTCTTGATAAAAATATCTGCTCGTTCATTTCAGGCTGAGGTGAACATGATATTGTAATTACTTGTTAAAGAATTACTAAATAAATGTATTTGGATATTAACTGTTTTTAATACTAACTATATTTAAATGATTTTGTTCCATTAATTGTTCTTAAGATGCATTTATGCATGTAATAATATTATAATTTAGATTTTTAATGCATATGAAATATTAATACAATTTGTTTACAGAAAACATGTGAAAGCTTATGTCTAATTTGTTTAGTCCACATTGTATACTCATAGCAGGACCATTCCGAAGATTTTCTCCTCCCGTTAGTAACTAAATAGATCATATAATACAGCTTCCTATAAATACACCTAGAACAATCTCTCTGTTACTGCATCAAGTTCATAGATTTTCAGGCAGGCAATTTTCCATTGGTCATTCATACTGCACCTTTCCTGCTATAGAAATATTCAATCATTAAACAGGATTGCTACATGCAAAAATAAACCCACCCACGCCCAGACCAACCCAGTCGTATTTTCTCTTTTCCCATATCTGTATTTGTTCTCTTTCGACCAATTATCATGTCTGCAAGCATGTGCTCAATCTTTTGTAAGAGTTGGATGTAAAGGAAAAGAAACATAAACCATGATTTGTTATGGTCACCCTACTCTCAACAGTACCTGTCAAATCTTATTTTAATTTCCGGTCTGTAGTTTCTTTCACTAGCCTGGGTAAAACAATGCACGACATGGTGAGAATGAAACGTACGTGTAATATTCCTTTTATTTGATAGTAATGTTGACTTCAGCCACATGGGATAACTTCAATGTCCTGTTGTCCTATGTATGCTAGTCTCTCATCCACAGATTTGCTGAGTAATTATCTTCTTTTATGAACAAGTAGTGTAAAAAGTGTCATTTGCAAATGGCGTTTTGCAGGCAGTGACTGTATGGATAATGCTAGGAATTTGTACTCATTGACTGACGATCATTGTTTAGTACTTTATGTGGACGGTACCTTACAAACATTGTTTTAACTGAAGTGTAAAGGTTTTCTGAACAAATAAGAATATTATTTAACCTGTTGTTAGGAGATCAAAAACCTTCATTTTACCATATTGAATATATTTTTCATGGCTCCAAGAATGGTTTATTGTAGTATAATTTAACTGAGGCAACACATGTGACACCAGTTCGTGAACATCGAAACGTCGTACTCATCTTCGACAATTAAGTTCATTTTATCAGTTGTTAAATGTACACCCCATATATAATAATATTAAAATAATTGTAACACTTATATAGCACCTGTCCTTGAAAATCCAAGCTCAGAGGCCCACAAACTAAATTATTTGGTATAATCATTAACGGGGAAACACTGAATAGTATGTTCTTAAATTCACTCTACACCAGATCTGTTCTACTTCATGCATTCTTGCCTAAAATTAATTGTATAGAAAGGGATGTCAAAGCGTGGTGATCTGATATCAAATCAGGAGGGACACAGGTGGATAAGGATTGGAAACAACAATTTGTCAAAACAGGGAAGGAGGTTTTCTGTAATTGTTGCACATCTGACACAAAGGAAATAATTCAAAATTTCTGGCCTTTTGACCTAGTTGTTACACAGTAGCCAAGTGTTTGATTGAAAAGGTGTGTATTTGTTTGAAGTAGATGACAGAATACACAGGTGAACTACAAGGCTGGTTGTTAATCCTACTTTCACACCTGTTGCTTGTAGTTGTGTAGACAGAGGGAAGTGTGACTGGGAGTAGCAGGCAGAGCATGTTCCTTTGTGTCCCCATTAACACCTGGTCATTGTCTCCCAACAGTTGGGGATTGGGAAGGGGCAGTAATATGTCACCATGTCATCATGCCACATTCCTGCCCAGGACGCCAGCCACCACTGACACAGGCACAATAACTATTTTACAGACCTGCCAAATAATCTCAAAGTTACCAGGTACTCACAAAGGAACAATAATCACTTCACAGTCCTGTCAGACAATGTCAAATTACACTCTCATTTCGACTTCCCTTTGTATGCTCAGAATATTTGATAAATTTGCTATATTCAAGGTGAACCATCCCTGATGATTCTTCATTCATTCTGCATATGAATGACTTAAATACAGGTGAAACTTGCATATAAACACATGACTAAATTAACTGGTATTTTTCAAGGACATTTGGTATAAGTATATCTACCAAAAAGTGGTTCTTATTATTAACTTTTAACAACATTTGTATATTCTAGTTGTTTCTGGCACATGCTATATTAACTGACCAGGTGGGGCACTATATATTGTGTTACTATATTATAATCATTTTTAGAACATTATTTTCAAGCTAAGTTTTCTAATATACATATACGAGTGTGACCACTTCCAGGGTGGTTGTGGGCTAAGTGGTTCTTTCAAGTTCCAAATGGAGACAGGACTGACATTAAGTCAAGAGACATGCACAGTTCCCATTGCTGAGAGCATGTTTTTTACAGCAAATAAACTTGCTTGTTCTATCTGAATTTTAATCTTGGTATGTCAAGCGTATGTGCTAATCACCATAACCATTGTTCTTATGGTTACAGAGGTTTTCTTGCAAACTTGTGATGAAAAGAGGATCAACTTCAAAATACAGAGAATTGAACCATCTTTAATGAGGACTATATAATTACGATACGTGTGGTTGGATTTTCCTAAATATTAGTATTAGTAATTAAAACAGGTTATTTCATATTTTACACAACCTATAAATATGTCGTTCTCATAATAACAATGTGATAGTAACTTATAGCAAATGTGTGTGTGTATGTGCGTGTGTGCGTGCGTGTGTATGCGCCTGTGTGCCTGTCGGTGTGCATGCATGCGTATGTATGGGTGCATGTGTGTGTGTATGTGTGTGCATGTGTGCGTGTGAGTGCATGTGTGCATGTGCCTGTGTGTGTGTGTGTGTGTGTGTGTGTGGGTGTGTGTGTGGGTGTGTGTGTGGGTGTGCATGTATGTGTGTGTGTCTGTGTGCGTGTGCGTGTGCGTGTGCGTGTGCGTGTGCGTGTGCGTGTGCGTGTGCGTGTGCGTGTGCGTGTGCATGTGCATGTGCATGTGCATGTGCATGTGCATGTGCATGTGCATGTGCATGTGCATGTGCATGTGCATGTGCATGTGCATGTGCATGTGCATGTGCATGTGCATGTGCATGTGCATGTGCATGTGCATGTGCATGTGCATGTGCATGTGCATTTGCATGTGAGTGTGTGTGTGTGCGTGTGTGCATGCATGCGTGCATTCATGCATGTGTGTGTGTGTGTGCACAGACATGTGCATGTACATGTCTGTATGTGTGTGCATGCGTGTGTGTGTGTGTGTGTGTGTGTGTGTGTGTGTGTGTGTGTGTGTGTGTGTGTGTGTGTGCAACTGTGCATGCATATGTGTGTGTGTGTGTGCATGCATGTGTATATACATGTGTGTGTGCATGCATATTGCGTGTAGTATGTGTGTGTGCATGTGTGTGTGTGTGCATGCATGTACATGTGTGTGTGTATGCATGCATATGTATGTGTGTGTATGCATGTGCATGCGTGCGTGTGTGTGCGTGCGTGCATGCGTGTGTGTGTGTGTAAATAAACATAGGAGGTAATAGCTGTACAACTTTATAGCCAGGCGAGTCATTGTCCATTATTTCACTGTCTATACCCTCCTTGGGCTAATTAACTTGACATAACAAGGTGTGGTTTGTGAACACATCACCAGCCACACTGCCTCATTCTCATATCTAATTTGCAAATGTATCATACAAATCGAGATATAGTGCATCATTTTGTTCAATATTTACAATTCTGTTTTATTGTCATACTGTTTGTCTAGCATAGTGACCCTTCTTCAATATACTGTGGTAAATAAAATAAACTTATTTACGGTATTATTACAAATTTGTTAGGCAAACAAAATGTCCATTAACAGGCTTTCAAAATCTGAATTAGAACAAATTTATCAAACAAACACTATCCTCTTAGAAGTACATAATTCTGTGATGGAATTAGGCCATCTAAAATGGGGGATGAAATAAAATACACAATGCCCCAAACAAGTCACACAATGCCCAAAACAAGTCACACAATGCCCAAAACAAGTCACACAAATCACAATGGTTTCCACAGATGTGATTTCTTTGATCCCAGATTCTGTCCCATCTAATCCTCTACCAGAGCTTAGCAGGTAAAACTGTCACACCTTAGTTTCAGCTCCTGTGTATTCCAGCCTGATAGATCAAAGGAGGCCAATCAAGGCAGGTGTTACAAGGCCCACCTGCAGTAAATGTTATGGTGACCAATGTTATGACAACAGAAGAACTCAGACTACAAGTACAAGGCAAATTCTCTGCCAGGAACTTCCTAAATCTGAAGAGTTTATCAGATACAGCAAACTAGAACTGCATCTAGATCTGACTGCATCAATAGTTTGTTGATTCATACATTATATTTTTAATAGAAGCACACTATATAACCACTAAAAGTAATCTCTCTTTACCCACAGCTCTTTTTTAGGTCTTAGTTTCTAAATACAGATTTTCAAAAACCTATATCCCAGAATTAAGCCCTACGTTTCTGAGGGCCTCAACACTATTACCAGACTTGGGTTCACGTAATGAACCATATCGTAAAAACTGTTCATCAAAATTATATAAAAGTGTATAGATTTAACAAGATTTAACAAGATTGCCACCTAGAGAATCAACTCTAGATGGCAGGTGGACAAGGAAGCCGTTTGGCTTATCGAGAGTCCAACCTATCTATCTAAGTATACCCTGCCCGTCTTAGGTATATGTCAATTTTATTTTTAAACATATTAACACTTCTAGCACCTACACAATCAGCTGATAATTTGTTCCATTCGTTTACTATTCTTTGGGAAAATGAAAATTTTCTAATATCTAGTCTACACTGCTTCTTTGCTAATGCAACTCCATGTCCTCTAGTCCTTCTCTCTTCCTTGATCGTGAAAAAAATATTTCTGTCAATATTTTCATACCCATTCAATACTCTAAAAACCTCAATCTGATCTCCTCTCAATCTTCTGGTTTCTAGTGTTGTTAGACCACATTCTTTTAGACGCATTTCATAACTAATATTCCTGAGTTTTGGTATCATTTTTGTTGCTCTCCTTTGTACTCTTTCTAGCATATCAATATCCTTCTTGCGATATGGCCTCCATGCTTGTATACAATATTCTAAATGAGGCCTAACTATTGTTTTATAAAGCGGTATTATTAGTTCTTTTTCTTTGTATACTATATTTCGCCTAATTAATCCAAGAATTTGGTTTGCCTTCGCTGCTGCAATTCCACACTGCTCTGATACCTTCATGTCAGCACTAATGGTTAAACCTAAGTCCTTTTCCTTTACAGTAGTATTTAGTACAGTACCACCCATTGTATATTGTGCATTTTCATTCCCATGTCCTGTGTGGAGGCACTTACACTTTCCAAAGTTAAACAGCATTTGCCATTTCTCAGACCATTCTATCAACTTATTTAGATCATCTTGTAAATGCTGTCTATCTGCATCACTTTTTATTTTCCTAAACACTTTTGTGTCGTCCGCAAACTTCAACACCTTGCTTGTTATGTCATCATCCAAATCATTGATATATATTAAGAATAAAATAGGTCCCAATACTGATCCTTGCGGTACTCCACTCAAAACAGATTTCCAATTTGAAACCTCCCCATCAACTACTACTCTTTGTCTTCTATCAATAAGCCATTTTTCTATCCAGTTAATCATACTATTTCCTATGCCATGGGCCTTTAGTTTAAGTAGTAATCTTTGGTGTGGCACTTTGTCAAAGGCTTTTTTAAAATCTAAGTAGATTATATCTACTGGTGATCCCTCATCTACCCACTTTGTGACATCTTCCAAAAAACATAACATATTTGTTAAGCATGACCTCGCTTTTAAAAACCCATGTTGAGATGTGTTTATCAATTTATTTTTAACAAGAAAATCAACCAAGTGATCTTTAATTAGTCTTTCTAATAGTTTACAAATCACCGATGTTAAACTCACTGGTCTATAGTTCTCTGACTTGCTTCTTGATCCTTTTTTAAATAATGGTATGATGTTTGCTTCTTTCCATTCTACCGGAACCACTCCTTCCTCTAATGCCAAATTGAACACTGTTGCAAGTGGTATGCTAATTTGTTCTACAATTTCCAGTAGTAATTTGGGAGGAATCCCATCCACTCCTGGTGATTTATTATCCTTCATATCTCTTATTTTCATAGCTACCATTTTTGGGGTTACAGTTAGTTGTCCTAAATAGTCACACTCTCTCCCTTCGAACTTAGTCTCTAGTACTGGTAATGTACTAATATCTTCCCTGGTAACCACCGAACTAAAGTATTCATTTAGGTTTTCTGCCATTAAGAATCCCTCCGTTATTATGTTTCCATCACTACCTTCTAGTGGCCCGACCTTATCTTGAACTTTCTGTTTACTTCGAACATACGCATAAAAACTCTTGCTGTCATGTTTTATGTTGAAAGCTATTTTTTGTTCATAGCTTCTCTTCGAATTTCTAATTTCAGCTGTAGCTTGATTAAGTGCTTCTTTATAAATGGCATAGTCTTCTTCACTTCCAGTATGTCTATATGTCTTCCACATCATTTGCTTGTACTTGATTTTTCTACTGGCTTCCTTCGATAAGTGTTTCTTCTTTGACCTTTTCCCTTGTTTTTTCAAGGGGACAAATTTGTCAACGACGCAGTCAATTTCCCTCTTTAAGATATTCCAGCATTCTGTTGCTGTCTTATTCTTCAGTGTGTTATTCCAGTCTATCTTCGCTAAATATTCCCTCATGTCCTTATATCTTCCTTTGTGAAAATTTTTCCTGTACCGTATTTTTCTGTTCCGTTCTCCTTTTACTTTGATGATAAAATGTATCTGGTTATGATCACTACATCCCAGTGGCTCACATATATTGACATTATCAACAAATTCCTTCTGTGAGCTCAAAACTATGTCCAACACGTTCTTGTCCCTGGTTGGTTCTAACACATGTTGAAAAAGGAAACTATCTTGTACTAAATTTAAAAACTCTTGATCCTCTCTCCCAGGACTCTGTAGAGATGTCCACTTTATATGCCCATGGTTAAAATCCCCCATAATAATACAGTCCCGTTTACTCACTTCTTTTATAGCGTTGTGCATTTTTTCATTCTCTTCTATGCTTATGTTTGGACTACGATCAACTAACCCAACAGTTAATGTTGAGTTTCCTGTAACTATATAATCTGATCCAGAAAGGAATTATCGATACATTGATCATTGTTGTATGACTAACTGAAACTAATTAATATATAATTTACATATATCAAAAATCCAAGATGGCCAACAATATATATGAAAATCAGTTTTGTTTTGTTGATTCCTCCATAATTATAAGCAAGTATTTTATCAATTATTCTATCATTGCAAGATGTAAGGTGTCTTCAATGAGTAATACAAAAACTAACACTCAAACATCTATTGGGTTCCATTTTATGTCACTCAGGATGTTTTACTCAGATCAGGATTGAAATAGTACATACAGCAAATGACACTACCACCACGAGTGCTATGTGGGATATAGCACATGTAAGTACAAAGCAAAATTATATTGTGTAAATCATAATAAATTTGCCCACACTGTGTCATCAAAATTACTGTCGCGTGGCTGCAAAACATATTGAAAATAATAAGAATATTATTTATGTCAACAATCCTGAGAAGAAACAGGAAGGCCGATAAGATATATCAAAATCAGTTTTATTTTGTGGCTAATGCACAATTATTTGACAGCTCAGAATCGAATGAAATATCGCCGATGTCAAACACGGCTGTCAACATAGCTGCTGCTTTTCACATTCATCCAAATCATCGGACATGCTAACTAAACAACTACAATTCTTGCTCACGAACATCGCTAACATGAAGAGTGTTACTGTCGCGTGTTTTGGTTTTGCTAGAAATTACAAGTTTACTTGATAAATATATGCAAACTTGGTGTCACACTGTTGGTTGATCTCCTGTCTACATCCAGGTATAATTTTGATGAAGTTTCCATGGAAACCTAGCGACATCTAGTGATGATTGTACACACTCATGTAAACCACGACACATCGTGGTTCAGGATCTATGATCCACATGTTCAGCAGCCACAATGGCATAAATGTACTCTAACGTCCCACTCAATAGGTGGCGCCACTTCAGCAATTAATTTTCTTGATGCTACATGGTGACAACCGAGTCACCACCCAGAGAGGCACTTATAATAAATAATAATACTAATAAATAATACTAATAAATAATAATAATAGATAACAAATAATAACAAATAGTAACAAATAATAACAAATAATAACAAATAATAACAAATAGTAACAAATAATAACAAATAATAACAAATAATAACAAATAATAACAAATAATAACAAATAATAACAAATAATAATAAAAAAATCAATATTTATATAGCGCCATAATCACACGGTGCTCTATGGCACTTGTGAACTAAAGACGGTGACTTACGATTTGGTGACGTCGCCCAGGGACATAGACGGTTGACACACGTGCATCTGTTGCACCGCCCCAATGAGGCCGTTCTTGTGCACCACCTGGCACAGCAGCGCCGCCTGGAGGCCAAGGATGCCACTCTTCGTCGTCATCTACGGAAATAAATGCGACCAACGTTGTCTCAGTCATTTGTCATCGGAAGGCGTCGTCTCACATCAACTGAGAATATTATGTATAAAATGTTATCATTTTAATCAGTGTTTATGTTTTAAATTAATGTATAGATAATTTACATTCACAGATTTAGTAAATGTTTTAATTTTATATTTTATATTAATTTATATGATTTACAGAGGTTTAGTACTATACATCATTAAAACAGTGTTTAATTTATTTTAAATTGATTTATATGATTTATATAATTTACATACAAAGGTTTATACTAGTGTACATCTTAAACCAAAATTTGATTTGATTTATATTAATTAATGTAATTTACATTTGTATTTATTAATACATTTATTGTCTTGTACAGCGCATCAATCCGCCATGCAGGAATTAGCACTTTAGAAAAACAGTTTTATTATTATTATTATTATCATAAAGAAAACCAGGCAACTGGTTTATATAAGACAAAACATCTCTGTATACATGATGTATTTTTGGTTTTGTGAAGTAGACTGATGCATCTAATTTTCTAAACTGTTCGGAATGTATATAATTTTTATTGTTTTGTGTTCATCATCGAAGTATAAATATAATTATTTTAGCAGCTGATGCATTTTTAAATATAATCTTTATTTGGTTGTACATTTGCCATGCAGATGTTTGTCAATTGGTTGTAGGTATATTTTGTACCTAACAGACAGTGACACCTGACAGTAATAGCAATGTCATAGAACCATTACGTTCCTACAGTTCACAACCCAACACCATTTGGATCATATATGAGATCACATACGTCCACTTCAGGTGATGGTAAGTAAATTATGTTATGGTAAAATGTTGAGTTACAACATTAAACCAATTCTTTGAGAATTCTAACCTTGTTATGTTCACAATTATTCATTGTGTTAATCTGACAAATTCACATGATTCTGTTCATTTATTTTGCTACAATTATGTTTTGTCAATATCTAATGACCATGATGATATATCCATACAATAACTCTGCATAATCAGAGTTTAACTGCGGTTTACGCTAGCTTTCTCAATTGATATGCAACACGCCCATAAATACTCTATACTTGCCTTCAGACTTTGGTGAGTTTTATGGGGCAAGATATTAATTTATTTGATTTACTTGCCATCGGAAATAAAATAGTCATGAGAATGAGTTAAATTTTAAGAAATTTTACGTAAATGTGACAGACACTGCTCTTGGCTGACGGTGCCACCAGGTGGCCAAGCTGAAGCCGAATGACCTACCTGCAGTATGCCATCGCGAGTACGGAACATCACCTTGCCAACCTCTATGTCCAGTTCCTGTATGGCCAGTGTGTACATCTGGGGGGTGTATCTACAGTGGACAAGACAACGACTTACATGCAGGTTGTAGTGGTCGTTGTGTCTCTATCGCCAATGCTCTTCATCATCATCATCTCTTTTATTATTCTACTTATGTATTTTTATGAACGCTGCACATGAATTTCTCTTCTGGGATAATAGTTTCATTGTATTGTATCCACCACCACCACCACCACAACATATGTTGAAAATGGGATTAGTGCTAAAAGGAGTGATATGTTACAGAAGGCTGTGAGTCATGCAATGCTATCATATATTTTCCATTGATAGGGATGTAGACCTATCCCAAAATCACTTTGAGCATTCGTCTCTTAAAATGATCAAAAAACCATCTGACTCATGGCATAAGCAACATACTGACGAAAAATTTAGAACTAAAGTGCAGTAAAAAGATAATATCTCATCCACAAAACACAACATACAAACCTAACTGCTAACGTTGTATATAGTTCAAAAGGTAACCATATTTTCAAGTGGCCATGCAATAGCTCCTAGTGAAGCACTTCCAAAAGCATAATGACAAACACCTTGTGGTGTATTGCAAATAAACTTAAAAATTCAAATGACACATTGTCCTACATTATCCAGTAGGTGACACAAAATACAAGTCCCTAAATTAAGCAATTAGTTATTGCCGACCCTGATGCCGACAGATCAATCTAGTGAGAACTGAATGATTTACCAATATATTTCTGACCAACCTCTAAAATTTGGCGAACAGAATTTTTAAATAACATACCATAAATTTGTCATGAAGTTGGATCTAACTAGTCTACATAAATCTTTTTCCAGTTACTCAACTTATTTAACGATATATTATACATAATTTACAGTGAACCTGAAATGAATACAATCACCCTACATGCATGTGAGTATGTGCTGTGAAACACACACCTGTCACCTTCGACCACATACCTGTCAACTTGGACCACACACCTGTCAACTTGGACCACACACCTGTCAACTTGGACCACACACCTGTCAACTTGGACCACACACCTGTCAACTTGGACCACACACCTGTCAACTTGGACCACACACCTGTCACCTTCGACCACATACCTGTCAACTTAGACTATATACCTGTCAACTTGGACCACACACCTGTCAACTTGGACCACACATCTGTCACCTTCGACCACATACCTGTCACCTTCGACCACATACCTGTCACCTTCGACCACATAGCTGTCACCTTTGACCACATACCTGTCAACTTGGACCACACACCTGTCATCTTGGACCACACACCTGTCAACTTGGACCACACACCTGTCACCTTGGACCACACACCTGTCAACTTGGACCACACACCTGTCACCTTTGACCACATACCTGTCAACTTGGACCACACACCTGTCAACTTCGACCACACACCTGTCAACTTGGACCACATACCTGTCAACTTGGACGATACACCTATCAATTTGGACCACATACCTGTCAACATGGACCACATACCTGTCAACTTGGACCACATACCTGTCAACTTGGACCACACACCTGTCAACTTGGACCACACACCTGTCAACTTGGACCACATACCTGTCAACATGGACCACATACCTGTCAACGTGGACCACATACCTGTCAACATGGACCACATACCTGTCAACGTGGACCACATTCCTGTCAACTTAGACCACATACCTGTCAACTTGGACCACATACCTGTCAATGTGGACCAGATCCCTGTCAACTTGGACCACATACTTGTCAACATGAACTACAACCTGTCAACGTGGACCACATTCCTGTCAACTTAGACCACATACCTGTCAACTTGGACCACATACCTGTCAATGTGGACCAGATCCCTGTCAACTTGGACCACATACTTGTCAACATGAACTACAACCTGTCAACGTGGACCACATTCCTGTCAACTTAGACCACATACCTGTCAACTTGGACCACATACCTGTCAATGTGGACCACATACCTGTCAACTTGGACCACATACCTGTCAATGTTGACCACACACCTGTCAACGTGAACCACGTACCTGTCAACGTGCATCACATACCTGTCAACTTGGACTACATACCTGTCAATGTGGACCACATACCTGTCAATTTGGACCACATACCTGTCAACTTGGACCACATACCTGTCAACTTGGACCACACACCTGTAAACTTGGACCACATACCTGTCAACTTGAACCACACACCTGTCAACATGGACCACACACCTGTCAACTTGGACCACACACCTGTCAACTTGGACCACATACCTGTCAACTTGGACCACATACCTGTCAACTTGGACCACATACCTGTCAACTTGGACCACATACCTGTCAACTTGGACCACATACTTGTCAACTTGGACAACATACCTGTCAACGTGGACCACATATCTGTCAACGTGGACCACATACCTGTCAACTTGGACCACACACCTGTCAACTTGGACCACAGACCTGGCAACTTGGACCACACACCTGTCAACTTGGACCACATACCTGTCAACTTGGACCACACACCTGTCAACTTGGACCTCATACCTGTCAACTTGGACCACATACCTGTCAACGTGGACGACATACCTGTCAACATGTACCACACACCTGTCAACTTGGACCATATACCTGTCAACTTGGACCTCATACCTGTCAACGTGGACGACATACCTGTCAACATGTACCACACACCTGTCAACTTGGACCACATACCTGTCAACTTGGACCACCTACCTGTCAACTTGGACCACACACCTGTCAACGTGGACCACATACCTGTCAACTTGGACCACACACCTGTCAACGTGGACCACATACCTGTCAACTTGGACCATGTCATCCTCCTCTGAGCTGGTGATGAATGATCTGTCTGCTTGTGTCTCTACTGTGGGTATGGAGTCCACACACCCGAACTCCACATAGCGTAGGTAGAGGTGGCACGAATCATGACCCAGCAGTTTCGCTTGCAGCCTGTAGATCTGTCAAAAACCCAAACGTAAAACACCCCATGAAGCCCAGCATTCCCTGTCCTTCCCTGTTATTCCCCGTCCTTCCCAATCCTTCCCAGTCTTTGCATGTCTTCCACCCAGTCTGTTTTGTCCTTCATAGTCCTCCCATCATTCTGTAACTTGTAGTCCTTTCTCTCCTTCCAGTATTTCCCAATCCTCCAGTGTCGTCCCTGTCTATCCCTGACCTTCCCAGTTATCAAACAGGACAGATTTTCCTTGTTCATATTGCAAACACCCTCCAAAGTCAACCTATTTCAGACATTATCTGAATGTGCAAATTTTTCTGTTAACCTGAAAAGGTTTATGCACATAAACGATTTATGCACATAAACGATTGCGTGATACAATCGAATGAAATACCGTTATATTTCTACTTAGAGAAAACCCAGAAACAAAATCATCTAACTTGGAAAATGTTGTACTTTTTCTGTCACCGCTCTCCCATAACATATGCTTAAAAAAAATGTCCAATAGGACAATATTCCCTAAACTGGCACATCAATCTATCTGTTGCATATCGATTCTGAGAACATCCAGACCCTTGGTCTTGTTGTGCTTGGTTTCCAAGGATGTAGATGCAAAAGAAGTTACCATTATATTATTACTAAAACAAATCTCCACCATTTTGCCCACTTGTCTGTCCATCTACCCACCTTGGACAAGACGGCTGACTCTTCTGCGACATCAACAAGTCGACTCCGCAATGTCACCAACTGTTGACACGACAAAAGACGACATGCAGATATTAGTGTCAACACATCTTAGACATGAAACAGACAATGAAACAAATCAAATTTTATTTTACAACAACAACAACAATACATTATACGTGTACATGAGCAATCAAAACATCATTTTTCTCCATCAGTTCGAAATCCATCAGAAGCAATTGGAACACAACACCATAATCAAGCATTCACTAGAGTGAAATTTTGTATAAACATCCCAGTAATTAAAAATCACCTTAAACTATAGCCACCTTTCATGAAAAAGTCAGTAGTTATTTATCTCCATTCCCATTATAAATTTCTTGTGGTCCCTTGCATTAATGACAATTCCTGAAAGTGACTATTTGTGATTTTGTTGAATGATTCTTGTTTTGTTGTACATTTGGACTCTAGTTCATGGGAATTTAGGTGCCACAGAAGTCCACTATGCTTACTATTATTACTGGAGTTTAAGCTGATTTAAGCCGCAAACCAAAACAAGGGTAGATATAATCTCGCTTAACCGACTGTCGGTTAAGCTGCGGAACTACGCCGAGAAGACAGTCTGGTGAGTCTGTCAGCTTTTGAATTTTATCTACGTGATCTATACAATGCTGCCACCTCACGGACACTGGTTAATCCTGCCATATATTTGAACTGTATCTCTATTTGTGTTAATATAAGTTTAATTTTGAATAGTTTTTATAATACAGCATTATTTGATAAAAAAAAGTATCCTAATTTAATTTGTGGGTTATTCGTATGGGGCTAAACAATGCTGCCACCTCACAGAGCCTGGGTAACCGAGGCTACGGTAGTTACAATGTAAAGAAGACAGACCAACACTGTGATGACCCACCCAGTAACCAGGGACAAAGAGGCAAGAAGACTGCACTAGACAGCATGAGCCATGTTCAATAGCTTTCAGCGAGGTACCCATTGTCCCCCAATTTGTCCCGCCCCGACCAGTGAGTCACCTGCAGGACTTGTCCCAGTCGCTCCAGCATGTGCTTCTGTTTCGCCTTCTTCGGCATCTCTTTCACCTCCATTGCGTTCATGTTCGCGACCGTGCATGCAATCTCGGTCATCAGAGTAGGATTGCTGATGTATGTGTCCTTGAACAACTGTGGACATGGTCAAGAGAAACAGGTCAACTTAGTGACACATTGTCATCACTGTGCGTCTCAGAGAGACCACAAAGGGAGACCTGTTCAAGTGTCTAGTCTGGGCTAATATACATCATTGTCAGTGAATGTCTTTGTAGGAGATCAGGCATCAGAGACACATATTAATGTTAAAGCACTTGTGTTGTAGCATCTTTAATTTATCTTTGATATCCAACAAACATTGATTCTGCTACATAGTGACCAAGTTCGGGTCTAGCATCCTAGTTCTGTTTAATATACTACTGTGCAAAACAACTTATTTCCATAAAAATGTGTCAATATCTGCTGATGTGATATGCTAACTAAATTTTATAACACTTCAAAACTAACAAAAACAATTAAGATGACCACAATAATCTTGTTTCTACTCATCTCCTTCTACATCTTACTTCTACATCTTACTTCTGCCACTTCCTCATCCCATTCCCCTCCCTTATCTTCCTGCCTCCCTGCCTCCCTGCCTCCCTGCCTCCCTGCCTCCCTGCCTCCCTGCCTCCCTCCCTTCATCCACCCACCCACCCACCCACCCACCCATCCATCCATCCATCCATCCATCCACCCACTCCACCTACCCATCCACCGACCCACCCACCAACCCACCCACCCATCCACTCACCCACCCACCCTTCTCTCTCCCTCTTCCTTCCTTCTCCCTCCCTCTTCCTTCCTTCTCCCTTCCTCTTCCTTCCTTCTCCCTTCCTCTTCCTTCTTTCTCCCTTCCTCTTCCCTCTTTCCTCCCCTCTACCTCTCACCTCCTTCTGCACATCCAGGTTGTAGGTACATCCACTTTGTCCCAGCTTCTCAAACTCTTTGATGGCAGTGTCCAGGATCCGTAGCTCGATATTGAGCATCTCTGTGGCATTGGCAGCAGGCTCCATGTGGTAAGTCTCCTACAGTCGGCCAGAATCACACGCAGTGGAGTCAGTGGAGTTAGCAGACACACAGAACACATCTAGGTCCTCTCACTCAATATTTCTGTCTTGATTTTACATTCGAACAGAACATTCCATTTGGCAATATGACTGGTAAACGGTTACTATTTTGTAAATTACTGCATGGTTTTTGACTTCACTCACATTGGCATTGTATACAAAAACAATTATAATTTGAAACTAACCATACAAATTTGATGTTTTACTAGGACAAAGCATGTCAGCTGGGTACATTAGTTTCGCAGGATCATTAATGGTAGGTTCTGAATTTTTATATACAGCGTGATGTAACTGCCATTTTATTTTGTCATACTAATTGTTGAAGTTTGCTTCAAGATATGAAATATAATTGATGGCAACATGGACATTTTAATAGCATATTTTATTAAGACAATTATTTCCTAACTGATGCAATTCATTACATATATTTTTATGTATCGGATGTCGAGATATCAAAATATCAATGCAAGCAACATAAGATAAGATAAGATAAGATAGCTTTATTGCCATGTGTTCACATTGTAGTTACAATAAAACATTGGAATGTGTAATGATATTGGTCGTCATAATAGTACATTCACATGACAATACATTCACATGCACCAAACAATGATGTTAAAATATACTACTACATTAAATTAAATAAATAAGAACAATCACATAAAAGGTCCGAATAAAAAATTGCTCATTATAACATCGATAAATAATTGATACGATCTAGTAGAAATATAGTAGCTTAAAATGTAAAATATGAAATAAAAAAATAAAAATATAAAATATAATAAATTATGATAAAATATACATACTAAAACTCATCGGAAAGTGGACTATGTGTTTGCTGCGGGTGGGAGAAAATCACTTCTGTTTTGACAGGGCTTGAACGGCTAAGGGGAAAAAGCTAGTACTAAAGCGGTTGGTCCTGGTTTTTATGGATCTGAATCGGCGACTAGATGGGAGAGGTTCAAATAGGTCATGGGCAGGATGGGATGTATCTTGAGAGATGAGAGTCGCTCTTCCTAACAGACGCTGCTGATACAGTATTTCAAGACTGGGAAGGTCTCTGCCAATGATTCGGGAAGCAGTTTTCACAACTCTGTTTAATCTGAGCGTTTCCTTCTGTGTAATCGATCCAAACCATACTGAGATAGAAAATGTCAGAACACTCTCGATTACAGCTCTGTAAAAGTTGACATGCAATGTAATTCACAGATGGTTGCCATCTTCAAATTGTCTGCCCACACACAGCAGGGTGTAAAATTTGAAGGCTGTCTAACCTGTCTAAAGCTAATACTCATTGTATGCGTCCAGATGAATATTCATTATAACTGGACTGTACAATTAATCACCTGCGTGACAGCAAGCTCAAAATGATTCACATAAACACAAGTATGTATGAGCTTGTTGTGCAGCTAACAACCAAGATATGCACTGATTTGCAAGACAAGAGTAACAAAGAAAGAACTTATGCAAAATTGTCATGTTTTGATATAGCTGAATGCATATCTTAAAACGAATCCCTTTAAATAAAAGGGCCACAGACAATTTAATTTGATCTTGTAAAATAAAATATTTTTACTTTTTATTTATTATTTATTAGTTATTATTACATAGACATTTCTTTGTGCACAACCTACACAATATCAATGACAAAATCCTTCCTGTGTGGTGAAATGTCACCGACTGAGTTGCTATTTCTTGGAAGCCACACAGGAACCACACTGAACACAAATCCACTGAACTGCCATAATAAGTTTTAGAATATATTGGCTTGATGGTTTGAAAACATGCCAGCTTTTTAATGTCTGAATACCAACGAAAAACAGTGAACAGTCAAATTATTTATTGTTTTATGTGAATAATATGTATCTTGACGACTAGAAACCTACCCAGAAGACATGATTGAGGACATCGGGGATGCGACTTGCAATGGTCAGCGATGGGTGGAACTCCAGCATGTAGACGGGCTTCAACGCAGGACTGAGGATGACAGTGGACAAACATCTTAGAATGTCAAACGTTTTAGTTCTTAGTTCTTAGGTGGTTTTCTCCAAACAGCCCAAACTTGGGCTAACGCAGGAGTTCTCTAGAATGAGTGAGTCCACTACAGGTTACACATTTACCCCCTGTGTGGGATCTTTTACTTCCCCTGGCATAGACACCAGATAGAAGGGACCACCGGCTTTTAGTGTCTCTTCCGAAAGACACAGGCAAATGTGCGGTGAACGAAATTGCCTAAGTTTCGAAATGGCGGTAGGTGGGATTGAACCACCGCCCCCTCGATTGACAGTCCGGCGTTCTACCGCGCGACCACCCTCCTCGCACCTCTAATATGCGGTGGGGGTGGTCACATGTTCAGGTGACCTTGTGGTGGAATGTCCCCACCTCTCTCTCTGGTATGGTGTAATAAATTAGTAGTTTTAGTAGTAAAAATGTTTGCGAGACATCTTGTTAAGTAGTCTATGTAGTTATGTTGTCAGTATTGACATTTAGGATGTGGGTCTCTTTTAGGATGTATAGGCTAAGAAAAAGAGGCAATGTTTAAGACCTGAAATGGCTCAAACTTGTTTGTAAATAATTGCATTTCATGACTCTTCCAATAACATGATGAGTTAATAAATAACTGTCAGAAGGTTATTCTGGCCAGATTCATCCATATCTCTTGTTGACTTGGTGCATTGCATAAAAATGTTATGCTTCTTTAAATCTGGAAATGTTCATATAACAGTTCTATATGTGCCTCACTGTAGCATTTAGTTTAGCAGAAATCCATATCATATCACAAAGACGGATGTTTCACACACAAGCTAATGGACTTGTCTAACAATCAAAACCTTGCAATGTTAATGTCTGATGATACCAGTAAAATGTCATGGTCAGTTTTGTTTACCCAGGATTAGAAGGATCCAAATTTGTCAACATTTGTAGACAGAAAGCAGTTACTAAACAGTAAGTTGCAATACAAATGTTGAAGTCCTGTACAAGATGTTCTATATACAGAAAGAGCTTGTCACATTATATAGTATGTCACAGTTACAACAGTTGACCACTTCAAATGGTGATGGTGTCACATGTATTTGTATTATTTTTATGCAGGGGCATTTCTATTAAAAACACACAGTTAGCTACAGAACATGTGTTTTTCACCGAAGGTTTGTTAAGTTTGTCAACTTTATTAGTTTGTTGTCTTTTCCTGCCAAAGAAACCTCATCTCTGGTTTGTCTTTTCAAACTGACAAAGGACAATCATGCAATATGTTTTATCTATTCAATGTGCATATAAACTATAAAATATCAGACTATTTGGCAAACTAACAGGACATTTTTGCAGTTGAACATAATTGTTGCCTCGGTCAGACCATAAAAAAGTTGATCAAGTGGTAGATTCATACATTTCATTATATATGTTGTTGAAAATCTGCTGAAGAATGTGTTTTATGATAAAAACATAAAGCAAAGTTTCTACAATGACAACTGCATATAGGAGTCTTTGATTTATAGTAATAGTAAAAATAGCTATGAATGGGGACGGGTAAGTGTCACCGTTACAGCTAAGGACTGCCAAATGACAGGGTGGGAATGTGATTTCAAAAAATTCTATCTTCAGTTTTTTCTTCGTAAAGTGTTTTTTCTTCAAAAAGATGTTTTTCAGGTGACTTTATTGTGTTAAGGAGCTGATTAAACATTTTGAGAGCAGTTACAGAGAAAGCACGTTTGCCATTATTGAGCTACTGCCAGGAACAAACTGTTGTTGAGAAACGGATGAGTTTCATGGGTATATCAGATAAGTGCAGGTTATTAATTAAATAAGATGGTTGTTTAATCGAAAACATTGTCCTACAGCAATAGTATTATAAGTCATATAAGTATACAAGTACATATATATATATATATATATATATATATATATATATATATATATATATATATATATATATATATATATATATATATATATATACACACACACATATTATTATGCTGTATATACAGTTATCAACAAATTTGACTATATTAGGTTGTGCACACAATTCTGACTGTAATGTTCTGAATACGTCATTTGTGCTGGGAAGAAGTACAAATCAGAACTGCAGAATACATGCCAGTCTTAGCATATTTGGTTACAATTTGAAACAAGCCAACTGGCAGCCATCCAAGACCATTCAACAAAGTTCAAATTAGAAGAAGCATGTCTCAAAAGTTAAATTCTAAATGCACACATCACTTGGCAGCACATTACCACATGGCACAGTCTTGGACAACACCACCTATATGTAGATAGTTTAAAGGACAAAAAAAGGCTACGGTTTCATGTCATACACCTAACAGAGTTTATACAATGTAATAATTTCAACATATACTAAATTTTTTGACGTCAGCGGTTTACTCAGAATGTTACTTTAAAGTCTAAAATTCTAACGAAATCCACGATGGTCTAGATGCCGCCATAGGTGAAGGGTTAACTTGGCTTGGCCATTCAGTGCGCGGCATTCTATATCTTGGCTGAAGCCGGTCAACTTCCTGCGACGTTGTCAAGGGTCAACAACTTCAAGTCTTCGACAGTTCGTTCAGTTGGCGTGACATCTAGCAGCTGCTTATAGACGTATATCTAAATCTGTGGTTAAATCTATGGTAAACTTTAGTAATTATGCCTTCGTGTTCGGCATACGGTTGCAATAATAGTTGAAACAACTGGTAGTATTGAAGCAATGGATTCACATTGGTGATTTGCGGGCGTAGTGTTTGGAATCCCTCCAGTCCAAGTACAGTTCACTTTGCTCGGTCCATTTTGAGGAGAAATGCTTTGATGTAGACATGTATCATCAGTTGATGGGATGATTTCAGCGACAACAATAATAGACAACTTTATATTTATCGTCATCAGCATGTTACGCGCGTTGCCGAGTTGCAACCATTTCATGACAACAGCCAAACCCCATGCAGGGAATCTACGTGGAGAGCGCCTCGATCACCGTCGTGACGTCATTCTTCGTCTAAGATGGGGTAGCGCATAGTATTTGGATGGCTGGGTGTTAAAAAATATTTTTCTGGTAAACCGCTGGCGTTAAAAAATTGAGTATATGTGGAAATTGTTACTTTATATTAACTCTATTAGGTGTATGCCACGAAACAGTTAACTTTTTTGTCCTTTAATGTTTTGTTAATTCATTCTCCAATGTTTTGAGTTGTCATACAGGGGTGTCAGATGTTTGGTGTCCCTGTACAAGGTATCACACATCACACAGGGGTAGCTTTAGGGGGTGCACACTTTTTAGGGGGTAAATAGGGATAGTTTGTGACATTGTACCAACCACAGTTCTTTCCTTTCATCCTCAGGACTGAAACAATGCGATGTTTCCAGAAATATAACTATATAATCCAATACTCACATTTACAATTGTAGATCATGATGGTGTCATAATGAAATAAAAATGTTTCTGAATAAATGACAAATAACTCCAATTGAGTCATATGTAAGTAAACTCAATTTCGAGAAAATCTCATATAAATATTGCATGGTGACTTTTGACAATTTTAACTTCTTATCACCAAGGTATACTTTAATGTCTTTTCCACCAACCGACAATGCATATTTATCATTTATTTATATTACCATATTTTGAATTTTTATAACCTTTTTAAAAAAGGCTGTAAAACAAAACTGATAAATTGCACTTGTTTGAGTCACATTCTTTGCGGTTTCTCTCGAATGAATATATTTAGTACTATGGGAATTAAATCACATGATAAATTGTCACATGACCCTGCCTGCCCAATCACTGTTACAATTATCACATGACAAATTGTCACATGATCATGCCCGCCCACTCACTGTTACAATTGTCACATGACAAATTGTCACATGACCATGCCCGCCCACTCACTGTTACAATTGTCACATGACAAATTGTCACATGACCATGCCCGCCAACTCACTGTTACAATTGTCACATGACAAATTGTCACATGACCATGCCCACCCACTCAATGTTACAATTGTCACATGACAAATTGTCACATGACCATGCCCACCCACTCAATGTTACAATTGTCACATGACAAATTGTCACATGATCATGCCCGCCCACTCACTGTTACAATTGTCACATGACAAATTGTCACATGACCATGCCCGCCCACTCACTGTTACAATTGTCACATGACAAATTGTCACATGACCATGCCCGCCAACTCACTGTTACAATTGTCACATGACAAATTGTCACATGACCATGCCCGCCCACTCAATGTTACAATTGTCACATGACAAATTGTCACATGACCATGCCCACCCACTCAATGTTACAATTGTCACATGACAAATTGTCACATGACAAATTGTCACATGACCATGCCCGCCCACTCACTGTTACAATTGTCACATGACAAATTGTCACATGACCATGCCCGCCCACTCACTGTTACAATTGTCACATGACAAATTGTCACATGACCATGCCCACCCACTCACTGTTACAATTGTCACATGACAAAGTGTCACATGACCATGCCCGCCCACTCACTGTTACAATTGTCACATGACAAAGTGTCACATGACCATGCCCACCCACTCACCTGCTCATGTTCACTGCAATAGGCTGCTGTGGAATGATGGGGTCTGGCATCCCAAACATGAGTGGTGTGTCTTTGGATATTCTCTTGATGTATTCTCTCTGGTCTTCAATCTGAAAGATTAGTTGAGTCAAATGTAACATTATCACAATGAGTATCTGTTGGTAACAGTAGATAATGTATGACATTTGACACATCTGACAACAATTTATATTTATGTTAGGAATATGTCTAACAGGTTGAGTAATATCTAAAAAACAAAAAGGTTTCTTACTTGCAAAATTACTTTTTTGTTAATATCGTTATACTTACTGACTAATTAAGAACTCACTTAACTAGTAAACTGTGTTACTATAACTAGACAGGTCTTGTATCTACTAGTTATAAATATACTTAACAATAAACTGTATTACTATACCTGTTAATTGTCCTGATAAGAAATCTTATTACTACAGCTGAACTGGTCTAAATCTAGGATTCCATAGATAGAAATGGCATATGGAAATGACATGCCACTATAATATGTGACAAAACAAGACCATAGTGCCTTGTAGAAATATGAGGAGTGATTCATGTGTTAAATTATAAATGTGTTATCATGTGGATGCATATGTCGTAAATGAAATAATTCCACATAGCAATGAGAATCACCCCTGGACTGGAATCATTGAAAACACAAGATATGACATCAGTACATAATATTACATATATATTCAAATTCCAAAACATGTTTTAACCATGCAGACCTAGTTAAGATATCTGCCTGATATGAATACATCTGCCAACTAAACCACATGTCAAGAACTTATTTTGTTTGTTTCTTGCTTGTAAAGAAACTTCACAATTACACTTTATGTCAGTATGTTAAGAATATCAGTTGGAGGTGAATGACCTTGTAGATGACCTTGCTCTCCTGTCCCACTGTCACCAACAGATGCAGGAAAACAGTGTCAATGCAGCTAGGACTTAACGTCAACAGAAGCAAGACAAAGATTATGAAAGCCAACACAAAGAACAACAACCCATCACATTGAAAGGAGAGCCACTGGAAGAGACAGACTCATTCACATACCTGGGCAGTATAATCAACAAAAATGGAGGCACAGAAGAAGACGTCAAAGCAAGAATACAGAAAGCATGAGTGGCATTCATCATGTTGAGAAAAAATTGGAAGGTAAAACAAATCGAGTTTAATACCAAACTGATGATGTTCAACTCAAATGTCAAGGCAGTGTTACTCTATGGATCGGAGACATGGCGAAGTACGCAGAAGACACTAAAAAGAATACAGACCTTCATCAACAAGCGCCTGTGTAGAATCTTACACCTGAAGTGGACAGACAGCACTACACTCTGGGAATGGACGACCAAACAACTATCAACAGGAAATGAAAGAATGAAGAGAAAATGGAGGTGGCTAGGACATGGAAACCTCCAGAAACCATCACCTATCAAGTCATCACATGGAAGAGGTGAAGATAAAGGCCACGGAACACCTGGCAAAGACACAGAAAGGGAAACAAAGGCGATGGGATACATCAGGAGACATGGCCAAGATGGCCACAAGCAGACAAAAATGGTATTCCTTAGTCAATGACCTGTGCGTCCAGCCACCAAACAGGCATAATTAAGTACGGATATTTGACAAGAGAACTTAACAACTACATCTCATCTGCCTGTTGATTTGTTCTGTGGACTTTATGACTGTAATGTGACCGGTCTTACCTGTTTGTTGAGGACAGATGTGATGAGCTGGGTTTGTCGACATAGACACAGACACTGGAGACGATAACATGTGGCGAAGTAATTCGCGTCAAAGTCGATGCGTGGGCGCATGTACATGATGTTAGTGATGACCTGGGCCAGCTTACGCTTCTCATCGCGGTCAAACACATGGTGGTAGGCCTCGAGGTAGCAGTCCAGCAACTGTCAAAGTAATATGTCAATCAAACCAAGCTGTCAATCAATTCATGCTGTCAATCAAATCCGTGCTGTCAAATCCAAGTCTCAATCGAATAAATAAATCAATTAAAGTGTGCCACTATATTCGAGCAATTGTGTGTGTGCGTGAGAGTGGTGTGTATGCACATGCATGAGTGGTGTGCATGTGTTGTGTGGTGTTGGGTCATGCATGTTAACGTGTTCATCCTTTGCTGAGAGAGCTTGCATCACAGAAAGTATTATTAATAATAATAAGATAACTTCTATTGCATCTAAATCCTTGGATACCAAACTCAGAGGTGCATCAATACAGAAGGGTTAATCAATCTCTGATTCCACAAACATTTCGATGTTGTCAACTGATTAATTTTAATCCATTTTGTAAAAAGCAAACCTACATTGTGAAAAGCTAGTTTATTTGTAGAACATATATATGTAGTTTTGGCAACATAATCAGACTTGTTTTAACTTATTTATTGACTCCTTCCTAGGAATTATTTCACATGATTTTCAAAACCTAAATCGCCATTAATGCTTGATATGATTTGGCAGCGTTTCTGTGTTGACATTGTTGAACTTTTTTGTTCTTCCAATGACCAAGTCGCCAAACAATTCAGTGGGTCTAACACAAGACACTAATCAGACAGTTGGCTTTGACAAGTTACAAGACATAATATCCAAAATCAACAGTCTGGACACATTTTGTTATAATTTGAATTACACATTTTGTATTTCAACTATAAAAACAAGAGATTCCTGAAGGGCTACACCACTGGAGGAAGCACCTTATACCACTAATCCTCTGTGAAACATTACCTCCTTCTTGGCCTCTTGAAAGGCCACTTCGCTCGCCCACAAGTCCAGCAACACTCCGAACCGGTCGGAGTTCTGGTGGGCATAGGCTGAGATGTCCAAGTCAGCCATGGCATTGTAGTTGCGACTCCTGGAATCTTTCGCCAGCCTAGAGGACTGCAAACAACACAGGCTCATACATATGTTGATGTCACTGTTGTATAAATTCTGCAGATAAATCTAAAACATTTATGCAAAAGTAGTTAATTTATTTTGTATTCACTAATAACACAAGTAACTAGAAAAGTGGCTAGTAAGTGTAAAAGTGCTTTGAGCAGTCCTGAGAACCGGATACTACACTATATATGTACTTTTTTTAAACAAAAACATGAAGTACAGGTAAAAACTAAATGCCATTAAAATATATAAAGTCCTTCTTTTGAGTTTATAAAATGGTCATTACAGCTTACCGGTTGCAAACAAAACAAAACATTCATACAGTAATTTTTGCATGAAAATTGAAGAAATGCTTTATTGCTAAATGATAGTGCCTCCTTATTTAAGGACAGATTAAATATTTGAATTCATGTGGAAACATCATAACTACAATTCATAGTGATAGATGCACCAGTATGTTTCATGGGCATCTCAAGACACACCAATAGATTGCCAAGAATCTGAAGTAAAAATATAATTTTTAAATGACCTGGTTACCTACATGCAAATTGATGCCACCACCATCAAGATGTGCTGAATAGTTTTAAGACATGAAAGGTAATTAAAATCGGACATTTTGCAAGGAATCTGTGTTCTTCAGCCCTCATTAACCTACCTTACTCCCTCTACATGAAGTGTCTTTGTCGATGAAGTATGACGCAATCAGTAAAAGATCTTTCTCCAGGCCCCTGTACAACATGATGGATGGTTCTCAATGTTACAGTTAAATTACATTGTTCATTCAACAATTGTAATACTAGAAAACAATGACTGAAAAATGTGGCTACAATTACAAATATGAGCAGTCACATGTCAAGGGTAAAATCAAGATTGGCTTACTGTTTAAAAAAATATAATCTGCTAGAAAATATTAGCATAATCTTATCCGTCTGTGATAGTGAGTTGATGATATGGCTTCTACAATAGTACATTATCAAAGGCAGAGTTTGGCAGCAGCTGATGCAAGGCCTGGGAGAGGAGAGCTTGTCATTGGAATACAAGATCACCAGTGGACATTACATTTCACCACCAGGAAACATTACAAAGGGAAATGATCTAGAGAAAGATCAGTGAGACGATGGAGAGATGAACTAGACAAATACTGGAAGGACACCATCTGGCAGAAGATAGCGCAAGACAGGCCGAAGTGGAAACAGCATGGTGATGCCTTCACCCAACCACGAGCCACTACGGCTGCACAATGATGATGATGGTAATAGCTATGCATGGTCAATACGGATTCCTTTTGTTCAAGACCATTGACTCTGTAACTGCCAAATATACAACCTGATCGTATTCATGTCACATAAGATCAGCCAACATTGTGTGTCATGATATCTTGAATTGTGTAAAACTGTATCACGGATCAACGACCACACTGTGACACCTGTATGACTTGTGCTTACTTGAAGTCTTCGACAGCCGCATCATACACGATGTAGAAGCCTCGCTGGTCCTGGACGTGGACTCTGTTGTCTTCATACGAGTAGAAGTCATCATGGTTCTCCACCTCAGAGAACTGGATGAACTTTGACTCACTCACCCTGAAACATGGAAGGTAACAACATAGTCTCAGACAACAAGCATGTTGACAAATCACAGCATACAGACAACAAGCACATTGACAAACCACAGCATACAGACAACAAGCACGTTGACAAACCACAGCATACAGACAACAAGCACGTTGACAAACCACAGCATACAGACAACAAGCACGTTGACAAACCACAGCATACAGACAACAAGCACGTTGACAAACCACAGCATACAGACAACAAGCACGTTGACAAACCACAGCATACAGACAACAAGCACGTTGACAAACCACAGCATACAGACAACAAGCACGTTGACAAACCACAGCATACAGACAACAAGCACGTTGACAAACCACAGCATACAGACAACAAGCACGTTGACAAACCACAGCATAGAGACAACAAGCACGTTGACAAACCACAGCATACAGACAACAAGCATGTTGACAAACCAAAGCATAGAGACAACAAGCACGTTGACAAACCACAGCATACAGACAACAAGCACGTTGACAAACCACAGCATACATACAACAAGCACATTGACAAACCACAGCATACAGACAACAAGCACATTGACAAACCACAGCATACAGACAACAAGCACATTGACAAACAACAGCATACAGACAACAAGCACGTTGACAAACCACAGCATACAGACAACAATGACACAGACACACCACATTGTACAGACAACAATGACATAGGCACACCATATTGTACAGACAACAATGACATAGACACACCACACTGTACAGAAAAAACAAACACATACACCATATCATACAGACAATGAAGTAGCAAACCACATTATACAGACAATAATCACATAGACACACCATATCATACAGAAACAATCACATAGACACACCACACCATACAGTAACAATCACATAGACACACATAGCACAGACAACAGTCAAGCATGAGCTGACAATACTGGACAAGCATGGGTGAAGGTGGTCAGTCATGGACTCACTTGTAGTCCTTGGGTGTGTAGTGGATGTGGTTCTGGGAGCCAAGACCACCGGCCCCACCCTGCATGCCGTCCATGCCCTGGCGGTGACTCTGGGGGCTGGACAATGGTTAAGGAGGCATTTAGTAATAACTGTCACGACATTCTATCTTAAAATACCACAACAAATATTTCTACATACATATGCCTTCATTGGAACCTGAAAATGGTGTTCTGCACATTGTTTATGTTATAATAGACCCGTGGCTCAAAATAGTAGTTAGTTCATTATTTAGAAACAACTGTCACTATGCATTTATACAGTATATTAACTAGTTTGGAGCATTCGCCCTGTGTTTTGTGTTTCCTGTGTTCACTACATAGATGTGCATGTATTTATAACATCCTCCCTCACTGTCTCGATTAAATTTTTGTATTTGCGTTTTGTAACATCTAGTTTTTGTTATTGCAAATATCATAACAAATAAATAAATTAATTAATTAAGGTTAATTCCTACTCATTATTATTATTATTATACAAGACTACTGCTCAATGAAAGGACAGTCCACCAGAAAGTGTGAGACTTACACCGCAATCTTCAGCTCTCCCCCATGCAAGGACAGTCCAGCATCATTGATGGTCAATGTCCTCTCCACTGACCGGAAGTAGTTGAGGACACTGAGACCCTGTAGCCCATTGCAACAACTGGTCAATGAAGTGATCAGCAATAACAAGAAATAAGTGTGTTCAGGGAAAAACTTCACAATAATAATCCATAATTGATAATAATAATAATAATAAATCAGGCATAAATTGCACAAAGACATAACAAACTAATATCAATAATAAATACATGACTATGTGTGTAAAAAGTAATTGTAGCTGTTTAAAGTAATATTCTAATGATAAAGATTGCATCGGCAAAGTAATAGCCATTTTATGGTGACACATGACATTTTATGGTGACACATTTTATGGTGACACATGACATTTTATGGTGACATATTTTATGGTGACACATGACATTTTATGGTGACACATGACATTGCATGGTGACACATTTAATGGTGACACATGACATTGCATGGTGACACATTTTATGGTGACACATGAGATTTTACACTGACACATGAGATTTTATGGTGGCACATGACATTTTATGCTGACACATGACATTTTATGGTGACACATGACATTTTATGGTGACTGGTCTGTCACTGAGGATGCTGGAGGTGACTGACCGTCCTCTGGAGGTCTCGGATGCGGAGCTGGCGGAGCAGGAGGAAGGAGAGGAAGGCTCCGGCCACTGAGGTCGTCTCTCCTCCAGGCTCATCCCCGTCATCCAGACCTGACACACAGCAGGCTAGGTCACACACAATACCGCGACACACCGCATCACACCGCGTCACACACATAGACCTGACACACAAAGCAGGCTAGGTCACACACGACACCACATCACACCGCGTCACACACACAGACCTAACACATACAGCAGGCTAGGTCACACACAACACCGCGTTACACCGCATCACACCACATCACACACATAGACCTGACACACACAGCAGGCTAGGTCACACACAACACTGCATCACACCACGTCACACCACATCACACACACACAGCAGGCTAGGTAACACACGACACCACGTCACACTGCATCACACCCCATCACATACATAGACCTGACACACACAGCAGGCTAGGTCACACATGACACCGCATCACACTGTATCACACCGCATCACACACACAGCAGGCTAAGTCACACACAACAACGCATCACACTGCATCACACACACAGCAGGTAGGTAACACATGACACGGCATCACACGGCATCACACCGCATCACCCCGCATCACATACATATACCTGACACACACACACACAGCAGGCTAGTTCACACACGACACCGCATCACACCGCACCACACCGCATCACACCACATCACATCACATACATAGACCTGACACACACAGCAGGCTAGTTCACACATGACACCGCGTCACACTGCATCACATACATGGCACACAGCATCACTCTCAGCACACCATCTCAGACATGACACATGACACTGGGTGTAGTATTTTATATTTAAAATAAGAATATTTTATAGATCCCAGTACGACAACAAACAGGTTTATTCTGAGTCTTGTATTTCATTCGTGACAACATAAAAACATATCCTTGCACACGTAATGGAGCTTTCTCTTAGTTCAAACAGTAACAACAATACTCAAGTCCACACAATAGCACAGGTGAAACTGTCTTTGCTAGACCACCCACCAAGTGTTTGAATGGTGCGTTTGTAGTCGTAGCTGTCTCGGCGTTGCTTCATAGATGATGTCTTCTCGCGGGCCAAAATGTTCTTGTCAGGTTCTTGAGAGTCGAGCTCAGCCAGCTCCAAATCGACTTTGTCATCTCTCCTGGAGCCAACATGAACCAGGTGAAGACATCCACTCAACACACACATCACTCATGACTTAGGAACGATGAAGCATCTGTTTTGAACTACACAAGGCTATGATAGCCAACTTAGCAACTGAGATTTGGGATCTATAATCCAACATATAAATGAGAAAAGAGTGATATAAGTGAGGAGGGAGATGGAGACTGGAGTGTTGGGAGAGACTGGTGTGGAGTGAGGAGAGGAGCAGCACTGAGACAGACCAACTGATCTGGATCCAGTAGAAAGTAACCAATGGGTAGAAGAAGAGACCAAACATATAATGAATAGTAACACAGTTCATTTAGAAAATACGTAGATAACTGATAGAAGTAATAATCAGTCAGATGTTTGCATATTGAAAACAATGAGATCTTACCACGAGAAGAGATCAGACTCGTTAAATATCTTACTTTGTCAGAGGAGATGAGAGTTGTTATAGATATTACTTTGAGAAGGGTCTGCAGTTGCCTTATCATTGATGTTATTTTTTCTGTGATGGATACTCTGTCGTCATGTTTTATTTTGAAGAGTTTGAGGTTACTATAGATGTTACTTCGAGAAGAGTTTGGGGTTGTTAAATTCTAACTTTCAGAGGAATCCGGGATTGCTAGAGATCATACGTTGTGAAGACAATAAGGTTATTAAAGATGTTACTTTGAGTTGAGGATTGTTATAGATCTTACTTTGCAGAGATTTCAGGTTGTTATTATTCTTACTTTGTGAACAGTTCAAGATTGATACTCTTCTCGTTTTGAGAATGGATGAGGTTTGTTACATACCCAACTATGAGCTGAGGGTTGTAATTGTTCATACTTTGTGAACAGCTCTCCCAGGTTCTCAGTTTGAGAATGGTTGAGGGCTGTAAGTATAATGTACCTAACTCAGAGCTGAGGGTTGTAACTGTGTGTTTACTTTGTGATGAATTCAGTGCTATAAATAATCTTGTTTGGAGAAAGGTCAGGGTTATTATATAACTTATTTTGTGACTAATAACAAGGCAAGGTATATTTCTTCTCTAACTCCTTGGAAATCAAGCTCAGATCTTACTTTGACAAGGGCTGCTACCAATAAAAGTGCAGCAAAAAGAAATTGAGGATTCAGATAAATTCCAGACTCAGCCGTGGAACACATGGGGAGAAGAGAAGAAGACTATTGGCGTTACTTGGAGAAGAGTTCCGGGTTGCTGTATATCTTCTTCCAAAGTTTCTCCGTGGTGTTAGAGTTGCGTGGCAGAGGCTTCAGGTTGATGGGCATTGGCTTGAGTGGCTCCTTGACCGCTCGCTCGTGTTCCCGCAGTGCGTCCACCACTCTCTGGACACACAGGACAGCATGAGTGGACGCATGAGTGGATGCACGAATGAAGTCATCATTCAATCAATGGACGAATGAATTGCTGATACTTATTATTTAAATATATGCAGGTGTATATATGTGTATGTATATATATATATATATATATATATATATATATATATATATATGCATACATTTATACTGAATAAAGCCCTAATAGTTACATTATATATATATATATATATATATATATATATATATATATATATGCATATTGCATATTCCATATATATATATATATATATATATATATATATATATATATTATGTAACTATTAGGGCTTTATTCAGTATAATTTTTTTGCTGGTCACACATTTTTTGGTGGACACGTCCACAGCAGATTTTGTCCATCCAAATGACAGGAGGACGCGTCTCTGCATAAAGCTATAGTAATGACTAACCAAAGTCATTCTGCTAAGAGTGATAATGTACACATATATATATATATATATACATATATATTATATATATACACACATACATATATTATGTATATATACTCATATATATATATATATATATATATATATATATATATATATATATATATATATATATATATATATATATATACACACACACACACACACACACACACACACACACATATTTACTTATTTATACATTATAGTATGCATAAAAATTGCTCATAGTCACACCAACATATTTTTCACACATGCATGAAAACAGTATTGACTCGTACCTCAGCATCTGTCACTTCAAGGAACTTTGACATGACATGGAAGAGTTCGTCGGTCTTCTTGGCGCGCAGTTTCACCATCTTCTTCTCAAGCATCAAGTCCTTCATGGGCCTCAGCTTCACAAAGGGCAGCCAGCTGGCCGTCTGCAGCAGGGCTCGACTAGGGTTGTCAGTGCCCCACACTTCTTCCCCAGGCTGTAAATGTGGGTGCAGAAAGGGGCTAGCATTTCATAAATGATGTATGGTAGAAGACGACCCAGAGTTTTGTATATTCAAAAGAATTTCAAAAATAGACAGAAAAAGGTCTGCCTATTACTATTATTACTGGTATAAACTGTTGGTAGATAAATTACATAAATATATCAACCAACAGACCTTTCCCACCTGCTGCTGCCATCTGGTGGCAGGGGTAGAAATGCAGTTGAAGGTCAAATGAAATCAGACCAATGTTTTACATGCTGTAGATTGATGTATGCCTTCTAATACACGAGTAAGCTGGTGAAAGTCTGTCAGGATGTTTTATAGGAATTTTTGAATTGTGGAATAAAGTTGTTATTTTTGCAGTTGGAATAAAATTCATATTTTACTACAATCTATGATATTTTATCTACATTATGGGGACTGTTATACTATGATTTAATTTTTTATGTTTGTCACATGTGACAATATGTCTGTAACCAGTAGAAACCACCGTCATATCATTTTAAAGATAATTAAATAAACATCAAAATAAACATAACCAGCATATTAGAAAATCAATAGTTTTGAACAAGTAGCTTAAAACATGCAGGCAGGCAACTGTCCAGTTTAACAGGAATCTACTGGGTAATTGATACAGCCCCTGCTACATTTGCCAGAGAACAATTAGTCAAGGTGGCCATGCAACAAATATAGGCAAGGCTTGTCCAGCTTCATTGGTGGGCTGGGCTGGGCTGGGCTGGGGTGGGTTGGCGTGGGGTGGGGTGGGGTGGGGTGGGGTGGATTTGGGGTGGGATGGATCAGTCCCTATTGAGTGAATACACAGTTCACAGAGGGAGGCTGCTAGTCTACAGTGAGCAGCTGGAAGTCCAGGCAGAAACAATCAACATATGAACATTTTGCTTTTTGGGTGGCCTTGAAATGCCCTCAATACAAAAGACCAGTCAACTACACATTTCTTACAGTGACAATATCCTGAAGTACATCTACTCAAAATTAGAGAAAAGCAAGAGAAGAGTTTAAAAAAGTAATGCAGAAAGTGTACCAGTTTTGGGGTCCCAGAGGACCATAGACGGCTTTAAAATGAGTAAATTAAACTTGTTTATACAGTGACAATATCCTAAGAAATGTCTATGCAAAATTAGAAAATCAGATCTTCAATGGTTTTTGAGATATGATAGCTAATAGTGCACAGCGGATGGTGTAGTGCATGATGCATGCAGACACGTATGTCACCATATGGTACCATCCATCATACATCGTCACCACCCTCCTCTGGTCTCTACCTTTGCCTCGACTCGGTCGTACATCTTGAAGATCTTCATGCTTTCTTGTCGGGAAAACAAAGTCTTAAACTTCCTGTTTACCAGCGCAAACAGTTCAATCTCCTCAGCCGGGGTCTGCATTTCTGTGACATTCTACAAAGTAAAAGTGAAAGTAATTCGCTTTGACCTTAATTATTTTTCTGGAAATTATTAATTACTTGTATGTGAAAATAATATTCACTTAACATTTTTATCACTGCATATGTAAAGTGAATGAGACCATTTTGACAGAAACAATATACACTGTATACTTGGTCAGATTAAGAAGAGTAGATTTTAAGATATATTATAATACAAAGGACATTTATTTATTCACATATTATGATGAGCAGGAAAATGTGGAATATGGCCAAAGCTGGACAAACATGTGACTATGGTAAAAAATATCCAGTGCGAGAATGTGGCGGTCACTCACAAAGTTGAGGTTGTAGAGATGGACAAACAGGTTGAGTTGAGGCCGGAGACTCTCTAGGTCTGTGACAGACAGCGGCACGGTCACATTCTCCTCCACCCCCGCACCTAGCAACAACACCTCGTGTAAACAACTCACTCCCAATGTACTCAGTCTGTACGCTGTGTAAACAACTCACTCCCAATGTACTCAGTCTGTACGCCGTGTAAACAACTCACTCCCAGTGTACTCGGTATGTACGTCGTGTAAACAACTCACTCCCAGTGTACTCGGTCTGTACGTCGTGTAAACAACTCACTCCCAGTGTACTCGGTATGTACGTCGTGTAAACAACTCACTCCCAGTGTACTCGGTATGTACGTCGTGTTAACAACTCACTCCCAGTGTACTCAAGTCTGTATGTCGTGTAAACAACTCACTCCCAGTGTACTCAGTCTGTACATCGTGTAAACAACTCACTCCCAGTGTACTCGGTATGTACGTCGTGTAAACAACTCACTCCCAGTGTACTCGGTCTGTACGTCGTGTAAACAACTCACTCCCTGTGTACTCAAGTCTGTATGTCGTGTAAACAACTCACTCCCAGTGTACTCAGTCTGTACGCCATGTAAACAACACACTTCCAATGTACTCGGTCTGTACATCGTGTAAACAACTCACTCCCTGTGTACTCAAGTCTGTATGTCGTGTAAACAACTCACTCCCAGTGTACTCGGTCTGTACGTTGTGTAAACAACTCACTCCCAGTGTACTCGGTCTGTACATCGTGTAAACAACTCACTCCCAGTGTACTCGGTCTGTACGTTGTGTAAACAACACACTTCCAGGGTACTCGGTCTGTACGTCGTGTAAACAACTCACTCCCAGTGTACTTGGTCTGTACGTTGTGTAAACAACTCACTCCCAGTGTACTCGGTCTGTACGTAGTGTAAACAACTCACTCCCAGTGTGCTCGGTCTGTACGTCGTGTAAACAACCCACTCCCAGTGTACTCGGTCTGTACGTCGTGTAAACAACTCACTCCCACTGTACTCAAGTCTGTATGTCGTGTAAACAACTCACTCCCAGTGTACTCGGTCTGTACATAGTGTAAACAACTCACTCCCAGTGTACTTGGTCTGTATGTCGTGTAAATAACTCACTCCCAGTGTACTCGGTCTGTACGTAGTGTAAACAACTCACTCCCAGTGTACTCGGTCTGTACGTTGTGTAAACAACATACTCCCAATGTACTCTACCAGTAACATTGCTGCATGTAACCTAATCACTCTCGATGTACTCAACCAGAAACAACACCTTGTGTATCCAAATAACTCTCAGTGTATTCAACCTGTACACTGTGTAACCAACACACTGCCAATATACTCAAATAGTAACAATACCACATGTAACAAAACTACTCCCAATGCATCCAACAGTAACATCACCTTACATAACCAACATACTCCCAATGGTTTCTCAATGAGTAACAACGCATCATGTATTTCATGTAACCAACACACCTACAATATACTCAACACATAACAACACTATGTGTGACCAACACACTCCCAATGTACTCATCCAGATTCACTATAAAACCAACAGTCCAACCTGCTCCAAATATAGTTGAATATACTCAGTCAATAACAACACATCACCTAACCAACACCCTCCCAATTAATGTACCCAATCAGTAATAATACAGAACGAAACTTACAAACTACAGATGTCATACATACTGAAAATATGTCCAGAGATGCAAGCATTACTCACCGACAATTGATGTCACGAAAACACCCTGACTATGTGACATCGCAGTCAGAGACATTGTGGTCAGGTCAAAGTTCAAACCAGAGAAACGTTGGCCTATACTGCGTTCGGACATGCGACTAAACGGTGGTGTTACCATATCCTGTAACCATGGAAACGGAACGTTAAATGTTTCCTGACATCATAGGTATTGGAGTTTTACTTCAAATGTTTACATGTTTTTAAGAGAGTCAAGACCAGGAAGAAGGGTGGAGGAAGACAGATAAATTAATAGTAATTATAGTATAATTATTTATTACACATAATAATTATAGTATAAGAATCTATCACGTGCAATATATCCAAATAAAATTCTCGCTCAACGGTGCTACAAATGAAAAATGTCATAGTAAATTGATAAACATTACAATAAAAATGATACACATTATATTACAACAAAATCATCATGCTAAAATATAATAGGAAGCAAACCATAATAATAATAATAATAATTCAAGGCTGTTCAGCAGCAGCAGCTGCAAAATAAATTATATTCATTAGTTTATGTAGCTTGTAGTTTGAGTTAAAATAAATAAATTAAATAAGTCAGCTAAAATACTTTGAGGATGAAAAAATAATAAGTTAATATATATATATATATATATATATATATATATATATATATGAGTCCATAAAGGTTAGCAGTGGTGTATTTGATATTAAAGTAAAAGGCTGTCACAACCAATATGAATGTATTGTGTATGAGTCTACTGTTGTTTTGATTTTGTATTGATCACAAGACATGTTCTCTCCTTTGATAAATTTGATAAAGTATCTTGTGTCTTGTAAACAGATGTGTTTTAATGCTCCCTTAAAGGGATACTTCAGTCAGTGTGAGATTCACAGTATTAACTTACATAACTATGCTATATTGCTTGTGTCTAGTAATTGTGCACAAAGATCGTTAATAAACAATTACTTATAGTTTAATGGTATCAAAAACGTGCTATCTTAGATTCAGGGCGCTGCCATCTTGAGACTTATGCGCCAGTGACGTAAGCCAAATCATTTATGACACTGGTGCATTGTTGAAAAAGGCAAGGATTGGCGGAATCTTTGCTAATAATTATGATAGTGATGTAAGCAATCCGCGATGTACCGAATACATCAAATACCATTAGACAGACATAGGATGTTTGAACGTGCATGCGCCAGTGACATAAGCGGTTTACGTCACTGGCGCATAAGTCTCAAGATGGCAGCGCCCTGAATCCAACGCCGAGTGTTTCTGGTACAATTATACTATAATTAATTGTTTATTAACAGTCTTTGTGCACAAGTATTATGCACAACCAAGGGACTGGGCCGGTGAGTGTAACAGTATCAGTGATGAAAGATGTGCAAGAGTTGGATGGTGAACAACATGATAAACCAACAACGGACATTTATGTTTAATGTGTTGCGAACAGGCAGCCAATGAAGAGTGAAATAGAACACGACTGATGTGTTCTCGTTTGGGGAGATAGGTCAAGTGGCAGATAGGTCAAGGAAGTGAGAGAAAAGATAAGGAAGTGGGAGACAGATCAAGGAATTGAGAGAAAAGAGAAGGAAGTGGGAGACAGATCAAGAAAGAGGGAGAAAAGATAAGGAAGTGGGAGACAGATCAAGGAAGAGGGAGAAAAGATAAGGAAGTGGGAGACAGATCAAGGAAGAGGGAGAAAAGATAAGGAAGTAGGAGACAGATCAAGGAAGAGGGAGAAAAGATAAGGAAGTGGGAGACAGATCAAGGAAGAGGGAGAAAAGATAAGGAAGTGGGAGAAAATATAAGGAAGTGGGAGACAGATCAAGGAAGAGGGAGAAAATATAATGACGTGGGGGAAAGCACACACAAGAGGGTTAGAAATATAAGGAGGGAGAACATCTAGGGAGAAACATGAAACAGATGTAACATATCCTACCTGGTATGTCCTATTTCTTGTTATCTCACTAGGACTGATCTGTTGTAGCCTGTTGGAAATCGGCATCCACTCCAGTGTCTGATGTTTGAGACAAGAACACACCAGTTAGTTGTCATAGCAACTTGCACTATAATAACTATCAATAAAAAATACACAGAAATCAGTTATTCAAATTTCACTTCGTTTGGATGATTTTATAATATTTTTTATTTTATGATATTTCTTACCATAGATTTCTGTGTTTTATATGCATTTCTTCCCTTAATGTTCACTCAAACATTGGAGTGCTTATTACACATGGTGCTTAGAGGCTAAACAATATTTTATCCGACCAGATATGAGCTAGACATCTGTGCTCCGTGGTATGTAACATCTTAGCAAAGCATTCAACACGAAACTAATTTATGTTTGTACAATACACCATGCACCATTAGCATTGTACGTGCACAAGTCATAGAAGAGGTTAGCAATCAGTTCTCTTATCGCTGAACAGGATTCCCATCTCCGTCTCATCAAGTGCAGCCAGTCCGAGAACAATATTAATGAACTACAATTTTGGGACTAGCCAGGTAGTGGTGAACTCATAATTAATGGTGTCATGTCTCCAGCAGAGACCGACGGACTCCAAAGCTGCTCTTATGGTAGTATGAATGAATTAAAGTTTATTTCACAACAACAACACAGGATTATACAACATAGTATGGGAAATAATGCAATACATAATGGTAGCAACAATACAATATAATACAATTCCACGATTGGTGAATCGCTGCTGTTGTTAAAGGGACATAGCAGAAGTCATATGACTTTTAAGGCACTATGCCCTTTTCAACTAAAATGCGTAGTAGTTATAGTAAAAGTTACAAGACTGAATAGAAAGTAACAATAATTTATTTTCATCATAAATACGAAGAAAGTAACGTCAACTTTAATCTTTTCTTAAATTGTTGCAAACTTGGCAACTGTGTTATATCACTTGGTAGATCGTTCCATATGTAGAAGACAGGAACATAATGTATTACTGTAGTCACATACTATTGATTAATTATAAATATACAGTTGTTTATATATACACATGTTTAAAGTTTCATACATTGGTACATAATATGTGACGCGGCATGTCAAAACCAGGCTTTTGTCGGCAAGTTGACAATTCCGTATTATTATTGATTCAATTAGAGGAGATGAAGTGCTTTAAAATGATACGAAGACGAACATTCTATCTTGTGTATGGGTGAAGTTATTCCACTTCAAGTGCATAAGTTTGTGGAATGTCACTTCCGAGAAAATGAGTTTTTAAAGTGATCGGTCGTAAAATGTGATATCGTGGAACATTACCATAGCAACCACATCTTTATGATGCTCCAATTGTCCTGAAATTGTGCACAGACCTAGAGATGGTATATACTCATAATATGTGAAAGCATAATTATGAAGTATTAAATATTAAGCCTGCGACATTTCACCGCGCCGTAGGCGAATGTAGCATCGATCGGCCTATCCCGATGTTGAAAATAAATCATAAAAATAACAGTTCTCGACGGATTTGATTCATTTTTATGTTATTTAGCAGCTAAAACATATGGCTACATTTGTCTCGCAGGAAGTAGGAAATTTATCCGTTCAGTAATGATTTGGGTGCAGGATGGTGCGCTAAATTAGCCTAAAAACGGCTTTGTTTTAGACTAATTAGCTGTGGAATTAATGAGGGGCTTGAATTAAAATGCTCATTATTACCCCTTTCAACATTATTTCATGGTATCTATTATTGAAATATTGAAAGATTGATGAGTTTGCTGATTGATTCCGCCAAGAACCCACTTTCGACATTTTGAGGGTATGCTGACTAATTACACCCTGGCGCCGATCGAGGATCTGCGACAAGCGCCTGGTTTTGGCGTGCCGCGTCATATACGATTTCACTCAATATCATTTTAATTAACTTTGTAGCTATGCACAAGCTTTATGTATTTATTTATACATTTTACTTGTATTATTATTTCAGGTATTATTAGCTTCAGCGATAATTAGTAGTATCAATGGCAAATTAATAATGTGATAAATATGCAGTATACCTTCTAATAGATGAATGTGAATATGTGAGTTATTATTTATTTATTCTCTTCTGACAAAAAATACACTAGTTTGGAGCTACCAGTTGTTTATACATTCACAAGAAATCAAATGGCTGCACAAGCATTACAAAGTCTGGTGACTAATGGAGCACCATTGATCTCCTGTCTTTATTATGCATTGATGTCGGTGCAGAGGAAATAACAATATTGATTCTAAGGATTGCTAATTCAAAAACTGTGAGTACACATAAGTCGAATATGATACCTGAATAGGAATTATATGTTTTATGATGTTTTTTCAATCCTCATGTTTGTTCAAAGTGCATTTTCATGCTAGGGATAATTTTGTCTGAGTATTTTTCATGGGGTTGAGTAATTTCCACAACATTCCAGTTTGGAACCACCTTTACTAACTTCAAGTTTGAGGATATTTGAGGAAACTAACTGACATATCCAATGTGAAAGAATATCAGACCACTACTATTTACAATCCCCAAATTGCAATGAACTAAATAGGTAAATTAACCGTAACACAATCAAAATAATAGCCAAATAACTAAAACATGACAAAACTTTAATAATGGCAAAACATAATGAGTTTCTATAGATTAAACAAATATTGAATACAAGAGTATGGGGAGTGGTGGTGGCGCAGTAGAGCACCGGACTGTCAATCGAGGGGACGGTGGTTCAATCCCACCTAGCTGCCACCATTTCAAAAGTTAGGCAATTTTTTTTACCCTACTTTTGTCTTTCGGAAAAGAACCTAAAAGCCGATTGTCCCCTCTATATGGTGTCTATGCCAGGGGAAGTAAAAGATCCCACACGGGGTAAATGTGTAACCTGTAGTGGACTCACTAATTCTAGAGAAGGACAACTCGAAAAAACAATGACAATAATGGTCAGCAAGTTGACTGAGGTCATTTAATGGAAGAAGAAGAACATGGAAAGAGAGAGTTAGAGTGTACCCTGACGAACTTGTTGAATGTGTGGAGTGAGGTAAGATGACAGGTGAGCCAGCACAGGTAGATGAGGTGAGAGAGCTAGAGTGTACCCTGACGAACTTGTTGAAGGTGTGGAGTGAGGTAAGATGACAGGTGAGCCAGCACAGGTAGATGAGGTGAGAGAATTAGAGTGTACCTTGAAGAACTTGTTGAAGGTGTGGAGTGAGGTAAGATGACAGGTGAGCCAGCACAGGTAGATGAGGTGAGAGAATTAGAGTGTACCTTGAAGAACTTGTTGAAGGTGTGGAGTGAGGTAAGATGACAGGTGAGCCAGCACAGGTAGATGAGGTGAGAGAGCTAGAGTGTTCCTTGACGAACTTGTTGAAGGTGTGGAGTGAGGTAAGATGACAGGTGAGCCAGCACAGGTAGATGAGGTGAGAGAATTAGAGTGTACCTTGACGAACTTGTTGAAGGTGTGGAGTGAGGTAAGATGACAGGTGAGCCAACGCAGGTAGATGAGCACATCTTCCAGATGGACTACGTCTGCTGCACTCTCCTTGTTCAGTAGCGCCTGTCTCGCCTGACCCAGTCTCTCCGCTCGCTTCACGTAGTCGTTGTACTCAGCCATGATCCGCCTGTGTCACATTCGGTCTCTTATACCCCACTCAAACTAGCAAATTTAATCCGGTGCAAGACCAGTTTCACTCCCGTTGAGCATTCACACTACAAGATCACTGTTAAGGTTCAAAATCGATTTTAAAATGCAAAATCTGGGTTAAGACCTCTTAACAACATTAGTGAAATGGTGCCCTGGTTATTCAAACACTGTCTCAACCTCTCCTAGAAGTTTCTACCATACAAAAATTAATGTGAAGTCTATTCGTACACTAATATTAACTTCTCATTCATACAGCTAAGTGGAACAAAGAACCCGCCCAAGTTCAAGACACCAGTCACTGCGATCCACAATACATCACGGATGGTGCATTGTGACATTGTGGAATTATGAACACCATGCCAAAGAGGCAACATTTCAGTTTTACAATGATACCATATTTCAAATTTTAAAGGAGTCTGTGAGTCAAAGAGTCATTGTTTCATTTATGGATTCTTTAAATATCCTTTGGTAGGACGATGTAAAAATTATATGCAATCTGGATTGTGTTTCTAAAGTAACTATGCCCTAAAAGAACACATGGCTGAACAGACTGAGGTAAGGCAGACGTACGTGAGTTTGGCCTTGTATCTACTATACATCTGGTCTATACAGCTTGAGTTCTCTGCAAATCGCTTCCACCGAAGCATGTGCATGTGCTTGGACTGCACCAGTTGTTGGATTCGGCACAGGTAAAACTGAAACAACAGCATAAATCTCGGATCTGGCAATTGTGAAACTGAAACAACAGCACAAATAACTCCAGTAGCATATTTTAAATGGCAGAACAAATCTTGAATCTGGCAAAAGCAAAACTGAAACACATAATAAAAACCAGGATTTGTTACAGTAAAACTGAAACAGCACCCGCATGTGTTGGATTCGGGAGAAGTAATCAAAACAACATCGTCCTATGAACTATACTGATTAATCCTCTAATAGATGCTTATCAATGTTTTTATGATTTGGTTATGTATATATATCTCATATATATGATATTTAATGGTTGCCATGGAAACAGACCATGACCCCACCTGGTGGAGAAGAAGAGGTAAGCCATCAATCGAATAGTCGTTGCCCAGAGTCGTCCTCATCTCATCAGCCATCTTCACCGACTGAATGGCAAGTTCCTTCGGCCCTGACACCTGGTGGGCAACGAAGAACAAGCCATGGAAAACACATCCGACCAAAACATCATGTTACAAATATTAGGGGTCGTAGTACAATCGTATAATCATGCTACTAGTCTAACCATCCATAGAGAAGTACCCATGCTAATGTTATCCACATTACAGTGTTACTTTCTTAGATTTCTAGCAGGTGTCACCCTGTGAAAAGTATCAATATCCTCTGAAAAAATCAATAACAGTAAATATGGAGCCTTAACATCTGCTGTAATTTCTTCATAAGACTATGTACTTTATAATTATATATTTTTTTAATCACCAGAGGTTCATAGAATAACTTTATTAACGTTTTAATATAAATTTTGTTTATATTTTAACTGTTTTAAGAGAGCATACCCCCCCCCCCCCAAGCACACAAGCTTCGATTGGACTTTTAACGCCCGGAAAGGGCCCAGTCCAGTATATGGAAAAAGAGAAGAAGAAATAGCAATTTGTTTCAATAAACCACCAATTTAGATCACTGGCCAATCATCCAAGAGTGGAAATGAAGACAGAAACAGGTAAGTGGACCTTGGCACCTGGCAGGTGATGTACTTACAGTGCCCAGTGTTAGCTTATTATTAATACAGTCGCAACTTGTTATAGCACGGATCGGATATAATGTGGTCAGTCGTGGACACTACTGAATTTCTGCTGTAGGGGGAAATGGCTGCTATGACTAACAAGAACGTTGGAATCACTGTCACTTGTGTTATGAAGTTCTCATGTTTGTGCTGTACAGATGTCTTGATACAAAAAATATTGAATGCTAGAAGAAATATTTAATGTAGAAGTACAATTGCAACATAAATCTGGAGTGAGGTGCATCAAGTGAGTTCATTGTTTGTTGTGCCTCTCGAGTTCTGCATTGCCATCGGCAACGCAGATGCCAGATGCATCCATTTATGCAGTATGGTGTTGCTCACATACATCAACCATTTGCAGCAGCAATTAATAAGTGCTGCAAACACATACCTGCCATTTTATAGAATTGCTTGCTGCATTGCTGTCGGAAACACCATGAATCCAATCGTTTTTCATAATTATTTATTGTGTAACAAGAACTTGGTTTGCATGAGTATCTGTGTAGTTTTTGTTGAACATGTGACATGTTCAATTAATTGTAGGTATAGTAAATATAGTGCAATGCATTGTTTCTTTCGCATGGACACCAGTTGTGTTCCTCTCCTGCTAGTCTGCTGTGGCTTGTGTGCCTTTGCTGGCCGGTATATTGGTTACCAGCCATTTATATAGAATTGCTTGCTGCATTGCTGTCAGAAACAGCATGAATTCAATCATTTTTCACACTTATTTATTGTGTAATAAGAACTTGGTTTGCATGAGGATCTCTTTAGTTTTGGTTGAAAATGTGACCAATTGACTTATGTTTAATTAATTGAAGGTATAGTAAATATAATGCAATGCATTGTTTATTTTGCATGGATACCAATCGTGTTTCCCTCCTGCCAGTCCACTGTGGCTTTTGTGCCTTTGTTGGCTTGTATATTGCAATTAAATTGGTTACAAATCAGAGTGTGAAGATCAGTATAATACTAGGTTGAAATGACTTGCTAAGTTGCAAATAGTGCATAGCTAAAGTTAGATTGTCACTATACCTATATCTATGCAGCTATGCTACAATAAAAGCACTTATTCTTGTGTCAAAAATAGTAATTTGTGAACTGCATATGAACTGTGGTGAACTGTAATTCAGCACAGTATTTTTATGTACATTCTAAGTATCTATGTTTTTCTACTGACTGAAAGATGAAGTTAAACCAATAGCGAGGAGAAGTATTACAGGTTTTAAAATGTTCCTGACTTCCGCAACATGTCGTTCATTTGTATGTTTCAGCTGCTGCAAAGTATTATTTTAGATTAATGGTACTGTATTGTTGTTTAGTTAGCACTGTTAGACGTGACATGTTGGTTGTGAATTAATTTCAAAGGTGTACACCATCCGTGAATTTTGCTTTATTCAGCATTCTACAGTGTGTGACGTTTTAACACAATACACACTGATGTTGACTGGCAATCTGACTAAGTTTTATAAACTCTGTACAGATCGTGTGACCAGAACTTTGGCCTGGGTGCCTCAGGAGTATCTTAGTTGATGGTAGCAGCCCTGACGGAATGTACTTTAAAACGTTGCGTATAAACTGCATGTCCCACGTTGTAGACCTTGACTATCACATTATGAGCAGCCACTGTAAATAGCAGTGTTCAAAATTAAGGCGACTGAATCAGCAAACTAAATGAAGCAGTGAGAGCAGTGTGCTTGCAAAATTGTTAAGTCTTGCCATATAATACATTCAGAATTAGTTTTACAATTGTGACACATACCTGAAGCGCACGTCTCAGGACCTGTGCCCTTTCATTCCGAAACTGACTGACATCTGCTGGTAGGGGCTGGGAGCTGTGATAAAATACCAGATACAACAGATTAGACAGTAGATGTAATATGTGTGTGTGTGTGTGTGTGTGTGTGTGTGCGTGCGTGCGTGCGTGCGTGCATGCGTGCGTGTGTGATGTGCATGTACTTATGTATGTGCACCAAATAACTGCTGGCTGAAAAATAAATACAGTTATGAGAAACTGTACGTAAATGAAGGCCATAAGGCATAATCCTGCAACAAGCAGTACTCAACAATCACAAAGGAAGCACAAGAGACACCAAAAGTGACAAAACAAGATGGGTTATGCCAGGGAAAACTGAGAAAATTGACGCAAGCAGACAAGAGTGAAGAACCATGGGCATTGGTCAATGGGCTGAGTTCCCAATGAGTAAACAGGAAAAGTAAGTGACATTATCCTATACAAATTTTGTAACAAAGTTATTACAAACCCGTATTTGGAAAGAACCATACAAAACACAAAATGTACATTTTTTTTCAAGGAGTCATAGATGAAGTTTAACTGTTTAATACCCAAGATGTAAACTGGCAAAGCACACATATATAGACACGTACTAGCTCAATTACAGATGGATACATTTAACATACATAACCACAGTTAAGGCACCAAGCCAAGCAGAACATATAAATATAGAATTATCTTTGCCAATTAGTAGTACTTGGGTAGTCTTCAATGACACTGTTAAGTGATCATGGCCATTACACTATCTGAATACCAGGGTCATCAACAAGGTAATTATATGCACTACAGTGTACTAACTACTGTGGAGTGTGGATGTTGCTACTTGCCAAAAGACACTTATAGCTCTGTGGCTTTGCACTTGTAAAGACATTATAATTGGCAACATTAACAGGATCAGTTATTGGATTAGTTATTCTGATATGTTTCTGTGATCTACATTCATGACTTTGTTACACTGAAGATTCTAATTTCTCTTTGGTTTTGAACATGGTGACCTGCACTTACTACACTCAGGTTGTCTGTGCCTCACCTTTAAAATACCAGTAATGTTCTTAAATAAACTACATGTATATGTGTAATATTATAATAAATTTGTGAATCTGCCATTTAATATGCCTGAAGCAGAGATCTAATTTTGAATGTTTTAATTGTAAACAAAACAGCTGCTTATTGGTTGTTGACACGTGCTGTTTCTAAGGTAGGTTGTTTTCATGCTCCTGATAGCATTCAAGACCTAGTATAACAGATTCATCAAACGTCATGCTTAGAATAATTACCTGGGCAATGGAACAGATAACCTCTTTAATCAATGATATCATCAACATGATCTACTAGAGAATTAGGTCATGGCCACGGAAGAAATAATAATTAATCATTGTGTTCACTGTGTATGCAAAATCAATGAATATTAACAAAATCACATGTATATATATATATATTATATAGTATAATTACAACTAACTCTACCAGCTGTACTATGCCAATAATTACCCATGGCTAAACGATGATAATGAGGACTTCGTTTCGAAAAAGAGGCTGATTGCTAGTGGTTGTTAACAAGGCACTTGCCATAATTTATAGTGGTAACATTGTCATGTTGCTTTCCCAAATAGATGTTTTGACATGGTTCGCAAGAAGTAGGAATATAGTCATTTGTGATATCTAATGTGACAAGTGTAATGTTCAACAGTTTGATAGGATAACAACTGCTGATCTCGAAATAAAAAGTGAATATGTACAACTACTAGGTAAATGTAAAAATGTAAAAATAAAATGCAATTCTTCCTCAAGAGATTTTAGAAGCACAGTAAATCCAGCATAAAAACCTGCCATGCATCAGTTTACTAAAGTACAGCATCTCTTACCTGGTGTATTTTGGGTTGATAATGCCGTTTACTTGTTCATATTCCTCTATCCTAACTTTCAGTTCATCCAGATCCTTCTGCAGTTCCCCTTCCATCGACTTGATGTTGTCGGTGCCAGATATGACGTAAGGAATCTGCTCCAGGCCACAGTCTGTCGATAAGTTGGGTTTGCTACAAGAGACAGTACCCCCAATATAAATACAACATGTCAAGGGTATGTGTTAAATACTCACATTTTTATGAGCCCCCGAAAATAATATTTTAGTTTTTCACAACAAATCTGATAAGAGCTACACAAATTTTGATCTCCACAACATTTTGAAAATAATCGAATGTTTTTCAAATTTTCAAGATAAGTTAGGTCTGATACATGTTTTGGTATATAAAAAATTCTAAGTCTGTGTGATGGAAAGGTCCCGACAGTTTGTTAATCTAACTTGGAATAATCCGGATGTGAAGCAAATTGTTTTGGTTGTATTATAAAAAAAATGCATTGTTTAATCATCCTTCTAACTTGAAGAATTTCTTCACGAAAATACTGGACAGTTACATCTGAAAATAACAAAGCATCTGCAGAGAGGATCAAAATACCAAGGTCCTGATGGGCCAGTAAGTTAAGGGAACTAAAAAATACCTAATGCTTTTAATTCATACCATATATCAGCCATAAGCCATTCCAAGCTAACGAATACATAAAAAAATCAATTGCCTCCAGGAGTTTAAAACAATTTTTTTTTACAAACCCAGCAAACAACGACCCATGATTTAACATATTCTTTTAAAGTGAATTCACGAGTTCAACTGGCTCAATTCATGTCTTCCGTACGTGAATTCGCCGGATTCTATAAACATATTTGGTGTGTCGACATGTGTTTACCGTGAATTCACAAGTTTTTCACGTGATGACACATACCAGTTCTGACCCTGTACGACTCTTGTCAAACTCATGACAACAGGCAGAACACTTGTATTCACGTGAATACACATGAAAACATGTACTGGTGGAGCAGTACCAATTATGAACCAGTATGACACGTGCCAACTGGTTCAGAAATGGTTCCTTGTTTGCTGGGAAGATATATAATAAATATGAAATATCCCATGGGTATGTAATTCTCATCATACCACTATGGTCCCAGATGACATATCATCCTGGATTAAAGTATAATAGCAAATCAAAATAGATTTTTGGACTGTGATTTTTCTGTGGAAAGCTTCATTTTGCCAGGTTGAAATGGACAGCTAAAAATAGCAAATTGAGAACACCAATGCAGCAGAGTGCATTTGGTCTAACAATTGGTTACAGTTTCCTGAGCTCAAAGGATGCAACAGTTTTAACATTTTGTTTTATTTCCTTGGAAATATGCTATTAAAAAAAATCGCCCTGTTTAGTTATACTCCTAATACCAAACTAACTAGGCCTCTAGGGCAGGCCTAAACCCTATAATGTAAGTGGTTTAATATACATGGAGTTAGACAGACCTCAATTTAGGTCTGTCACAGAAATCATGCTGCATGATTTGTTACAGCAGAAGTCACATGACTCAAATAATATTTTGGTGTTATACTTCCTATGAAATACCTTGTGTGGAAATGTTTATAAATATTCTACACATACAGTAACTAAGCCATACCTAATGTATAATGCATGAGTTTTATTGAAATGGGTAACTGCACACCAGTATTTAACTTGTGTCACAGATAACCGAACACACCGTACAAGTCATTTCTAATTCATAACGTTTTTTTGCCATGGTGAACATGCACGGAAATATAGCAGGATGCAATTTATCAGGTTTCCAGCGTGACAAAAATACTCAAATTGTTGTGACAGAAAAGTGAGAACTCTGCTGATCCTGTTGTTGTTGCTATGACTATAGGTGTTTCAACCAAGTCAGCAGTTGTTTCTAATCATAACACATAAATGTCTGCATGTCTCAGATGTACATGTCTACTGTTTCACCACGAACTGGGTTATCATGTTACATGGTGCCCATGGGCATGGCATTTGTTTTGTTTAGCATGATTCTAATGCTGCTATGCATTTCCATTCCATCTGATCTGTCGCACTGTCAGTTAATCTCAATTCTTTTCACACTATTCCTATTTTTACTTTTAATTTAGCTACTTAATTAAGTCTTTTATTTAAGACAAAGTAAAATATTGCAATTTGTACAATATAGCGTCGGGGTACCTATGATCGACCATTTTTGCATAGTTTTCCGCGTTTTATTCGCCTTTGATGTAAAGTTACGCAATTTTAATTATTCTCTATTCAAAGCATATTCATTGACGATTTCTACAAACACAAAAAAATTGTTTGATACAATTTGGTGACAAAATACAGGCACTGATTACCTTCTCACCCATTAGGCCACAGGAGAGTCCCTAATGATCGACCGTTCACGGTTCAGCACATAAACTTGATGACACCATAATGTATATAGCTCTTAAGCCTAAGACAAACACAGCTGCACTCCAGGAAGACCTAAACACACTCGACCAATGGACAAAAAAATGGAAAATGAGCTTCAATCTTGAAAAGTGACATGTCATCCCTGTAACAAGAAATAAAACTATCACTAAGACTCAGTACATTCTCCACGGACAACTACTCGAAACTGTAACACAGGCTAAATATCTTGGCATAACCATAACTTCTGACCTTCGGTGGAATGCCCACATAAATAGTATCTCTTCAAAAGCAAATAGATCATTAGGCTTCCTCCGCAGAAATCTCAAAGTCTAAATAAAAACTCTTGCTTACTTCACCTTTGTTAGACCTATCCTGGAAAATAGCTGTACTGTCTGGGACCCTCACACCGCTACACAAATAAATAAACTTGAAACGATTCAACGCCGGGCAGCTCGATATGTTTTACATCGCCACCATAATACGTCAAGCGTTACTAATATGCTCCAGTCATTAGGCTGGAGATCCCTAGCAGGCCGTAGAAAAGATGCAAAACTATGCATGTTATACAAAATATCAAATGACCTATAGTGGGTATACCTGCAAATAAAAATCTTATTCCTTTAAACACAGTCACTAGAAAGCAACATTCCTTGTCTTAACTTATCCCTCACTCCAGATGTAACTACCACTTGTATTCTTTTTTCCCAAATACCATTCGACTTTGGAACTCCCTCCCTCAACATATTGTAAATAGAGGCAGCCTTGCTTCCTTTAAGAGCAATATCCAGACTTTCCATTATTCCACCTTTTAGATATAAATAGTTCTTTTGCACGCATTACTGTTACATGCACAAATTACGGTTCTGATACATTGCAATGCACCCAAAACGTATATATATATATATTCTGATTTTTCCTGTTCGCCCGCCTGTATCTTCAGCATGTTGAAGCTAGGCGGTATTCGGAAGAAGAAGAAGTAATGATGTGTCAACAATGATTTTATTCGCCCATGACATCAGTTCGCGTATTTGTTTCAACATAAACAATTAGGCCTACGTTAGTACAGTAACAGTCAACACCAAATCACCGAATTTATTGCATTTATGAAACGGTCGATCATTAGCCTGATTAGTGACCCTGTCGATGAAAGGTACCCACACGCTACAAGACACTTTTCTTACCTTTGTTCGCCATCGATACCCGTAATTATTACGGTATCACACACGTTTTCCGTATCTACCCCTGGATTGACCAGTGTGGCAGACGCCATTGTAGCTTGCGATCAGACTTCGCACGAGACGGTCTGGACTAGTCTATGCCTATGGGTATGGCTCCGCGCTTGCACTTGCAGGTGGGATAAATCGAGGAACGCTCGTTACTCAGGCATCTATGTCAGCCTGTCTTACAGCCATGGGCTATACTAGGAAATTATGAATATAATTTCATGACCGTTAACACGCGACAATGCGTAAATGACTCTACGCACAAACAATAAATAAACGACACACTAGACGTTGTCGATAAATGATTCAAAAGTTGTGTATGTCCACCATGATGATTCACCCCAGCAACTACGAAACCGAGGCTACCGAAAAGTGTCAAACAAGTGCCCGGGCGTGCTCATATAGGTGCCCGCCCCCGCATGACAGCAGTCGCCATTACATTGGAGGAACAGTTCAATGTTGTTTTACGTAACGTAATACGAATGGTAGTTTGTTCTACTTATGATATGCATGGAAAGAAACTGCCTTTCACATCAATTTTGTAATTGATTATTATTAAACATATTCTAAACACGAAAATAGGGATTCTATTAGCAAGTTTCTGAGAATATACTACGATACTGTTTGGATGTAGGCATCGTTTTAATCTAAGTGACCAAATGAATATCACATATTTTTTTATTTATGTACTAGGCTATGACAGGGTGTCGATGTTGTTGAGCATATTAATTACAACGGTAATTAAACTGGTTTCCTCTACCTCAAGTAATGATATCATAGTGACGGACAACGGCCGTTTAGTGATATACGGTTACATTAATACTAGTAGCACCCGATTAAATACCAGTAAACAGTCGCAGTGTTTATTTACAATGACCGCGAAAGGTCATCGTTGTGTACAGAAATTTCGAGCGATGCGATGTTGCGATAACGCCACCGCTTCGTCACGGCTTCGAATTGCGCTTATAGGCGGCCATGCTACCACCTAGCGAACGAGCACGACATCACATTGATACACTTCGTCGGATGCAGGTGTACTACAACTTGCCAACACGGAGAACAGTGGCTTATATATTGGTGCATCAGTGTCGTAACGCGAGGTGGGTAATTTCCCGGTAACACAATTATTTCATTCACGAATAAAAATTAAAATCGTCCACAACTGTTATTGATTGCATTTTTGTGCTAATTAGGTAGATTAGTATCATGGTGTGTGACTGATCCAATGAGCAGCAGTGACCTTTCGCACTATTGTCTATTACTAAGTAGTTTTTGACTTAATTGGTGTAATATCATACCGAATGTCATCTACCTCACGAAACGTATCGCCTGATTGATATCCATTTATTCCTTCTTTTCCGAGAGTATCTCGTTATAATATGTGGCTCAATACATTTATGTACTTATGTAAAACTGTTAGTCACTGTATTTTCAGCTCATATGGCAGTGTTGAATGCTATACAGCTTCTCGATGTGCCAGGGGTATCATCCACCAGGTATTTGCATAAATATGGAGGATTTAGTTATAATTTTAAGACATGCATATATATCATATTGCCATTGGCGTTTTCATGCAGGAAAACGATTAGATTCTCTATATCAATCAGCAGGTGTTCATTATATCACTTCTTAAAATTCTGACATATTACGCAAAATATACGCCGTGACGTAGATGACATCCCGTGACGTAGATGACATATCTACTTAGATGACTCAGGATGACACAAGTGATAAGGACAACTATTCGTGAGCATTCTTTTATTGTAATAACTTCATACGTAGTATACATGTAAATGTAATATATAATCAAATGCCAAAACATTGTTTCTGTCCAACTATTTTAAAGGGCCCTAAAACCAGGAACAGATAGCAACAGTCAGCGGAGATTATTCGACCAATGCACCAATATATATATATATATATATATATATATATATATATATATATACATACATATACATATTCATATATATATACATATACATATACATATACATATACATATACATATACATATACATATACATATATATATATACATATATATATATATATATATATATATATATATATATATATACATACATACATATGTGCATGTGGGTGCATATGTGTGTGTGTTATATATATACACACATACACACATACATACATATACATACATATACATACATATATATATATATATATATATATATATATATATATATACATATTCATATAGATATACATATATATATATATATATATATATACATATGTGCATGTGGGTGCATGTTTGTGTGTGTGTGTGTGTGTGTGTGTGTGTGTGTGTGTGTGTGTGTGTGTGTGTGTGTGTGTGTGTGTGTGTGTGTGTGTGTGTGTGTGTGTGTGTGTGTGTGTGTGTGTGTGTGTGTGTGTGTGTGTGTGTGTGTGTGTGTGTGTGTGTGTGTGTGTGGTGTTATTCAGCTTATTGAACTAAATAACGGTCCATGCTTGTGCAATTCGCAGAACTATGTGGCTAACTGACACTGTTTTATTACGATGAAATGTCTACAACAACCAGTCTAACACGTTTAAGAGAATACTCTGCAATGTGTAAACAAGGTTTCCGAGACAAAATAATAATAACAACAACAATCCAACATATAAAACTACACAAGAAAGACATTAGTTATCATCGCCAACCACTTGAACTTTAAAGCACTAGCCATGGGCAGATAGTATTCTAGCATGCTTTGTCAACCACGATATGCGATGTGCGACTGCGCACAGTGGACGAATCAAAGATACTACAGCCTCGTAGTTATAGCAGATAACATCATCGCGCATGGGCCAGACAAACCTGTTGTTGCTGTATGCAGTGTGTATATGTGATTTTTAGACGGATACTCTCACTTGTTTTCATGGAAATGCATTATTTGATGGATGATCTTGTAGATAAACTATTCTGTGAACGTTATCACTCCAAAGCCAAGTTCGATTTAATGAGTCACACTGGGAAAACCAGCGAAACAACGAAATAACTTTGGTCGTCGTAGGAATGCACATTATAGTTTTTATTTTTTATTTTAATATAAAGTATTGTCAATAATAAACCGCGTGTATATCTTACGCAAATATGCAACTAATGAACTTATGTCCCGATATAAGCTCGCACATAAATTATGAACATGCACGCACGCATGCACACTAAAATGCACGCGCGCTCGCGCGCGCGCACGAATTAGCTACACGATAGCCAGACGTCAAAAGTATGTGTGTGCGTGTGTGTATACACACGCACGCACACACATACTTTGGACGTCCGGCTATCGTCTAGCTAATGCATTCGTACGTACAAACATATCAGTGAACGTTGTCCTGAAACGCAGTTTGCAAATGCGCTAAATATCCGTCAATTATCCCTGATAATACAATTCTAAATATGAAATCTTGTGTATCGATGAAAGGTAGATTCTGAGCGGTTTACTAGACTAGGACAATGTGAAAACAGAAAGCAGTAACAATTTTCGTTGCGTCTTCTCATAACCAGATAACTGCAAGTGTTGGGATAGCAAAGGCATTTTATAGCAGCTAGAGGTACCACGGGCTTTTACGACTATGCTTTATATATTACAACAATTTATACACAGCGCACGATTGAATAAAAAATTAACCAAACAATGCAACATTTATCCGACCCCACTGGCCGACTTCAGGCTACTAATCAATACAAAAACGTGAACATTTTCTTTATACAACCACCTGATTGTACCTAACTATATACACCGATCAGTAACATTATTCAACAAAATAATAACCTGACGTATCACAGTTGTTCAGCGTAGGAATGACGAATATCTTACGTTGAAATCACAGCTACAACACTGTAAACAAAGTTATATAGCGGGGCATTACGACCCATAATCCAATTCACCGGAAATGTACATTAAACCTAGTTTATTATTTACACGTTCAATATTAACAGATTTGCCCGTTTCACACGTTATAAGCGTCGCACTCAGTCAACAGTGAGTCGTTGTCACCAGAGAGTATAAGTGTTCACAGTGATCTTGACGAGTCATCAGACGAACTAAGTGTCCTCAGACGAAGCAAGTGTCTTCAGACAAACCAAGTGTCCGCGTGCCCATGGCAAAGTTCCAGCATTTACGTTGATATGTCTTCATCAGACCAGCCAGACGGACCAAGTGTCCGTGTGTCCGTGGCGTTACGTTGATACGACATCATCAGACGGACCAAGTGTTCGTGTGTCCGTGGCGTTACGTTGATACGACGTCATCAGACGGACCAAGTGTCCATGTGTCCGTGGCGTTACGTTGCTACGACGTCATCAGACGGACCAAGTATCCGTGTGTCCGTGGCGTTACGTTGCTACGACGTCGTCAGACGGACCAAGTGTCCGTGTGTCCGTGACGTTACGTTGCTACGACGTCATCAGACGGACCAAGTGTCCGTGTGTCCGTGGCGTTACGTTGCTACGACGTCGGTAGACGGACCAAGTGTCCGTGTGTCCGTGACGTTACGTTGCTACGACGTCATCAGACGGACCAAGTGTCCGTGTGTCCGTGGCGTTACGTTGCTACGACGTCGGTAGACGGACCAAGTGTCCGTGTGTTCGTGACGTTACGTTGCTACGACGTCATCAGACGGACCAAGTGTCCGTGTGTCCGCGGCGTCCGTCGGGTCGACGTAGAGGTCGGTGTCGACGATGAGCCGGCCGTAGCGCTGTCTGTAGGGCACGAGGATGGGCACACAGACGAGACAGGCGCCGACCATGCACCAGTTCATCCACGCCGTGCCGACCCCGGGCGCCATGAGGATGCCGAGGAAGACGAGGGAGGCGAAGCAGCTCATGGCGTTCAGGACGCCGTTGGCGAGCGTCTCGGGCGTGGGGTAGCAGCTGTCGCAGGCGAGCTCGTAGAAGATGGGCAGCGCGGCGTTCATGAGGACCGTGCCGCCGATGAAGGAGACGTACAGCGAGATGGCGTTCGCCACGACGAAGCCTTCCACGACGAGGGCGAACCAGAGGAACATGACGGCGCCGCCGACGTACAGGCTCAGCAGGAGCGCCTTCACGTGTCTCGTGCACCGGTCGGCGACCGTCGCGACGACGAGGCTGAACAGGCACGTGCCGAAGACGGCGATGATGATGAGCGAGCCGGTGACAGTCTGGTCGTCGGACACGCGCGCCGCCTTCAGGTCGACGTCGAGCACGCCCATGAAGCTGAACGCGATGCCGTTGGTGACGGAGAAGATGAAGCCGAGCGTCAGGAAGCGGCGATTGCGCATGAGCGCCGGCAGCGCCTGCCGGAGGTCGGTGCGCACGACGGCGGCCGACAGGCTGGGCGGGTGCGGCGGGCGCGCGGGGAAGTGGACGACGACGAGAAGGAAGGAGAGGGCCGCCAGGGCGAAGTTGATGTAGAATACGAGCGAGATGCTGTCCCGGATGTCGTCGAGATCTTCCGGCGTCGTGTCGTTGCCGGACGACGCGTTCGCGTGTACTGGTACCAGAAGTGGGCCGAGCAGGAAGGACGTGGCGCCGCCTAGCGCCATGGCGATCGGCGACGCCGCCGTCGCCGTCGTGCGCTGGTGCGCCGGAAACCACGTGGCCGACATGCTCGACGGCGCGGCGAACACGATGCACGACGTCAGACCGGTCAGCGCCTGGCCGAACTGCATGGTCCAGTAGCTCGCCGCCGGCGTGATGTAGACGCAGCGCACGCCCGAGCCGAGCACGAGGCAGCTGACGCCGAGAACGCACGCGGTGCGCAGGCCGTGCGTCTCCAGCACCCAGGCGAACGGCAGGAACGTGAACAGGTAGATGAGGTTCGGCCAGTTGAGCACCGTCGCCATGTCGGCGTTCGTCCAGCCGTACGCCTGCTCGAAGGAGTGCGCGAGCGGACTGAAGACGCCCGCGTGGAGGCCGTAGGTGTAGCACACGACGCAGAAGACGGCGAGGTAGTACCAGCGGCGAGTGTACACGACCGTCTTGACGCTGTCCCGGCGCGCCGGCACCGCCCCGTACGGCTTCTCATCCCCCGCACACGGCAGTAGCGGACGACGGTCATCGTTGTCGTTAAGAAGACTTCCCATGACACGACTGTGTAGACACACACACAGCGGACTGATGACTGTGGCCAGCCGGCGGTGTTCTTTATGTCCACTGTCGTGTCCTTATCTCCATTCCGTGCAGGACGTTGTCACTGCGTAGCCGTGACCTGATAACGTTTAATGCAATCTCAACGGTGACCACTCGACTGCTGACGACGCTGTCCGGATATAGGAGCGTGTTTACACAACACGGTCAGCTGGTCGTGTCCTCCAATATAGACCGATATACCTCAGCAGGCGAAATCGTCTACAAGTAAACATAACAGATAAATGTACATCGATAGGGTGTTACAAATGCAGTTTTATGTATGCACATTTAGATTTTTGTTAAATAAATAATGTTCCATTTAGCATCGGTATTTGCTTCTCATTTTTACCTTAAGCAATGGGAAAATCAACAGAATGCATATTCTTATTTTCTGCCATTGATAAAACGTGTGCAATTTTTTTTTTACTAACTGCTCTGTGAGAAATACGTGAAATTCTCAAACGGGAAACTGGGCTGTTGCAAAACTATTCTATCACCGGTATTGGTGTTAGGTCCAGCACAACACTACAATACCAACAATACTGGATAAGTAAGCAACGTCAATTTATATTTAATCATAGAATGTTTCTTTCACCATGTGTATTTTACCGACCTAACATTTCGGTTCATTTCAACAAAACGCACTCTAGCGAGCATTGACCACTGAACATTCAGTTCATGAAGAAGGCCGCCGATTGTGGTCGAAACGTAGAAGTGAGTAGAACATTGCTAGTTGTGTAATTATGAAATTTGTTTGGAATAAAATCCACTCTGTTTGTTGCTTGTGCTAACGTCTGTAATCTCCGGCAAGGCTCATTCAAACACGACTGTTATCACGCAACACAATAACGCGGCTACTTTTAGAGCATAATTTGACGAAACTGACCGACGTAACTCTACTATTACAATTAGGTTCGTTATAAATATCTTGTGTATAGCGCCATCTGAACTATGAAAAGTTTGCGATAATAATAATAATAAATAATAATAATACTATTGTGTACATTAGCTAGGTCTATATGTGGAAAGAGCATGTTTATCAATTAACATTGAACTTGTCTTATCATTGATAATGCCCGATTTGGCACGTATTGTTTGCCCAAACCATGCGACCCAAATAACCTTGCGATAACCGATGAGCTCACGGTGACAATACTAACCACCGACTGCTATTTGAGGAGCTCGAATCTGTTGTCGTGATTTGAATGCTTTGCGAACACGGAACTGTTCAAATTGTACACAAGTATTTATATTCAGACTGGTAGCGCAGATGATGTTTGTGGGGTGTTTTTCGACCCGTGATTGTTCCCAGTAAATTCAATTCAATAATCCTATTAACACATGTCATAAAACTATATATTTTTTTCTTATCAACATTTTACAGGTAGGTCTTAGATATGGTTCGTGATATGAACATATAACTCGCACTAGAATCTCGAGGTTCATTGCACAGCAATCTAAAGACATTATTCTATGTTACACCCAGTTTTCTAATTGATTCTGTTCTACAACAACACCACAGCTGGTATAAATATATATATATATATATATATATATATATATATAATATATATATATATATATATATATATATATATATATATATATATAAGGAAGTACACTAGACGTACACGATCATTTATGGTCAGGGTAATCCATTGATTCGAAAGTGTTCTATGTGTACATAATCTGTACACCCCCGCTTCGGACGCTTATTTTAAATATTGAATGGTGAAATTCTAAAGTTGGTTAAACATATTATTGGAATTTTAGTACGTTGTAATATATGTAATTTAGGCTGTATAGCAAATTGCACAACAAAAATAAATATAATATAAATATAAATATAAACAGAGGAGACCCACCCAAACGAGATCCCACCCCATTTGGCAATTCAATTTCCATTCAATATCTTTATTTCAGACTTATCTATAGCCATGTACAGATGCCCATATAAACATAAACTATACAGGTGCATAAAAATATATAAGTATTGCACACGATTAAATAACAATATTGCACAATGGTACATTCGGTCAAAGCTGTTAAGTATGTATTTAACATCTTAATCCAGTGTTGTCGTATCCTGGAGTGCCACTTTAAATCACTGCTGAAAATTACACTTACCAGCTTTTTACAAGAGGTATCAAGTCTCCGCATGAATTTATTTGCAAGGTTTCTGATTACAGCCTTACTATTTGGTACATGGTATTCTACAAACATGGTGGAGGCATTGCAATATTTAGGCTGATTTAGCAATAAACGAAATACATTATTGCAGTGAATGGGGACATGCACGCACGCACGCACGCACGCACGCACGCACGCAAGGACGCTCACACACACACACACACACACACACACACACACACACACACACACACACACACACACACACACACACACACACACACACACACACACACACACACACGCTCACACAGAGTTTGTTTGTGTGTCGGGTGGCCCCCTCCAATGCAAAATCCTGGCTACGCCACTGTCCCTAGACAGAACAAGGTTAGGTATTTACCGCGGCACTCATCGTTACCTGTTTTATAAATTGTATCCTTCGTAAATGTGTCCCCATATCAAAGGTATATTTTTATAATGGATATCCTTATCAATGGTATGAGTATGTGATATTCGACTGCACTCCCCTACACCCACGTAAGTAACTGTAGTACACCCTCTCCTCCGTCGGGGGGTGAACTGAGATGCCCCCTGTGGGGTGGTGCTGAAGATTTACTTCATGTGCCTAGGCTTGTAGGCCTATAGATATGAAGAAATAATACTGACGTAATTGCTAAAGACAGATAAAACAATTGCTATAATCCGCGATGAAATCGTGCAGTGTCGAACATAATGTTTAGAGAATGAGACCACTATTGGTCCGCGTGTTACGCTTGGCTAAATTTGCAGTCTACTTTTAGTCTAGGCGACGACCTATTTCGGTGACTATTTTAAGCTTTGTCAACAGTGTAATCAACGCCAATCTTAAAACCTTCTAAGTCCTATCTTACATTATCGATACATTGTCGAACCAACACTTGTGACTACCTGTGCAAATCAAGCTACTGACATGCCTATTGCCTACTTCTACCGTGTTACCGTTTTACCTTTGATGCCACGCAGCCAGGCGATCGAGTGTATCAAAGCCTATGTTTATGAATAACACTGACAATGAACCCGGATGAACCCGAGATATGGACACTCTGCGCTCACGCTCTTCTCGATTACACTGGACTCCGCAATGAGGCGCCACTGTTTGTCGCGAGACACATGCGAATCTTACTTATGGCACAAGCCGACTTCATCGCGGGTTTGTGTTATAATGGTAATTGTTTCTGAATAATGTGTTGCGTTGGTAGGGGAGAGCGGGCCGGATTTGTGCTTGGAGCGGATTGGATTCTGCGATCCATTGAAAACCTAATGCAATAGCCCAACTCCACCAAGTGAAGACAATTGGCTTGATGCACAACCCCAAACATTTGCAAACACAAAGACAAAACAACTGGTCGCGTTTTCATTACGTTGAGTAATGACAATTAACACTGAAAGGTGATCAGTGTCTTCCACGTCGTTGTTATCGGCTGGTCACAAGCTTTATAGTAAACCATGGTGAAGACATAACACATGAACACACGTAGAATGGAACACAATCCGATTGCCCTGCATAGATGTTGAGTTGTGTCACGTGTTAGCGCATGCGTCATCGATGCCCGATGTATTTAACTTATTAAACTGACACAAGGTGTCAATTCATTGTATGTATCTGTAATTGCTACATAACTAAAACGTGTACAGTTATGCCAATAAGAATGATCAACCCAATGGTTGAAGCGGTGCTGGATGACTAGTCTAGTTGTACACTTGTACACGTCTAGATACAGTTAGGTCCTATGGTCATCAGTGTTTACTGGATTTTGCAATTTAAAATCGAAAACACTGTAGATATTTCCCATACAAAACACCAGTACTGTAACGTAAGCTAAACCACTAGAAAACAATATTAATCTGTCTTCCTGTACCTCATAATATTTACTGTCTTATCGCGTTTACGGTTAACTCATGTAACGTACCCGTCGCACCGTGACATTAGATGTAGTGGGTTAGAGCGTCGGTCCCCGGACGCTGTCAAGAGGTGACCGCGTTGCTTCAATTCACTCTGTTTTAGAAATTAACACGTGGCTATAGATTATGTGTACGTCCACATTGTCTTCGCATAGTTATCACAACATGGCTGAATGCTTCCAACATGGTGTCCTATTTAACATGCCTGCCTGGCAGTATAAAGCCTTTTATTCGAACGGCTGCTGCGCTGCTAAAACTAAATTTTATTTTGTTGCAACAGGTCCAGTATCCTCGCCAGCCAGGGGTCGTTGCGCTACGCGACATACCCCTGGCTGATCATCTCCGTAAAGCTAGGGAGGGTGCGGAGTCGAACTATACTGTTATAGCAATTGACTTCGCCAGTCGTTACTTTATCAGCCGTGGGACCACCGCAAATACACGACCCGATTTGAAGATGGATACACGACTGGTGGGAATACCAATACACGTCAGACCCATTCACATCCTAAACACTGCACGTAACACGACCAGCTGTTGAAATCACACAAAAACATGATGTCACATCACTGCATGGGGGCCGACCACACTCCCCGTGGGTGATGTTTTGGCTGATGTTAAAAGATAAATTTTTGAAAGGTAAGTCTCAAGCCCAAGGATAAAGAAGTGCTGGTACTGACGTCATCAGCCGCAGCGACCCCTGGTGTGCGAGGGTGGGTTCAGTAGAAATACCCGAATATGCCTGCGTATACGTATTATATACGCCAAATGTATAAACGTTGCAAACTTTGAGTTAATACCATATTCGTAGGCACGCAGGGATTATTATACATCATGCTGCTACTGTTCAGCAACTGTTGTGTTTTATATTGTTTTTACGAGTGACAAATGCATGAAGTATATGTCGGTAACTGAAGCAAAAGTTAATATGCTGTTTACTTTCATAACCAATATAACTCAGTGTTGTGCAGTGCACTCGGTGACTTGCAGACGTGTCTCTATTGCTGCGGACCAACAGAAAGTCAACTGAGATAACACCGTTTGTTTTTCTAGTTGGAGTGCATGTCAATTTGATGACAACATGTTCACTAGTATCAAGACGTGCTTGAAATACCGACATGCGTAGATATCTACCGACGATTACAAACTATCCTACATATATTTCCAGTGCCTTTTTGTTGAAATAGATTATGATATGTAGAGATATGTAGACCTATGAATGATTACGGACTGTTCAAACATATTTCCAATGCATACTTCTTGAAGTCCACCCCAACACTGACAGCACAATAATGCAATATCAGTATGATCGCCACCCTCACCCCACCCTCCCCCCACCCTCACTCCCACCCAGAACGGACGAAAGGACCGTCGGATGGACGGGGCAGGGGCAGGGGCAGGGGCAGGGGCAGGGGCAGGGGCAGGGGCAGGGGCAGGGGCAGGGGCAGGGGCAGGGGCAGGGGCAGGGGCAGGGGCAGGGGCAGGGGCAGGGGCAGGGGCAGGGGCAGGGGCAGGGGCAGGGGCAGGGGCAGGGGCAGGGGCAGGGGCAGGGGCAGGGGCAGGGGCAGGGGCAGGGGCAGGGGCAGGGGCAGGGGCAGGGGCAGGGGCAGGGGCAGGGGCAGGGGCAGGGGCAGGGGCAGGGGCAGGGGCAGGGGCAGGGGCAGGGGCAGGGGCAGGGGCAGGGGCAGGGGCAGGGGCAGGGGCAGGGGCAGGGGCAGGGGCAGGGGCAGGGGCAGGGGCAGGGGCAGGGGCAGGGGCAGGGGCAGGGGCAGGGGCAGGGGCAGGGGCAGGGGCAGGGGCAGGGGCAGGGGCAGGGGCAGGGGCAGGGGCAGGGGCAGGGGCAGGGGCAGGGGCAGGGGCAGGGGCAGGGGCAGGGGCAGGGGCAGGGGCAGGGGCAGGGGCAGGGGCAGGGGCAGGGGCAGGGGCAGGGGCAGGGGCAGGGGCAGGGGCAGGGGCAGGGGCAGGGGCAGGGGCAGGGGCAGGGGCAGGGGCAGGGGCAGGGGCAGGGGCAGGGGCAGGGGCAGGGGCAGGGGCAGGGGCAGGGGCAGGGGCAGGGGCAGGGGCAGGGGCAGGGGCAGGGGCAGGGGCAGGGGCAGGGGCAGGGGCAGGGGCAGGGGCAGGGGCAGGGGCAGGGGCAGGGGCAGGGGCAGGGGCAGGGGCAGGGGCAGGGGCAGGGGCAGGGGCAGGGGCAGGGGCAGGGGCAGGGGCAGGGGCAGGGGCAGGGGCAGGGGCAGGGGCAGGGGCAGGGGCAGGGGCAGGGGCAGGGGCAGGGGCAGGGGCAGGGGCAGGGGCAGGGGCAGGGGCAGGGGCAGGGGCAGGGGCAGGGGCAGGGGCAGGGGCAGGGGCAGGGGCAGGGGCAGGGGCAGGGGCAGGGGCAGGGGCAGGGGCAGGGGCAGGGGCAGGGGCAGGGGCAGGGGCAGGGGCAGGGGCAGGGGCAGGGGCAGGGGCAGGGGCAGGGGCAGGGGCAGGGGCAGGGGCAGGGGCAGGGGCAGGGGCAGGGGCAGGGGCAGGGGCAGGGGCAGGGGCAGGGGCAGGGGCAGGGGCAGGGGCAGGGGCAGGGGCAGGGGCAGGGGCAGGGGCAGGGGCAGGGGCAGGGGCAGGGGCAGGGGCAGGGGCAGGGGCAGGGGCAGGGGCAGGGGCAGGGGCAGGGGCAGGGGCAGGGGCAGGGGCAGGGGCAGGGGCAGGGGCAGGGGCAGGGGCAGGGGCAGGGGCAGGGGCAGGGGCAGGGGCAGGGGCAGGGGCAGGGGCAGGGGCAGGGGCAGGGGCAGGGGCAGGGGCAGGGGCAGGGGCAGGGGCAGGGGCAGGGGCAGGGGCAGGGGCAGGGGCAGGGGCAGGGGCAGGGGCAGGGGCAGGGGCAGGGGCAGGGGCAGGGGCAGGGGCAGGGGCAGGGGCAGGGGCAGGGGCAGGGGCAGGGGCAGGGGCAGGGGCAGGGGCAGGGGCAGGGGCAGGGGCAGGGGCAGGGGCAGGGGCAGGGGCAGGGGCAGGGGCAGGGGCAGGGGCAGGGGCAGGGGCAGGGGCAGGGGCAGGGGCAGGGGCAGGGGCAGGGGCAGGGGCAGGGGCAGGGGCAGGGGCAGGGGCAGGGGCAGGGGCAGGGGCAGGGGCAGGGGCAGGGGCAGGGGCAGGGGCAGGGGCAGGGGCAGGGGCAGGGGCAGGGGCAGGGGCAGGGGCAGGGGCAGGGGCAGGGGCAGGGGCAGGGGCAGGGGCAGGGGCAGGGGCAGGGGCAGGGGCAGGGGCAGGGGCAGGGGCAGGGGCAGGGGCAGGGGCAGGGGCAGGGGCAGGGGCAGGGGCAGGGGCAGGGGCAGGGGCAGGGGCAGGGGCAGGGACAGGGACAGGGGCAGGGGCAGGGGCAGGGGCAGGGACAGGGACAGGGACAGGGACAGGGACAGGGACAGGGACAGGGACAGGGACAGGGGCAGGGGCAGGGGCAGGGACAGTGCCTGTGGGCATTTGATATCCTGACATTATAGCATGGAAAAGGAACACTTGTGAGATCATCGATACCAGGATTTGGGCCAACAATTTCGTTATCAATGAACCCCACAGTTGTAAAGCAGCATATTACACCAACCCGCCGACTACACAACACAGACGATGGACGTGACGGGAGTGCTGGGATGAGCGGCGGCCCTCCGTTTCCCGCTCACTGACAATCCGCAGCACTCCGACGTCAATATGTACGCCACTCTGACTCTTCCGAATAACGAAAACGAATAGGCGCCGAGGAGGCGCAAAGAAAGACACAGAAACTGTTGATGCGCGAGACACTTGAGGGGACAAGTCGAATCTCCTCCTCCGAGGAGTCCTCGTCGACGGACACGGATGTCGACGCGGATCCGGGCTCCGACTCCGTCTCCGAATCCTCGATATCCTCCCCGTGTGTAGCGGTGTCGCGGTGTCTGCGATGTCGCACGATCAGCGCTCGGCAACAGGCGGCCATGCCAACCACGCCGCCTACTGTCAGCAGAATGAGCAACTCGGCGAAGGAGAAAGCCCCGCCTCCGTCTGCCTCTGCAAGAGACAATGATGTTGTCAGTGACCAACAGTTATGTCGACGGGGGCGTTTTGGTGTGTGTTCGGTTTATTAATACCCAGCATGCAAGTGATTCTCGTTTCCGGTCCGTTTTTACCGATATTTAACGATATCATACACAATTGGTCCCCACCTCGTTGTCCGCAAGTGTATATTCAAAGTCAAAATTAGTGCAATACGCAAATAATTTGAACATATCTGCGTAATAGTTCCCACTTTCTAGATTAGGTTTTGTTGGGTGGAAGCCTATAAAATTTATAACGGAGGTTTCTGCTGTGGCAATTACGCCCGTATGCGAAAGAATGTATAGTTCATTCGAGTCGTTGGGATCTGATCAAGGATTTTATAGCTATAGAATCCTTGATCTGATCATGAATATAAACGAAAAAATAGCACAAAAACATCGGCGGCAGAAGAGACTTGTTTTTTTTATTAGATTCGCGATTTTCCAAACAGCCGGACATGTCTTCTACGCACTAGATAGAGATGCAATGTATTTACCTGGTGGAGCCGTCCGATCGGGCCCTACAACGGAATGGGGTCGATTAGAAGACAAGACTGCGTGGTCGCCACCAATGTGACACAGCGTCTAACATTATCACAGATACGAACGAAGTTAGACCAACAAGTCACTGGGCAGTAAAACAGTTCTTTTATCTAGCCGAATAGTTGTGTTAGATCTGTCTGTACTCTTGTTCTGTGGCGTTTTCAGTTTAACAGTTCTCGGTTGTTGTTTATCATTTGTCCGCGGCAAACACGCCCATCGCGGGAATTAAATGCAACTGAAGCGATCGCACTGCCGCCATTAAACAACCCAGAACATTCACAGCTTGACCCCAGTATTACAATTATGATTATTACAAAAAACTATATTTTAATAAACATACTTAAAATATATTTTCATTAAAATACAATCAATCAAATGATGTTATCCTAGTGTATGACTTTAATAAAATAAACTATCCACTTTTCGGGGATTTACAGTTACGAACTCTCGCCAGCAAAGAGAGCGCGCTACCACTGTGACGTCAATGTGACGTCACACATTTTAAAAGGTCGCTGGTAATGTGGATCTTGGTATATACGCGGGGGCATCAAGGCTATTTTGCATTAGTTTTGTATAGTAAGCAGTTTCAATAGTAGGTGAAAGGACCCGTCATATTCGGACACGTCGAGATGGAATCACATCATCATGCTGGCCATCTTCGAACGGGATGTACGAACGTCATCAGTTACCGCAAGATTACCTCGGATTAGCCTTAAGAAGTTATATTATAGAGTTATGAATATAATAATTATTGTCACTTGAAGCAAGGGGTGATGGCACAATTTTATCCACAAACTCGACATCATAAATTGACATCATTGTTCATGTAAAACTGTGACACGGTAAACAATGAAACTTGCCAAATGTGGTAAGTTCTAGTGTCGTCTTTGTATAATACGCCATTGAGCAACAGATTAGACTTTGCTTTGCCTACGGGCTTATTTACCTTGGACCTGGTCTAAAAGTGTATATTACGGGTCTCATTGCAACGACATCAGTACATTTTATTTTTCTTCGCGAAGACCAATCGGCCGTACTATTATTAAACAATGAAATGTTTTGTTTTGTCGTAGAGAAACTGTTTTTGTCATTCGTCAACTAATAAAAATATCTTCAAAAGTTATTAATAATATTCGCCACATTTTTAACGTCAGCTAGACACGGGGGTCTAATTTCAACATTCTATTTCATGTAATTAGCAACATCGCTTTATAATAACACAATTAAGTAGCGAACATAAATACCTCCAATCGGGGCACCGAGGGCTGTTGACAACAAAAGCGATGTCACAATAATTATCATTTTGTTTAGCGATCTGGGCTGAGAGCCCTGTGCTACTGTCTGTTGCTGGTGCTATGAACCACGGTATTACTTGTGTCATGGACAGGCCATGATCACGATTAATTGTTTCCTTAACGCCACCTGGCGATTAACGGCTAGTAATTAGCAGTCACAATAGGTGGCACTGCAGTTGGTTGAGTGGGATTTGGGAGTTGCGTGGGAGGAAGGCGTGGGACTCGAGACTTGCGACCAACGATCGGAGTCAAGATGTGACGAATTACCTTGCTACATTGTGAGTAGCTGCTTTGTTTCCACGTATTGACATCCGCGTAGTCATGATGATGTTGTGCAGCTAGCGATCAGTGACAATTTATAATAGGAACTTGTAGTGCTGGTTCGATACCAAAAATATCGAAGTATCGCGATACTTGCGAAAGTTCGATACCGATATTTAGTGGTATCGCGATACTTCGAAATTTTTGGTCTCGAACGCCCACTATTCGATACCTTCGATACCTTCGATACCTTCGATACCTTCGATACTTTCGATACCTTCGATACCTACGATACCTTCGATACCTTCGATACCTTCGATACCTTCGATACCTTCGATACCTTCGATACCTTCGATACCTTCGATACCTTCGATACCTTCGATACCTTCGATACCTTCGATACCTTCGATACCTTCGATACCTTCGATACCTTCGATACCTTCGATACCTTCGATACCTTCGATACCTTCGATATTTCGATACTCGACATCGAGTCCATTCGACAAAGTCGATGCGAAGGCGCAACATCGTTGTTGATGACGACGTTGTTTATGGGAGCTATCACTACAGCGCTTCGCAGCCTAAATTGACTTAGGCGTGGTTGTTTAAACAATAATATAACATAAAATGTGAATTGTTTTCTAAAACTTTATTGTAGAATTAGTCTCTATAATAACTGTTTTCTGTGTGCTATCTTAGCGTAGGTCAGACTTCGCTTAGCCTCGTTACCCAAACCAAGGTTCGTATGTGACGATCTCGTTTGGTGGCAGTACCATGCCATCTTTCTCCCTACTTTATTTACGGTTACGCGTACAAAAACACACATCCTATAGTATTTGTATAGAGTGTTTATTGCACGCACTAGTATTTATGAAACTAGTTTAAAGTGAAAATAAAGGCAACAGTTTAGTGTTATGCACCTAAAAGAGTTTACACTAACTAATCATTTGCATCTACAATCCAATTTTTCACCTTAGTGGTTACCTCAGAAAGTGGTCTTAAAGTGGGAAAATCTAGCTAAATCACCGACACCATGAACCGGCCCATCTTGGACCTTGCAACCAATCACAACCCAGCAGTTTGGAAAAGTAATACGTCAGAGAGTCGTCTGCTGGTTCAGCTGTCATAACAGAGAGCCAAGCGGTACGCTAAAAGTTGCCTTACGTCGGTTTACAACGAAATCGCGACATCAATATGCCACACTGTTCCTCAAACGCTTATAGTAATAGTACAGTGAAAGACAGTATCAGTAACATGTCTTCTTGTTAACCTATGAATCGAGCAGAACTGAAACAGTGATTCGGTGGATTCGTTTGGACAGTCACAGACACAGCGCGGATCCTAGACGACCCGATTTGATTGACCTTAACCATCAAAACGACCACCAACAGCCGCCAAACTTCTCCTCACATATCTTACATACATATGCATACACTATGTTATGTAATAACATCTCTTGCATTCCTCTAACGAAGAAAATTCACACACAAAAACGCGCAGACCTCGAGTACAACTTGTTCGGCCGCCCAGCGGTACCGTAAAATCGCTTTTAAAAGCTTTACACAAAATACCGCTAGACGCCACGTTTCTGACTGCGAATATTTAATTGTTTTACTTCACACGCGCGAAATAGTTTAATTACTTATAAATAATATAATAATAATAATTAATTATTATCATCACTATGATTTGCAGGAAATTATAAGTTTTATTATTTTATATTGATATTTTATTTTTATAATTGTTCATATATGTTTCTAGTATATTTATGTTTTTTTTTCTTCTGGTGTGTATTTGTTGTTTAGCATTTTAATGTATGTAAAACGCCATGAACAAGTTTAAATTGGATGTGGCGCTATATTAAATAAACAAACAATGTTTTTATTATAATATAATATTTTATTTATGTAGCGCCACATCCATAATTGTTTGTGGCGCTTCACAAAATAATGCTATTAAAAATACAATAAAGAGAAAACTACCCACAGATAATATTATTTAAAAATAAATAATGAAAATACATGTTTCTATATCATTAACTAAGCTGACTTATCAGTCATAAATAAACATACAAATTACATAACAACAATTGTAATAAATGAATATAAAAATATTACGACGTAATAATAATTTTCATTCAGCACATACACAACCATTATGCATAAGAACATATTACTGAAGCTATTTGTTCTACTCATGAATGACATTTCCACCATCAGATATGTAATAATTATTATTTTTGAACAAGACACTTTATTAATTATCGGAACAGTAAATCACTAAAATGTAAAAAGGAATATGAATATATGGGAAATATTATGGTGGTAGAAAAAGAAGGATTTACAAACAGTAATATTAACATGTTATTGTTTTAGTTATTATTGTTAAAACATCGCTTATGTAATATAAGCTTGCATGCTCGCAGTACACGAGGGATGTTTATAGAAATATTGATAAAATAAACAATGTGACTTCATTGAAAAACACGTAATTTCCTTTTTCTTTTATAACTAATAGGCAATTTTGGATAATTATGCAGACACATGTATTTTTAATATTTATTTTTAAATATTACCTGTGGGTAGCATTCTTATTATTGCATATACTTTAATAACAGTATGTTGAATAGAAGAGAAGAGAATTGTGGATTTGGCGCTATATAAAATAAACTAATACAATTATATATTTGTATATTAAATTGTTATTTTTTATCAACTCTATTAGACCCATATCACCAAAGCGTTGCCTTAGTTTGCCGTTTAACATTTTCTGCAGATCATATTGATGCAGCTAATTATTATTATATTATTTATAATTAATTAAACTAATTCGCGCGTGCGAATGCAGTAAGGTTAATAAATATTCGCGCGCCATCTAGCGGTATTTTGTGTAAAGCTAACTTATAATAGCGAGTTTACGGTAGTCGAAGTTGTCGAGTTGCCGTTCGCCAAGATTTGCGTTTCTGTTGTGAATTTTCATCGTTAGGCGAATACAAGTGATTTTTTTTGTAATGTAGTGTATGTATATGTATGTAAGAAATGTGGGGAGAAGTTTGGCGGCTGTTGGCGGTCGTTTTCGTGGTTAGGTTAGAAAGTAACAGATAATAATATGCATGCACAGTTCACGCCGACCAAGAATTAAGACTCTCTGACGTCATTTTGTTTCTAAAATGGCGTAGTCTGTAGACTTTCTATGTCTATGTGTTTTACATTTTTTTCCTGGTAAACCACTGACGTTAAAAATATGATTGTTGTTGGAAGTTGTTACTTTTTATTAACTCTGTTAATCCCATATGATCCAAACATTGACTTTGTTTTCCCTTTAATATAAATATTTATTCGAGCGCGATGCGGAGGTTATGTTTACCCGGGTTCCGTTTGGTGGCGCCACCATTTGCCGTACACGATGCCCACAGCCAAGGCGAACGACAACAAGTCGCAACGTTCATCGGCATCGCTAATAATTTGGCAGTTTTCCAACAAAGAGTGTCTGGTGTGCTAGAGGCGTCTCAAAGATAGCGTGGGAAATACATCGAATTTGACGAAACATGTCACCATTCAAGAAGCTATCAAAACGTGATGATCAACTTTCATCGTATGGCGTCGTCGACGTTGTTGACAACGTCGCATTGCCTTGGGCTTGGCTTTGACTCGAGAACGTATTCTATCGAAATATTCGACAGTGAGCGAGCAATGGACATCTAGTTACAGTCGAAGCGAATCGCCATCGGTTGCCGAATGTACTAAGTAACTGCGGCAAACATCGCCAAGAAGTGACATACACGACGTGACTGATTAACGATGACGATGTGCTTACTGCATCTACTGTCACTCTCACTGTGACACTGCCAGTCACTGGCACTGGCCAAACAGATTCACCACTGCCCCTGGCAGAGCCAGAGGTAGAGGACGAAACTGACCGGTTCTTGAAAACAGTTGCAAAAGCATTATGGGGCTTGTTACTTGATAACGTGGTAATTTGAGTTTTATATAAACAAAATTGGTGTGAACTGGGAAGTGCAATTGAAATTTTTATTAATATTTTTTTCTATTATTAATTAGTGTTATTTTATTGTAATCGTCTATACAGTTTTGATGTTAAATCACAATTATCTTTACGATACAATTAATTATAAAACAGTTATAACAGTCAGTGTGCAGCTGTGCTGGCAGTGGCACTATTGTAAGTGATAGGTGTATTTATATTTAATATAATAATAACATATTATTTGTATGTTATGTTTCAGCTGTATTTGTTGATGGTCACTTTAGGAGATACAGTGAATTGAAATTAAGCTACTATATTATAGTGTATTTACAAACAGCTGGGGTGAAGTACTGTTATTAATTAAAAATAATTCGGTGCAATTGGTGAATTTATTTGTCACTAGGTATTTTATTGCAGTTGTCTTTATTGTTTTAATTTTATATTACAGTTACCTTTTAGTTTTACAACAGTAATCAATTATATTGAAACTGTTGTTTGTTTACTTACATAAAATGAAAATTTCATTTTAATCATTGTTTGCATGACTATAAAAGTATCACATATCTCCCTACTTGTAAGTGAAAAATTGTGTGTGTTTCTGTGGCATTAGTCTAAGTGGATAGTAGTGTGTTTCTTTGGAGATCTCTACTGTACTGAATTACACTTACAAGGTAAATTTTGAGTATCGAACAAAAGTCTGGTATCGATTGATATCGAAGAATTCTGGTATCGAACCAGCAATATATCGATTGGTATCGAAGAATTCTTGTATCGAACCAGCACTACTTCTGTTGCATACTGTTTCTACTGGGAACTGTGTTCTCTGTGAATATTAGACTTACAACGTAAGTATCGAGTATCGAGTATCGAAAAGAATTCAGGTATCGATCGGTATCGAACAAAACCTGGTATCGAACCAGCACTATTATCATAGACATGTCATGACATTACCACATCGGATGGGTTCAGTTGTTATAATATAATTTTAGTTACCTATAATAGTTGCCAGTACTAGCTGGGTACATTGTACATGTCTTGGAATATGCTGGTTGTGTATTGCGCTGTTGGACAGTGTTTTAACTTACGGTTCATGTACTTAATTTTAATGTATATTGACATCAGTTTAGAGATGCTTACTTTGATGGTAAAGGTATCACTGTGTTGTATATATTTATACCTGTGTTGTTGTTACAGGGTCTTGTCTTGTTGTTCGTGTACAATAAAGAATTGTGAAATGACGATCCAGCGCTCCGTGTCCATCCTTGACACTTGTATATGCTTATTTCATGTATACTGAAGAGTCTGGAATAAACTTATTGTATTGTATTGTATTGTATTGTATTGTATTGTATTGTATTGTATTGTATTGTATTGTATTGTATTGTATTGTATTGTATTGTATTGTATTGTATTGTATTGTATTGTATTGTATTGTATTGTATTGTATTGTATAGATACCAACTGCGGAATGTCTGTAAGACACAGCGAATGACCGGTGACGTCAATCACTGACTGTGACGTCACTACCGCGTGCTGCGTAATTATTTCACCGAGAAAATTGGTTTCACGGGAAGATGTGCCGAAGGAACTTTGTGCTCTCTGCGTACACAAACTAGCAAGGCCTGGGTTGGAATTAGGGCTACTGTTAGGTCAGAGGTTTAAGGTTACGACCTAGACTATGGTTAGGTCACAGGATTATGGTGCAGAGTGCAGACGCAGTCATATAGAGTTATGGGGAAAATTACATGATAGCTAGGGGGCGCTGATACGCAACTCAGGCCGAGGACGTAGGCCCTAGACCTAATCGGGTTATTTACACGCGCGCGCTGTTCATTTCTTTTGCCTGCCCAACATTGAGTTCTTCTGGACTGATGTTATAACTATAAGGAATATCTACAACGCCTAACAAATGCTGGATATAATGAGTGAGTGATTGAACGTACGAACGAACGAACGAACGAACAAAAGAATTAACAAATGAATGAACAAATGAATGAACACAATATTCCCCAGGGGTTTTAATATCTATCGCAGAGACAGACCTAGTCAGTGTGGGGGAGGAATGTTTATCGCTGTATCAGAAGACCTAAACTCCTTGGAACTGCCCGAACTGACTACAGACTGTGACATCCTGTGGGTAAAGGTAAGACTACAGGGACGACGAACGCTGTTGGCCTGCTGCTTTACCATCCCCACACAGAGGACGCAAACAGCATGAAGGCCTTTGCTGAATCTGCCCAACGTGCGCTCAATATAAATAATGCCATAAGTGTAGCAGGTGAAGACTTCAACCTCCCCGGATGGCACTGGTTAACCAAGACCGAGTATCCACCGAAAGTTCGTGGATGACATCAACGATGTAGGCTGGGAACAGATGGTGCAGGAACCCACGGGAGGAGAGAACTACCTAGATCTGTTCATGACAAACCATCCAAACCTGGTCCCCGAACTGAAGTACTACCAGGGCTTGCTGATCATACCTGGAACTGCCGATCCATCCTCCCCAAAATACCAGCCAAAACGCCCCATCCCAATCGGCACAGAGGAATTCAAGGACCCACTAAACGATTCAGCTGAAGGTAAATAAAATATGTATAAAAGGTAATAGTAATAAATAATAAATAAATAATCTTGCTAAAGATAATTATTAAAATAAATGGTATATTGATAATAAAGTAATGAGTATGACATTTTATAAAATTAATGTAAAACATGTACAAGATAATAAATAAGTAAACATAAAATAAAAATTAAATAAACTGACAGGTGTCTACACTTCATACACAGCCCGGAATAGGTGGGTTTTCAATAATAGTATTTTAAAAGTCACGAGGCAACATGTTTTCTTCATCTCGGAAGGCAGAGAGTTCCACAGTCGTGGACCAGCTACTGAGAACATTCTATCACCGTATCGGGGTATCGGGTGCGAGATGGCGGCACGTAGAAGTCATTGTTCGTGGTTGAGCGTAACACCCTCGTAGCTCTTTGTTCAAGCAGGTCGGTGATGTAAGGTGGCGCCAGTCGATGTTGTGCACGAAACACCAGTAGCAGAATTGAGTATTGCACTCGTTGTTTCACCGGGAGCCAGTGTCGTTTCATCAGAACTGGTGCAATATGTTCACACCTGTGGCAGCGGACCACTAGTCTAGCGGCAGCGTTTTGGACTCTTTGTAGCTTAGATATTAGGTGCTGTGGGAGATCGTACAAGAGACAGTTCGCGTAGTCAATTCTCGATATAACAAGAGAATATACAAGGCGGACGACGGCTTTCTGGGTGAGACATGATCGGATCGACGCAATGTTCCTTAGATAGTAGTATGATATACAGCAGACATGTTTAACATGGCTGACCATTGACATTTCTGTGTCAAATATAACGCCGATGTTTCTACCAGTAGGACATGGCGTTATGACGTAGTCGCCAATTTTGATCACGGTGATGTTGTGGTTCGCTCGATTGTTGCGTGATGATAGCACAAGTGCGACCGTTTTGCCGTCATTTACCTTTAGCTTATTGTCGCTCATCCATGCACGAACACCGTTTAAGCATTGCTCAATTCGGCGTAATGACAACAATCTGTTAATTTCTGTCATCTCAAATTTGATGTATAGCTGGGTATCATCAGCGTATAGATGGAAGCCGAGATTGTGCCTCCTAATGATATCACCGATAGGAGCTGTACATACAGGGAACAACAGAGGTTCCAGCACCGATCCTTGAGGTACGCCATAAGCGACGCCGGTTTTGCTGGAAGCACCACCTTGTAGATATACACACTGCGACCGATCGGTTAGATATGACCGCATCCATGTTAGCACGGAGCCAGCCATCCCGTAGCGATGTTCTAAACGGCTGAGGAGTATTTCATGGTTAACTGTGTCGAAGGCAGCCGACATGTCGAGTAAGCACGGGCGTCGATCGGTGGGGGACGGGGGGGGGGGGACGCGTCCCCCCCACTTTTCAGGTTGGGGGACAGCATAGGAATTGTCCCCCCACCTTTCAGTTCAAAAAAATTGTGAGGCATATAGCCTGACTCAACACTCCTCTCTCTTAAAAGCCGCTACATAGGACTAGCTAGACAATAAACTCGCAATATGAAGTTCAGCAAAGTTATTTATCGCAAATTAACACGAGGCAAACAAGTTTTGAGGTATGTTTTGCTGTTAGTGCGCCATATTCCGTGATAGTTATTTAAATAAACGTAATATGTTAATGTATTGAACGAAATTTTAGACAACTCTTCACAGTAGTCATCACAGGAGAGTTATCGAACAGCCCGTGGCATTTATACAAAAAATGCTTTGTTATTTCGCTGCACATTGATGATTTTAAATTTGTCGCGCATACGCAGAAAGGCCAATCGGAAAGTTTATAACTACCGGACAAATGTAAGCTGCCGGGCTCTATCAATCTTGTGTTGATATTATTAATAGGCTCTAGGCATCAAGCACATTTTAAATGAAATTTGTGTTTCACTTTCACCCCTCGCCTGTTTGATGCTTATCGCCTACGGCAGAAGAGGCGGATTCCTGGACTGTGTGTAACATATTCCCATTTGAGTGATGACAAATTGCTTTGCCAAAATGTTGGATTGGGAAGTTCTACACAGGCACAGCATGGGCGTCGATCAGTTGGGGACGAGGGGGACGCTGACCACCCCACGGCCTGAGGGGGCAGCATAGGAAATGTCCTCATACTTGTTCATTTCATAAAACAAATTTATAGGCATATATAGCGAGACTGATCACTCCCCTTTCTTAAAAACCCTATATCGGTTTGATAGTAAAATTAATAATAAGAACTAAACTTCCGACTACCTAGTGGAAAATCATTAGATAAATTGCTTGGTTGGCAGCAGCCCGCAACTTGATCTAAGTCCAGTAAATATTCACTATGCCGGGCTCTGTCATTTTGCACCCTTGTACTGATATATATAGCCATCAAGCACATAATAGATTATTAATTTGTGTTTGCCCTGTCACCCCTTGGATTGCAGCCTGGACCCCTGGTGGATATTTATATCGCCTACGGCGGAACCAGAGGATTTATGCACTTTGATCTAATTTTAGTGATGACAAATTTCTTTGCCAAAAGGTGGGATTGGGAAGTCCTACACAGGCACCCCGGTAAGCTCTGCATCTTGTCACTCTATGAATCAGGAAAGCAGTGTTGGGTCCAAAGTCTACCCCCAAATGTTCAGTGATTGGGGTAGGCCATGGCCCCTCTTCAAATATATGTTGCCAACATAAATATTATAAACAGCATAACATAAAGGTTTTTTTAGTTTAGAATTAGCACCAGACCAATAACGAATTATGTTTTATATTTCAAAATATACTTATGTGTATTTCAGGTCATATATATATATAAGCTTAAAGGCAGCTTATGTCGACCAGTGCCTAGAGGACCGGCTTATGTAGACCACACGTATTTTTTTATTTAATACATTTTCCAAAGATGTATAACAGGAACATTGTTTCTAATACTAATGTTTAACACATAATGAAAGTTCATCAAAATATTTCAATAAATAAGGTATATGCAAAAAAGCGGTCTACATAAAACCGCGTATGCATAGATGCCGATTTATGTAGACCGGAGCAACGCCGGAAGCTGCATATATTTAGTTAGCCTTTTTTGCGGTTGACGCCGAATCTAGCTATGTTGTGATACATGTTTATGCAGTAAATTTAACAATTTAGTGAATGCTGTAAAATTAATTGCCGAATACCAACGGCAACACCAACATTCGAGGGATCTATCAGTCCGCAACAAAGACAAAATGCAAGTTTTACCAATTTACACATAATAATAAAGCCTTTCGCGTCAGTATGAAGCATATCATACACTGAACACGAAACTCCAACCCTTCGTTCGATATATACCATAAATATAGATGTATAAGAACTTTGACCCGGTACACATAACCCGGCACACAATATACTAAAAAATATGCACGGCGCTGGAGAAAACATGCTCAAAATCACTTAAGGTGTTGTTCATTTAAAAATTAATTACGCACAGTACTTCACTGTCATATGAACTGTGTGCACAAGCAATGGTACTGATCAATTCATTGGTGTTAGTTGTGAACTAACACGTCGAATCTTTATGTAGACCAGTTTTGGTCTACATAAAACAGCGGTCTACATAAGCCGGTCCTATATGCATAATCGGTCGACATAAGCTGCCTTTAGAAAGTGTATATATATATATATATATGACATATTATATGACATAATATATATTATGCATACATATATGTGTATATAAATTGGTCCCCCGTCCCCCCCCCCCCCCACTTTTAAAACCGGATCGACGCCCCTGCGAGTAAGACTAAAATTACTCCATACCGTCGGTCAAGTTCTCCGAGGATGTCATTCTGTACGAGAACAAGCGCAGTTTCCGTGGAGTGATGAATTGTGTAGGCTGATTGTATCTTTCAAGGAGATTGTTAGCAGTCATGTGATCGAGCAGGCGGCGTGAAACGTATCTTTCGAGTAGCTTTGATACAAAAGGTAGGTTTTATATTGGTCGATAACTGTTCATATTGTCCTGATCGATATTGGCTTTCTTAGACAGAGGAGTGACATTGGCGTGTTTGAGGCAGCACGGAACAACACCAGATGCTATGGAGGAATTGATAAGTTGTGTTAGGAATGGTACAACATGATCACTCACGTCTTTTAACAGCCAAGGGGTCAAGCACGCAGGATGTTGTAGGTGACTTGATGAGCAAACTGTGGATGTCTGATGTCGTCGCAGTTGGAAACATTTCAAGTCATGATACCCATGGTGCTGGATGGTGGTCTGTGGTCGACGACAAGACGAGTGTGGGATGAGATTGAAATCGTCTCAATTTTCGCCGAGAAGAAGGTTGAGAATCTTGATGCAAGTTCGTGGATGTTGTTGTTAACTGGCAGATAGTGGGACTTTCTTCGCTGCAGCAGTCCGTTTAATAGACGATACAGTCGCCGATTGTCACACCCTCACCGATTTTATTCAACAAACAAAAAGGTATACATGGAGAATTCGTAAGTAATACGTAAACTTGAATCTAGAGACAGCAAATAATTGTTCTCATAATTACGTATTTCCCCATATTTCACAACAATAATTACGATAAAGCAGTACAGAGCATACAATGCATCACTATATCTAACAGTTGCTTGGCTATTCATAATGGACACATTCTTAGCAATTTTATTTGTGATTTTTTAATGTGGTTATTCCAATCTAAATGACAGTCTACGTAAGCACAAGCAAATTTTGTAGTCTAAGAAACTTTGAATATTATTACAACACTATACAATAAAACTTTATTATCCCATTTATAAGGGAAATTCGTTATTTCCATGGATGCTAATAGTGAGATTATTTACTGTCTTTTTCCTTCTTGTAACTTATTAGTGCGTTTTAGAAATATTTAAAGACTATTTATTTGTATTAAACTAACTATGTACTCAACTCAATGTGGAAATAGGTTTAGCAAAACAGTTAAAACGTAAACACTAGCAGAACCACGTGGAAACATTATCACGTGTACCGTGTAAACAGGGGCTATCCACGTGGACACACGGTCGTTACTCATTGGTCGAAAAACGCCCTGTCTCCTAATGCTACGCACACACCAACCAAATAACGCCGACTGCAGTCGGCAGTTGGCGTTAGCAGTGGTCCGTGGTAGACGCCAATTAGTTCCGCCGACTAACGTCGACTGCTGCCCGCACACACCGGCCGCACACCAACCCGACTAACGTCGACCGTCGGCGCTAGCGGTATCCTCAAATCCACTATTAATTCGCGTGTTTACTCATTTTGTGTTTACTTAAAATATCACGGTTCCAGTTAACAGTTATGTTGAAGTATAATTATTAGTCGTATCTAACGAATTCGTCTTCAACGGTAGCGTCGTTTTGAGGATTTGTGTCCACATTTGGCGGCGAAAGAGAGCCAGTGACGAAAATTTTATCGACGAATTGCGTAAATAATATTAATTTCACACTTGTTTTATGGAATGATTGCCAATGACCACGGATTTAACGATGTGCTTCAGTCCACCTACAATAAACACGGCAATCCTGTAAACGAAATATGGGCACTTACGCAGAATTCGGACCCACCATTGACGTTGTAACTGTATCTTTGCCATCATTTGATGCTTGATTTAGTTAATTCAATCAAAGACAGCGCGGTCGGCATAAACAAACTGTTTATCGCTCATTCCATGTGCACGGCGCCGTGGCGCATGCACCGCTGCGCTTGCGACTGGCACAATTCGGAGCACTATTTGGGTCTCAAAATGGAATATTTGTGAAACATAAATATGCCTGGGAAAGCTGATTGATCATGTTTAGGATTAGCGTTTGTGTGACGTATCCAATATAGGCAAATATACAGTTATAATGGCAAAACTGAGGTGGGTCCGAATTCTGCATAAGTGCCGAAATATGTTACGTATGAAGACGGAGCTTCGTCGTCAGCGTTCACGACGAAATGTCTTGAGCATTTGGCCAGTGTTCCTGCAAATAAATGCGTAGCGCCGAACTGTAATTTAAATAAAGAAATTATATTTATCCGTTCCAATTAATAGTTATCTTGAAATTCAGTCACACCCAACGAAATCCTCAAAAACGTTGTTAACCGCTAGCGCCGCATTACGGATTTGTAAAAGGCTTTTAATTTATGCCCCGGCAGCGGCGCCACCAGCGGTACCACTGTTCACAAGATACAAAATGGAGAATCCCGTTGGAAGCGGGAAACAAAGGCAAAATTACATTTATTTGTTGCTCCGGCTTGTAGAAAAAGAATATACGGTAATGGGTCAACGGGAATACCACAACAATAATACATTACTTTCTAAAAATTGGGTTACCCGCCAGATCAGTAAAATGTGAAAGTAGAAATGTAAACCTTGTGGTCAGAGTAGGCATGGAAACTAAAAAATACGCCGGGCTTAGGTATGACGAGGTTTTTCACATGAATTTGATGAAAGCCCTATGATTTCTAATGGCAAACTTAACGCCGACCGTCGGGTTATGAAAAAAGCGTGCACACACCAAGCCGACTCGTCATCGGATATACGCCTGCGGCGCCAAGTTGTCACCGGATACCTCCTTATCTAGCGCCGACTGTGGATTAACGCCGATTCAACATTTGAATCCGCACTAATCGACGTTAATCGGCGCAATAACGCCGACCGTCGGCGTAATTTGCGCACACACCAAACCGACTGCAGTCGGCCGACTGCTTTACGCCGACTAGTCGGTGCGGTGTGTGCGTAGCATTAACCTATGTGGTGAGCCAAAACGTGCAAGCGGGCCACGGCGTCCATTGCCTCGGTTACCCAGACTCCGCGAGGTGGCAGCACTTTTAAACCCCTCAACTTCTCGGCGTAGTTCCGCAGCCGACCGACAGTCGGTTAAGCGAGACTACGGCGTCCATGGCAGCCGCCATTGTTTAGACAGAGATTTTCCCCCGCGCTTGTAAATTAACAATGAGTACACCGGCGGGTACATCAAAGAAGAAAGTTAAGTACGCAGAATCGTTAGATAGTGTTACTAGCAGTCGGTATCACGATAAATTACGTCTGATAAACGGTGAAGATCCGTACGAAACGCCGAAGAAAGACTGGAACTTTGATCCAAACAGCTTGCCTGCCATCGCGTATCCCGACATAGTAAATTACTGCATTTACTCTCAGAGTGCGTACACACTAAATGATCTGAAAGGGTAAAAGTCAGTTCATCTGTGGTTGGGTGTCAGATGTTTGCTCATGAGAAGTTAACGGTCACGTTGTTGTGACAGCCAGGGTAAATGTCAAATGTAATCGTCTAGACACGACTCGAGTCGAGCGTCCGTCTGGGCTCAGCCTCTGGCCTGTTGCGCCCGCGCTCTTGATTACTAATCTACGTTGGTTAATTGAGAGTAGTGCTTGATAACGCCTTGACGATAATTCACCGGCTAGTTATACGTGTTTATCAGCCAGCAGATTGGATATATTTATTAAGTAAATTGTTTAAGTCATACATAATTTTTTTTTATTGCAATCTATAATATGAAAAAAATTGTGTTAACATTATTTTGTCAGATGATGTAAGAATCAGCAGCACAGTCAGTCTTGAACTAAAACAATGTTTTCATTGTGAAATTATTAATTAATTAATCGTTAACTATTAATTCTTAACTGCCCAATGATTCACATAATTACGCAACATATTTGCTATGTTATGTATGATAATATGAACATTTTGCATCTGATTGCCAATGTTACTATTCGGGTTCCCCATTCTCAAAGCATCTCAAATACTCCAAACAAGCAGACAAAACCCACGACTCTCCCTGATGTGCCACCCACTGATGATGAACTGTCAACCCTGTTCAGAGGTCTGCATTAAAGTGGCACGATGGCTGTCATTCTCTCATTCATGTCGGACTATGCTGAGGGTTATGTCCCGAGACGGCATAGTTCGAAGTACCCACTGCTACTGTCTGAACTTCGGGATGAACATGCGTTTCATCTCTCCAAGGATGAATTGTTCCACAAGTGTGAGCAAGTGTTTGAGTCCATCTGTGTCACAAATGACCAAGTTCAACTGGTAGAAGAAAAGACGAGGCAGCAGGCTGACTGCAAAGAATGGCACAGATTCCGCACTGGCCGCACCACAGCTTCCAGGATGAAGGCCGTCTGTAGGACAAGTGTAGAGAAGCCTGCCAGGAGCCTCATCAAGGCAATATGCTATCCTGACACAGTCCGCTTCAGAACGAAAGCAACGCAGTGGGGCTATCAGCACGAGGAGGATGGCTTGGCAGCCTACAGGAGCATGATAGATCAGTCTCAGGACTCCTTCAAGGTGGAGAAGAGTGGCTTTGTCATAAGCAGTGACTATCCATATATTAGAGAATCCCCTGACTCCATGGTTGAATGCAGCTGCTGTGGGAAGGGAACTGTAGAAGTTAAGTGTCCCCATTGTGTGAGAGATAAAGAGACACCAGAGTGCCCGGAGAAAGTGTCATGCATGGAAAATGTAGCCGGTAAGGTACAGCTGCGAAAGTCTCACCAGTACTATTATCAAATACAGACACAGGTATTTGTATGCAATGTGGACTATTGTGACTTTGTAATTTTGACCGAGGAAGGCCTGCATCATGCGCTCTCCGATGAAATCTGCGAGCGAGCAACTGGATTCTTTAAACGTGCTGTGCTACCTGAATTAATTAGGAAACATTTTTCTAAAATTCAGCCAGCAACGTCCACAGCTGCACAGGGACCACCCACGCCTGCTAACGAACACCACAGGGAAAGTGTCGAGAGCTGCCCAAGTTCAGCTCAAAAAAAGAAAGACTGCTTCACATGCACAATGAACTTTGGTGAATGTCAATAAGAAACTGATTTGTGTTGCACGAATGTATGATGAGGCACTAACTACACTGCTTGATTGTATGCTTAATTATTATATCGTCATTCTGCAGAATGAGTGACAATGGTGGAATCAATCACATTTCACATTTCAAACGTTTTATTTCGAACACAACACCATAGTATAGTGCTTGCTAATACTGAATAATAGTCACCAGTGACTGTGTGAAGCTTGAGCATATCTGATCTATATTATCATGATTACTGGTTAAACAAATTAACCTGATCATTTCAAACCGGAATTTGACTGAAACAAATCTTATCACAGCTACTAGAAAGCAACAAGTCCACTTCAAACTGGAGTTCAACTTAGTCACTTGTTACTACAGATTCGCAACAATTTGTCAATGCACAACATACTGTAGCAATTTTATCAATGATAGGTTTGCTGTCTGCATCAGTAATTAAATAATCAATAGGTACTATATCCTGTAGGATAGTGTATTTGTTACGAAGTAATTCAATTACCCTTTCAACATGAATTCTGACATTTGCTATAGCCCAACTGGGTTCCACATCTATTGCAGACAGTTGTTAGTGAATGACGGAATCTTAATCTCAGCACACATCAATCCCACAGATTCCTGGATGTCGAAACCCCTATCAGCTAATACAACATCTTCAGGTAGCAGTTTATTTAAAACCCCACTATTGTTCGTGACATATTTGTCGCTGGTTCTCCCACCCCAACCCTTTGATATAAAAGACACACTTCCTTGTGGTGTGATTCCAATTAAATACTTTATTGTATTATGATGCTTGTGCTGTGACCAGGTTTGAGAACGGGCCATGAGATTGGAAGGACGTTCTATAAACATTTCGAAACAGTCAATCATGATGGCAACCTTAAGTCCAAACCTTTTGCGAAACTGAAGGGGCATTGTTTTGCGGAGCTGTTCACGTTCAGGCTAGTAGACTAACGACTTTAAACGTTCGTGCATGACATGTATTGTAGAAATAAAGGTTCGTGAAACAATAGATTTTGAAACCCCAAATCGTTATGCAAGGTCTTGCACTGGTGTACTTAGTCTTAGCTTCATCAGCACAAGGACAACTTTGTGAAATGCTGATAAACTTGACATGACACCATCAGACATATGTGGCTGGATAATATTAAACAGTGCTATCAGTGTCATATAGCTACTAGCTAGGCAATCCAGTCATATATAGCACTTTCTTGTCATTTCCCTCGAAAGATTCTTTAATAATTTGAGTGTTTAATAATTGTTGCTTAAGCGCCATGTTTTCAATTTTAAGTGTCTGCAGTTCAGAGTTTAGGTTCATTTCCAAATTTTCAACGTTACAGGTACATTTCAATTCACCATGCTTCAAATTTCCTGACAGCTTAAACGAGTATAATTATGTCTCTCTTGTCTTCTAGGAGACCCTCCTCCGACTCTTCTGGTGGAGTGGCAAAGGACAAATCTAGGAGTGCTTGTGCTGCAGTGTGTTGAACTTTCAGTTCTTTTCTATTAGTTGCTCTGTTGTACCGTAACAAAAAGTTGAAACTATTAAACATACAATGTTCACACATTTGAGCAACAAGAACATTTTCCACAATTGTTTTTCCATGCAGAATCTTGAAGGGAATGGTTTGTTACTCATGGTCCTCCTTGAAGGGGAACGTAATGTTACAGGTGCATGCCAATTCATTCTGAAAACTTGATTTCCTGGTTTGGTCCAAGTCATTTTAAAATAGCAGCTTTTTTACCTTCTGGAATGCCATGTCGTTTGAGAATCTATGTTCCTTATCAGTATTTATCAAGATTATATTAACACATTATCATGGGAAATAACATACAAAGGAACACAATACATTTTGTGTGTTTTACTTTTTATTTACCTTCTAATGGTTGTATTACTACGTTCATCATCAGTTTTGGGCTGGCGTTTTTCATCTGTCATCATTATAGATGGAGCCCAGTCTGGATGGGAAGTATTGAAGAGATCAGCAGGTTTTCCTGAAAGAATAAAATATACACAATAAAACCGTTATTCATGACATTTAATAGCCATTCGTTTAGCAAAACTCGGGCGACCTGCACACAGATAAACAGACACAGAGTGAGTGACACTGAGTGACAGGGCGGCAAGGGCCAAGGCGGCTTCATTTTACAACCAGCTAGTTAAGATTGCGATCACTGAATCGTATTTCTATTATGAGCGACAAGGCCGCCAATACACAAACAATAATATCAACCGTGTATCTAGTGTATTAAATAATGACATACACACCTGTTACGAAATTATTTGAGCAGACTTTGGCGTATTTGGAAGGCGTTTTCTTTCTATTGATATTTGCCAGCCAAGCGTCCCTGCGCTTGGTTGACAAATCCTTGGTTGTTCTCCTTGGTGATTTATCACGGCTGGAATCGAAAAGAACGATGTCCTGGCCCCTGCACCATCGAACCGTGCACCCATTCACAAAGCAAGTGTGCGGCATAGTTACGGTCTATTATTAGCCGGTCACTGATTCTTTTGTTAGATTTGTTTGAACCAAATTATGGCTGCCGCGCAAGGGATGATGGGATGCGTGACGTCAGCTGATAACGTGCTTGAATAGTTCCCAATGGTTAACCTACCACTACAAACACGCTCGCACGCGCACAAAGCCTATGTTTACCTAACTGCCACACGGACACGTATGAGTGACTTGTGCCTCTGACGCCACGTCCGTTGGCTTTAAGGATAATAAGCTAGGTGACCTCTCCATGTGAGCGACTTAGTGTGTTGTTACGCGGCGCCATTACCCACCACACTCCACAGTCGTCTACCAGTAATCGACTCCTCTCTGAAGACGTCGGTAGGCGGGGAACCCGATAGGCGAGACACTTGTAGCGTAGTATCGACACCTGATTCACCAAGCGTTGTTCGACTTCAGCCAAATATGACTCCATGGACGTTTTGAACCACAGACTACCTGGCAAGGTCATATACACGAGACGACCGTTGATATCACGCCAACTTGTGTGTAACTAGGTGAGTGTCTCGTATGAAGTTCATGTTACCCATCAGACGCAGTGCTCAGTTATAGTTACTCGATTTCTGTTCCATCTGAGTTTGTGCCCCCATCCACCTTTGACATTGAGGTTGACTTCTGTTTTATAGGACAATCCCCAACATTTAAATACATTGTATCTGTGGGTTTATATGATTTATGTGCATTGCATAGGCCATAAATGTGTGTGTGTGCGTGCGTGAGTGCGGGCGTGTGTGTGCGCGTGCGCGCGAGCGTGCGTGAGTGACTGAATACAAATCACCTTTACAAGCACGTAGACGTCTAACTGTTTTGTTACCTACAACAAACGAGTCACGATAACACGATTTCCTACATGTAACAGGATTCGAACCCGGGTTCTCTTACTGGGGAGTCCGAAGCTCTACCCCTAAGCCATTGCGTAGTGCCACATAACCTAAGTCATTATCTCTGCCCATCTCAACATATGCCTCAGAGGGGGGATACACATGAGTAGTATATAATGGTCCTACCGTGGGTACCTTGGAGCGGAGCGGCTCCTCCGGAGGGAATGAAGGTCAAAGGCTAAGATCAACGGTCAATGGTCACGCTACAAAGTCAAAGATCAAGTGGCGTCCCCTGGCGGATAGATGATGAACAGATGGCGCCCTTAGCGGACAGGTCACGAACTAGTACTGTCCAAATGTGTGGGTCTGGTTTTCAAAATTGGGTCAAATGGGGATAAGGGGGTCATGTAGCGTCCCCTTGAGGAAGGTGGTGAACTAGAAACTAGGCCAAAGAACAAGTGGATCCATCTGACCCATATGTCTTCAGCTAATACCCCAAAAATGCGTGTGTCTTATTTTTAAACTACTTTTAACAATTACTCAAGAGGCGAGCGTTTTGATTGGATGTTGCGGAGGAAGGCTAGAAGGTCCTTAAACAAAGATCAACGTTAAGGTCAATTATCATCATCATCACGTTCCGCACGTAGGCCACTTGGGTCATGTTCTTCACTTTCCTCATGTAGGTCATCTACTAATCATAGCGCATGCCCAATGTTATTGTTTTCTTTCTGTCTTATATAACAGTGGGCTAATAGGTCAATCATCATCATCACGTTCTGCACGTAGGCCACTTCCGTCACCTTCTTCACGTTCCTCGCGTAGGTCATCTACTCTTCATAGCGCATGCGCAATGTTATTGTTTTATATCTATCTTATTTTATCTATTTATTTATTTATTTATTTATTTATTTATTTATTTAGCCTTTTAACCGATTTATTTTTTATTTAGCCTTTTAATCGATTTGTATAACGATTGTGATTACTGTTTGTTTTTATAATTTATTAAATTTGTAGTCAATTTATAATTTAGTTTTAATAACAATTTAAATAAATACTTAATATATAAATATATAATAAAAAATAATAATAAATATTAATAAAGTATGTTATGGCTCCATGCAAACAACAGCTTAAGACAAAACGACACTTGGTTTGCAATGACTGCCAGAGCTGGGTCGATTTTGTATTGTCTGGCTTCACAAAACAATGGGCAGAGACCAGAGAAGACGGATTTACTTTCCGGTGTATGGGATGTTCGAGGGTGGAATGTGTGATGAAGTAAGTGTATAGGCTGACAGCTGTGGTGAAGGAGATGGAGGAGAAACTCAACATGAAAATAGATAGCATAGAAAATGATGACAGGGAGAGAGTTGGGAATACTGTGACACAGAAAGGGCAGAGTTGTGAAACAGAGAAACAGATCGGGGGGAGAAGGGTCAGATATACAAGTGGTGAACCGGTAGCTGCTAATATTGATGAGGAGCAACAACTGATAGCAAGCAGGAGCTATGCAGACGCAGTAGCTAAGGGGAAAGAGAGGAAAGTGCGAGTGGCCATGGGGGATTCTATTGTCAGGAAGCTGGACAAGATAATAAATAGGGGGGTGACGTGACGGTATGTCTACCAGGGGCAAAGATTGAGGATGTCACAGCAAGAGTAGGACAGGTGATGGGTAACGGCTACGGGGGATCCATTCTTGTGCATGTGGGCACAAATAATGCTGAGAAGGAAGGTACAACAGCCATTGTTGAGAAGTACAAAAAACTAGTCTGCACACTGAAAGGAGTACGCGCGGGGGCAGATTGTGTTATCGGGAATTCTGCCGATAATAGACAGCAGAGGAAAGAAATACTACAAGAAGTGTAGAAGAATGCCCATCAACACATTATTACATAAGTTATGTATGGAGGAAGGAATCGGGTTTGTTGACATGTGGGCAAGCTTTGTAGAAAGAGAAGATTTGTTTATGAATGACGGGCTTCATTTATTGGGAAAGGGAGCAGCAGTTCTGGGGAGTGAATTCATAAGGTGCATAAATGAAAGCACAGGCACAGTTGAGTGTTTAAACTAGGTTCACAGTGGGGACACATAGAGCCACTTCAAGAAAACTGTACAAACAAACCTACATGGATAAATCACAAAATATCAATAAAAATGAACTTAGATGTGTATGCTTAAATGCCAGAAGCATAATAAAAAAGAGAAGTGACCTAGACTTCATGGTAGCGGATATAGAACCCGATATAATACGCATCACAGAATCATGGGCACATAAAGACATGGTTAATGCCAAACTAATGCTCTTAGGTTATGTAATGTTTTGAAAAGACAGACAAGAGAGATTGGGAGGTGGGGTCATTATGTGTATTAAGGATTCTACACAAGCATATGAAATACAGATGGAAAAGGAAGCAGAATGCGACGAAGCTATTTGGTGCAATATAGCCACAAAAAACTCAACATTAACGATAGGGCTAATTTATTGTAGTCCTAATATACGACAAGAGGATGATGAAAAATTGCACAATGCCATAAAGGAGATTAGTAAAAGGGAATGTATTACAATGGGTGATTTTAATCATGGTCATATTCAGTGGAAATCACTAGAGAGTGTTGGAAGAGATGACCAGCAGTTTTTACTTCTAATACAGGACTGTTTCCATACACAACATGTTTTAGAACCAACTAGAGGTGGAAATGTGTTGGATTTGGTATTCTCCTCTCAAAACGAATTAGTTGATAATGTTAAAATATGTGAGCCTTTGGGATCTAGTGACCATAATCAGATCCATTTTAGTATAAAAATACAAACATAGATTACTGGCAAAAAGCGATGGAGGAGAAATTTCAACAAAGGCAAATATAAACAATTGAGAACCTACTTAGCAAGCATAAATTGGACTGCCTTAATGAAGGACAAGACAGCAACAGAATGTTGAATAATTTTGAAAGATGAGATTGAGGGCATTATTGGAACATTCGTTCGTATAAAAAAATCAAGGGAAACGATCTAGGAAGAAACACCTGTCAAAAGAAGCTATACGAAAGATTGCCTACAAACAAATAATGTGGAGAATATACAGAAACACTGGAAATATAGAAGACTATAACAATTACAAAAAGGCCCTTAATTTAGCTACAGCTGAAATGAGAAAATCAAAGCGGTCTTTTGAGCAAACGTTAGCGAATGACATAGAAAATGATAGTAAGAGTTTCTACGCTTATGTAACGAGTAAACAGAAGCTTCGAGATAAAGTAGGACCACTGAAAAACAGCGCAGGTAATGTAATCTCTGATGGGTTTCAAATGGCAGAGGAACTGAATGAATATTTCAGCTCTGTATTCACTAAAGAAGTTATAAGTTCACTGCCGTTACCTGCTAGAAAATTTGAGGGTGACGAGTTATATAATTTAAGGCAGTTTTTGTCACTCTTGAAATTATATCCAAATAAATTTAGATGATGAAAGAAAATAAATCACCTGGAGTTGATGGAATAACACCTAAATTACCTAAGGAAATTGTAAACGAATTTTTTTAAATATATCATTTAAAGAGGGAATTGTTCCAGTAGAATGAAAGGAGGCAAATGTTACATCGAGGAGTAAGACAGAGAATTATAGACCCGTGAGCTTAACACCAGTATTATGCAAATTATTAGAAACATTTATTAGAGACCACATGGTAGACTTTCTTGTAAAAAAAAAACAAATTAATAACAAAATCTCAACATGGGTTCCTAAAAGCTAGGTCTTGTCTAACCAATCTCTTATCTTTTTAGAAGATATTACTAAGTGGGTAGATGATGGTTCACCGGTGGATGTAGTATACTTAGATTTTCAGAAAGCATTCGATAAAGTGCCACATCAAAGACTGTTAATTAAATTAAAAGCCTATGGTATAGGGGAAAGTATGATAAATTGGATACAAGCATGGTTGACAGATAGAAGACAGAGAGTAATATTAGAGGGAGACATATCAAACTGGAAACCAGTTTTGAGTGGAGTTCCACAGGGGTCGGTGTTGGGACCAATACTGTTTTTGATATTTATAAATGATTTGGATGATGACTTATCAAGTAAAGTAGTTAAATTTGAAGACGACACAAAAGTGTTCAGAACTGTAAAAACTGATACAGATAAAGAAACTTTACAAGTTGATCTAACCAAGTTAGTAAAGTGGTCTGAAAAATGGCAGATGTTATTTAATTTTGATAATTGTAAATGCATCCACATTGGACATGGGAATGTGAGCAAAGAATACTTTATGGGCAATACTATATTAGGCACAAGTGTAAAAGAAAAGGACTTGGGAGTTACAGTTTGAGCCGACATGACAGTTTCGGAGCAATGTGGACTTGCTGCTGCAAAAGGCAATCAAATATTAGGACTAATTAAAACGAACATCACATATATGGATAAGACATTAATCATACCATTGTACAAGGCAATTGTTAGGCCACACTTAGAATATTGCATTCAGGCATGGAGGCCATATCATAAGAAAGACATCGATAATCTTGAAAGAGTTCAAAGGAGGGCAACTAAACTCATTCCACAACTTAAACAGTTATGCTATGAAAAACGCCTGCTGGAATGTAGATTGACAATATTAGAGACTAGAAGATTAAAAGGAGACATAATAGAAGTTTTTAAGATATTGAATGGATGTGAAGATATTGATAGCAACATTTTTTTCAAACTAAAAGAAAATATTATGACAAGGGGGCGTAAGGCAGCGTTAGTCAAGCCATACTGTAGGGTAAAAGAAAATTCTCCTTCTCCCAGAGAACAATAAATGTTTGGAATCATTTAAGTCATGATTGTGTAAATGCCAGCAGTGTAAATATGTTTAAAAATAAAATTAACAATTATATGGCAAGGGCGGCCTATACCTAGGTTGAACACTTAAATGTTTTAGAAATTATTTTAATACTGATTCAATTATTTATACATATAATTATTATAATTATTTAATTATTATAACAAATTGTGTTATTGTAGGACATTTTATGTATTTATATATTTTACTTATATATTTTTAGAGACAACGTATATTCTTATTTTAATTATGTATTTTTAGAGACAACGTATTTTAATTAGTAGCATTTTAGTGCATTTTATAATATTGTATATTTATAATTTTAAGTGAACACTCGATCAGCCATAGGCTTCCTTGTTCACATGCCGTCTGGAGCTTGGTTCTGGACGACGACAACTTGTTTAACCTTGTTAAACCTTTAACAGTGGGCTAATAGGTCAATTACCATCATCACGTTCTGCACGTAGGCCACATGGATCACTTTTTCCACGTTCCTCGTGTAGATCATCTACTCATCTTAGCGCATGCGCAATGTTATTGCTTTTCTATCTATCTTATATAACAGTGGGCTAATAGGTCAATTATCGTCATCACGTTCTGCATGTTTGGTTTCTTTTCCACGTATGCGACTAACATACCTGATACCTCATGTCCAGTGCGGGTGCAACACGGTGCTTGTCTATCTACCGAAGCTTGGTGCTCCGACCAGGGCAGTCGGGTGCTGTTTGTTCTCATCGAGGGACGCTGGTTCAGTGGACTACGTTGTGGGATTGCAAGTGTCTGGAACTACACTACAGCAAGTCACCGCGTCAGCTGAAGGTATATAAGTTATTGACCGTCGTCCCGCCTGTCTGCGACTGCGTGACGTGCCAGTGCACCGCTACTGTAAGTCGACCTGTCACGGGTTCAACTTTAGGTTGTTAGGCAACCAGCAGTAAGATGTAAATAAAAACAATGTAATACATTGTATCTGTGACGTAGTGCATCTAGCCAGACAAGTCTGAACACGTTTATTCATACGGTGGTATCACTACATGTCCAATATGTAGGTCACATAGGTCATGTTCTCCACATATGGAACTTACATATGTGAGCATGCGCGTGTTTGTTTGTGTGTGTATGTGTGTGTGTGTGTGTGTGTGTGTGTGTGTGTGTGTGTGTGTGTGTGTGTGTGTGTGTGTGTGTGTGTGTGTGTGTGTGTGTGTGTGTGTGTGTCGACAAGTTGACAGACATGTTTTCAACAACAACAAAGACAAAAACAAATCAAAACAGTAAGTTTACGACGCGACGCGACGCGACGCGACGCGACGCGACGCGACGCGACGCGACGCGACGCGACGCGACGCGACGCGACGCGACGCGACGCGACGCGACGCGACGCGACGCGACGCGACGCGACGCGACGCGACGCGACGCGACGCGACGCGACGCGACGCGACGCGACGCGACGCGACGCGACGCGACGCGACGCGACGCGACGCGACGCGACGCGACGCGACGCGACGCGACGCGACGCGACGCGACGCGACGCGACGCGACGCGACGCGACGCGACGCGACGCGACGCGACGCGACGCGACGCGACGCGACGCGACGCGACGCGACGCGACGCGACGCGACACGACACGACACGACACGATACAAACAAAAACTGTTAGAATTTTTCCGAAAAAATAAACCTTGGATCACTAAAGAACTAAAAGGTATCCTAAATGAAAAAAGCATGCTTTTCTTAATGGAGAGGGTTAAACAAAGAATTCAGAAGTAAATTGAAACTAGCCAAACTGCAGTACAAAGATAAAGTTGAGCGCAAACTCTTATGTGGTAATGCCAGCGATGCATGGAAGGGTCTTAACATGACGATGGGTAGAACTCGTAAAGAACAACCTTTGGTATCTGACAATCCAGCAAAGTTTACAAATTTAAACAAGTTCTATGCCAGATACGACAATACCGATTATAGTAATGAATGTGTTGTACTATGTCAAACAATGAACTCCAGCCCTGTAACACTGGTCGAAAGTGATGTTGTCAGATGTTTCTCACGTATTAACCCAAACAAAGCACACGGGCCCGATGGCTTGAGGGGCCGTGTTATGAAAGTTTGCGCAGATCAGCTAGAGCTAAGAGAGGAGTAGAAGACGCAACATTAACTCTGTTCAACTTAATTGCCAGTCACCTAGACACTTCTGGAACTACCGTTCGTGTCCTATTTATGGACTTTTCGTCAGCTTTCAATACTATACAACCACATGTTCTGATTAAGAAGTTGTTGAACCTTGAGGTAAATCCTGACCTGATTCTATGGATTAGGCAGTTTCTATGTGATCGGCCACAGCGCGTCAGATTGAACGGCTCTCTGAGCAGAGATCCCGTGTTGTCAGATGAGGTTATAGTAAATACCGGAGCTCCACAGGGATGCGTCCTTTCATCAATTCTCTTTTCCATTTATACGAATGACATATCATATAACAACTCATTTCTTACCCTGATCAAATATGCAGATGACATGGCACTTGTAGGCCGTCTTAAGGATGAATTATCTCTTTTGAAATCTCTTATGTGTTTCATATTCTTATGGTAACTCTTTATTTAATCTTATTTATTTATCAATTTTAGTATTATGTTATTACTAATGTTATTGTCTCCTATCAGAGACCCATTTTAAGAAATTATACATGCTTATTTATTTATTTATCTTATTAGCTATTTTTATATGTAATTTATTATTATTCTTTACCTATTTTAGTGATGACTATACTTACTATCATTGTATTGTGTATTGACAACTGTAGGCCCTATATGATTCACCAATGTGTTTTATTACTGTCATTTTATGTGTGACTGAAGAAACAATTCTTTTTTTGATATGTTTTTAAACGGACAATAACGTTTTTTGAATCTTGAATCTTTTGAATCTTTGAAACAAAACAAAACAAAACAGTAAGTTTACAGATACGTTATGTTTACAGAGCAGAGCAGAGCAGAGCAGAGCAGAGCAGAGCAGAGCAGAGCAGAGCAGAGCAGAGCAGAGCAGAGCAGAGCAGAGCAGAGCAGAGCAGAGCAGAGCAGAACGGAACAGAACAAAACATTGGTCCCATTGGTTACTTGGTTCAAGTTTCCTACGACACAGAACAATTTCCTAGTCAATTCTAAAAAATCTAGAAACAACTTGGGTTTTGACGTCACTTCTTTAAAATCTGGTACCATCCAGCGGATAACTACGACACTACATTAGACGCTAGCCCCATCTAGCGAACAAGAGATACACTAATTAGGGTTTGACATAGAAAACGATGGCTTTCCTTCTTGTAAAATGGCGGCTTCGGTCACAGTAACAACATACCTTTTAGTGTTTCGATGCGATAACTTTGTCAAGTTTTCCATATTTTACTAAGTCGGAGTGCCAACTTTGTATCATGTCACAACTTTTCGCCGTTTCACCGCGATGGCTTTGTCACTTTGACGTATTTTTCTAAGTCATCTTGGTACTGTCATAACCTTCTGTGGGAACACATTGGCACTTTTTATCATAAACCAAGAACCTTAGAGGTTTTTCTTACGACACACATTATTTACTTAACCAATGCTAAACAAATCTACAAGAATCGTGGGTTATAACGTCACTTCTTTTAAATTAGGTGCCATCTATCGTATAACTCTGACACTGCGTTAAATGCTAGCCCGATCTAGCGAATAAGACAGCTAGAAATTAGGATTTGACATAGAAAACGGTGGCTTCGACTACTTTCATAACATAATTTCTTGTAAAATGGTGACAGTCAATATCTCAGCTGACGCGGTGACTTGCCGTAGTGTAGTGCCAGCCACTTGCAATCCAAATAACGTCGTCCACTGAATCAGCGTCCTTCCATGAGAACACACAGCACCCGGAGCGGCAAGCCTCAGTAGATAGACAGGCACCGTGTTGCACCCGCACAGGACATGAGGTATCAGGTATGTTAGTCGCGTAAAAGAAACCAAACTTGCAGAACGTGATGATGATAATTGACCTATTAGCTCACTGTTATATAAGATGGATAGAAAACAATAACATTGCGCATGCGCTATGATGAGTAGATGACCTACACGAGGAACGTGAAGAACGTGACCCAAGTGGGCTACGTGCAGAACGTGATGATGATGATTGACCTATTAGCCCCTGTTATATAAGATAGATAGAAAACAACAACATTGCGCATGCGCTATGATGAGTATTATGATCCACACGAGGAACGTGAAGAACGTGACCCAAGGGGTCTACGTGCAGAACGTGATGATGATGATTGAACTATTAGCCCACTGTTATATAAGACAGAAAGATAACAATAACATTGGGGATGCGCTGTGATGAGTAGATGACCTACATGAGGAACGTGGACAACGTGACCCAAGTGGCCTACGTGCAGAACGTCATGATGATGATAATTGACCTTAACGGTGCCCTTTTTGTTTTGACCTTCTACCCTTCCTCTGCAAAAGCCAATCAAAACCCTTCTTCATCCGCAACAGCCGATCAAAACGCTCGCCAAGATCGCCTCTTGAATATTTCAGTAGTTTAAAAATAAGATACACGTATTTTGGGGTATTAGCTAGTTTCTAGTTCACCGTCTATCCGCTAGGGGGACGTTATATGACCCCTAACCTCTATTTGACCCAATTTTTTTTAATAAGACGCACGAATTTGGACAGTACCAGTCCGTGACCTGTCCGCTAGATGGTGCCACCTGTTTATCGCCTGTCCCCTAAGGGGCGCCACTTGACCTTTGACGTTGTTATGTGACATTGCCCTTGACCTTTGATTTTGACGTTGACCTTACTCCCTCCGGAGGAACCGCTCCGCTCCAAGGTACCCACGGTAGGACCATTACATGTATTAAAAAAGTTGGATTCGGGACAAGCAAAGTCTTCCTTTGATAAGCAATGTCTTCAGTATGCACTTGCCATGATATTATAGATGTGTTCGATATAACTGACAGTGGTGGCCACAAGACACATTGGTCTTTGGTTATTGTACCAAGAGGTGTTGCTGTTTCTCCAGCTAGTACAGGGCTCGGCCAAATTCTGGACACTTTACTGCCATCTCTTCCTGTTCTGTCCTTTATATGAAGAACAATGACGTCAGGAGGTGGTACATTTTTGGTACACATGTATGTGGTGGGACTTAGCAAATCCTTGTCAAACGTTCGGGTAGTGTGCACGAAGTATGACAGACATGTAACATATTCAACGTTTGTAACCTCTAGCTTCCAATACTTTCTTAACGTGATCTCCTAGTGTGATCGTGTCCACTTCTTCTGTCCCCATGTGTTCTGTCCTGTAGATGACTATTCTAACATTTGACCGGTTGTCTCTAGGTGATGCTTCGATTCACAGTTCAGGTAATGGTCAATGTATGTTGCCTCCCAGGCCGACAGTGGATGGCGCTATGATAATGTAAACAATAAAACATGTTTCTTGAGAGGTAAATATGTGAACACACGCACACACGAGAGCATGCATGTGTGCGTGTGTTCAAGAAAATTGTTTTATGCAGACACTGGTTAACGGCTTTTCATGATAAATCAGAAAACAATAATATGACACTGCTGATGCCCATTGACGTGTCTCAAGATGACAAGGCAGTCGTAATTATCAATACGCCTTTTCCTGACAACGCTCGAGGCATATTTATTACTGTTGTTTTATGTTGGTGTCAACAAACGACTGAATTTTATTTATAATAACATTTCGTTACCGAGAAATACCATATCTCATTTCTACCAATTGTATCTTTTGCTTCATCAGCATATCTCAATAAATGTAAATTGTTGAGTCAATGAAGTTTCGAGATGTTTACGAGGGAAAGTCATTCCAGAATACTAAAAATATACTATTGACTGTAATACAGCTGCATCTAGCTATGAGTAACAGCGTTTTGGTCCACAAAGGTGTTAGTCCAGGACCTGCCCTATAGGCCCGTAGACATTTCGGAAGTATCGAAGTTTGACTGTTGGTTTGGGTAATATATACATATGGCTTTAATATTCTACTAGGTGGAAATTTCAAAAACTGGGCATAACGTGGCGACGGCCATTTTTCAAAATGGCTGCCAAATTCAATATCCCGGTATCTTAATAAATACGGCATGCAGAGCAATAATTGTGGTATGCCAATGTATGTTTCTGGAGACTCCAGTTTCAAATATACAATTAAGAGGCTCCTATGGCATTTATTTCCGCCATTTTTAAAGATGGCGGTCGTCAATACAAATGTCCCAATATCTCAAAAACTACGACACCTAGAGCAATTTTATTGACGTTGTTGGATAGCTTGGTGGATAGCGATATCAAATATGTTATTTGGTACCTTTAATAACATAACAATTCGCGCCATTTTTAAAGATGGCGTCTGTCAAAGCCCATTATGTCCGTATTTAAGAAATACGGTATTTAGATCCATCTTTCACCACATCTTAAGTGCTTCATGTCGTCGAAGGGTGTAGCAGATATACAGTGGAGACCTGTTTGACCCACTGTTAACATTAGTTATAAGTTTGAGACGAGTTCAACGCCGTATATGATATGTTCCCTATTATCGCTCAGTATACATGAGATCATTTGGCGAGACCATTAATCGATGTGTCATCTGTATATAACCAAATGCCAATATAATTCTGAATTTCATGTATGTTTGAAAAGTGTCATCACCAGAACACATTACATATATATATATATATATATATATATATATATATATATATATATATATATATATATATATATATATATATATATATATATATATATATATACATACATATACAAACAAAATAATGGTCCTCCTCAAACTAAACCTAAACATGATTTGTTCGTGGAAGCTTTGTCTTATTTGGATCCACTGATCAAAGACGGCTATGGGTTGACAGTTACTGAAATTAAGGACTTCGTGTCCCGTTTAGCAGAGAATTATGATTCTGCGTTATACAACAGATATTCTAAGATGCGTGTATTGGATAACTATAATGATACAATTCAGTTATGTCCTAGTTATCAATTCAATGTGCCCATGGAATATGCTTTTTATCAGATATTAGCGTAAAACGTACTGCAACAAAGATGAGAGAAATGCATGTTGTTAGTCGTGTGTGGAGATTATCAGACGTTGACAGGCGTCTTTTTTGCACTCTTGAATATTTGATAGCGCAATATGTGGTAGAGGCAACTGGGTTGAGTTTGCGTGTTAATAACGATCCACTCTATGTATGTAGTATTCTCTTTGTGGTCAACGTCGTCACCATGCGTCACTTCATCGTCATCACCATCAAGCATCATACTCATCATTTCAATTTTAAACATTCGAGATCTTTTAATGCCAAATAGCGAGGCAAAGAAAGTCAGCAACTGATCTGACGTTTTCCCATTATTATTTCTCATAATCATCACTCCATTTTTCACCTATCTTGAAATCAACTTCCTTCAAAAGCCTCTCTGAGAATGTCTCTTTTCTACGACTCGATAACTAGGGCATAACTCAGCCATTTCACTATAGTTGTCCAATAAATTTGTGTTTACATCTTTGTTGTATAACTCAGTATCATAACTAACTGCTAAACTGAACATGAAATCCTTAATTTCAGTAACTGTCAACCCATAGCGATTCTTTGAACAAAGGATATAAATGAGACAAAGCCTCCAAGATTTAGTTTGAAGAGGCCCATATTTTGTTTCTGACTGTCAGCAGCAAATACACTTTCAGGCGTATGTGCATCTAACAAATGCGTCGAATCTTATCACTCCCACATATGGTACAATCAATGTATTCCGGATAAACATAGATCCTGGTAGGGGAGAGCTTGTGCTATGTGTGGAAATATTGTTGGTTGCTTCTTATAGTTTGTTTATCTCACCAGTTACCCTGGGTTCCTCCTAAATAGGCCGGAGATTGTGTATACCAGTATATCGTTTATAACATATGTATGGGTATTGTGATACTTGAATTTTGTTAACAATGTCATTGTTGAGCTCTGCTATGTTATTGACACGTTTCCTGCTAGTCTCCCCACAATATAGTAGCTCGACGGTCTTGCCCAATATGTAAATAATACATTAAGTTCGGGAGAGGCAGGAGCACACATGAAAATCCGAAGGTGAAATATCTCAAGTTATTATGTATTTTTGTCCATGGCTACGTTTATTTTCAATTATCTGAAATATGGCAAGACAAGAAACAAAAAAGTTTGAAATAATAATAGCTAGAGTAATGTACTTGTGTGTTGGTATATAATAGAAATGTCTTCAATCAATGAGGCAACCTTGGCTTATTGTAAACAAATACCTCATTACTACTTCTCTTTTGGGATAGTTATAACAGTGGAATATATCTCGTAGGCAATTCCACCTGGTTTAAAACATAATTTGAATGCCCAGTACCTGATAATCTATATAGATCGATGGTAGTCGTGGCCTGAGTGATGCAGGCTTTAACCTATAAACATGTTTTTCACATGCACCTTTCCATCTGTAATGTGTTCTGGTGATGACACTTTTCAAACATACATGAAATTCAGAATTATATTGGCATTTGGTTATATACAGATGACACATCGATTAATGGTCTCACCATATGATCTCATGTATACTGAGCGATAATAGGGAACATATCATATACGGCGTTGATCTCGTCTCAAACTTATAACTAATGTTAACAGTGGGTCAAACAGGTCTCCACTGTATATCTGCTACACCCTTCGACGACATGAAGCACTTAAGATGTGGTGAACGATGGATCTAAATACCGTATTTCTTAAATACGGACATAATGGGCTTTGACAGACGCCATCTTTTAAAATGGCGCGAATTGTTATGTTATTGAAGGTAACATATAACATATTTGATATCGCTATCCACCAAGCTATCCAACAACGTCAATAAAATTGCTCTATGTGACGTAGTTTTTGAGATATTGAGACATTTGTTTTGACGACCGCCATCTTTAAAAATGGCGGAAATAAATGCCACAGGAGCCACGTAATTGTATATTTGAAATTGGAGTCTCCTGATACATACATTGGCTTACCACAATTATTGCTCTGCATGCCGTATTTATTAAGATACGGGGATATTGAATTTGGCAGCCATTTTGAAAAATGGCCGTCGCCACGTTATGCCCAGTTTTTGAAATTTCCACCTAGTAGAATATTAAAGCCATATGTATATATTACCCAAATCAACAGTCAAACTTCGATACTTCCGAAATGTCTACGGGCCTATAGGGCAGGTCCAGGACTATGTTAAGAGGAGCACGGCTGTGCTCCTCTTAACACCTTTGTGGTCCAAAACGGTTAAACACTTATCAGTGTCGACATCCGCGAAGAAAGTTTACCTTTACATGTGGGACGGACCCTGGCGTTGACAACTAAAGTCGCCACGGCGGCAACGGCGTGACGTCTTCGGCGACAGTTACCGAAAACTCGCAATTTGAAAAATAAAGAGAACTTCTGAGAAGATGATGAGGTTTGGGTTCTACGCCAGCTGTGTGTTGGTCGCATCGCTGCTGAATGTTGTCCTTCGACCGTGCAGCGCTGAACGAAGTGAG